>JAJEKV010000222.1:0-600000 GCA_021234155.1 Isoetes taiwanensis
GCTTAGTCATCATCGAGCGGTCACCTTCAATGCTACCATGGACTTGGAAACAGAAAATCATTCACGATACGTCAACCTCTCTCCTCGGCTTACCGATTCTCGAGACGCCGTAATATTTATCGTTCAGTTCACCTCGCGAATCGCCTGGCTATCCCACCAATATGCTGATCCCCGGGAGAAATGACTTTGATCAGGACCAGGTGCTGGCTGTGTTTCTGTTTTGACCTCTTTTACCTCGCTCCCTTTGCAATCGCATCCAACGCGGTTGATCACTTTTCAGACGCCGCACCTCCCTCAAGCTCAGATGTACACTCGGCCATGAAGCAAACTACTACCGAGGAAACTCAAAGAACCTCTCTTTTTCACCACGCAGAGTGCCACGATCCTCGCTATGCTTCAACCTCCCCGCTCATATTGTCCAGACACGGAAGTTATCCCCATATTCGCACTCGGTCGATCGTGGACGCTTCAAAACACCGTCCACTTGTCGCCAATCTTCCGACACCCTATCGTATCAGGTCGCCACGCCTTCAAAAGTTCAAACACATTTTTGCCTCGAGCTACGAGATCTTAGGGGATCAACAAAACCTTTGGGGAACTCACCATTCCTACCAAGTCCGATGCACGCCAGCCTAGCAACGACAAGCATCGCCAACCCCACTACCGCGGATCAAGGCCAAGGCGGAAATTGACAAACTCCTTTGTCGCAGTTTGATCTATGAGGTCAAACATTCTGAGTGGGTGAGCCCCATCGCCATTGCACTCAAACACAATGGTAAGATCCAAGGCTATGCGGACCACCTAAAACTCAATCAGGCCACGGAGCGCGATCATTTTCCACTTCCTTCACGCACTGTGCCGGAAGAGGTTGCCGGTCATGAGATGTACCCTTCATGGATGGTTTTTTTGGCTACAATCGATCTTCAATCACGTAACTGATCAACTCAAGACTACCTTTACCACCCCGCGGGGCACTTTTGCCTACAAGGTGGTTCCTTTTGGATTATCCAATTCACCATCCACGCTTCAACGTATCATGCTCTCGATTTTTCATGATTTTATGAAGGAAAATCCCTTCTTGCAAATTTTCAAGATGACTTCTCTCGCCTACAGCTTCCATGGCTGACCATTTGGATAAATTGAACTCGCCTTTCGAGAAATGTGATGAGTCCCAAGCATTAGTCTCAATCCCGAGAAATGCACCTTTTAAGGCCACTTCGTGTGTTCTTGGGACATGTGGGTCAAGAAAGCGGTATCACCACGGATCCTCGCTAAAATCAGTGTGGTGCTAAAGGCTCAAGCACCACCCAATATCAAGGAGACACGTTCTTTCCTCGGTAAGGTCAATTATTACTCCACCTTCATACCGGACTAGCAGCCATTGCCGATCCCATTCATAAACTCACGGTGATTTTAATCCACCGGGCTTGAATTTCAGCGATGTCGCTTTCCAACACCTGAAGCTTTTGCTTACTCGTGCACGGTTCTTGTTCCTCCTCAATGGGACAAGCCCTTTCATGTTCATGTAGATGTTCCGGCGTTTTGCCATTGGAGCTGTTCTTTCTCAAGAATATGATGCGCACATCGACAAAACCAAATCGCTACACGCCAGAAAAACTCAATTCTGGCTGAGCGCAACTATTCTCGGCCGCATGAAGCGTGAAGCTTTGGGTCTCATTTTCTCGTGGTCCAACGCTTCCGTCACTACCTTTTGGGCAGTCAAATCAAGTTCTTTGTGGACCACCAAGCACTCCTTTATTTGATCAACAAGTCCACGCCCACGGGCCGCATTGCTCGTTGGGTCCTTCTTCTCCAAGAATTTGCTCCTTTTGAAATTGTTCATAAGGCCGGCAAATCTCATGTCGTCCCGGATTATCTTTCACGCATCCACAGATGATCCTCAACCGAGTCTCGTGACGCTTTCCTCGATGCTCAGCTCTTTTTTAGTCACGGCAACACCACATTGGTTCCATGATTTTCAGCAGCACCTCCTCGCGTGTGCTCTTCCACCAGAAGACGAGACGCTCTCTCCTACCAAGCGACAATCCCGTCGCCATCAATTTCTTTCGCGCGAGGTCCGTGACTACACCATGGGTGCAGGACATCTCTACAAAAAGGGTAAGGACACCGTCCTTCGACGCTGTGTTCTACCTCATGAAGTTCCAGATATTGTTCGAGAAGCTCATCAAGGGCTAGGTGGTGGTCATTTTCATGGTGACACCACGGCAAGACGCAAAAATCCTTCTCATTTGGGTATTATTGGCCCACGCCAAAGATGCTCACGCCCACGCAAGACGACGTGTGACGCTTTGCCGCCGGTGGGCCCCACGCCCGCGGACGCTCTTCCCTTGACACCGGCCGCCACGCCTTCCCTTCAAAGAATGGGGAATGGACTTTGTGGGACCTATCGATCCCCGCTACGGCACACCCATGCCCGCTACATTCGGTTCTCACCGACTATGCTACCAAATGGGCGGAAGCTTGTGCACTTCCGCATAACACCGCAGCAAGTACAGCTAGGGTCCTCTATCAACAAATTATCACGCGCCGGGCTGCCCCACCTGCTGGTCGCTGATCGTGGTGTCCATTTCATCAATCATACTATCAAGGAGCCGACGGATTATCTTCGATACATCATCACAAGAGCACCCCTTACTATCCTCAAGGTAATGGTTTGGCGAAAGCACCAACAAAACTCGGGTCACCATTCTCAAGAAAATTTGTGACGCCCCGCACGCATCGGCAAACAAAACTTCCCTATCGTTTTTGGGTCTACAATACTTGTTTCAAGATTGCTACCGTCACACTCCTTTTAAATTGGTTTATGGTCGAAGCTCTCATGCCGCTTTGAATACATCCTTCCCACACTCGCTTTCAATCGGCACGCTTCATAATCCACTCGGGCCGCACTCAAAGAACGGGTCTATCAATTAGAAAGCTTTGGATGAACTTCAAGGGATGCTTATATTCGTGTTCTTCATGGACAACAGCTTGCAAAAATCTTTACATGACAAACGCCTCAAGACAAAACATTCAAAGAAGGCTGCATTTGGTTCTTCTTTATGATTCCAGTACAAAAATTTTCCTGTAAACTCAAGTTTCGCTATTTGGCCCTTATCAAATTGTTCAGTGGTTCGAATAAGCTTTTCAACCGGCCGAAGTTAGATGGCACTCCATTACCTACATCGTTAATGGCTTCCGCCTCAAAACATTTCATCCCACAAAGAAGTTTACAATCAACAAACAGATGCAGTTCAAGACACAACAACACCCAAAAGTAACTAAAACAGTGGCATATTATATTATAGGTGGAAAATTTTACAAAATGTGGGCACAACCCAAATTTATTTCCGCTATGGGCACCGCCCTATATACAAAAATGGGCTGTGAGCCCCTATCTACTACGCCCTAAGAAGAAAAACCCTCTACTCCGGTTCGAGCAGGTGATGCGCAGGATGTGGTAGAGGTTCCGCTCGGTCCCGCCAAGGTGCGTAACCACCTCCATCGCTGGTCTTCGGATCGGGATGTTGACCATCCCGCACACCAGCCATCCATTCTCACGCCAACGATTGTGGCGCCCAGGTCCGTGCAATTCATCTTGCGGGTCAGCCACTCCCGACAGTTTGTGGGCATAGTGCGGCCCTCGCTCAAACCAGCCGCAGCCATACCGCGCCATAGGATGCCTTCGCTTCCTCCCTGCTCGCCTTATATAGCCAAACGAGGAACTCCTTGTCGACGTGGACCAATCACACAAATCGCCGGCGTGTTTGCAATGCAAGGTTTGTTTCTAAAATGTGAATCTTTTCTCCCACCGCATCTCTAGCCATGGTACCTTCCGACACATTCCTTTTAATGATATCCCACTTCGAAGTTGCCGGCATTGAATGCCATTTCTTCTTTTCACGCCCGTCCGGACATTAATGTATGTCCTTTGGCCACCTGTCACATCCGATCCTTCTCTCACGCCTCATCCTCACCGTTCATTGCTTCTCCCTTACGTTTTTGGGGACTTAGCCAAATTTTGCCTCTCAAATCGCCTACTTGGCATCTTTCGACACTGCACCATCAGCGGTTGCGACTTAGCCCTTATCATGCCCCCTTCGCCCACCTTTGCGGCGCCCTAAAACCTTCGTTCCTCTGGCCTTCGATCCTCGCGCGACTTGGCTTTCGTCCTCCCGCCTTTGAATCACTCTTAGTTTACGCAAAATCGTTACCATGGCTGCACCAAAATTTTCCACCCTTCAAGCTACGCTCCAAAGATCCGCTCTTTTTTGCATCTGATCCTTCTTGACGCCCACTTTCCGCGGAAGCCCTTGTTGGCCCAAATAAAGAAGTTTTGAACGACAAAAGCTTTACGAATTCTCTCAAATGGAACTTCCGCTCCAAATCGACCAATCGGCGGTTCATCGCCAATATTGTTAATGTTGACGCATGGATACACCATCGTGGTCGATGGCATCACCATTTCGGGTGACTCAACATTTGATTTCTCGAGGTATTTCATATTCCCTTGCAAGCCCCTTTGTTTATCATGGTCCGCCATACAGATCTAGATGTCACGTAGTTTGGTGCCCCTCCTTATCATGCCAATGTGCATCGCCCGACCAATATCGACAAGCCTCCACGAAACCTTTGTTAAGTTTCGTGGCGCAAGTTCCTTGGGTATTCTATCAAGAACACCCATATCAATAAGCCTTTCTATAACATGGTCATCACTGCTACACACTCCAACCACCACATAGATTGGCCCCAATTGATGTTCTATCGTCTTCTCCAAGAAGTGGACCGCCTTCGGGGTGCCACTTCCATTTCTGAAGTTTCTGTGGGAGGCCACCTTCAAGACCTCATCCGTCATTACTTCCCTCCCACACCACAAAATTCTCATAATTCCACTCAGCGGTCTCTTCCACTGACTAACCGTGCTGGCACTTCACGCCCTTCTTCCCCTGGTCATGTCCAAAATCAGCACACCCATGTCACTGTCTCCTCCTCAGCTACACCATCCAGTTCACACCATCTTACCCAGACATCACAAACCAGGCAACAGCCGGCTCCACCACCACAAGGCACCCAAAATTAAAACTCTACATGGTTTTTCCCATGGTTATGGCTATAAAACCATTCTACAAAACCAATGCATGTTTGTGGGTTGATATCATTAAAAACCATATGTGGCTAAACTAACGTGTTCTCTTGTGAGGTTTGTTAGGATGGTTAGATGGATGGGCTTCTTTGTAGAGTTTGTCAACGTGGTATTATATGTTGGTATTATATGTTGGTAAATGAATGTGGTATATTATACCGTTTTAAGGGTATGGTTTGTCCATGTGGTACAATATAAAGGTTGTGGATGTGGTTTAATATGGTGTTCTTTCATGTGATTCTATAATGTGGTTCATTATTGTGGTAAACTGATATGACTAAATGTCATGGTAAATGCACTAGTCATGCCATGATAAATGCACATGGTTTGCAATGTGCTAAAAATTACTATCAATCTTAGATGTATTTGTTTTTTCCAAATATGCATGGTTTTGTTATGGTCATTTATAAACCGACAATAAACTAATAATGATAACCAGTATGTCATTTATAAACCAATAATGATAACCAGTATGTTGTTTGAAGCATTTCAAGTTTAGTAGACTAATTGCAAATGGTTTCTTATGGACTGTAGTGGCTTCTACAAAAATTAGGGAGCCAGGGGATTTGAACCCCAACCATTTCCAAAACTCTTAAAGAAACCTAATTGTCAAATCGAATTCCAAGACTTTGTAACTGCATCTCAATTGTACTGGCCCATTCCTTGTTGGCTTTTGGATTTGCAGGACTTGGATGCATGATTTCACCGACTCTGACATTAGTTGAAACACATTTACGAATTTCCTTCGCTGCATACTGCCCTGTTATACCAATTAACCAAGACTAATAAGCAACTAAGGAAGGAGAGTATAAAGAGTTCCTTCTCCCAATATGAAAAAGCATATGGTCAACTGCTTCAGTATAATTTAGATACTATTGGCAACATTCTGATGCATGCCCAGTTTCATCAACAGACTATTAATTACAGAAACATGCCCAACCATACCAATCCAAATGATGTTGATTACCTGCCAAACAAGTCCAAAGATGCAATTGGATGCTTTTCCAAAATAAATGCAGGTTATTCTCAACAAGTGTTGCTGGGATGCTACATACCAATCCCAACCACCAAAATAGGTTGTAGAAGTTCGATGGTTTTAGAAAGTGCATGGTTGCAAATGCTATTTATCACTTTTCATTCTGCAGGCTTCAGTTGATTAGAAGTACGATTCCTGTAAAAAGAATACTCACATTATACTCTGCAAACAGATATTCCATACAAATTCCCATATTCCATATTAGAAAGAAATATTACCATCCCTTTTTATGTCTGGCATGTCAAGACAGAAGCCAAAGAGAAGAAATAAGCTGCTCCGAACTCCATGGTTTCATCGCTATGCCCCCAGAATATCCTGATTGTTGTCACTATAATTATGGTTCAGCTCATTAAACAACCTATGCTGGGCATAATGCATACATACCTGGTTTTGCCACTTCAAACTTCAACGCATAAAAAGTAAATCTTGCATAAGATAGGTGGCGTATATTTTGCAAATGCCTTGAAATATCTCTTTAACAACAATACTGAGCAATTTGCTTGAAACATTGCTTACATTCTCATGGACATGTATTGGCAACTCTGCCTCAAGTACATGTACTCTGCAAACAAACAGTAAGACTTTTATCTATGAACATATGCTTCAAGAAAAAAGAATGAGAGAAAAATATGGCAAACCTTTCAAAGGCAGAAAATCTGATGTTCTTGGCAGTAAATATACCATTCAAATGGCTTGGCAAAATAGATATAATTCTTTGAATGTGAAATGATCACATCTTGCTTGTTTGTTGCCATAACTCCTCTAGAGCCTACAAAATATGGCTAAAAACATGTTAGCATGCAAGAATGGTCAGAAAAATAGAAGGATGATTAGAAAATAGAATAATGAATAGAACCTGGATGAATAAACTTGATTTGCACGGAATGGCCACCACAAAGCAATTTCGTAAAAGTTTCATATGCATGAACACTTACTTTAAGATGGGTCTGCAACATTGCTGTACAATAAAATCACCTTTGCAATATATCACCTCAAAAATAAGGTCAACTTTGCCAAAACCCTCAGCAATTGCAAACAATGAACTTCAAAAGCAGTGCTGCCTGAACCTAAGAAATTTCTTATTTACCCAAGATAGCTGCAGAATGCAAATTTTACCTGATCCAACCAGCAGCCTGGAAGCTTTAGAAAGCCCTTCAAAATGTCATAACCTTTTCTTGCAAGAAGCCTGCAGCAAAAAACGTGCATACATAAGCACAAAAATATTGCTTTGGGAGTGTTTGGGAAGTTTTTCCTTCAAGCTAGAGGCACAAAGCATTCATTCTCTTATCCAGAATGCAGAGAAACGTGGGGCAGAAAGGAAACAAATAGAAAAGTAGAGGAGAAACCATCGTAGAGGATTTTGTGCAAAAGAATAAGATTATAACTCCGGCAAAATTGAAAAACACAGAGGATATGCATCGTGTAAGGCCTATCTGAGCTTCCATTTCCAAAGATTTGAGCGCCAACGAATTTGGGGGCTCTCATATAGAATCCACCCCTGCACAACACAAAAAGAATGACATGTAACAACTGGGTCTTTCAAACGAAGTTTAGGGTCAGGGAAAAACGGGGAATCAACAAAGAGCAACAAACCTTGTATGTTTCAGAAAATGCCCAAACAAACCTTGTATGTTTCAGAAAATGCCCAGGGCCACGTTTCTATTTGAGAATGATCTCTCCCTTGAAAATCAAGCTACAAAAATCTACCAAACCAGATCTTCAAGCATCAAGGAATCTTGAAAAAGGCAAGAGTTAAGCTACTGCAGTCTTCAAGCATTGCCAGAAACGCACACAATTTAGGGTGCCCGCCTTCTACCTGTTTTGGCTGGCTGGGTACTTTGGCTTGCTCTTGTAGGCTTTCCAAGGGAGAGGGAAGATACTGAAGCAACAACAAATCGAATGCAGAGAGCAAATCGAAGCAACAGCAAATCGAATGCTGGCTTACAGAAACAACGGCAGATCGAGTCTTAATCTGCACATCGAATACAACCAAGCGTGAGGCAGAGGAGAGAAAAGGAAAAGAAAATGAGATTAAAAACCTGAAATAAACTCCAAGCTCCAAAATGTGAGTTCTACCACAAAGCCCCTCTTCGATTCTAGTACAAACCCTAAGCAAGAGGCGGTTCGGATTGAACCCAGCTAGCCATCATCAAAGCGAGATCCATCGCCGCCGAGAACTACCTGCTTCAAAAATTTTGGGGGGTAAGATAGCTGGAAAAAAAAACTTTGGCCGGAAAACCCAAATTTTTAGCCAAATGTAACACCTGGAAAAGGGCACACCCGCGTTACCACCCACCCCCTTGTTCACACGGCAAAGTCATGTCAGGCTGTCCTAGTGGTCAGATAGAACAGAAGCAGATTCAGCAGCCCCAGATCTGCTTCAAGACCTCTAGATGCGATGCACACCTACAACTTATAATCGATAATTGAATCCCCGGATATTCAAGGTGGGTTGCTCACCTTTTATTTGGTAGTTTTCAACCATTAACATTGTCATTGCCTTATTTTAAAACAGTAGCATCAAGGCAATACCTAATCTAACGATGTTGGTGCGCCACAATAATATATACTAGATAAGTGCCCAATAGCACAAATTTTCTTGCCAAAGCTTACGTGACATCTAGATATCTAGCATGTGCTATAGTTCCTAGTGTTATAACATCATACTATAAAAGCATGCTAGCTTACACTAGTCACATGATGCAACATCTGAGAGGCACTAAGGAAAGCTAGAAGTGCATTTGGTATCTTTCAAGAAAGAATCTTTGAGATTTTGCCAAAGAATTCTATAATGTGCCTAATTTGCAGCTTGTGACGGAACAATGGAGGATGTTTTAATTGTTGAAGACATCAAATTGTCCCTTAACCATATGTCAAGTGGAAAAGTCTGATATTCTCTAGATATGGCAATCGAGCTCCTCAAATGGGGTCAGGACATAATTGTTGAGGATAATAGAACTCTTTGATGGTATGTTGCAGCATGTTTTTCCATGAACCATGGGCGCTAAATAGGATTATTCCCATCCATAAAGTTGGGGATAAAGGTTGTGTGAAAAATTATAGAACCATCATGGTGATGAGCAGTATATTGGTCAAATTGTTTGAGGTAGTCTTGGAAATGAGATTGGGAATTGGACGTAAGGGCAAAATGTCAGAGCTAGGGGACATAGTGGTTTTCGTCATGATCATCTAACACGGATCATCTAGTCACTTTAAGCATAGTCATGGAAGGATCTAACGGAGTTGGTAATGCACTATTTTGCTGCTTCGTCGATTTTACGAAAGCATTTAACCGAGTCCTGAGGAGCAAATTAGGAGTCATGAGACATATAAAATATTCCACAGTAGCCATACCAGTGAACTATTATATTATGCCAAGAATAGACATGCATGTCAAGTATTTATAAAATTGGTGTAGCAGAATTTGGGCGTAACATAATCCTCGCACCGGCCCAAATGGTATAAATTTTCAACAAATGGTATCTTTTGAGGGTAGGAGATGTTTCAACATATAACATATGGTCCCTAAAGCAACACTGTGAGGTTGTATAATCTCGTCCTTCTTGAAGTGGTGAATTGGATTGTCACTCTAAATACCTTGATCTATACATCACACTTGCGAAGCCCAAACTAACTAAAATGACCTAATAACATGAAGCCTATAGTTCAATGCTCAAACTTTTTCTTTCTTAGCCAAATTCTTGAAGCTATAAACCATTTTCTAGATAATTTTTCGTAAATATTCTAGGGCAACCATGCCATTGAAATATTATATTACGCCAAGAACAAACATGCATGCCATTACAAAATTGTTCTGGAAAAGTTTGGGCATAACTTGATTTTTGGATCCAAATGGTAAAAATGTCGAACAAATGGTGTCTTTTAATGGTAGGATATTTTCCAATCAACATATAACATACTATTTCTAGAAGCAATGGAAGTCAATGCTATGAGGTCGTATATAGTCTTGTGTGAATTGGTGGATTGGATTATCACTCTAAATCTCTAGGGTACATTTTGTTTCATATGCCACATTTACAAATGTTTCAAACTAATTAAAATGACCTAATAATATGAGACCTACGGTTCAATGCTCAAACTTTTCTTTTTTGGTCTAGTGGCAACACATTAGTTCTAGCAACTACAAGTGTCAAGTTCGAGACCGCCCAAAATCGTACTCTGAACCATAGATGCAATGTAAAGTGGTTGGGGGCAGGGCCCAATCGAGCAATGTAGTGTGGTGTGTGGTCACATGTGCACTTGGATGATGTCTAGTGGCGTGATGTTAAAACAACTATCTATCTTTCTTGAGGCAAAGTTTTAAAGCTGTATCTATTTTCTAGACAAGTGCAAACATATGTTGCAATAAAAAAGAGGACCACAACAAAGCTCAAACACAGAAGGAGACTATCACTTTTATATTTGGGCACTTGCCTTCATTGAGTTCTACTTTGAGAGTCCATTAAGGAGTATATTTGACACCCAAAAGTTACATTTTGTAAGTTTATTCACATTTGTGAGGAATTGATGCCAAGGCTCATTTCGTTCATCGATTTAACTACCATACCATTGCCTTATCAAAAGACATGAGGAGGTTCATTGGATGTGTTAGAGCTTCCTTGAAGTCATTTGTTGCTTTCATTTGTTATTGATGATTCTTCATGTAAATTAAATCATTGACATGTGCTCATTTTGGTTGCTAAATGTAGAAGGCCTTATGCTCCATCTTAGCACCAGGGTTCCCTCATAATCATTCTTTGCATGTCATTAAGATGCATATGTAGTATCATGTCATGGCTACTCCAGGACTAATATCTATTTGATTGTCTAGTAAACTATGCAATCACCTAGTTCCTTAAATGAAGAAATCTATTGAAGACATTGTTTTAATATTACCCAAGTGTTCTCATGGATTAATATCACCTTTTTGGTGCACCTTGCACATACATTAAAGGGGACAATCTCGAAATATATTGTTTTAGAATCATTGGGCACAAAAATTGTCCCAATTATTTGGAACTTATAGTAAACTTCATGATCTACTATCAAGATTATGATTGTCGAATGTATTAAACTAAGACAACACTGATCAATTATAGAGGGCTTGTCTTGAATGCTTATAGAAGGTATACTCATAATTCCTTAAAATATAAACTTTCATGGCATATGTTTAAGTAATAATTTAATTTACATCATGGAATGCATAATATCTATTGAAGTTTATGAATAAGCATTGTGAATAACCACCCTTTTGGTTGGGAATTATAAATAACCACCATGCAAATTAAATTGGTATGGAAACCCATGCTACGAACCATAATCGATTTTTAGTAGACAATTCTGCAATTGAAAACAAGCATGAATAATCACTAGATATTTATATTGGTAGTAAAAACCACCTTGTAAACTAAATTAATTTTAATAAACCATACTACAAAAGAAAACCAATGTGGTTGACTTTGAATAGACAATTTTGGCAATAGAAAACCAACATGAATAACCACTACGTATTTAAATTGGCAGTGAAAACCACCTTGCAAACTACACTATTTTTAGTAAAACATACTACAAAAGAAAACCAAACGTGGAAAATCATCGTCTAGCATTGAAAAACCATACCATAAACCATTACCAACTTAATAACCCATGTTGTATCAATAAACTAACAAGAAAACCACGCTAGAAACCATTATCAATTTAAATAAACCATGTTGCAACAAAAACTAGCATGAAAACCCACATCCTGCTTATAAAAACCACTATAATGTGTGGTTTCTATTAAGATTATTATTTTTTGTATAGGTAACCACATGTATAGTGGTTCCTTAGTGGTTAATTATGGCAGTTAAATTTTAGGATGCCTTGTGCACCACAACACCCTCGTCAGTTATTGTATCAGTATCAGCAGGATGCTCAAGCTGCAGTTCTCAAGTTACAAGAATCCCAAGAAGCTCTTATGAATGGGGTTCACACGGCCCTGACGGCCTCAGATGCGGTTCACCGGGATCTTCAAGCTGCAACAGCCCAAGTTCAAACTTTGGAAGCCCAACTTCAAGAAAAGCACGGGGCTCTCTTACAGGCCCGCATAGATCTCAAAAGTACACAGGATCAGACCAACCTCCTTGCAGATCAGCAGGCTCAGCTTCAATCCGAAATTCAGGACTTATTGGAGCAACACAAGTCCAAAGACACCCTCCTGGGTGACAAGGAGAAAGATATTGCTAAGCTCGACGCCTTGTACTCCGAGCTTTGTGAAAATTACAGCACTCACGTTCAACTCCTTACCGAGCGCGTGATGCTCAAATTACCTCTTTGCGATTTCGGCTCGCCCGCCTTGAGACTTCTCGGCTCACATCCCTCCGGGATCGGTGGCCGGAGGTTCAAAGCGAAACTTCTTGATAGCGGAGATTGCCATGCTTCGACTCAATGCTCTGGGCAATCCTCCTCCACAGGTTCACCCTTAGCGAAGCGGGTAAAGTGACGATCCATATACGTTGAAAAGGACCACGGATCCGTGACCTCGAACTAACGATTCTGACAAGCTATTCGATCTGGCGATGAGGCTCGAACCAAAGCGGGCGGCTATATCACCATCGTTAGCAACACGCTTTGTTGATTTCCCGGTTCCTTCACGCTATCACGGATTATGTGGTTGCCGCGCCACCTCTTTCTTACGAAGTGGCATGGGGCTGATGGTCCGTGGATGTTCCAGCGCTAGCCGCGCAGATTTTCTTAGCATTTGGCCCGAACTCTGTTGAAGACAAAGGTGTCTGCTGTGCCCTTTTAGTCTTTGATCTCATTCCTGCGAAGATCCGGATTTCATCACCTTGAGTTGTTCACCCATGGCTTACATTTTTCATGATTTCTATCCGGGTGATACACAGGGAGATTTCCGGGATGGGCCACCACGGAACTATCGGGGTGACCCCACCCTTCATCGGGTTGCTTGGGGATAACAACCCCTACCTAGGCTGATCATGCTCGGACCACGCTCTTCATCAAGAGTACATGCACGAGCTTGCGCATCATTGCCTCTCTCGGCAAGCGGAAGTGCTGCAACAAATAAGGAAGTATGGGACATCCCGAGGATCTTCCCTATGCACAAATTTATATGCAACACCTCGCCGGTTACAATCAATTACGTGCTCTTACGGATAGCAAAGGCAGTCCCCGCAGTATTTCGGGATAGCCCTCTGTCAACTCTCAACTCTCTGCCCTATGCGGGATCGTTGGTGTCAAGCTCTTGATCCGGCCCTTGTCGGTGAATTCAGGGGCGGGCTCGGCAACCCACGCCCACGGGCATGGTTCCCTCTCCCTATGCTTCACGGGTGTTCCTCCGCGCCCGAGGTTCGACCGATTGGCGTCTCCCCTTTTGGACAAAGGTCATGGATGGCCATCTTTGGATGGACTCCACCTCGGGATCTCGACGGATCTCGGTGGGATCCCCGTTTTGTTCGCCGCTCCCATTGGGAAGAGGGTGCCACTCTTGATAACACCATGAATTGGATCTATGTTGCTAATGGCGTGGTTGGCAGCGCCCTGGCGATGCGCTCCATGGTCTTGACACCTTTTGCGGGGAATGCCACCACCTCACGATCCGCCCGGTCCATCTTCAAAGCGGGTTTTTGTGCTGCTCTCAAATGCATTTTGCTTTCGGCTCCTTAAATCGGCGTCCATTTTTTCTGCAATCCGAATGCGATTAATCGGTGCCTTTGGCCTCGGACTGCCTCCTCATGGAATGTCGGTTTGTTTCTTCCGGCGCCCATGCGCCACGGAAGACATGGTGCGATCTCGTTTTCTCATTGATGCTGATCCACGCCCTTGGCCTCAACACTCCTCCCGCTCTTCAAAACGCCCGGGATCTCATTGGCGATTACCATAATGGTGCCGTCCTCATTCCGTGAGGATCACTTTGGTGATGGCTTCCGCCCTCGAAACACTTCCTCCTTTTCTTCACTCGAGGTGTCGTTTGGTGGGGGAGTGTTAGTCACATGCCTCTGGTTCAGGACTATTCATGCATCTGACAGACCGAGGTCAAGCTCAAGGATCCTCAATCAGCCCACGGGTCAGCCATCAAAGGCTCGGCCAGAAGACCAAGCGGCGGAGACCACTTGCCATGAACCCACGATCAAAAAAGGCTATCAAGAGCGCCGCTCGGACAAGTGGCGGCCCGTCACCGCCAGCGTCGGCGTCGGCATGATTCAGGTACTTCAAGAGGCACGCCCACATTTCACCAAATCAGGCCTCCTTCGAGTAAACGCAGAGATCGGTCGAGTGTCTATTTTGGGCCAGAGTGTCTATATTGGGCCCAAGGCCATTGTACTATATATATGACTAGAGCTCGCACATGAGTTCTAGATGAGTTTTGAGTCTTGTCTCTCTTCAGTCTTCTCTCGATTGCGAGAGCTCATGTATGTTCATCATTGATATCAAGGAAGCTTATCATTTTCCTCTCACTGTTCTCTCTTGTTCTGTTTTCTTCTACTTGTTCTTCTCTTGCAAATCCCGCGTGACATAGTCCCCCGGATTCTCCTGTTAGATCCAAAGGTCCTCACAGAGGGCTGTCTTGCAGGAGTTCGAACCAGACCCCAAGCGATCGGGATATAATAACTTCCGTGGCATTAGGTGTAATGTCGAAGATCTCCTTGGCAAATAGCGAGCAAGATGCTCGAAGGTCAGTATCCGTGGTACGACATGGCAAGAAATGAGCCATTTTCGATAATTTGTCGACCACTACCATTAACGCATCATATCCACGGAGAGTACGTGGAAGGCCCACAATGAAATCCATGGTTATCACTTCCCATTTAGCGTTGGGCACATCCAGAGGTTGCAACTTCGCTGGAATCTTAAGCGCTTTCGGCTTTGGTTTTCGGGACACACGACGACACCGCTTAATGTACACGGCAATGTCCTTTTTCATAGAAGGCCGAAATATTTGGAACGAATCTTAAAGTAGGTCTTCATAAAACCTGCATGTCCTGCTATAGGGCTGTTGTGCGTGTCGTGGAGGATTAGCTTACGCACTCCCGAAGTCTCAGGTACACACAACTTATCCTTGTAATATAACAAGTTGTCTTCTTTCTTATACGAACGGAAAGCTTCACGCTCCTTATATGTGCGAGCTTCCTTAGCCAAACTATCCCAAACTTCACGGAACTCGGGATCCGTGGCCAAGGTCTGTTCTATCTGTTTTCCAAACTCACTGGTGAGTGTAGAAATTGCATTACAATGGATTCGGGTTACCAAGGGATGGCGTGACAATGCATCCGCAACCACATTGTGCCTTCCAGGTTTATACATAATCTCAAAATCATACTCCTCCAGAAATTCCATCCATCTCCTCTGACGGAGATTGAGATTCGGCTGGGTGGATAAATAACGGAGACTTTGATGATCCGTATCCAACTGGAATCTTCTACCAAGAAGGTAGTGTCTCCATATCCGCAGGGCGTGGACAACGGCTAACAATTCCTGATCATGGGTAGGGTATCGCTCTTCGTCTCATTCATTTTCTTTGAATCATAGGCAATAACCCTCCCCTCTTGCATTAGGACTCCACCGGTGGCAATCTTACTGGCATCCGTTGCCACTAATTTATCCTTCTCAGGATCGGGCAATGTGAGAACTGGTGCTGACGTTAAGGCATCTTTAAGCTGCTGGAAACTTCCCTGAACCTTTGCCTCCCAGTGCTCCATCCAATCCTTCACCTTCTCATGCTTTGTAAGATTTGTAAGAGGTGCTGCAATCTTTGCAAAATCCTTTACAAATTTCCGATAATATCCTGCTAACCCCAAGAAACTTCGGACCTCGGAAACATTACCTGGAATAGGCCATTCCCTTACTGCCTCTATCTTTGCCGGATCTGTAGCAATTCCCTCTGCAGAAATGACATGGCCCAAATAATCCACCTTGGGAGTGGCAAACTTGCACTTAGAGAACTTGGCAAAGAGCTGATGACGCCTTAGCTTTTGTAGGGCTCTAAGATGTTTCTCATGCTCTTCCAGATTCTTATTGTAGATGAGAATGTCGTCGAAGAAAATAACAACAAAATCATTCAAGTATTGTCGGAAGACATCATTCATCAGTCGCATGAAAGTTGTTGGGGCATTAGTTAATCCAAAAGGCATAACGGTAAACTCATAATGCCCATATCTAGTGCGAAAAGCAGATTTATGGATGTCCTCCTCTTTAATCCTTATCGATGGTATCAGGGCGTAGATCAATCTTTGAGAAATACTTGGCCCCTTGCAACTGGTCCATTAGATCATACGCTCTAGGCAAAGCATAGCGATTCTTGATGGTATGCTTGTTGAGTTCTTAGATAATCAATACACATCCTCAAGGAGCCATCCTTTTTCTTAACAAAAGAATAGGGGCCAAAGGGCTAAACACTAGGTCGAATAAAGCCTAGGTTTAATAACTCCTGAAGTTGCTTCTTAAGCTCTGCCAACTCTGGGGGACTCATATGGTACGGGGCCTTGCTGGTAGGCTTAGTACCTGGCTCTAAAGCGATCTCACATTCTACCCCTCTAAAAGGAGGAAGCTTCGGATGTCATCCGGGAAAAAGATCACCAAATTTCGGAGAAGATTAGCAATCCCCCCTGGCAAGGTATCGATTACTTGCTTTTGCTTAGCATCTGACTCAATGGAGGCAAGTCTAATGACGCAGAGGATCTTTTCCTTGCGTATAGCTTTATCTAACTGCCTGATGGACATAGACTGCATAATAGGGTTGAATGGTTCACCTTTTATAGTCACGCGGGCTCCATTAGCTGCGTTGAAGGTAACTTCCGTTTCGCATGATCTATGTTGGCCTTTGCGGATGCCAAGAATTCCATACCAACAATGAGGTCGTATTTGCCAATTCATTAACTCTGCACCCAAAGCAACTGGTGCACCTGGCAACTGCATCTTGAGATTGATGTGACGGCCATGAGTATGTCTGACCTTACCACTAGCTAAAGTGACAGGCTTCGGTCGGGAACTCAAGGTTTCAAGCTGCAAAACCTGGGCCATTCTAGGAGAAGCAAAATTATGTGTACTCCCCGTATCCATAAGAATTACAAAAGGCTTACTGTCTACTTGACCTATAGTGGAAATAACAGCAGGCTGACTTTCAGCATTGCCGGTTTCTATAGCTGCAAGGATATGAGACGCACCATGAATATACTCGGGAGCCTCCTCTTCAACAGGTAGTGTGGACTCGAGGTCATCCCAATCGAGGTCAGCCATGGCCAGCTGGGCAGTCTGTGTGACATAAGGGCAATTCTGCATGAAGTGCACGGGTCGCATACACCTGCAGCATGCCTTATCTTGGCGGAGCTGTTCTCGAGCCTCTTTAGGAATGGACTGTAAGAGGTTCCGAACTTTCTTACCGACATTGTTCGGTTTATCGGGCGTGCTGAAGGTGACTTTCTTCTCCTGGCGGCCATAAGAGTTCTGCTGAGAGGGCCCCGGACTTGGCGAGCGGGGTTTGTAAGGTGTGGACGGCCGTGGCTACGAGTAAGGAGCAGGACGCGGATACTGGTTTCTTGGTGTGTCCTCTTTGAGGCTCAATGCCTTAGCCTCAGCCTCTGCAACTGATTTCGGGTCGATGGCCTTAACCATTCGTTTAATTGATGGGGCCAACCCTTCAATGTAGCCCTCCACCGCCCTCTTTTCATTCATGCACGGTACATACGGCCTCAAAGCGCATAAATTCATCGGTGTAGGCCTGAACAGACATACCCATACGCTCTAACACGTAGAAGGTCGAATTTGTTGGCATTTGTGCGCATACGAGGCACATAATGCGACTTAAAAGCTTTGGCAAACTTTTTGAACTTGCACTGTACGTCGGATGCTTGGCTCTCGCATAGCCCTTCCACCAAATACTGGGCAGCTCTGTAAGGTTTGTTGTGGCAACCTTTCCGTATCCTTTTTACGTCATGCCATAGGATTTCCCAAACTCCTTCATTTTAGTCCAACCGGGACTCTGCATTCATCCGCCTCTAGATTTCCCATCAAACCGGGCTGGGCGGTTTTCTATTCTTCCATATACTAGTTATGGGTTTGTATCAACCGTCTTTGCGGTACTCCTTATCGGGCTTTGCATGGTCACCCGGTGACACCGACGCGACTCGAGAGGACACAAAAGTGGCTGATTGTGAGGAGGTGGCGCTATCCCTAGAAGAACTCCGACGACGTTTAGAATGGGGCCTCCTGCGTGCGCATCTGGGGGCTAGTTTTGTGTGGAGATGGTTGCTGTGTAGGTGGACTTGGCGGTAGCGGAGGTAACTCCGGTCCGTCTTCTTGTATATGCTGTGGTGGATTGGCGTGCAACACATAAGCTTGTAACTCGACTAATTGTCTCTTCATTGACATAAGTTCCTGTTCAGGTGTTAGTCTACTGGCATTTGAGGGCATCTGCCAGGCGGCATTGCGTACACCGTCTATATCGAGCATGAAAAGGTGTAAGCAGAATTATAGTAACATAAAGTCTCACAAAAATATCATTTCGGATAGGTTGGAGAGAGAATACAAGAGAAAGTACAATGGCAAAGATTCTTATTACAAGTGAAACAGTCATTTCATTAAGGTTGAGTACATTGGTAGTGACAAAAGTTGATACAAGGATACAATACAAGGACTGGTATTATACATTGGAGATTTGAAGTTCAACTCATATATAGCATAAAAAAAAAACAAAACTGAGGAGACCGGGCCTAGGGGTTCGCAAATGGGTACAAAATAGAGTAGCGAACACTTTCACGTACAGCCCTAACGAGCTTGTAACGTGCCCAGGCCTGGACGATAACAGGTTGGTAGTCTAGCATTGGACTAATGATAAGGAGATTAAAGAGCCTCCTTAATGCATAGAAGATCTGCCACAAGTGATCGTTGGCATCCTCGAAAGCTTCGTGCCTGGACATGTCCCAATAGTCCCATGTGCGGCGAAGAGTTTGCTTCAGGTCCTCATAAGCACGTTCACGGAGAAGGTTGATGATTTCCAATCCCTTGGCTGGATCATAAGGCTCTCCCTCTTCTGCAGGGTCCCCCATCCTCGCCATCCCGCTCGGGGTACTCCCCGTACCGTTGGCCATAATCCTGTTCTGGAGGCCCTGGATCGTCCCTCCTGATCTCATTTGTGATCCTTTCCTCAAACTCAGCGAGGTCATATTCTGCAGAACGGCAAGAATGAGCATACAATGTGGAACAGTTTCTTATACTTGAAACTCGAATAGTTACAAGGAAGTACTATGGATGAACTAATTTAATTGTATTCATTGATACAATAGTCACAATTGATAAAAAGATAACACATCATAAATTATAAAATGGCTAAAGAAAATGCCAAGCCAAAATTTTACAACTATACGCAATACAAAATACGTATTACAATTATCTAAGAACTAGGTCCCCCCTCTTCATTCGTAGGCCGAGGAGGTGGTGGCGGCGGTCGGTGTCATAGCAGAGTCACCCCTGGGTCTACTGTGGCAGCCGCAATGGAGGCAACCTCTGGCGGATAGGCAACAGCCAATCCGGCCGCCGTAAGGAGTTTCATACTCATCCAGGGTGCAATATCCTGTCCCAAGGCCGTCAGGGCAAGATCCCGTCGTACGAGTACATAAGTAAACGTACGATAGGGAAGCTTCTTGTGCCCGGCCAAGGTGGAAAGAGCACGGAGGGTCCACCATGAAGCTTCGGCCTCCGGCCCTAAGTCTCGGGCTATAAAAAGAACTTGCCCCTGCCGGATTGCTGATAGAAAGAAGCGAGTAAGGTGGTTTCCCAATACCCTCCCTTGCGGGGTCTCTGACGTGGCCACCTCCTTGTCCAAGTCCATAGGGACTTCTTCTTCCTTAAGTTCCTGCTGCTCTTCCTTCAAATGAGCAGGATTATGGTATAGATCCTCTCCCTCCTCATCCGAACCGGAGGGAACCTCGACCATATTAATATTTGGGACATGAGGTCCCATAGCTGTAAAGGCATCCGGTGAAGGCTGAGAGGGCGGATCCTGCATCACCAGTTCCCGAAGCCGTAGCAAATTCTCAGCCGGCTCTATGGTCTCCTGGTGGAATTGGAGTAACTGCTGCACCTCCGGAGGAAGCTCAATAGGAGCGAAGTCGATGAAGTCATCCATACAGTACTCTGCTAACTCATAGAGTACATGGTCCTTACGCCTGCGCTTAAACCCGGCCACCATGTGATAGGTCCAGATGATATCATCCAAGAGAAGATATTCTTGCCCTTGGTGATACACAACTGGAAGGGCGTCTAGCACTGACAAGCGTGCAGCTTGTTCCCGGCGTGGTGGCATCTCCTCTGCCAACTGCTTCCAACGGGCAAAGTCACCCATGCCTATATGCTCATCTTCTACCTCCTCGGAAGATTCAGGAAGTTTGCCTTTCTCTGCCGGTAGTATCTCATCCTCAACGTACTGATCCATGAGGATGGCTAGGGCAAAGGCAACTTCAAGATATTGTCGCCCCTGATGCTGCACAACGGGCAGGTGCTTGCCCCATCTAAGATTTCCTTTCAACACATCATACGCGTGGGTATCACCCCCTAGCATATCCCGGACCACATCCCGTTCTAGATACAACTGGGGAGGATCCCCAAGAGGAATACACAGAGGAAGCATATCCTCTGTGTAAAACTCTAAGAATCCGGCATAATCTGGGTGCCGCTGCATATTAGTGATGAGGTCAAGGCGCTGACATAGCAAGGGCCGTAACAGGTCGAAGAGCACTTGCAGATCCCAATGCTCTCCATCCTGGTACCATGCAGGTAGGTCGGTGGCTGCCATGGGCGCTGGAAGGGAGGAGGAAGGAAGAAAAATAGATATAACAAATGAGATGAAACTTTGAAGACCCTTTTTAACCCTTTTGATTTATGCTGACGTCAGCATTTTTCGTACTTAATACAAAATAAAAGGTAAGTTTTTATTAAATATCAAAAAATATTTACAATGCAAATACCCTGCAAAATTTGCTAAGGATGCTCTCCCCGAATCCTGCGGGCGAGGGCTAGATCCTTTGGCATTATGGTGACCCTCTTTGCGTGGATAGCGCAAAGATTGGCATCACCAAAGAGTGCCACCAGATAGGCCTCCGCAGCCTCTTGGAGCGCCAGGATGGCAAAAGTCTGGAAGCGGAGGTCGGTTTTAAACTCTTGGGCGATCTCCCGAACCAACCTCTGAAAGGGGAGCTTCCGTATCAGAAGTTGTGTGGACTTCTGAAACTTACGGATCTCTCGTAAGGCGACGGTGCCGGGTCGGAACCGGTGGGGTTTCCTTTGTGGAGCAGGGTTGGGAGGCGGCCCCCTCTGTCGTGGTACCGTCTTGGCTCCAACAACGGGTCGGGAAGCATCCACCCACTCCTGCCTCCGACTGGAGCTCGCGTTCTTCCCAAAAGCTCCGACAGTCTTCAATTTTTCCTTGTACTGGCTGCCGGACTTTCGGGCTACGGCCTTCCTCCGGTGCTTAATGGTCGTATGCTCCGTTTGGTTTGGACCCTGCCCACTTCCTGACCCCCCATCACCCTGCTGGTCCTGCTGGTCCTGTTGGGCCGTCCCCTCCTTCTCCCTTTGGATCCTCTCCTGCTCTTCCCGGAACTCCCGAGCTCTCCTGAGGTCTTCTTCAACCTGAGCGTACTGGTATGCTACACTACGGCGAAGGAGTTCAGCGTGGTATCGGTTGGGTCTCTGGTTCATGTCAATCTGGTCGTCAAGTAATCCAGACTGATATCAGGAATCTGTCCCCACATGAAGCTCTGGGAAGCTTCATGCCATTGGTATGGGGAAATCTCGATAGCCCTACCATCTATGACGGCGACTCCATCCCCTAGGTACCTGTACTCCCTACCTCGAGCCGCCATATCGTTTCGTTCTATCTCTCTGTGGTCATCCTCCCTGGCCAACTTCCGGATACGGTCGGCCTCTTTCCTTATGTCCTCCTCTTCGGTGTGGCCTTCGCATTCGGGAGGATAAAACTTTATTAACATCATGACCAAGTCAGGTTGCTCGGCCATGGTGTAAGGAAGCTGGCGGAGATTTAGCCTGACCAAAAACGGCTCCGAGTAATGGTAAATGGGGTAGGGGATCCTATCATTGTTCTCAAATCTGTTTACCAACTCGTCCAAAAGTCTATCGATGAAGGCAGGGTCAGTAGCCATATGCCGGGCGATCAAAGCATAAATCTCTGCTATAGTGAGGGTAGTGGGGTCCACGGTGTTCTTGGTGTTGGCCATACTATGGCGCTGGGGTCGACAGACGGCGGAAAGGAGGCGATGGTGGTTAAGGCGACGATAAGGAAGGCGCTAGGGTCGGAGAAGGCGGTAGTGAAGGCGCTAAGGGTAGCGAAGAACCAAGGTGGAGGAACAGGGTCAGGTCCGGCGGCTATGGCGGGCGTCGGGTCTAGCGGGCGAAGGCACTTTAAGGCAAGGAGGAAGTAAAGAAAAAAGTTAACGGGCCCTAACTTTTAAAATTTTAAAAGTTTTCTCTCTCTTTTTTTTAAAAAAAAAAAAACATTATCTGGCGGAATATCTGCGGAAATCTGATCGGGCGCCGACGGCATTCTGGCGCTCCCACATGACGGGGGGTCGGCGAAAAAGCCGGGCGCTGGGTTGACTTTCGGGCCCGAGTTGACTCGCGACGGTAAGGTCGGGCGCCGACAGCATTTTACGCTCTCCCACCGCGACTGCAAGGCGACAAAATTCAAGCAGCGCCCGAGTTGACTTTCGGGCCTTTCCGTGACCATTTTTCCGCCAGCGACGACTGTCCTAGGGTATTTGGGGTACGCCCGATCCAATGGAACCACTTTCTCCTTCATCTAAACTACCTAAAAAAAATTTATAACCCCTCCAAACTTGGGCCCTCCAGTTGCCCTAAACTTATTAAAACTTACACCCTACTACCTCAACCTAGCACAGAACCAAACATCAAAGAGCTAAATAATCACTCTAGCTTAACTGCTACCTAACTACCGAACTAACGGGTTAGGGTTTGGTCAGTGCTATGATTTCGAGCAATCGAAATCACGGCTCTGATACTGTGTGGACGCTCCACGAATATATATCGACCCGGTGGTATACATGCGGGACTTTCCCCTCCCATGGCGACCATCCCGCCATGGCAGGGCCCTCCGTCGACCGGGCCATCTACGTAGAGATGCTCGAGTGAAGGACACGGAGGTGTCATTCGGCCCACGCCTTCGATGGGCTCCTACGTCGCGGAAGCATGAGTACAAGGTTAGCACACAGCATAAATCATATATAAATAACCACCACGAAGGGTGGCGATCCATCAAGTACCAGCGGCAAAGAATATGCATCTAAACCTAAGAAAACACCCCAAACCCCGATTCTACCCGGTTCGGACTCTCGTGAGGTCGGACTCGACTTCGATCTCAAGAGATCGGCAGAGGAGGTATAACTTGGCGTTAGGCTGGCATAGAACATCGGCTAGGGTTGTCCACTCCATCCGCCCCTCATTGCACACTTTGCGGATGGGTCGATCCCGCTATGGCCGCTATAGCCTTGGGAGGACGGAGACTCAAGGTATCACCCCTTAAGCCTACTCCGGGGTTCATGGCCCGGTCCGATGAGGCGAGTCGGGGAAGCGTCCCCTTCGGGATCCGCAGTGGTTCCATGGGTGAGCTAGAGAATACGTGCCGCATCGGCGACCCCCGCATCCGTTCCCGACTTACTCACCCCTAAATCTACTCAAAGTGCAAGATGCTCCATACGGATCACACCTTCACCCAGGGAGTGTCAGACCCATGCCCCCCTCGTGACCCAGGCTATGAGGCCCAGCTCCCTTGTAGGAGTCTCAGGAGCCTTTTATGTTCATGCAAGACCCCACCCCCACTTCACCACTGTGTCCCTTCTCTGGTGCTAAGCCATACCATAGCGTCTACGACCCGGTGGTCTCTTGTACACAGGCCGCATCTAATGGGAATATTACAGGGCTCTAACTAGGAACATACTATCATACATGAGCTCAGAGGTCTCTACCCCCCCTTTAAACCCCTGTTTAATGGAAGCTACCAAAATACTTCATAGATACATCGATCATTTCTTAACAGAGCACCATTCATAATTGAAATGTAATCCTACTTACCACAGAAGGGTTAATTTCAACAAAGGCAATCAGAAAAGAGTACTGAAGTACTATCCTACAAAGCACAAGCTAAACTACTACTAACCGTGTTTGGAAACTGGAACCGTTATCGTGGGGTGCTTCCATATTCTTTGTAACTAGGGTGGTTGTGATTGCCTAGTGGTTGTTCGTGATTTGGGGGAGGGGTCACAGAAGTCCTTGGCTCAAGCTGCTCCTTTGGCCTCTTTGGGTCGATTATGGTTGATATGGGGGTGGTGATCCACCTTGATGGATCCAATTAGGTGGCGCCTTCCCAAACCATAATTAGCTTAATTATCCTTCTTAAATATTAATTCCTTAATTTTAGGTTATTATCCTTAATGATTAAATTAGCATAGCTAATTTAATCCCTTTTAGGTCAACCCCCTAGGTTACCATACCCCATGGTGGCATATCTATACTGGGCGACGTGTCAATGTATTTATACGTATACCGTATAAATACTTGGAACGTCACAAATATGCTATGACTCAACTGATCTCACAATGACATGCTTTAGTGATGCAGATTGGGGAGGTGACCTATCTACTAGAAGGTCGACTTCAGGTTATGCTATCTTCTTTGGTGGCGGAGTAATTACCTGGAGGTGCAAGAAACAAGCAGCAGTAGCAATGAGCTCTGCAGAAGCAGAATATGCTGCATCATCCCTTGTAGCTAAAGAAATAGTTTGGTTAAGAAGGTTGCTACAGGAGCTAAATTGTGAACAAGTAAATCCTACAGTAATATGGACTTATAGTCAAAGTTGTATAGCCATAGTCAAAAATCATGTGCAGCATGACAGAACCAAGCATATAGAGTTAAGTATCCACTTTAAAAGAGAGTTGGCTGAAAGAAAATTAATTCAAATGCTATATATGGATACTAACAAACAAGTTGCAGATATTTTTACAAAGGCTCTTCCTGCAAACAAATTCAGTGGATTTAAGGCCAAGTTAAATATATCAGGAAAGTCAGGTTTGCAGTCTTATGAGCTGAAGGAGGAATGATGGAAATTCAGCTAATAAGTCTGCAAGAACAATCTATGAGAAGCAGTACTGGCAGTAGGTTAGTCTATGTTTTCAATAATCTAAGCTAAGGTGAAAGTGAAAATTAGTGACCATATCTTGGCTTTTCACTAGATCAATATTTTGTACTTGAATGATTGTTGTAATAGGAGTTTGAAAATCTTGCTAGACATCTAGTTATTCTATCAAGTGCCATCAAAAACTATCATGCACAACTGATTATCTTCTTTGTTGTGCATTATTCCAGACATAACAAACGACAATGCATTATTCCAGACATAACAAACGACAACATGCCAAGTTTTGATCCTTCAACTGATTATCTTATTTGTTGTGCATTATTCTAGACATAACAAACGATAACGATGCTAAAACCTATGTAATGATTGATGGAATGCCATGAAATTGTGCTATCAACAAGGCAAGAAATTTTGTTGGTAAGCCATGTGTGAAGATACTTGGTGGATCTAATAAGTTCAAAGAAAAGGCAGTTTTGTGCATTGAGTTAAATGGCATTTGATAAAAATATGACTTACAACCTATGCGATAATGGCATATTAAGCCATTTCGGATATTCAAAGTTGAAAACATGACCTATAACCTTGAGCTACTAAACAATAATCACAATGGTGTTGCGAAAGCTAAAAGGATAATAACAATGGTATAAAATAGTACGGCAATCTACGCCAAATAATATTACTGCAGTCTACGGGGTTGAATGCTAGATGCTATCAAATTCTAAGTTAGTGGCATTTTAACAGCTTCTAAGTTAGTGGCATTTTAACACCTTATGATGGCAAAGCAGACTTCTTTGAAAAAGAAAAGGTTGGAACCTCTCGGAGTAAAAAATATGCTCATGGCTTACAACAAATAGGTTCCCTTATAGTTAACTTACCAATTAGCTAAGGACAAAGACTCTAGCTAAGGATAATAACAATGGTATAAAATAGTACGCAATCCACGCAAAAATAATATTTTGTTGGTCTACGGGGTTGAATGCTAGATGCTATCAAATTCTAAGTTAGTGGCATTTTAACAGCTTCTAAGTTAGTGGCATTTTAACACCTTATGATGGCAAAGCAGACTTCTTTGAAAAAGAAAAGGTTGGAACCTCTCGGAGTAAAATATGCTCATGGCTTACAACAAATAGGTTCCCTTATAGTTAACTTACCAATTAGCTAAGGACAAAGACTCTAGCTAAGGATAATAACAATGGTATAAAATAGTACGGCAATCTACGCCAAATAATATTACTGCAGTCTACGGGGTTGAATGCTAGATGCTATCAAATTCTAAGTTAGTGGCATTTTAACAGCTTCTAAGTTAGTGGCATTTTAACACCTTATGATGGCAAAACAGACTTCTTTGAAAAAGAAAAGGTTGGAACCTCTCGGAGTAAAATATGCTCATGGCTTACAACAAATAGGTTCCCTTATAGTTAACTTACCAATTAGCTAAGGATAAAGACTCTGAATTGCATATGTTGCCTATGGAACTTAGAAGTAGAGAGGAGGGTAAAACAGGTTATTTTGCAGAACAAACAATACATAGTTCAGTTGAAAAATATGAACAATCAAAGAGAGATCATCACTTACAGGTCCCAACCTCATTTACAAGTTCCATCTTATGCCCATCAACGGTGGGCATCACAACTAGTACCAAATATCTAAGAGTGCTTTCTACAATATATGATCTACTGCTTAACAGATGTGGCTCTGCGTTTGGGTCGTGGAACTTGCAGACAAATGTGAGTATGAACTAAATGGGCATCCTCTGTTTTGCGCTCTTATTTGTGTTTATGACAATGTGTTGTAATGCACTGATAGAAGGTAAGCTCTCCAACTATAAGAATAGGATGGAGATGGTGTTCATTTATTTGTTTTGATGTCGAGACCTTGCTTGCCATTAAAGACAAAGTTGGAAATAACCATGGTTGTTAGATAACGCGTTAGCCCCAAAAGGAATACGTTATTTTATCTAGTCAAAAGCACATTTGATTATTTTAAATTACAGAAATTACATGTTCTCATAATGTTTTTCTCCCGCTTGAATTTGTAATTATCAATGTCACCAAAAGCAATGCTAATTTCTTGTTACAAAATAAAAAATGAAGTTTTTGTCTTCCAAATGCTTGGCAAAGATATTGGAATCTCCTGAAACATGGACTCTCTAGCACAATGCAACAACACTTTGCAGTACATCATCTAAAATTTCCATCCTCTGAGAAAGCATGATTATGTTGCAATAATATATTAACTGTTGCAATATTATATGTTGATTATGTTGAGTTGATTATGTTTTTGAATGCTATACTTGACATCAGAGCGAGGTATAAGTTCCCATACTTATGACATGATTGTTTGCTAACTTTGTGACACATTGGCAAAAATAGCTAGGCACATGACAATGATGTGAACATGTTTGTTGGCAAACTACTGGCCTGGCAAATTTTGGCTATTCCATTTTTTCAGTACACCTAACAACCTGCTTAATTTAGCTAATCTTTAAAAACAATTTCTTTGTTCAATGGTGGATTTGAACCACCCAAATAATCCAACAAATGTCGAATATACCATTTTTTTTTTTCATTACCTTTCTTTTTTTCCATGATCCATCAATATATGGGTCATATTCTTTCGCGATCTATCTTAAGGGCTTCTTTTTCTAATGGAATGATGCATCAAAATATTACTAATATGCTATTTGAATTCGCGAGACCTTTGATATAAGCTTCTGTAATATTTTTTCTAACAACCTCGTTAGGGAGCTGTTTTAATCTAGATTTACGGAAATAGACAATGCTTAAACAATGCTTAATCAGATGAAAGACATTTTGTTATGTTGAAGTAGGAAAGACCTTATAACTTAAATTATTTTTGATACAATTAATCTTATATGGCTAGAACAACAAAATTGAGCGAAAGTTTTAATATGATATTGCTTATTAGAAGCAAAATTTATATTGTAGATACTTGTCTTAAATTGCTAGGATCTCAAGGTTCACAACCCATATCTATAGATGAAATGTTAAAAAACAGTATTTCGATTATGCAAATTTTTCACTACTTGCAAGGTACATACTGCGTGTCTTGTGTGCCATGTTCTATCGTGGAATTTACATACAATTGTCCCATGCGCATGGATTGGAAAGGAGGTCTCTACGGATGGGTTGGAGTTCTGTATACCATTTGGTCTCTACAGATGATATAATCAACTCAATTCACATGGAACAACATAGCTGCTTCTTCACTATCTACATTCATAGAAGGAGAAATTTCATTGCTACCCTCCAATGCCTTCAAAACAGTTCCCATTGTAGGCCGTAGATTTGGATCACTTTCAGTACACCAGAGCGCCACTTCTATTATCTTCCTAATTTCTGCTTCATCAATGCAATTTGACAATCTAGAATCCACCAAGCTCTTATCACGCATCTTTTCTATAGCCCAAGATCGGAAGGATTTATCGATACTTACATAGTTTCTAACACCACTCACAACCTCTAGCATTACTATCCCAAAACTAAATACATCACTTTTCTCTGCCACTGTGCCATGTACCCATTCAGGTGCCAAATAGCCCATAGTTCCAATCATTCTTGTCATTACTAACGAGCTCTCATCCTTAGACAGAATCCTGCATAACCCAAAATCTGAGACTTTTGCATTAAAGAATTCATCTAATAGAATGTTGTTGGGCTTCACGTCCAAGTGAATTATCCTGGGATCACATTCTTCATGTAGGTATGCTAGACCTCGAGCAGTTCCCACCAAGACTTTCATTCTAGTCGGCCAGTCTAGGAAGGTCCCATTATCAAATATCCATCTATCAAGGGATCCATTGGGCATCAATTCATAAATGAGAAGCCTATTAAAGCCCTCTGCACAAAATCCCAATAAACTAGCTAAATTCATATGGTGCACCTTCCCTAGAATCTCAATTTCTGCTTTGAATTCTCTCTTTCCCTGACTATTACCCTCCAATTTCTTTACTGCGACTTTCTTTCCATCCAAAAGAATACCTTTATACACACCCCCAAAGCCTCCCTTACCAACTAGTTCACTAAACTGATTAGTAACCACTTCCAACTCCTCATAGGTGTAACTGGTCAAAGACATCATGATTTCATCATCGCTGTCATTTTTAGGACGTGGTCTTCCCAATAGGCAGGTGACTAAATACAGAAGAAACCTTTTTTTGTGTATACTATACCAGAACTGCACAGAATGTAGAATTGAGAGAAGTATTGCTGCAATACGTTGCTTTGTGATTAACTGATGACGGTAGCATGCACAAGCCATCACAAACATAAGTGCTATGTTCAATACCAATAAGCAGATCCAAAATGCAATGTCATGAACTTCTTGTTGAAGAGGAGAGATGACGTTAGGTTTCTGACCTCCCCCTAACCCAAGTGCAAGTAATGAACTGAAGAATGTCATTACACCGTTGGATGCAAGCACTAATGCAACACGAACAAGAGCGTCGCACCAACTAGGGCCAGGTAGTCTCAACACAATGAGGCATATTGTATTTGTAGCTGATAGAAAACTAGGGCTCATAAAATATCCAAGGGCATATCCTTTTCTTGATGTTTTGTACATGAGGCGAAGTAGAATAATTCCGAGATGTGTACTCAAAAGAGTAAGCATGTTAAAAGTAATCAGTGCTATAAGGATGTTTTGGGAGGGACGAGTGCTTGTTTTAAAGACGCAAAGGAGGGTCACGTTGACTATGTGTAGCATGAGAACATTAAATGCACCAGAAACTGCTGCAAATTTACCAAAAGATGATGCAAATCTAACATTTTCTTCATAATTAACAATCCAAGGCTCCTGGGCACCCAATAGGGCAATAGCAGTTGTGGAAGTAATAAAGCTAAAGGCAAGAAGGAGAGGCAATGTTAGATAGGGGTTGTTTCTATCAATGAAGAACAAGGTTTCTGAACATAACAGCAAGACCAAGAGGGCACCAAGCAAGGACTCAAAAAAAATGATCAATCTGCGAGACCAGGTAACGTCTGGGTTTGGGCATGAGAATGAGCTTAAGAGAGAGCCAAGATCATTGAATTTAATACTCCAGGTGCTTCCAACAAGGCAGTAGATAGAAAACCCACGTACCTCTAATCGAAGGAAACAGGTTGAGTAATTCTGGACACCTCTGGGGGTTTGCAGTTGTATGCTATCAACTGGGCCAGTGCGGTTTTTGAACACCATAAAAATTGCATCCGTAATTGAGATGCTCGCATCAGTATCATTGAAACTTAGCACTGCAGAATCTATTGCATACTGTAGTCCTTGGCTAAAGTTACAGCCACCAGAGTGGACATAAAACATGTTATCTTTTGTGTATATCCTGCCTGACAGGTTCGTGAATGGCTGTTGCATAAGCAAAGTATCTGTCGAATTTCCCCAACTTTGCCACATAATACTACTCTCATTATACAACATTAAATTTCCTTGTTCTGTTATGTTACAGTTCCACACTCCTTCTACTTGCCATACTGGTTTTCCTTCTCCATTTTTCAGCAGCAGAGATTTACTCTCGTTTTTAAGAGAAAACGTAGAACCCAAATTAAGCAGGTGGGTGTTTGGAGGCGACCATACCAGCTGAGCGTCTGCCTGCCAGTTGATGAAGATGCCAAAGTAAATTCGTCCCTTGAAGGGTGAAGAAAAGCCCAGACAGAATATGTCAGTGGCCAACAAATTATAATTTTGGTCATAAACGGGATGAATGTCACCGTAAACAGAGTCCACGGAAGAAATTTGGACTTCAATATCTGTCAGTGCCATTCCAAGCCTTAGTATTAGCAGAAAGAGGCAGAGGAAGCTCATAGTCCCCATTTTCGATCCACACACTATTGGGTATCAAATAAATGAGCTTTTCCATGTCCTTTCGAAGAAAAAAGAGTACCCGTTGACATCTTCATCTGACCGTACCCTAACAAGACAAATGAACCAATCGAGTTAATTACGATAATGACGGGAGGAAGAAAGTTCGATAAGAATTATCGTCCACGTAATGAACGGGACCCTCAAATTACGCCTCTATTGCGTCTAATTTATCACATGGAATTGGCTTCCGGAAGTTACGGAGCGGCGCCGCCGCCAAGCTATTTCGCACAGACACAGAGATTGAGATTCAGCCGCTCCGCTTTCAATCAATAGATTCAGAGATTCAGAGACTCCGGCCACTATCGGATCTGTGTGCTCGGGCTGTGTGCAAAAACTGGAGGAAACAGGGTTCTAAACAAGGCATCCGGCATCTCGCCATAGCCATCGCCATAGCCGGAACTGGAAGCATATGGCCAAAGTCGGAACTGAAAGCAGATGCCATAGCCGGATCTGCAAACTCTTCTGCACAGAGACCGACCCTAAGCCGGCCTAAGCCATAGCCGGATCTGCAGACTTCTGCACAGAGACCAACCCTAAGCCATAGCCCTGTTCCTCTGTTTTGCCCTAAGCCATAGCCATAGCTCTGCACGCCATCGCCTTGCTTGGATCCAAATTTTTTTCTTTACGGCGAAATTTGAGGGTCCCGTTGCATTACGCACGGGAAAATACCCCCCTCGGGTTTTCCGGGGGCAATTTGCTTTCGGCGCCGCCCGCCAGTGATGTGGCGGGACGCCAGCGGGCCCGGCTCCGCATTTCGTCGTGCGCCGCCACGCTGGCGGCGCCATCAAATTACCCCCGGAAAACCCTCGGGGGGTATTTTCCCTTATACGAAAATATGAAACCCCATAAAGCACACATTTACTAGTTCTGTGAAGGAGCTTTTGTTTATTGAGTTTCAACCTCAACATAATACTTTAAGCTTACAATTTGGAGTATGTCAAGTGCTTCACCTTCTGTGTCCACATCACCCATTGATTGTGGCTAGGACTGGTGTACAATATTAATGCTTGCACATCTTTGAGTAAATTCGTACAGTTCAAATTTGCTACTACACTCTAGGTCTAACAATAACAATGTAGTAAATATATGGGGCCATATCCTAAAATATCTTTGTCGCCACACTCGGTCTAACTATGTGGAAAGAAAATGGGTGATTACAAACAAGATATATATCAAACTAGAAAAAGTGCCCAGCATTGCTGGGCTTTTTGTCGGGATTTAGGTCCAAAAACTAATAAAGATGTGTAATATATTTTACAAGGCCACGATTCCCTTCATTAGGCTAGTAATTTATATAATCATTGATAACACCTTGTTGTGTTCACAATCACTTTGAATAGCTTAGATGAGCACATAGATCTTCTATCTTGAAATATTCACGCTACTGAGTATCCTACCAGAGTAATGTTACTTTGAAGCAAGTGGTGCATTGTAGACCCTTTCCATGGAATCATTGCATTATGTAATGCATCAATACATGTTGCTATATTGGTAAGATCCTTGCCCAGTAATCAACCACAATGTGCCCAAGATCTCATATCTTAAATGCATTTTCAAGTACCAATCTAAACAATAAAATATCCAACTTCATAAAATATATGTACATTCATCTCTTTATAAGAAACATCGAACTCCATAAGGGAACCAATAAAGTATTATACCAAGTAACATTCGAATAGTATTTGTATCCTAGATAAATAACGTTTGTATGCATAGATTTATACGAAATGACTAACCCAAGCATATAAATAAAAATCATATTTCTTGGGAATATTGATAACTTATGTTTTAAGATCTCTATAGCATAGAAGGAAGGAAGGAAGGAAGGAAGGAAGGAAGGAAGGAAGTATATTTTAACGTCATGGAGGCCAAACTTGACCTATGAGGCGCATACGCAAGCATTACACAAAGCGAGATAAAACCACACCAAAAGACAAATGCTACTATACAATGTGTCCCTACTACTTGGGATGAAAAATCCCCACATGGGAGGAAAAACCACGGTAGTAGGCTCTCGGATCCCTTGTCCTATAAGGGATTTCTCGTGGTAGAGACTTGTAAAATGTAGGATGCGAGGCGGCAACCATTGGCGATGCCAAAGAATTGATGCGGCCGGTGCCTCGAGCATCTAAGATCAAGATGTGTTGCTTTCGGATCTGGCGTATATGCGGACACTCTTTGCGCGAGCATGGTGCTCATCCTCTACTATCCGCATGTGGCAACACCGGCATATTCTCTCATCTGGGGGATTCTCTCGCCCCTCCATCGTAGTCCAACGACTGTTTTCAATTCTCGAGATGATGGGACCCCCGCCCTCACCCGGAGGCAATAGCTCTCCGTTTCTTCATAGATATATGTGCTTTCAAGGCTTGGTGTGGGCCATGTTCGGTGTTGGATTAACTTCCGTGTGGTAGTGCTCGTTTTAGGCTTTGCACAGTGGGCATCCCCGCAGTGGTGGCAAAGCGCTCATTCGGATGTGCGACCGTCCACGGGCATCAGGCATAGCCACAACTGTTGGTAGTCTATAGACCATGTTGCGAGCCACCCCGGCGGTGCTCTGCCATACCCTCTTGATCGTTGTGGCTCTTGTGCCAATAACAAAGCCCTCGGGGAAGGCGTTGTGCATCCATCTTTGGTGACCTTGTGGAAATATGATGTCTGCAAGATAGCGGAATGTTCTGAGGGGCGAGAACCAGGTCTCATATAGCAAAAATCGATAAGGCACCGTGTCCTTGATACCTAGATGTATGTTAAGAAGGCCTTTTGCACCCTCTCTAGCTTATCCGGTGTTCTTGCTAATTCTTTGGACCCCGGACCTCTACACCATACAACAATCTTGATTCAACGAGTGCTCGAAGTGTGTGCTCTACGTGCCCGATCACATAGGTCTATTCTGATATGCAGCGGCTATTACGCATAGCATACGGGGCTTTCCATCCCATACCCGTCTTTCCACCGCGGTCATCCCATAACATGCTAGCACAAAAGTCGATTCCCGGATACTTGAAGGTCCTTACAACATCCACCTTTCGGCCTCTGTAATAGAGATATGAGATATCATCTTTGCGAGGAGAGAATTTGCCAGAGCTTAGTTTTCTGCAGTTCACCGTCATTCCCGTTGTGTCACAGAACCCACTAAGAGCGTCCAAAATTTCGCTTTGCATACTCGGGTTGTATGGGATAGCAAGTCTACATCCCCGCATAGAGCAATTGGCTTTATATTGTATGCCTCTGGTAGCTGCGCCACCGCCCCCATGTTCTTGCATCCAGGTCTCACACTCACCCCGGTTTTTGGTCCACTGTTGAAAACATCAGTTTTGGTAGGTCTACATGTCCTGTTTTCAAAGAATCCTACATGTGGATTTGTGGAGGTATGGTTTTGTTCGATAATAGTGTTCTTTTTACGTGGACTAAAACATCCCTTTGTTGTTTTGTAGTTTCTTCTATTGTGACATGTCATTTTATAATACAATCCACTGTAGGAAAGAATACTTGAATTTCTACATGTCTAATAATTCTATTGTCACATGTCTTTATAGATGTAGGAAATAATATTTGATTCTCTACATGTCCTATACTTCCATTCACATGTCTTTATAGTACAGAGTACTTTATTTGCTAAGGCATTGTAGGAAAGAATACATGAATTACGACATGTATAATACTTCTATTGTCACATGTCTTTATAGAAGTAGGAAAGAATACTTGATTCTCTACATGTCGTATCCTTCCATGTCACATGTCTTTTTATAGTAGTAGGACAGTAATTTTATTTGCTAAGGCATTGTAGGAAAGAATACATGAATTACGACATGTGTAATACTTCTATTGTCACATGTCTTTATATAAGTAGGAAAGAATACTTGATTCTCTACATGTCCTATCCTTCCATATCACGGGTCTTTATAGTGGTAGGACAGAGTACTTGATTTGCTACATGTGCACGATTTTTTTGACGCGTGCGCGATCACATGTCCTTATACTAGTATTCCATGTAAGACAAGTTACTCGACTACTTCAATTACTTAACACCTATTTTTGCATAACAAAACCATCAAGAATTTGATTTGTATTCCTTGAGGGAGTGCGGGACCCGCCGCAACAAATCCCTAAGCATTAATGTCATAGGATCACGCAAAATCCTAACAATATCCTAACATTTTGGATATTGTTAGAGAAAGACCATTAAACCACGCCTACATTTTTGCATAACAAACCATTAAGAATTGTGAGATGTATTTTTTTATGGAGGATAGGACCATTGCAACAAATCCCCAAGCATTAAAATGGCAAGACCATGCAATATCCTAACATTATTCCCCATTTTGGATATCGTTAGTGGAACACCATTAAACCGTTCCTACATCTTGGTATAATTTAGACCATTAAGAATTTGAGATGTAATTGTTTATGGGGAATAAGACCATTGCAACAAATCCCCAAGCATTTCTTGGTATAATTTAGACCATTAAAAATTTGAGATGTAATTGTTTATGGGGAATAGGACCATTGCAACAAATCCCCAAGCATTATAAAATGGCAAGACTATGCAATATCCTAACATTATCCCCCCATTTTGGATATCATTAGTGGGACACCATTAAACCATGCCTACATCTAGTTGGTACTAAGGTTCGCTATAGACAATCCAATAGTTATCCACGTCATCCAATGGTTTTAATTGTATCTAATTTATCTTATCCAATGGTTCTTTCTAAGAATGCAATGGTTCTTTGAAAAACAAGATAACTTATTGCACTTAGGCGATTTGCACTAAGAACATATCAAACCGCAAAAAGTGTCCGCGGTCGGATCGGTGTAGAAACCCAAGTGTTTTGTTGTTCGGGCAAAGTACAAAGGCTCGGAATGGAGATTTGACTTTCGCCATGTTGTCCTAAAACAACGAAATTACCCTAGGGACCAAGTTACACGGTCATTTTTGCAGCAAAGAAACACAAACCCTCTACATGGCAAGATTCTCGCACCCTCCGCTAAGGCCAATTCACTACTGAACGTGTTGGGCATGAGCTACTTTGGCTTCCTGGGCGAGGGGGTGGTCTTACGCCCGCTAAACTTGGTCTCCGGGGTAATGTCGATGTTTTGAGTCCGTTGGCGAGTCGGATCACGTTAGAGGTGGAAGAATTGCCCGTCCATGGCCAAGGACCTTCCAGAGAGGACCTTTTGGGTCGAACCGCTTCGGAAGGTTTTAGGGCTCGAATCTTCGGCATCAACGCCCTCCCACTACCTCATGACATTATGCAAGCTCCTGGTCCAACGGCTGGGGTATGGGCTCCAAAGCGTAAACCCTGTGCCTTGCCAGGTTATTGTAGGGTTTACGTTATGGAGGTCGGGCTTTGGTCCGTTGCACTTGGGACATGGTCGAAAGCAATTTTGCGTTTGAAAACACGCAGGCAAAGTAGAAATTGCAAGAATGGGGTTTGGATTTATTCTCCTCCTAGTTTTACAATTAAAAGTGTAGAGCGCCTTATGCAGTAGCAAAATTGTTTGGGGTCACTCGGATTGGCGAATAGATCGAAACTCTGTTATTTCAGTTCTCATGGCTCCCCATGCATGTTTAGAACCACCTAGTTATCAAAGAAATCGACCATGTTTTGGCCTCCAAAACGTAAACCCTGTGCGTTGCTAGGTTATTGTAGGGTTTACGTTATGGAGGTCGAGTTTTATTCAGTTGCACTTGAGACATGGTCGAGAAGCCGCAGTTGAAAACAAGAAGCAATAGAAACTGACGAAATGGGGTTTGGATTTACCGAGGCAGGCTTTCCTACCAGTGCTCCTCCGGGAGGGCAAATGCCAATGCCTCCCTTCCTGGAGCCCGGTTTCCCTATCTGATCGTTGAATTCTCCATTCAAGTAACTTGCTTCGAGCAGGTTCAAACAAATTCAAGATCTGTCCAGGAGAACATATCAAACCGCAAAGTGTCCTGCATTCGACAGTGTAGAAACCCAAGTGTTTTGTCGTTCGGGCAGTAGAAAGGCTCCAGAATGGAGATTTGACTTCGCCATGTCGTCCGAAACAGCGAAATTACCCTAGAGACCAAGTTACACGGTCATTCTTTGCAGCAAAAGAAGCACGAACCCTCTACATGGCAGTATTCTGCACCCTCCGCTAAGGCCAATTCACTACGAACGTGTTGGACATGAGCTACTTTGGCGCTTCCTGGAGCAGGGGTGGTCTTCTGCCCACGAAACTTGGTCTCCAGGGTAATGTCGATGTTTCGAGTCTGTTGGCAAAGTCAGATCACAGTTCCGGGGTGGGAGAGTTGCCCGTCCATGGCCAAGGACCTTCCAGAGAGGACATTTTGGGTCGAACTGCTTCTGGAAGGTTTTAGGGCTCCGTCTTCTAGCGTCAACGCCCTCCCACTACCTCATGACATTGTGCAAGATCCTGGTCCAATCTGACTAGGGTATGGCCTCCAAAACGTAAACCTTGTGCGTTGCTAGGTTATTGTAGGGTTTACGTTATGGAGGTCGAGTTTTATTCAGTTGCACTTGAGACATGGTTGAGAAGCTGCAGTTGAAAACAAGAAGCAATAGAAACTGACGAAATGGGGTTTGGATTTACCGAGGCAGGCTTTCCTACCAGTGCTCCTCCGGGAGGTCAAATGCCAATGCATGCCTTCTCAGAGCCCGGTTTCCCTATCCGACCGTTGAATTCTCCATTCAAGTAACTTGCTTCGAGCAGGTTCAAAAAAATTCAAGATCTGTCCGGGAGAACATATCAAACCGCAAAGTGTCTTGCAGTCGACCATGTAGAAACCCAAGTGTTTTGTCGTTCGGGCAGTACAAAGGCTCCGGAATGGGGATTTGACTTCGCCATGTCGTCCAAAACATGGCAGTATTCTGCACCCTCCGCTAAGGCCAATTCACTACAAACGTGTTGGACATGAGCTACTTTGGCGCTTCTCGAGGCGGGGGTGGTCTTACGCCCACCTAAACTTGGTCTCGTGGTAATGTCGATGTTTCGAAGTTCGTTGGCGAGTCGGATCACATTCCGGGTGGGAGAGTTTCCCGTCCGTGGCCAGGGACCTTCCAGAGAGGACATTTTGGGTCGAACTGCTTCTGGAAGGTTTTAGGGCTCCGTCTTCTGGCGTCAACGCCCTCCCACTACCTCATGACATTGTGCAAGATCCTGGTCCAATCTGGCTAGGGTATGGCCTCCAAAACGTAAACCCTGTGCCTTGCCAGGTTATTGTAGGGTTTACGTTATGCAATCAAAAGTCTCCTCCTAGTTTTGCAATTAAAAGTCTAGAGCGCCTTATGCAGTAGCAAAATTGTTTGGGATCACTTGGGTTGGCCAATAGATCGAAACTCTGTTATTTCAGTTCTCATGTCTCCCCATGCATGTTTAGAAATGGTCCACCTAGTTATCAAAGAAGTCGACCATGTTTTGGCCTCCAAAACGTAAACCCTGTGTGTTGCTAGGTTATTATAGGGTTTACGTTATGGAGGTCGAGTTTTATTCAGTTGCACTTGAGACATGGTCGAGAAGCTGCAGTTGAAAACAAGAAGCAATAGAAGGTTTGATTTTAAATGGGGTTTGGATTTACCCTCCTCTTAGTGTCGCAATTAGAAGTCAAGAACACATTTTGTAGTAGCAAATTTTTTTGGAATGATTCGGGATCGCCAATAGATCCAAACTCTGTTATTTCAAATGCCATGGCTCCGCATGCATGTTTGAAAAAGGTACACCAGGTCCCAAGTGCAATCGACCACGTTTTGGCCTCCATAACGTAAACCCTACAATAACCGGCAAGGCCGCGGGGTTTACGTTTTTGGAGGCCATACCCTAGCCGATTGGACCAGGATCTTGCACAATGTCATGAGGTAGTGGGAGGCGTTGACGCCCGTAAGATCCGAGCCCTAAAACCTTCCGAGCGATTCGACCCAAAATGTCCTCTCCGGAAGGTCCCCGCCACCGGACGGGCAACTCTCCCACCTCAAATGTGATCCGACTCTGCCAAGCGAACTTCGAAACATCGACATTACCATGGAGACCAAGTTTCGTGGGCGTAAGACCACCCTCGCTCGGGGAAGCCAAAGTAGCTCATGTAGGGTGCGAATCACCGCCATGTAGAGGGTTCGCGGCTTCTTTGCTGCAAAAAATGACCGTGTAACTTGGTCCCTAGGGTAATTTCGTTGTTTCGGACGACATGGCGAAGTCAAGTCTCCATTCCGGAGCCTTTGTACTGCCCAAACGACAAAGCACGTGGCTTTCTACATGGTCGACTGCAGGACACTTTGCGGTTTGATATGTTCTCTCGGACAGATCTTGAATTTTTTTGAACCTGCTTGAAGCAGGTTACTTGAAGAGTGGATTCAACGGTCGGATGGGAAACCGGGCTCCGGGAAGGGAGGCATTGGCATTTGCCCTCCCGGAGGAGCACTAGTAGGAAAGCCTGCCTCGGTAACCTTTGTGATGTCCGTCTCCTGGGGTCTGGCCTCTTCAACATGCCACGTGAGCTCCAACATGCCACATAGGCTCCAACATGCCTCGTGAGCTCTAGCATGCCACCAAGGCTCCAACGTGCCACGTAGGCTCCAACATGCCAAGGTGGCTCCAACATGCCACCTAGGCTCAAGCGTGCCAAGGTGGCTCAAACATGCCACCTAGGCTCCAACATGCCACGTGGGCTCCAACATGCCACCCACGCCCAACATGCCACCCACGGCTCCAACATGCCACGTGGGCTCCAACATGCCACCTAGGCTCCAACATGCCACCAAGGCTTCAACATGCCCGCGTAGGCTCCAACATGCCACCTAGGCTCCAACATGCCTCGTGAGCTCTAGCATGCCACCTAGGCTCCAACGTGCCACCTAGGCTCCAACATGCCACCTAGGCTCCAACATGCCAAGGTGGCTCCAACATGCCACCTAGGCTCAAGCGTGCCAAGGTGGCTCAAACATGCCACCTAGGCTCCAACATGCCCACGTAGGCTCCAACATGCCACCCACGCTCCAACATGCCACGTGGGCTCCAACATGCCACCTAGCATGCCACCTAGGCTCCAACATGCCACCTGGGCTCCAACATGCCACGTGAGCTCTAACATGCCACATAGGCTCCAACATGCCAAGTTGGCTCCAACGTGCCACCTAGGCTCAAGCATGCAAGGTGGCTCAAATATGCCACCTAGGCTCCAACATGCCACCAAGGCTTCAACATGCCCGCGTGGGCTCCAACATGCCACCTAGGCTCCAACATGCCTCGTGAGCTCTAGCATGCCACCTAGGCTCCAACGTGCCACCTAGGCTCCAACATGCCGTGACGCCCTCGCTAAATATCTACGGCCCGGTACACTCTCGGCAGGAAATCCCCATCCAGGTCCATCAACCGCATGGGCCCTTCGATCTAACCCGCACTCGAGAGAATCCTAGTGCGGGCGGGGGGACACTGAAGGTGTCTTTGGCGCCCTTCCCCTATGGGCTCCTATCACAAAATGAAGCATAAACAACGTCAGAACTAGCAATAACAATACAACCTACTACCTCGAAGGGTAGTCCATCCCATATCCGTAAGAGCAAAGAAGATAATCATAAACCATAAAACATAAGAGCTCCTACCCATGGCTCGGACTTCGTAAGGAGGACGACCGACCGGCCAGGCCTCAAGATAGAGCAGACCGAAGTCATGGCAATGGCGAAGGGCTGGCATAAGACAATGGCTAGGGTTGACCACTCCATCCGCCCCTCCTGTGCATACTTTGCGGATGGGCTCAATCAGGCTCGCATGACTCTAGCCTTTCGGATACGCAATCCCATGGCATCACCCATCGGGACTACTCCTGTGTTGCATCTCCCTCGGTCCGGCCGAGGCAGGAAGGGTTGCATCTCCCCTTCCCGGGGTTTAGAGGTTCCCACGGCGGCTAGAGAAGAATCGTGGCGACACACCATTCGCATTACCCCCGATCCCCCCCAAAACAAGAGCCAAGCCGACACTTGCAACTCTTGAGAGGCAGGGCAACACCATCGCCCCAGGAGGTGTCAGACCCATGCTCGGCCCACACGAAGTGACCGACCATAAGCCTAGCCCACTATGGGATCCCCCGTAGCCCCCACTCGGCGGGATCCTCCCTCCGCATTGCCTCTAGCCCCGTTGTGTAGTCTTTGAGTCACATCATAGCCTCCATAGCGGTGGGTTCCTATGCACGGCCGCAACTAATAGGAACTAAGGGATCTACACTAGGAGCATACTACATATAGCTCTAGGTCTCTACCCCCCTTCCCGATACAAGAAGAGCAAACATGATCAACCAACATCACATAACATCATATCATATAATCATATGAACATCTTAACCTAATCATACATATCTAACTTACAGTTAGGATTCCTTGATTAGGGTTCAAGATGATGAATGAGGGTTCTAGGATGGCTCTACCTTAGGTACAAGATGCTAACTCATCTGGAATGCTAATTCCAGATGAACTACTATGATCGCTACCCTACATACCTGCGCCAGAAGCACTCCCTCCCAATCCTGGCGTCTCCATAGTCTTCGAAGTGTTCGAGGTAGCTCCCACTCCTGCTGATGCGCTCATGCTCTGGGGGCTGCCATGCTATGCTGTGCCACAGCAGACGGTTCTCGAAACGGAGTTTCGAGCGCGAAGAAGGTTCCCAGACTGCTGGAGCCAGAAAAGAGGCCTAGGGTTAGGGTTTAGGCCTTTATAGGTTAGGGTTCACATGTTATGCCACATGGCTCCAATAGGGTAAGTCCGTGTGGCGGGTGCCCAATAGGTTAAGGCCACGTGGAAATTGGTCTTAACCTAAGGTTGGCTAAGTTATATGAAAAACTTAGTCATCCCCCTAGTGCCACAATCTATGGTATACAAGGCTATATATGTAGACTTGTATGGTGACGGGTCCAGGAATATACGTATTTATAGCGTATATTCCCCTGGAACGTCACATTCTCCCCCCCTTAGGACAATGTTGTCCTCAGCATTGCGCTAAGGTGACGAACCTACTCTAATCCTGCAAGAGCACACAACAAGAATATATGAACTTAACTCTATTGAAAAGATCAACTTTTTGTTAATTACTTATTATGTAATTATAAAGCTATATTTATAAGTTATACAAAATTATATAGCTATAACAACTATTACTATTAAAGTATACACATATAATATTATTACAACAAATTTAGGAGTTCATAGTTAGTCTAAAATCTATGACTCCTATCTTCTCGTAACGTGCTCCCTCCTTCATGCTTCCCTTCACTGGCCTGCACAAGTAGCACATTACGTTATATAAGTTAAATAAGTTTGTGGTTTTAGGGGACCACCCCCCTTACCTACCTCCTTGAGCCGAACTACCAGCTCAAGGTTACCCTACTACCTTGCACCGGATCATGGCCCCATAAGGATTTGAGCTTAAGGACCATTTAAGATGATCCTATCATCGCCCATGATCAAGTGCTACCTTGTACACGATCCCCCAGATCGAGTACACCCCAGTGCATCATGCCCCAAGGGTTTTAAGCTAGGGAACGTCTCACGATCCCATCATCAGCGCAAGATGATCACTTTGACCTTCACCATGACCCTCCTACGGCCGGTGTCGCATGCCCGCATCGCTGCATAGAGAGCATCCGATCGATGTCCCATCATCGCCCACCATGCCTCAATCCTCACTCACATGACCCTAATGGTCATGCGCACCTCTTTTGGTGCGTGCTGGCTTAGAGAATGCCTTAAAGGCGTATCCCATCATCGCCCACGTTCCAAGATTCTCGCACATGCACTCTACTAACTAGAATACATGAGCGTAACTTAAGGCTAACTAAGAAACATACTAAGCTAACCTCCCGGCAAGTCGGGCCGATCAAATGAGACGAAGTAGCCCATCAAACTCCTTCCTAAACTCGGGTATTGCTTCTCCAAATCCTGCTTCAATACCCATGTCGCGTCTTCCACGGGGAAGTGCTTCCACTTGACCAAATACTGGAGGAATTAGAACCTCCTAATCTTCTTGAATGCCTTATCAAGAAGTAATTCAGGCACAATTTCAACTTGTTCGTCCGTCATTTCCAACAAAGTTGGAGTATCCAAAACCTCATCAAGGTTAGGATCGTGCCTTTTGAATAATCTCACATGGAAGACCTTAAGGTGGGCCAAGAGGTCCAACTTGTAGGCCTGAGAGCCCACTCTTCTCCAAGGTCTTGAACGGACCGGCCCACCTAGGGGCGAGCTTCTTACAATTGCCGATGCGAAGCTTCCTTTGCTTAACCTTTACTTGCGCCAAACTTTATCTCTCACAACAAAACAACTCTCGAGGAGTTTTATGTCTATCTGCTAGACTCTTCAGATATGCCCATGCTGTTGAAGATACTCTCACACTTCTTCCAAAAGCTACCGCATATATGCTGTCGTTGTTGAGAAACTTCCACCTTGGGCACTAGATTGTACGTAATTGACCAGGTGGATGTACTCGGCCCATTTGGATTACTTGTTCCAATCATAGTTTTCCAACGTGCTCTCCAAAATTATGTTGGTGCGGTTCCTTTGCCGATTTGACTGCAAATGATAAACAAAACTCATCAACAAGTTGGTGCAGCTCATGTTGAAGAAGTCTTGCTAAACGTCGCTAAAGAACTTCGCATCTCTATTGGTGATGATCGACCTGTGCATTCCATGCAGCCTAAAAGAACTCATATGTAGACCACACGGCCAAGGCGGTGTTTATGGTGTGGCATGGCAAGTATGTGCCCTTTTGATAAGCCATGTACCACAACCATCAAGGCTTCAAAGCTTCTTGTTGTCCTTGGAAGGTCTGCTATGAAAACCATGCTGAAGACTTCCCACTTGGCATCTGGCACCGCCCAAGGTTCCAAAACTCCTGGAATTCGAAGTTGTTCTGCCTTTGTCTGCTGATGCCACTGACATTCTTGGATATATCTGACTATCTGCTTCTTCATGTCCGGCCAGAAGTAGCTACTTTTAATCTGGAATAGGCCTTTATAAATTTTGCATGGCCGGAATTAGGGCTAGTATGCGTGTCATGAAAGATTTTGCTTACTCCTGATACTTTAAGCACGCATAGTTGTTCTTTGATATTAAAGATTGCCTTCCTTTAATTCAAAATATTTGAAGGTTTCTCTTTGTTAATCCGTCCTTGCACTCTTGCAAAGACTAGCCCACTATGTGCTTGAACTCTATGTTGGAGGAGATGGCTTCTTCTATCTTCTTGCCGAATTCGCTTGCCGAAGTGGAGATGGCATTGCAAATTGCTGCTTCAAAAGCTTGCCAAAGAGTGGCGACGTTTTAACATCTCCACGGCTGCATGCTCCTCCATTGATTTGCTGTAGATCACGATGTCGTCGAAGAGAATTGATGAAGAAATCATCCAAAGAATCTTCGAAGATGTCGTTCCTCAAATGCATACAAGTTGGTGGAGCATTCCATAGACTTAGGGGCATTACTGTGAAATCATAGTGCCCATACCGTGTTCTGAAGGAGTCTTATAATTATCTTCCCCCTTCATCCTTATTTGCTGATTGCCCGAGCTTAAGTCGATTTCGCAAAAGAATCTTGCTTCTTGGGGCTGATCCATTATGTCGTTGCTTGTTGAGCTTCCCATGGTTGATATACATCTTTAGACTTACATCCTGGCTGAAAGGATCCTCAAGTCGGTCAACTCCTACAACTGCTTCTTGAGCTCTGCTAGCTCGGAAGTGCTCATTCTATAAAGAGCCTTGCTGATCGGCTCTGCATCCGGTGCAAGAGTGATTTCAATCTCTATGCTTCTATAGAGCAAAAGCTCTCAAATTTCATCAAGGGATATATCATGGGACTTCTTAATTACTTAGAAATTGGCCAAGGCAACTGTTTCGAAGTAGCATCTTCCTTCTTACTATTGCGGTCGGAGTCGACAACTTGTAGCTTATGTATGACCTCATTCCTCATGATGCACTTAAGTAATTGCCTTACTGACATGCGTTGCACGATTGGAATTACTTAACTTAAATTATAAGGTACTTGCCCTTTGGTGCTGCGATAACATCTCTTGCTTATGATAATCAGTTATTGCCTTAGCCGACTTTAACATTGCATGTCTATTATGAGGTCATAGTTGCCGATGCACATAAGTTGCTGCCGATGCTCTACTTTGCTCCGCTTAATGTTGATGTCGAACTTGACTCTTGTTCCGTTGGTGCTGCTAATTACTCGGTCTTGCCTTAACTACTGGCCTAGATTTAGACTTAAGAGTCTTGCTCTTAAAGATGTCCGCCATCTAGGAGGTGCAAAGTTACAAGTTAAAGAACTACTTACATAAATCCTATGGCCACAAGTTTAGTCGGCATGACATTACTTTTGGGCACACATAGAAAACTATATGATTAGATAATTATTCTTGTTTTAGATCTAATCTATACTCTAGGATCCCCCTTCCTTACTTATTGCCCTTTTGAAATAGTCCCACCTTTGAGTTGATGCTATCTAAGAAGTTGGCCGGACTTATTAGATTGCTTCCCTTCATTTGGTCGGATTATTCCTTATGCTGCAGAAGTACTCGTCATATACATGGTCGACGATTATCCTATTATTGAATCCTTCTTAGCGAGGTGATCAAGCTCACGAAGAGGTTTTAATATGTTGGATATCTGTCAGCAATGTATACAATTATTGTACTCCATACATTTTTCTTCCCAATCCTTGAAGCTTTGCTCCCTTCTTGGGTACATCCCTTCTAAAAGAAAAGACAAAAATCTACTCCCATCATGGATGCTATCACCCATAATTCTAAGAAACTCAACTATCTGATAGGTCCTCTAGCTTGCTTAAAGCTGGTGTAGTCGTTAGTCGTTGGAGTAGCAAGGCGATGATCCATAATTTGTTGAAAAGGATCTGGTATCCTTGGAGTTGTTGTATGATCATTCAAGTGCCCTGCTTTCTTTCATTGAACATATTCTGACTCTGCTCGTCCTTAATGTTGATGCTGATTACCTTCATTAACATTATCCCTCTTAGTGGACTTGCTGATGTAGTGGCGACCTAAGGCTCGGTGTTGCATCCCAAAGGCTTGAAGGTCATGTTCACCATTGTGTAGAATCTTTCGTGTCGCTCATCTGCCTTGGAGGTTATGAGATTCGAGGATGATTCTTCTACTCCTGAATTGATGTTGTTGTGTTTACCTTGTTGATTTGATTCTTCATCTTGGCGGCCACATGCTGCTGCTATAAGGCTGAAGACAATGTCGAGTGCTTTACCACTTCTAACTTTACAACTTCTTTTTCTGAGCGAAGTTTGTTTGCATCCATCTGCGAGGGACTAATCTTGGTGATCAATTAACAATCTTTGGTATTTGGTCCCTCATGATGCCTCTTCTTGATGGAGTTTGACCTCCAATCTCTAAGGTAGAAGATTGCCGTGGTCTTGAGATGGTCTTTGTCGAGGTTGATGCATTTTGCCTCGGAAGTATCGGGCTGATGAGGAAGAAATTTGTTGCAGTTTTGCCATATTCCTATTCGTGAGGAGCCCACTCTTGCTGGCTTGTAATACCTCTTTAGTCAAAGCATGTCTGCTTGGAGTCTAGATCTGATACTACTATGGCCTGTATACCTGCGATAGTTGCCCTTCCTCGAGGTATGTCCAGTCTCATCCTTTAGGGCTCTTGATATCATAAGTCGATGAAGACATCTACTTGTTGGTGGCGTAGTTGTGACATTAGTCATCGATGTGGGGCCATTCCTCGAGACAATATGGCACTTGGAGAATATCCTTGACTAGGAGGTGTTCCTCCCTTAATGTAATCAATTTTATAAGTGCCATGATGCCCACTGGCTGTTGCATAGCCCTCTTGGCAAGTCTTGTGTCTATCCTTGATGACGCAATCATCCTTCCTATAGGCTCTCCTTTATTTTTCCTGTTCGGGCTTCCCTGTACACCCTCTTGGCCTTTGATTTGCTGAAGTTTCCTCCATAAGTTTGCCCTCTGCTTTCAATTCGTTGATGTTGTCGAGTGTCTCCACTGTCGAGGCTAGAGGATCCGCGACGAAGGTTCTCCTGACCTATTTTACTGCCCTAAAGTGCACAAGGCAACTAATACTACCATAACAACAATTACTTATGTCTATTTACTCTACAAACCCTATTTTTATACCTTTATCCACTCTACCTCAATTGACCCACTTGGCACTTTACTAGGCACTGAGAAACGTACTTATTTACTATTATGGGGTGGTAGAAGGAGACTCACTTTGGGTATACTTGGTGTGCTAGACTAAATTACTTAGATAGAATGAATTCCTAGATAATTATCTATGATACAAAGGCACGGCTGAAGACACTTGATGATAGTGCACCTATAACGTGTGTTGGTGTATCATACCAACGTGTGACAACAATTTCTAAGGCCTTCGCAACTAGCTGGGTTTCTAAGAAAAATGTTTAATTATACTACCTATATGTAGACAAGAAGACACTTAGCAAGATAAGAGCGACAACTAAGCTATGATGAGTGCAGATGTTGTCTCTATCTAGCTTAAGGATCTTGGTTCTAAGTCTAAGGCTTGGCCATTAATATTATCTAACATTATTAAAGCTTAAATTTAATTAAGAATTATAATTCAAACATAAACGATGCCCGCCCTTAGTGGTTGGCACGGGGGGGTTTGGGGGGATTCAACCCTGTGGGTGGGAGGTTCAATTTCCGCTACTGTGGGAATTCTTTTAAGATGAGGTTCAAATGGATTGAAAAGCTATAATGAGGTACTACAAGACATTAGAGTGCAGGGTAGAAGACTAGCATATGTACTAAGACCCTTTTCAATGCAATTTTGCTAAATTTTAGCTTCCAATCACATGACCCGGGTGAGACAGCGCCAATGACACCTGCGTTGAGAACGCACACCCATTTGGCGCGGTTTCACCCTGGTACCTTGATTCTTGCCAAAAAGATATCTAAAAGTGCAAATATGGGCAAACCGGGTGAATCCGCGCGGATAGCCTTTGCGTCGCGAACGCAGACGCGTTTGGCGCGGTCTCACCCGGGTTGGCCAATTCCAGCTATTTTTGGATATTTTTAACAAATTTAAAGTGCTACACTGCATTTCTAGACAATTTCTAAGCATTCTAACATCTTTTGGTACGAAATTTGGATCAATTTTGCCCTAAATCAAGTGAGTATGCTACTTAGCCAATTAAGAGCATTTTAAGTAAGATGCAAAGGATTCTACTACAATTAATTTATACAAGAATATTTTATATCCTACAAGCAATTAATTTATAGTAAATTTACTTCTAATGAGTAAAACAATGTGCAGGAAAAACTTATATTTATATAGTTTGCTAGACTGGGGCTCTTCACGGCTTCTCCTTGCGACTTCTCCTCGCCGGGTGGAGGTCTTTGGGCCTGCTTGGTATGGATCGCGCAGAGATTGCCTTCTTCAAAAAGTTGTATCAGCTCCACCTCTACTGCCTCCTGCAGAGCTTGGACCATTAAGAGTGCAGATCTTGGCCTCCTCAGCTTTGGCCGCTTCCTGGTGAGATCCCACCGTCGTTGATGTGGTTTGGTGAGTCGTGGCCCATCTTGAACCCTGGATAGACATTTGATGTAGGCATTTGGAAAAGAGACTTTCGGATCATCGGATTTGGTACGCTGTTGGCAATGCCAAATATCTTTGGCGACTCTATTGTGCGGGGATTTGGCCCATGGCGAACCTTCTTCGGAGAATCGAGTCGAGGTGGTGGAGGCTTGCTTTTCAACCCTGGTCGGCTACCTTGTCAGACCCATTGGCGGAGATAAATCCTGCATGCCGCCTTCTTCTTCTCGTACTCCATATCTTGCTTCACTTTTAAGTAGCTTCCCTGATGTTGCCCCTTGGATTTGCATTGGATATGGTTGCCGAGCATAGGCACGGGTGCGTTCTTGACCTCCTCCTCCTCTTCTTCTTTAGCCTCTTGCTCCCTCCTCTTGTTGTTGTGGTACTTCTTCTTCGGGCTCATCCTCCTCCAGTTCGTCTAGTTGTGGTTCTCTCATTGCCTACGTCTCTTCCTTCCTTTTTTTCCGCATTGATTGCTCGCTCCCCTTCTTCTGCTGTTCGCATTTGGGGTTGCTTTCGTATTGCGAGGGTTGCTCCCCTACGCTTGCTGCTCCCCTATTCTTCACGGTGTTGCGGTTGCTCCCTCTACCGTCGAAGTTGCTCTTGCTACTTGCTCTTCACCGCTCTCCACATTCTTTGGGGTTGCTCCTGTTGCCGAGGTTGCTCTCGCTACTTGCTCTTCCTCTGCCAGAAACAGACGCCACGATCTCAATTTCCCCCGAGCCTTGCGATCATTCACCTGAAGTGCTAAGTCGTTGCTCCTCCACGAGTGAAACGATTCGTCTGAAGAGCTTGAGTGGCTAAGTTCGTCGTCTGGCCTAGGTCGCGGGGCCTCAAGAATTTGCTTGTCGCCGCCCACTATGAGTGCTTCAACGTTCCGGTGCAAGCTGGAGCTTCCAACCTTCCTAGCTACTTGTTTGGTCCTCCCAACAGCTTAGCTTCCTTGATGGTGGCCTCTTCGAGCGATCTTGCCTCTATCTCCACGGCTCCTTTGGATCGATCTCGTCGGCTGTTCGTTCGGTGGACACTCTTATGGCAGCTTCGGAGATTAGCTTATAATTCGCCTTACAAGGGTAAAGGGAAGGTTCAAGATACTATTTGGGAACTTCTAAGGAGTAGGGGCACTTCTATAGGTTTATTAGCTACTTTTTCTTAAGAGTAAATTTTATTATAACTATGGGTTAATAATTAAGGTACTTCCCCTAATCACTTAACTATTTCTCAAAATTTCCTAATTCCTTTTTTTTTTTTTGGGCCAAGTAGTGGTCATTTCACGCCATTTCTTTCAAGCTTTATTTTGAGCGATTTCTCATTCAATTTTTTTGCTTGAAAGATGCGGTTCATGAACAACTTGAGCTCAAATTTACTAGAAGGTTTCTTTTGACTATATTATTTCCACCACTTAGACTATACTTAATCTAATTACGACCCTACTAATGGGAAACAAATTTCTCCCATTTCGCGGTTCAAGACTGGAATTCTCATTCCATTCATTAGCTAGGCCAGTTAGTCTACCTATTCAGGGATATGGTCAGGGCTAGCTCTTGGTCAACCAAGAACATTGCTCTGATACCATTGTGACGCTCCTCGCTAAATATATATGGCCCCGGCGCGTACACTTTCGGCAGAAATCCCCATCCAGGGTCCATCAACCAGATGGGCCCTTCGTCTAACCCCGCACTCTAAGAGAATCCTAGTGCGGGGGACACTGAAAGGTGTCTTGCGCCCTTCCCCTATGGGCTCCTATCACAGCGGAAGCATAAACAACGTCAGAACTAGCAATAACAATACAACATACTACCTCGAAGGGTAGTCCATCCCATATCCGTAAGAGCAAAGAAGATAATCATAAACCATAAAACATAAGAGCTCCTACCCATGGCTCAGACTCGTAAGGAGGACGACTGACCGGCTAGGCCTCAAGATAGAGCAGACCGAGTCATGGCAATGGCGAGGGCTGGCATAAGACAATGGCTAGGGTTGACCACTCCATCCGCCCCTCCTGTGCATACTTTGCAGATGGGCTCAATCAGGCTCTGGCATGACTCTAGCCTTCCGGATACGCAATCCCATGGCATCACCCATCGGGACTACTCCAGGTTGCATCTCCCTGGTCCGTCGAGGCAGGAAGGGTTGCATCTCCCCTTCCCGGGGTTTAGAGGTTCCACGGGCGGCTAGAGAATCGTGGCGACACACCCATTCGCACGGCCCGAACCCCCAAAACAAGAGCCAAGCCGACACTTGCAACTCTTGAGAGGCAGGGCGACACCATCGCCCCAGGAGGTGTCAGACCCATGCTCGGCCCACACGAAGTGACCGACCATAAGCCTAGCCCACTATGGGATCCCCCGTAGCCCCCACTCGGCAGGGATCCTCCCTCCGCATTGCCTCTAGCCCCGTTGTGTAGTCTTTGAGTCACATCATAGCCTCCATAGCCTGGTGGGTTCCTATGCACAGGCCGCAACTAATAGGAACTAAGGGATCTACACTAGGAGCATACTACATATAGCTCTAGGTCTCTACCCCACTTCCCGATACAAGAGGAGCAAACATGATCAACCAACATCACATAACATCATATCATATAATCATATGAACATCTTAACCTAATCATACATATCTAACTTACAGTTAGGATTCCTTGATTAGGGTTCAAGATGATGAATGAGGGTTCTAGGATGGCTCTACCTTAGGTACAAGATGCTAACTCATCTGGAATGCTAATTCCGGATGAACTACTATGATCGCCTACCCTACATACCGCAAGGCTTTAAGCACTCCCTCCCCAATCGGGCGTCTCCATAGTCTTCGAAGTGTTCAAGGTAGCTCCCACTCCTGCTGATGCGCTCATGCTCTGAGGGCTGCCATGCTATGCTGTGCCACAGCAGACGGTTCTCGAAACGGAGTTTTAGCCAAGAAGGTTCCCGGACTCTTGGAGCGGAAAAAGAGGCCTAGGGTTAGGGTTTAGGCCTTTATAGGTTAGGGTTCACATGTTATGCCACATGGCTCCAATAGGGTAAGTCCGTGTGGCGGGTGCCCAATAGGTTAAGGCCACGTGGAAATTGGTCTTAACCTAAGGTTGGCTAAGTTATATGAATAACTTAGTCATCCCCCTAGTGCCACAATCTATGGTATACAAGGCTATATATGTAGACTTGTATGGTGACGGGTCCAGGAATATACGTATTTATAGCGTATATTCCCCTGGAACGTCACACATGCCACCTAGGCTCCAACATGCCAAGGTGGCTCCAACATGCCACCTAGGCTCAAGGTGCCAAGGTGGCTCAAACATGCCACCTAGGCTCCAACATGCCACGTAGGCTCCAACATGCCACCTAGGCTCCAACATGCCACCTACGCTCCAACATGCCACGTGGGCTCCAACATGCCACCTAGGCTCCAACATGCCATCAAGGCTTCAACATGCCACGTAGGCTCCAACATGCCACCTAGGCTCCAACATGCCACGTTTGCTCAATCATGCCACCTAGGCTCGAACATGCCACCTAGGCTCCAATATGCCACCTAGGCTCCAACATGCCAAGGTGGCTCCAACATGCCACATAGGCTCAAGCATGCCAAGGTGGCTCAAACATGCCACCTAGGCTCCAACATGCCATGTAGGCTCCAACATGCCAACTAGGCTCCAACATGCCACCCACGCTCGACATGCCACATGGGCTCCAACATGCCACCTAGCATGCCACATAGGCTCCAACATTGCCACCTAGGCTCCAACATGCCACCTGGGCTCCAACATGCCACGTGAGCTCCAACATGCCAAGTTGGCTCCAACGTGCCACCTAGGCTCCAACATGCCAAGGTGGCTCACAACATGCCACCTAGGCTTAAATATGCCAAGTTGGCTCAAACATGCCACCTAGGCTCCAACATGCCACCGTGGCTCAACATGCCACCTAGACTCAAACATGCCAAGGTGGCTCAAACATGCCACCTAGGCTCCAACATGACAAGGTGGCTCAAACATGCCACATGGGCTTCAACATGCCACCTAGGCTCCAACATGCCAAGGTGACTCAAACATGCCACATGGGCTCCAACATGCCACCTAGGCTCCAACATGCCATCTAGGCTCCAACATGCCAAGGTGTCTCAAACATGCCACGTGGGCTCCAACATGCCAAGGTGGCTCTAACATGCCACCTAGGCTCAAACATGCCAAGGTGGCTCCAACATGCCACCTAGGCTCCAACATGACAAAATGGCTCAAACATGCCACCTAGGCTCCAACATGCTCAAACATGCCATGCGGGCTCCAACATGCCACCTATGCTCCAACTTGCCAAGGTGGCTCAAACATGACACGGGTTCCAACATGCCACCTAGGCTCCAACATGCCATCTAGGCTCCATCATGCCAAGGTGGCTCAAACATGACACCTAGGCTCTCCAACATGCCACGTGGGCTCCAATATTACATGTTGGTGCCTAGGTGGCTCAAACATGCCAAGGTGGGCTCAAACATTTGGGGGTCATCACTGGGGTTTCTGCATGGCATTCTTGGCAATGGTTCTAAAAAAGAAAGATGTCTTGCCATTTGTAGGGACTGGATAAGTGCAGGTAGCTACGTTTGCATGCCGAAACTCCAACCTCCTGCTCCAGCCCTGAAACTCTGCTTAGGCGGTGCTTGATTGTGAAAAGCTAAGTGGGCTGGATTCGAGGGGTGTGCACGGATTTGGATGGTGTTAAAACCAGAGTTGCATTGCCCTGGTGTTTGTGGCTCTGGTGAGGCCATTGCGGCCTGGAGGTTCGAATCCTCCGGCCCGACAAGAAGGATTTATTTCCTTTGTGTCTTTGTTCCTTTATTTTGTTTCTTTGTTTCTCTTATCTTGTTTCTTTCACAAAGGTCCAATTTGAATCTGATGCAGAATGTCAAAGGCAGTTGGAGATTCATTTCGGTTTTGCGGCCATTGTGGTTTGGAGATGCAAAACATATGGCAAGGAAAGTTTTTAGTTGTTTGTTTGATTCAAAAGTTCTTGCCTCCTCGAATGCTCCAAATAAGCTATAATGTAATTATCTTTAGGACCCAAAATGCGAGTTGGGCATTTATTTTGATAAGTAAAACTTGCGTAAAACATTGCAGTTGCGCTCAAATTCGTCTTTCCGGCAAGAGCTAGTATCATATTTACTGTGCACTTTTGCACCATTGAAAGTTGCACATGGAATGCCAGTGAAAAAATCGAGGGTCGTTGATCTAGCACAATGGAGGGCATATTCGTCAGATCAATGTTCCACAAATAATATAAAAAACATCCCATTAAGTAGTTGATTTAGTAGATTATTATAAATTGAAAATTTGAGAATTAAAATATGTGTAAAAAATTGCCCCATCAAATATTTAATTGAAGATAAATGCCCAAATGGTGATCTTCGTAGTATGATCTTATTGGCTCTATTTTTTAACGCTTCAGATTTACTGACAGTAGAGATGGATAGTAAGATCCTCATCTTATAACCTTACTGGGTAAAAAATGAAGGGCTGAGATTTCTTTGCCGCCATTCCTTTCTTCGCCGCCATTGCTTTCTTTCTCCAGCTATGGCGCCATTGCTTTTTTCTCCAGCTATGGCGCTGCTTGTGCATGTCCGATGCTATGGCGCTATGGTGGACTCGAGCTATGGTGCATATCATTCGAGCTATGGATCCGGAGCGACTGCATTTCAAGTTTCTTTGGCCGGATCTGCAGCTTTGTAATGCCATTTGCTCTCTGTCTTCCGGCTCTTTGCTCTCTGTAATGCCATCCGGCTCTCTGCCTTCCTTGAAATCCTCCATATATTTTGAAATGAACTCCTCACACACAAGGAAAATGGGGCCTGTTGCCCTGGCTCTTCTTATGATGCCCTGTTGCCCGCCGGAATTATGATGGCCTCTTCTTCATATCATGTTCTTCATATTCTTTCTCTGCCTTTGGGCTCGAGGCTCGCCACAGGCACTCCCGCTTTCTTGAGGAAGGATTTGGAGCTCATAATAAGCTTTCAAGGTCCGCCTTATAAGAGCTGATCCAATATTTTTTCCGCTTCTTATTCAACTAACAATCACAATTCCTAACGGGGAAAATGTGCGACTTTTGGCATCGTCGTCTTGAAGTTGGACTACCGTTTTGCTAGTTATCGGGAAGATCGAATCGAGCATTTTCTAAGCATAGTACTTTCGGTTTTATCGGCTTCTTAGAGATGAAGATCGAGTATGCGTGGAGCTCTACGAGTCGTCTACCAACGTAAGCGAGAAAAAGATTATCATGAAATCCTCCATTCTTTCTCACGTTCTTCATATCTGCATTTTTTTTTTGCGATGGAAAAATTGTTCTCCTGGCTCTTTTTGCTTTTTGTGGTTCAAGGTGGGGGGGCGCTTTGCTTTCTTCTTGAGAACAAAGATCCCGAGGTTCTTTTTATTGTTTATTGTTTATGTTTTTGCAAAGAAATTTTTGCATGTTAAGTTCTGTAACATTCGCGTGGGCCCTTTAGGTACATTGCAGGTTGAAGGAAGAAGATAGCGACAAATATGTCGGGTAGGCGGTGTGAGAGCAAAGATGGAACGAGGAATGCCCAATAAATGCTTCTAGTTGTGCCTTTTTACGCTCCAATCTACCGTAATCTTCTTGATCCGAAATCCATTTTTCGTCATTCCCCCGAAATGTGGCCGATTCCGAACCTTTTGTATCTCGTAATTCATCTTGGATTTAATTTTTTGAGCTTTCCTTTTGTATCATTATTCTTCTTGGATTTATTTTTTTTGTAAAAGCTGAAAAACCTGAAGCAATGGGCCTCTCAATGGCACTTCGAGCAGTTTCAATAGGCCTCTCCCTTGGGTTCAAATCCCAGATTGACAATGCAGGCAGAGTACAACAGAGTTGAATCCGTCTACAGTTTCATTCATTTTTTGCTGGATAATGCAATGGAATAAAATAAATGAGATCAATTGTGCTACACTGTTTTTAACCTTAACTATTAATTCAATTGTTTTGAACTTTAACCATTGAATGTTTTAATCTAAGTTAATACTTAGATTGCAATCTATTTTAGTATGTATAAATGAGAATTGAGATAACATGGCATATTATGCTTTATATTATGCTTTATGGACTTGTTTGGGTTCGATTCCCAAAAAGGCTTTTTTTTTACAATAAAAAAAGATAGATACAAAATTCATAATATATTAGCATTTAAATTGTGGCCTATAGTAATTTGTTTTATAATGTGTGCCACGTGTCAACATTTGATTTGTTAGAAGATATATTAGAAACAATACCTTGTTTTTCCTACGTGTAATAATAATGCTTTATTATTTCAAAAGTATGCCACGTGTCTATATTTGATTGGCTAGAATAATGTTTTTTTATTTAAAAACTATGCCATGTGTCAATATCTCATTAATTCTAGAAACTCACGTTTTTTTCTATGTATTATTATATTACTTTTTACATGTCCTTATTTTACAAAAACAATAGCTAGATTTCAATAACACATGTAGTGTTTCGTAAATTAAAAAAAAGGCCATGCATGGTTTTCTTAATTTTGCAAAAACAACACTTGAAACGACGTGTCCATATTGAGAAAAAGAACCTTTGAAAACATTATTTTTCAATTTCCTACGTGTTCTTTTTTTATAGTTCTTTATTTCTAGTGTTGTAATTTAGTTTTTCAGGTGTAGTAAAATTAAAACCTACGCGTGATATTTCAAAGCTAAACAACGCGTGGTTTTACAAAAAACAACAACGAAGGAAAAAAGTACACGTTGACAAAAAGTCACAAAAACTATATCAATTTTTTCTACGCATGGATTTTTCTGCCAAAAGACCACCGTGGAAAATTTTTGCCAAAAAACCACTGTCTCTTTGTGCAAATCCGGATAAACGGGCCACGTGGACTTTTGGGGCCATTTTGCTGTTGTTTTTGGCATAAAACAACACTTCCGTACAACCAAAAAACAACTGTGGACCAAAAATTGGGGTCAGTGTGTCTCCAACTTGTCAATGTAGAGACCAAAGAGCGTTGGAGATAACGGACATCCCTGTTTAACCCCTATGGTGCTAGCAACTCGCTGATCTGATGCAGGCAATGCAGCATATATCCCATCATAGAGTCTATAGATGACATTTTGTAAGTCCTGTGGGGCATGCAAATACTGCAAATCTTTGCCACAACAGTCCCGAGGGACCGTATCATATGCCGCCTTGAAATCTCACTAAACAAAGAAATGTGTCAAAGTCACGCAGGGCATTGCGAGTAGCTTCCATAAGGATTACGAGAGTGAATATATGGTCGATTGTAGGTGGGCGAAACCCGCTGGCCCTGCAGACGCACTCCAGCTTCCTCATTGCGAGTTAACTTCTTCTCCACCACACACGCTAAAAGCTTTGCGGTAATGGGCTCACCATGATCATGCGGTAGTTTAGCGAATCATCCCTATTACGTCTTATGAATTGGGGTGACCTTGCTAACCATCCATTCTCGGGAGGCCCTCCCTTATGGCACGGTTAATGATCATTTGTCGGAGGCCCTAGCAAAGCTGGCCCACCCCATTTCAATAACTTCGGAAGTCCCACGCAAGTCCTTCGCTTTGCCATTAGTCGGTGTCTAAGGCCTTTGTTGGATGTCTTCCTCCCGTGAGCTGCGGCATTTCTCCTACGATCACGGAACCCGGCTATTTTGCTCACGGGGGATCATCTGACTCCTCCAAGCGATGCATCCACTGGTCTACGGTAATATTGCCGGGTGGTTGATGCCTCTTGTACAACACCCTATGCCAGAAGGCTTTCGGCTCAGTCATCAACAAATCAAACATGCGCTGCTGATAGTCTGCAATGTACGCATGCGCATTCTCAAGATGCACCACACAACACGGAGTGAAGGTATACATGCAAGACACCTCAAGGCAAGGAGCACTGCTAAAAAATAATAGGAGGTTCACTCCAAATGTAGTCTATAAAGAGATTCTACGGGATGAAATAGCCCCTAAACTTCTATAGATTTAATACCCTTCAAGTCTGGGCACCATATTTACTATGTTTGGATAATAAAACATAGATAGATTTTCAACATAATTTTGTAAACGCATTACTTCACACTTTTCTCATTGTGGTCAAAACATTTACAAACTTCAAACACACGAAACGATCACAAAAGATGAACAATCACATGTAAAGCCCACCATCGGTGGGCAATTTACTAGTAAACCCATAATAATAAATTCGTATTCCATTTTTAATGTAGTTAGTCCACTTAGGGTAATGCATGCTTATAGAGAGTCATTTTATACAGCTTTCTTTCTTATATATTAATCAGTCATTTCATTATCATGCGTATCTTTCTAAACTTGCATTCCTTGTTGTATTGCATGTAGATACTGGAGGCATTGCAACAGTTCATTCAATACAAGCGATACTTCGAGAATAACAAGTAGCATCTAATCATGAATTCAGAAACCGAGGCATCAGATAACCAAGCCCAAGCCAATGATGGCACAGTCCCAGTGGTAGCTCACCACCCAGAGGGTCAAGGCCAAGCAAGTGCATCAGTACCAGCACAGAACTCGGAGTCTAGCTAGCAGAGACCTAAGAAGAGAATAAGGGCCAATGAGAAATTAGAGAGGGTCAAGACAGACTTGATAAACTGGCTACGCCCTCGAGTCTTGCAGATGCCAAGGGCTGAGATGGAGGAGCACTTGGGTAGGGAGGACCTCTGAACAGAATACCTGAGGGGTGTTGTGCACAGCGCCAAGGGACTTGCTACGTGCGCCATCAAGGCTGAGAAACCTAACATGTCGGAGGACAACATAGACGAATGGGTGGTTGATAACATTCATTGAGTCATGAAAAACATGAAAGCAGAACTGGATAATCTAAAAAACCCCATTATGCAGGGGCAGTTGAAGGATGCTGCAATAGTTTGGAGCGAGCTGTGGAATAAATGAAGACCAAAAAAATTAACCCTGCCCCCACGTCATTAAGAGAGCACTAGCCTTTCAGATTAGGGCACAACATCCGTGAGAGACCCAGATGGAGTGGGAACAATGTAAGTTGGCAGATGCCCGGACCATATGGCTTGCCTGGGTCGATAACGGCAACCTAATGAACAAGAGACGGATAGGAGGTGGTGCACATGGAGTAGTCTATAAATGCCAAATTCTAGAGTCTGGCTTTCTCAGGCCTATGTTGTAAAGTATGTGCGTGTAGATGATGGCCACTTAGAAGCAGATGATCTTGCCAAACACTTTGGACAAGAACATGCGGGAGCTCAGCATGCAAGTAAGGCATGGGGCTCTTATATGTTGCATTGGCACGATGACTGGCAACGATGGACGGAAGCGATTTCAAGGCCTAATTATGCCTTATTGGAATTATGGCTCAGTGGCAAACTTGTTTATAAGGCATGGAGATAACGCATTTGCAAGTATTCACGAGGGAAGATGAGACTGGCGATCCCTGCATCTAAAGTTGATCTATAGAGACTAATGCAGATCCGCCGCATAGAGTTGTTGATTGCCAAGAATGTAGACAACTTGGTGGCAAGTTTTTTAAGTGGTTTGATCAAACTTTACAAGGAGGGTTTTGTGCATATGGATATCCATTCCCTAAATGTGTCGCTTGAGACCGAGATCAAGATATACATTGGCATATGTGATTGGGACATATGCTGCTATGTTGACGAGTCCGTCAAAGTGTTCAAGCCGGCATACGGGACGCCGACCGATGGCATGGCCAAATGCGAGATTGAGGAACAGAAACTGAGAACCTCTTAGTGTCATCCTGACCTCTACTATGGCGAGAATAAAAAGGGTTTTACAAACGCGCTCACCAACTTTGATGCCTATGGAGCGGTGTGGTTTTTATGATATCTTGGAGAATGGGCATATAGGGTAGCAAGCAAGGACGAGATCGAGGATGCCCATGCACGGCGTGCTCTGAGTAACATCAGCCAGCACCTTCATTTGAGAATGGCCTTTCCAAAGAATGACCCAGTTGGCCATCGGCTTGATCTGACCAACTTCTTAGATGCATTGCTTCGGATTAAAATTAACATTCAATCCCATATTGAAATGTTAAAAAGTTTCATGGTTTGTATAAATTTTATTCATCTTTTTTATGGCTTGTACTCACAAGTATCCTATTGTTTAAATTTGGTTTTTCCGGCAAGTGAAAAACTTTTTGGATTTTTTTTGGCAACTTTCCCTAAGGTTATAAGGATTTTGAGAGTCGGAAAAATTTTCTGATTATCCAAAAATCAAGTATTTTTGTTTCATATGATTTTGGCATCCGATTTTTTTCCTTTTTAACATCGTCGTGCCACAATTTATCGGGATCATGCAAGATCGATGCAAGTGTTTCGTGGATTTGAGCAATTTTTGGAGCCAAACGATCTTGCTCATTGCTCGAGTTGGGCAACAAAGTGGGTTAATATCCTTTTATATTTCTCAAGCATGTCATTTGCCATCGCCCAACTCATATCATTTGGGTGGCAATCTATCGACTCAGATTTTTGGTAAACGATGATGAGGAGTTTCTTGCCCTTTTCGTGGGTCTCATCGAAAGCATATTGCTTTGTGATATTGCTTTGTGGACTTAGGTACTTACATGAATAGACCATGTTGCGTGCAGAGTTCCAAAGGCAACGCAAGAAAGGTATTATGCTCTAGATATTTTCTAGGGTTTGATTTCGACGCCTATGATCGTATTGAATCAGGAGTTCAATTTTCGTGGTGCGAGGATATTATGTAGCGCATAACTTTATTTTTGGAATTCAAATGGACTTATATTTGAATGTATCCGCATGAAGTAAACGCTAAAATCTCGTGAAGATGCAACCTTGAGGTACTCTTCTATCTTAAAAGTCTCGGATGTATTTGTGTGCGGACTACATGGGTGTTATAATCTTTGCTTCATGTCCAAGCATAAATAAATGGTATATGTGGAGCTTCCGGGTGCTTTTGCATGAATATGATATGGAAGAAGCTTTTCCTAGCTGGTTATATGTTGTGCAAGCGGTGTCCAAGTGATTGGCAATCGGGGCTTACATACACCTACATTTAAGAGCTATTATGAGTATGGTAGCCCTCTAATTCCCTGATAATATGTTTATCCGGATAAAGACCAATTTTACCATCTTCTATTTATCTCAAGGGAACGTGTTACTACATTCTTCCTTCTAATGAGGTCATACCTAAAGTAATTGCTTAGATAAAGCAATAACCATCAATCGGCAATGTGCTTATACTAAATTTTAGATTTTATTTAGACCGATCTTGCATCTAATGCAATGTAGACATTACAGAGAACAAGTAGCTTTGAGACAACAAAATATGTCCCAAGTGGAACTCTTAGAAAGAGCCCAAGTTTTTCATCATGAGGGAATCCATGCTATTACAGGAGTGAAACAGATGGTGTCCGACTTATGAGGTTGAATCTAATCTTTTTTCCAGGTTAGTTCTTTGCAAACTTATCAATGGGCGTTTAAAGTAATGGATGGTTTGCAAGTTAGCTCGATAATACGTTCTCGAGCCCCGCCCACAGGCTCCATTATCATTACAAGCATTCTTGAGGTTTGGATTATCCTTGCAAAAATTTGTTTCTTTTGATTCTTGAGTTTCCTTAGTGGGCCTGTATTTGGTTTACATCTAATGCCTATCACACTTTTCGGATATGTTGCATCATGATTATAGTTCTTTGATCAAACTACTTAATGCCCACTACATGCCAACCGCAAGAGCCAAGTGCATGCATTTATTGCTCGCGATAGATTTATTTGAAAGCCCCATTTTTGTTCAATTCAACGCCATTTTTGTTTTGGCTTTTGCCTCAAGTGCCACTCCTGCATGCATTTGGGTTGAACGCTTGCATTTGGTCTAACCTCGGCCTTTTAAGTGTCGCCAACCTTATTGTTTTGAAACCACCTCAAGAGTTTGGAAGCACGCCAACCTCACTGTTTGACCGTCCGGACATCTGGCGATAAGTTTGCATCATTTTTGAATTGTTTTTGTTTGATTATCAGTCCTATCCGTAAGATATTCGTAAGAGTAATTAAGGTTGTCTGCAAGGATTGAGGTTGGTATAGCAAAGGAGGCTCAATACCATTTTTGAGCCAACAAAAATGCTCATTTCTCTCTTGCAAGAATTGACTTAGATCCGGTTGCATAAACCAGAAACTAAGTTGGGTTGCTTAATCGACCCAAAATATCGGCCACAAATCACAATCCATGAGACATCGGAATTTCCTTTGCGCTATAGGTTATAGTTAGCGCATGCATTTTTATTACCATAGTCATGAGCATAATACATCCTAAGAAATGTTAATGTTTTGTAGGTATATTTTGTAACACTTTATTTTTCTTTGAAAGTTTAGTATGCATTACGCATTATTCAAATTATGATTTCACATGTTGGCTTCATTGAAGCATTTTTGTTTCTATTTTGTTGTGGTGTATCGTCATCTTTGTTTTCTTCTTAGGGGAACCAATCTATTTCATCGTGGCCAGTCATTTTAGAGATAAAATAATGGATCTATTATTACGAAAGATTTTGTTTATCTAAATCTATTGTTTAAATTTGGCTCGGCTTAGCGTTTGTGGCTAGAGATGTTCCAATCCGGCTTATACTTGCAAAAGTGAAGGAACTTTTTCTCCTGTTAGATACTCTATTTTGCTTTATGGGTTTATGGGGCCGGGCTTCAATGGTCGTATGGCTTCACAAATCTACATCCAATATTTGTCGGTAAGTCGCACATTTAACAGAGGTCTAGACAATTTAAGAATTTGTTTAGCTTGCAGCCAGCAATAGGTTAATGTCAATCCATTATTTTTACATTGGAATCCCAAGTATATGGTTGGTAGGCCAATGAAAATTCTAAGAAAGCTTTTAAATTTATTGGATGTGCTAATGATTATCAAACTTAAGTCATCATTGCACGCAATTCCAAAAAATGTCCTATATCCTTAGGTCTGCTGTCTGACGCCTCTACGCAAACACGCATTCTTAGCTAACATATCTGACTCCTACCTGCTCAGTCTTGATTAAGTTTTTAGACAATTTCTGGAAGCTCAATAACGTTTCTTATTTCAGGTACATCCATACGTCATATAACTGATCCGAGATCCATATAAATGCTCCAATTGCAATTACATTGCTTATTCATAAAAGCTCTCACTCATCCCTTCAGCAAAGAACTCATATCTTCTTCCTCAACTCGCAACTAGCTCTGCATAAGCTTTGCTACACGTTAAACGATTCTTCCGCAACAACCAGTTCTATTTACTATGACAAGATGACCATACCCCATATATTTCATGTCATTACCTGCAACTTATCCTCCAATACACAAAAAGGAAATGTAGTGATGCAACCATCTCCCCATCACTTCAACTTTCTTTGTCACCAATCTCCTGCAGGTTTTTGATAATCTCTGCACCTCTCATTACAACTTCACAGAGGAGTTTGCAGACTGGGAAAAAACAGTTCATCCAGATCAATTATTATTCACTTGAAGAACTTCAGAGGTAATGATTGTCAAGGTTTCTTCTGAAATTTGCAGCGATCAGATGCATATACATCCCATACATGACCAACTTCAACTGTCTATTTATAGCTTCGCTCTACAGCATCTTACAATGTCACGCTCTTGGTATTTACCACGTGTCTACCCAACTCAATATATTTGTGTACATAACCAGCACTACCATTTGTATTCTTAGGTTTACTTGGCTCACTATTCCCAAACGTCCTATTTATTTGCAGGTCTGCGGTATATTCTGACGCTGCACAAACCCAGTTGTAATTACACTTCATGCATAGATTTATCTGGCCAACACTTGGTTTACATCTCTCTGCCTCTCATTTCTCAGCGAGATTTTACAGTCCGAGATTTGTGCTCTATCCTAAGACTACAGGGTTAATCATGTGCCCTCAATGAAGATGCAAAAACTCTTATCGCCTTTGTCCATAACGTATACCTCAGTGAAGATACAAAAACTCTTATGCGATTAACATTGCTCGAAATCGATCTTTGAATATTAAAGTCGCCAGTCTGTTATTCCAGCTATCCGTATATCCCATCTTTCAGCTGACATACTGAGGTCCATGTTCAATCTACATAAACGAGCATCAACAAGGTATTTACTCCATTGTCCATTCATGATTACTGCAACTAATTTGTCCTCATAATTCAGCACAACTTATTGTTTGAACTCCAAGCATATGTGTCTCTTCTGCAGGTCAATCATCATTAGTTTGGGAATTTCATGCTATTTTCCTCATCTCTTTCTATTGGAACACTGCATGTTTTAACAGAACAATTACCTTCTTGAAACGCAGTCTTCCATAGTGTATTGCAATAATATAGCAAGAGTCTAGAGGTAAGAAAATCGTATCAATTTCTTCATCTAACTTCGTAAATTTCTATACTGACGGCTAACTTCTTCATCATCGTCCATATCTCAGCTATGATTGTCACAGAATACCAAGTTCAAGTCAATCCCTATCTGCCGACACCAATCCATGAAGGCAAAGCCATGAATATCTTCTTTCTTGAGTCCCTATTTCATCAGAAGTTGCAGATACTAATGTTGCATTACACATATTATCCTTCCCGAAGATTCGAGATGCCTTGCTCTATCGCAACAATGAATATGCATATTGGAATTCTTTCATGAAATTATAGTCTGTCAATCACATATTACCAAACTATTCATTCACATGGGCAATCTACAAATGATTCAGAATGCAGATTGCATTAGATGCAAGAAAAAAAGCAATTGACATTCTCTTTGGGGTTCAAAGTTACTTTCCAGCTGTATTGACACATTGCACTTCAAGGGTTTCAATTCTCACATCTCCTATATTAGTGCCAATGTTGCATTCTCCCATTGCACTTGACGCTTTCAAGTGCGGCATCTCTAATATTAGTGCTGATATTATCCAATTGGTTAACATTATCAAATTAGTCTCTACATACTAGCATGTCAAAATCTTTAAATAAAGACTACAATGCAACTTCACCTTTCCAAAAACTACACCTTAGAACATCACCAACATTTTACTTCTTCGTACCGTAACACAAGCTCTAGGATCACCAACACACAGGTGCAATCAATCAGTATCTCGCCTATCACTTCACTCAAACTCTACAAAATCTTCTAGGTTCCTTGCATGCTCCACTTCACAATGTTTATAGCGATATCAACATGCGCTTCTCTTTTATTATACTAGCATAACCAATTCTACATGCTTCTTTCCCTCTCAAAACATTGTCAATACCAACCATTCCAAGAACATAGTCCTTTATAATATACGGGCATCTTCTTGCAAACATGAGACTTTAACTACGACTACAAAGGATCGATACAATTTCAGATGCCGCTACATACACTTATAACTATACTTTTGCTACTTACAATGTCACTAACCTTCATGTTATTTATATCATCAAGGTAATATCCTAAACAATACCGACCACACGCCTCACACACATTATCCCGACGTCATAGATTGCATTGCTCTTTAAACTGCCACCCCTTAGCACCATCTATGAAACAATATGAATATTACCCCCATACTTATACATTGTTTTCAGAATGAGCAATCGTACAATAGCTCAACCACAAATCAACAAATCACATCCTCACAAATGTGAATTCCAATTCATCTCAACTACTTGCATATCAAAACACAACAAAATGCAAGTATCTGTACATAATCCAACAAAAAACATTGATTGTTCTACCCAACCATCACAGGACCATCTCTTCAAATCTTCAAAAGCCCGGCAATGCCGGGCACCATAACTAGTTATTAATAAGAATGACTCGTATTTGAGCAGTTTGTTGTATCGATTGGTAATTAATGTTTCGTATTGACGTGTCCTGATTACATGCATGGAGTTTACGTCTGAAATGTGTTTTTGCAGTTGCTTAAGTTTGCAACTTGGCAATTCGTTTGTATATGCTTGATTTTTTGTAGCTTCAATCTCCGCATATTAAACACATGCAATTTCTCACGCATGGTCAACAATCGCACATCAGGTAGTGGAGTCAATAATGAAGATCCTAGCAACGATGGTCAGCCAATTCCCCTTGGAGACTTTGATCTCGACGCAGTACTTATGGGACTTGTGGATGATAGAAGTACTCGTGCTGGGCTATATGCTTGCAAGGTCGAAGAACAGAGCCGCGAGATATGCAGACTGCAGGATATCATGGCAATTGCTGGAAAGGCTGGAGCCAAGCCTATTGACCTCCAAGAGGTTGCACTCCTGGGAGGCCCATGGAATCGATCAGGTGCAGCTGATATGGAGGAGGTTTACGACACGTCATCAAGGAGGTATTTAAAGGTGCAGCTGATATGGAGGAGGTTCACGACATGTCATCAAGGAGGTATTTAAATGGGACTGGTCGATGACTAGCAGATCAAGGTATAAAGTTAGCTGCACAGTACCTGAAGTTGCAAAGAAGGCAATTCCCAAGTTCATACAGGTTCACGGCTATGTATAAAGAACTTGAGATGCCGAAGAACTTCTGCAAGCAGGTGTACCACGAGATCGTCAATCGCCAGTGTCAATTACGCTTCCATCCTGGTAAAAGAGTTGCTCGGGAACCAGAAGATGGACCCACTGAGCAAGATGGCATTGAAAACCCTACAACTACCTATTTGGTACCTGACATCTTGCGCCACCTTCAAGCAGCTAATATTGCAGGCCATGGGGCCATAAACGAGGCAATCGATCTAGAGGCTAACCTGCACACCAAAAGGGAAACCATCATTCAATTAAATTGGGTTTATGTCTTAATTTTGGGACAAATTTCATATTGCATGTTTTTAGTAGCATATTCAAATTCACACATTTCACCTCAAAATTATGAAAACGTAATATCATATTATTTACAAAATAGTCAATATTTCACAATATAGCACCATATCATAAAAACGTGATAACAAAAATTTACATAGTTATTCAACTTTCTTCAAGCACCCCCAATGATATCATAGCCTTCTTCCCGACATCCCGAGGTATTGTAATTCTCGTGATTTCTAGCCGAATAGTGTTTGGAGTCCATGAGTACAAAACACTTTCATAGTCTAGCCAAAGATCGAGGATCACTTTGATTTCTCCTCCATTTCTTTGTCCAACAACAGTACCTTTCTTTTTATCCGACACGTTGGTCAACTCGATGTAATCGACACCACCATTCCACCCGCACATGGTTGAAGTTAATATTACCTTCTTCTTTGCAAATATCGAGATAGTGAACCCCAACCATTAACCGGATATGTATCTAAATCGATGGCTTTACTACCACAAATTGGTGGCATTCCAAGTCGATTGGAAGGTTCATAAGCATCCATGCCTAGAAACTTTGGCCTATTGTTCTTAGGACCAACATAGTGTTTGTCGGAAGGAGGAGGAGCATATTGTTATGAATGCTACTTACGGTGTCATCAAAATCCTCAAGACCGCTAAGGTCTTCCACCTAGTTTTAGGCAACCACCCTTCTTTCAATTCATCCGAGGATGTGTCTATCTCCCCAAGCGGGTTAATCACCTTCTTCCAAAGAAGCCACCAAGGCACGGTTGGTGTCATCCGGATTGGTTTGCCAATGCTTTATATAGTCTTGGATTCCTTCCTTAGTCAATCCCAATTGCTTCACTTCTTCAAGAGGGTTTTAAAGCTTTTGGTTGACCTAGAGGTATCATAGGCTTGCCATTCTCATCTCACGCCATATTTCCTCCCCTCCTCTCCACTCATCCTCTCCAAGGTCTCATCTTCCATTGGAAGATTGGAATCCCATCTCTCACCCAAAAAGTGAACCGCAGAGGCACGGAATGACCTTCAAGATCCAATGTATAACCATCCACAAAGCTCTTCCAATCGGCACTTCTTCTATGAGAGAAGCTATAGGGTTTGGAGTAGTGCATTCATGCAAGATTTCCATTAGCCTAGGAAAGTTGGTCACTTGTTTCTTTGCTTCAAAAGATACAACTATATTTGCCAAATAATGCATCCACATCCTCATGGGTATGCCAGGGCATAAGAAACCCTAAATTAACTCTTTCAAATATCCCCACAAATAAGTAAGTAGGATAGGAAAGAAAAACATCCACTGTTCTTATTTTGGCCAAAGACAATTATCAAGTTGCAAGAGAAACCTTTTGGGTAGATCTTGAGGTTTAGCACGTGAAGTTGAAGCTCCAACATGTTCATTAGACCCATGCTTCCTAAACCTTGCCTTCTTGAACTTTTCAATATTGTTAGGGTTTCCATCTAACAATGCTCTATGTAGTGCCTCGGCTAGTCAGAAGGTCCGGAGGTGACCATTGTATCCATTTTCATAGTTTCTCAAACACCTCATGATACTCCCAATATGAAAATGGACCATCACTCCACAACTCCAAACTAAAATGGCCATAGTAGGTTTGATTACGCCCATGCAAGATTGCCCTGATCATTGAGATCTGTAAAGGGTATGATCTTCCACATGACTTTGGTATGTACTTGAATTGTGGAAGACAAGTCTTTTGCTGGTCCATCTTGTCATGTATAATACATAAATAGTTATTGGGTTCCAATGCGGATAAAGTCCTCCACATCCAATAACATGATCTACATGATAGTTGGTCAGTCATATGGTCCTTCATATGCTCCCTTATCCTAGCCCTTTGACTAGGTTGCACAGATCTTATCAAGAGTCTCCTTCAACTTAGCACATAAATTGCACTTTGCAAAGTTGTTTGAAGTTGCTATGGTGACATGATTGAAATGCTTCTTCCATAACCTACTAAAGCTAGGTTGGGATATTGGAAGAATTCCCAATTCTCAAGTAGGGAATTCACTTCTTCCAAAATACTCTTTTTGAGTACAATGTGATGGCAACCTTTTCTCAACAACTGCTCTTCCCTTTTCATCCCTTCGCTTTTGTGTGGCATAGACTCGCATTGAAATCAATATATTTTTCAAATATCTCCCCGGCAGCCAAGGTCCTAGCCGTTGGTCTCAACAAACCATTATTTCCATGTAAAGCAATCCCTGTTCCCACTTTTTTTTTGCCAATTATGCCATGAAGAAGTTGGAATTGCATGGATACTCTGCCATGCTTTTGCACATATCCATTTGCCTAGCAAAGGGTATCTTTTTTCTGTTTGGGTTTCTTTCATCTTGAAGTGCATGCTCAAGATTGTGTACATGTAGGTCCTCCTCTCATCAACGGTGTACTCTTGAAAAGTGGCTCTTGCTTCCACCAATTGTTCTATTGTGAAGAATTGCATACAATCACTCCAACAACAACTGAGCCCCTAACCTTCACCATTGTCTCACGTTTGGTGTCACTAATCAACTTGGCTCTTTTGCTAGGATAATGTCCTGCAACCGATACTTCTCCCCTTTTGCCTAGGTTTAGAGTTCCAATCGCCAATGGATCAATATCAAGACAATCATTGTCCCCAACAACCTCGTGCTCTGGAAAAATATAATCCTCCACAAATTGAACACTACTTATAGGCCTATGCCATGATGCAAGGAACCTCCAATTGCTTGACACAACCAAAACATTCCTTGTCACCCAAACCTTTACCTTTCCAGGTTGTCTTCCAACATCGAAATTGCAATACCAATATTGTCTTCCCCCCTAGCCTTTCATCATTAACTTGACTTGACCAGGGATCGCTAGCACAATGACTCCTTGGCCTACTATTTCCTTGTTGCACTTGTGCATGATTCTCACCTTCTTGTTCCTCCATTGCACCCTACTATAGAGGACTAATTGTTTTTCTTCAACATTCTTGCTAGGAGTTGGTTTTTCATTGATATTGCTCTTTTCACCATCTTGAGTTGAGGGGCACCATTGACCTAGACAAATTGCACCCTTTTTAGTCAATGAGTAAGAAAAATTATTACACCATAAGATAAAAAAAAAATGCACGCATATTTATGGAATATGTAGAGGTAAATCAAATTTTTTAAAAGCAAGAAATTCCTTGGAAATAGGTTTAATATAATAATAACAATAAATGAAACTAAATCATTTAAAACAAGAATTTTCATGGCAACAACAAGGAAATGACATTTATATAAATATATCCAAATTTTAATTATCAAAATTTGGATATATGATTACTAAAAAGACATATAACTAATAGACGTGAGAATTTATTATCCATAATAATATACCCTAGATAATATAGTCGGGAATTTCAGATGCCGGGCGTGTTATTTGAGGCAATAAATTATTCACGCTAATTTCTAATTAACCCTATATAAATCCGGTTCACGCCTCAAGACCATTACGTCCCAATTTTTTTTCGCCATGAAGCTGCTCAAAGCCACTTTCGAACTTCATGAAGAACCGAGGTCTCGTCAAAGAGACGTCGGGTTGAAGAACTCTCTCTTCCCCGCCATCGATTTCCTTGCCCAATTCTCTCCTCGATTCCGATTCGGAGGATGATTCTGATTTCGAGATGGAAGAGGAGGAGTTGAGCTCCTCTCACTCAAACCTCTCGATCAAGAGGAGGAAGAGGAGGAAGAGGAGGAGTTGGAGGAAGAGGAGGAGATGTCCTCCCAAGAGCATGAAATCAGCTCGCCTGGGGTTGGCTTGACCAAAAAAAGTAGAATGAAATCTCAAGAGGAGGAGGAGGAAGAGGAGGAGGAGGAGGAGGGGGAGGAAGAGGATGAGGAGGAAGGTCGAGAATTGACCAGTTTTAGAATGGCTTAGAGATGAGCGGGTTTGCATGTCTGTTTTTATTTTTTTTTTTCACCTTTCTTTCTTTTCTAACACCTTTCTTCCTTCTTTGTTGCGAGACGTGGAAGATCAATGATGCATCCCGAGGCGGCCCCTTTTTTTTTTTTTTTTTTTGGTTGCTTTGGACTTTGGACACGCACTCCCAGGGCATTTTTTTCCCTGTAATTTTGTGAAAAGCCTTCGGGCATCCGTAGACATTCTCCTCTTATGAATGAAATCAAAACGGTTTGGTCATAAAATTTTTCTTCAATGTGTTCTTGAGCAGTTTTTACAGACATAAAATTATTTGAATTAAATCCAACTGCTTTTCTCCAATTATTTTGTCTCCAAGTCTGTTATCTCTAAAATTTTGTATCTGCAAATTTTGTCTCAACAAAGTCTCTCGAACACTATAAATCAACCACATGAGAAATCTCTAATTTCATCCACAAGAACCATAGGAAATTTTCCTATAATGACCTAAAACAATTCCCCAACCTTACAAGTCATTTTTTAGCCTTCATAATTTTGCCTTTAAAATCATTTTTTAATGTAGCCTATATAAAATTTCTAAATTCTATTTTTCGAATGCAATAAATGGAATAAAATGTCGTGAGAATTTATTGCATGAAATGCAATATTCTCCATATATACCATATACATGTCATGTCCAAGGGAAGAATCAGACGCCAGCGTGTTAATTCAAGCAATCAATTATTCACGCTTAACTTTTTTCTAATTGTGCCTATATAAATCCATTTTACGCTCTCAAAGTTCCTACATTTTCTTCCTTCCTTCATACGATTTGCGGTTGGGCGTCGTGTTTGGATCCGCCAATTCCGAAATCTTGGTGAGCAGATTTATATTCATCAATGTTAGATGTTTGGTTTTCGCAATTCCTAACTCACTAAAAGACTCCGCCTTTTGTTCAGAGCATCCTAGAAGAGGAAATCGGAGACTCGAATTAAAATCAAAAGCAGAGGACTAAGGTCTGCTTAATCAAAAAGCCTCGAATTAAAACCACAAGCATAGTCCTCCGTTCTTGAATCCTTCCAACCCTCTAACTCAAGGTTAGTTTTCATTTAGTTTTTAAGTTGCATCTCAATATGTGTTTAATCCAAGAAGACAAGCTTTTGCATTTGCTCGAGGCAGGAAGATGATGTTTATGAAAACCAGAATAGTTTTTTATAAACTTCATCCGCTTGTTTTGTTTCAGTAAATTCTTGAGTTTCTCTTCCCGAATTAATCATGCTATTGCATGCAAGTTTCTATTATGAATAAGTGTAGTAGAAAGCATTAGAAAAATCGAAAAGATAATATTTGAAACACTAAGCGTGTTTTATGGTAACCTTAGCCTTCAACATGAATACACGCCGGCGTGCATTCGCCAAGCGTGTAAATAATTGCTCGGCCTTTATCTATTTACTTATCTATCCGCATGCGGCTTTTTTCTCCTCCTCCTGAATGCACCCGGCGTGTATAGTTTTTCCTATATAGCAAGTTTACGGCCGGCGTGCAAACAATTGTATCCCTACTTTCAACTTTTACGCTTTAAACACGCAAGGCGTGTCTCTTAGTTTCTAAGTTTATAAATAAATAAATATAACACGCCAGGCGCGGAATAACGATACTCCGCTCACTTCCTATTGATAGATGCGGGTTACATTAATCACCCGGTTGGTGACGAAGATGGATTGGAATTACATTTGGGCCAGCAATCACCACGCCCAGCTCGATTTGGCTCCAATCTCGGTCGGTTGAACGCAGCCGAGCACCGTCCGTTGGAGCACCAGTCTTGCAACCCCGAGTACTTGGATCAAGTAATGATGATGGCGCAGAGGCAGGCAATGATAGATCTAGGCTCGGGGCCCTTGCAATCGCACGCGGAGGTGGCCCTCTTATCTAATCACTGGTGAATGCAAGACATGCATTTATCGAGAGTGAATCTCGTGATCCGCCATTTCGAGATTCAAAATGAGGAGCTGCGTTTCTTAGTGGTTAGCCTCTATGCCCGGATGCCCCAAACACCTAACCACTACTACAGCGGTATAATGATGCAATGGAGATGGCTCAACCAATGGAACCACTACTGCGAGGCGCTATACGATGCATTGGAGGTTCAACAGAGCAAAGGGGAGGGAGCAGGGAGGGAGGGAGCGAGAGCGGGAGCAAGAGGTGGAGGTGGAGCAAAGGGGGTGGTGGAGCCTAGAGCCGGTGTTTTTCTTTGGGGTTTTACAGAAGAATTCACTATGCCCTGCAATGGAAATGGGAATATCGATAGCCCGGCTACCAAAGAGGACCGGGCTTGAGATAGTCCGGGATTTTGTCCGGTTTATCCGGTTTATCCAGATTATATACAATTGTAATCTTTTTCCAATGAATACAACAAATTTTGTCTACTTCTATATTTCTACAATGTAATACATGTTACATACCTTTTTAAGCGGTTTCTTGGCCATGCAACAAATGTTCCAACACTTTCTCCAATCATCCCACCGGGTGTCTGCGAGGTAAAGCTTCATCCATAGCGCAGAAGATTAATCATCGTAACTCCGGGACATACTTATCCCTCGAGCCGAATTCCATGACAGGTTCTGATGGATCGATAGAGTCGATCTTGCATAATCCTACTTTTTTTTTAGATTTGTAGTTAACATGAAACATTCATCTTCGACATCGGCAGAAAAATTGCTATTCGCATTACACCTACTATTGGAAATTAATGTTCAAGCTATTGGAATGAGATGAGTACCAGAATTCTCAGAGCCATTCTTGAGAAGCTGATTTGTGTCTCCCGTCGATTTGAGAAGTCAAGGCGCTATGGAAACTCTGGCGGTGGGGAAAATTCGAATTAGAAGAAAGATTAGGTTAACTACGTTTAGGCGGGATAAATTTGGCGGGATACTTTTTGGATAGATTGGTTTTAAAAACTTAATGAAAGAAGTCGGACGGGTCTTCGTCATTATTATTTGTATGTGTCAAGAATATTTCAAACCTTGATTTTGTGTTTTCTTGAAATTCAAATTCTCTATTTCGTCATGTAGAAACGGCTATTTCTTCGCATTTCGGCCAGATCCGCCGACCTTCCGACTGCTATTAGGCTTAACTCAGGAGATGTCTTCTAAAGTGAATCGAGGTCGGCGGACGAACGAGGGAGGCGGTGGAAGAGGAATCCCTAAACCCTCTTCTCAAGTTTCAGAGGACGTTGATCGAGAATACGTAATACACGTAACCCTATTCAAGGTATTTAATTTGCTACGAATACACCTTTGTGTGGAGAGTATTATGTTTTGCATGAATTTGAGATATTTCCTTGCCTTCAGTTAATATGCTTTGCATGAGTTTGAGTTATTATGCTTTGCATGAATTTTAAGTATTAACATCAGTTAATGCGCTCGATTGTCCGCTCAGAGAACATAATTTTGCTCATTTTATATATAGAATATAGCGGTGTTAGGCAGTTGGAGATAGCAATGTTCAATGAGGTTAAATAGTGTGAAATATGAGCTACCAACACGCCAAGCGCGGATTTGTACTAATTTAGGTTTAAAATGCCAAGCGTGATCTCTTGTTCCTCGAAAAGTACTCTAAAAGTGCTCATCTTGTTTTGCAATTGCTCAAGAGGAAGAAAACCCCTAATAATTAGGGTTCTAATCCTGCCAAGAAAGCAAGGGCAGACGACCCGGATGCGCATACCATATGATCTCACCTTAGATGATGAAGGGCCGATTCTTATAGCAACCAACCACCTTTTCGCCACGAAGAGGAAATGGACGAGGGTGCCGAAAGTGGTACGTTGACCTTGCCAAGACAAATGACAAGCTCGACTTAACTCTCTTCGAGGAAAAAGGAGGAAGCACAAGATGGCCAAACAAGGGATCCTAATCTCTTGTGAGGAAGAGGATGACACCAATCGCAAATTGCTCTTGGAGATTACACGTAGCGTAAGAAAGATCCGCTGCCGGACTTACTCACCGTAGAGCTAACTGCATACAAGGATACGTTCATGAAGACAGATGTGAGCGGTGAGACATGTTTTAAGTATGGTTGGCCAACCAATGTAGCGATTACGCCAATATCTATTTGCCAAGGGTTACAAACTGTGCGTAGAGGCATGTTCACTAAACCGACACCAAGTCACTATTTGCGGCCAAGCTAGGAATTAGCCGATTTGAAAGCTTCTAAGAGGGTCCTAGATCTAGGGAAGGATGTTCAACCTGCAGTTGTGTCGAAGGCATGGAGGCTACATTTTTTGAGAATGAAACGGACAGAGTGGCGCTAACTAGAGGCCATGAACAAGTTGAATAAATACTCGACCATTATCCATTGGGTCTTAAGGAAACTTTTGCGATCCATGTGAAGTCCCTCATCCGTTCACCAAGCTCCATTTATGTTAGCGTAAGATATGATCAAAGACATGCCATGGAGATTGTTCCGAGCATGATTAGTAATCCAGTCAAATGCCTATGCCAAACGGATGTGTTACCTTGGGATATGATCTCGAACAAGCCTGGCTTTGTGGGGCGAACTTCCGTGGAGTTAATGTTAAATGAAAATATTAAATTCATTCGTCATCGACGGGCGGCGATTCTGTTGAGGCATGAAGGCCCTCATCAGCGGCGAGTAACAAACCAGGCAAAAACGCCGTTCTACAATCACTATGCATTATAGGAGGTGTCAGATCTTGGATGCCAATACTTCACCTGCAGATTTGGTGAGATTAGCGCAACTTTGAATGAAATGGGAAGACATTTCTATACAAAAGGTAACTAATCGCATCTATTCCAATGCATTTTAATATTCACGCCAGCGTGTTTTCAAATCAATCAATTCACGCCCGGTGTTTTCAAATCTACCGGTTTCATAAGTTGTATTCCATGGCGCAGTTCAAATCAAACCAATTCGGGTGTTTTCAAATCAACGGAATTCACGCCAGCGTGTTTTCAAGTCAACCAATTGATTTGAAAACACCGGGCGTGAATTGATTGATTTGAAAACACGCCGCGCGGAATTGGTTTGATTTGAAAGCACGCTGGCGTGAATTGCATTAGTAACTTTATTCATTTCACGCCAGCGTGATTTTTTCTCTTGATCAATTCTATTCAAATCGGCGGCGTGTTTCTATTCTATGATACCGATTCAATATGCGTACTATTGCAGTCCATACGTTGAACAAGCTGCGCCACTACAACAACGATTGGGTGGAATATGGCTGCCCATTGCCCACCGCAGGGCGGGTCAAAGTCCGAGGCATTCTGCCGCCGGAACGGACTCCATGCATAAACAATTATCTGAGAAGAAGAAGACCGCAAGAAAATCAAAGAAAAAGGTGGTGATGACATTGCGAGATCCTTTTTCGAAAAGCTCATCCGGCCAGGTCGGACCAACAGACTTCGTATAAGATTGTGTTTTGTAAGGAGGGCGATGGCTCAAATTGGAATGAATCGGGGCTTTTATGCACAAGGGAAGTCCCGGATACTATGGGTAGGGTGCCTCCCGGTTGATGTAAGCATATTTGACTTGAATGTGTGAGAGATGAGAAAGACTCAGGGGCTAGACGACGCTGAGACCATTTGGGTTTTAGACCAGTGCTTAAAGAAGGAAGTCTTATACAAGAAGGGTGCTTTCACCAAGGATAGGATGTCCTTCGTTGAGTGCTGCAGCCATGTAAAGGATGTACGTACAATGAAGTCGGGATGGGAGTCGAGTTACAAAGGCTATCGGGGATGTGGCATTATCCGAAATTGGATTCTTTGGACAAATACAAGGTCAGTAATGATGACATCAAGAAGTTTGTATTCTGGTCAAAGGACTTCCTAAAGAATTGGAAGGCTAAAAATACAAAACATAAGGAGACTCTACCCCCTAAGGTACTGGCGGAGTTGAGAAGAAAAGTGGCCCTTGTGAAGAAGATTACTGGAGAAGACGACGCCGCCCAAGATGGGTCTCCATTGGGTACAAAGGTCTCTTGCCGAATCAACTTCGGCCTTAAAAATATATCACTCTTTGTGTTGGACGGGGGGGTGGGAGAGGAGATATGGGCATGAACCAAAGGACTACAGCGACTTCTTTACCACCAGAGTATAGGATTGACAACCGAGAGGTCCTTCACTATTGTCATCGTTTTGTCCTTGGTGAGTCACATCTGCATGCACTATCCGGCGCTCATGATCCGGGTGCCTCAAAGTTATTAGGGAGGGATGCCTAATATATGATGTTAAGGATAATGAGTCGCGAGCGGCCATCTAAAAGATGGCACATGTGATCTTCATTATGATAGCCATGCTATCGGGGCGGCGAATATGATATTGCTAAGGCCAAGGGTGACAATAGCGGTGCATGGGAATGTTTTCTTCTCGATGATCCGGACTTAAGAACTATATTCTTTCATACGGATCGGGGATCGTCGTAAGCGAGGATGAGTCGAAGAGGATGAGGATCGGGACCCCCTCCTAAGTGGGGAAATCAAGCACGAAGCTACAAACTAAGGAGAAGGGCCCCTTAAATAAAAATGGATTTCCCCGCCTATGGTGCTTACCTCGCCGCAGGCATTTGCTCCAATTGATACAACTTTGCTTGGAGCTTCATGTTGAGGTTATATTGCCCGAGAGGCTCTTATGGGTGCAAGAAGATGTCCACCGCTTTGTGAGTGATGAGCAGGCCAAAGACTTTCTTGAACCATTCCTCATGCATGTGCTTGCCAAGTCTCCTAAAGGTCCTTATGGCAACACGAAATCATCAGCAATCAAAAGTGTAGACTTGTCCAACGGGGAAAGTGGGCGTTGCTTACGGTGAGGGACCTAGTATCTGCGGCGATAAGGAAAGCAAGAATGAACAAATATTTTGCTAAACCGGGCATTTGCTCAAAGTACTGATGATGGCGGTAACTTAGGGAATATTTTTGCCCACATTGCGGGTGATGCAAGCAACAAAGAGTAGATTCACAAGGTTAACAATGAAGTAATTTGGAAACCTAAAATGAAGGCAACCAAAGGCGCTCTAGTGATTCACGTGGTTTGCCAAATCAATAGTAAAATAATGTGTTGTTGATTGTGAAGGACGCAATGGAACTAATAGAAAATAACAATTCTAATCAAATGTAAGAAGACGAAGATTAAGGGTGGCGAAGGGAGAATGACGCCGGCGACAAAGCAAATAAACCGAAGATGATAGGTATGGCCTTGCCTACCGAAATAGCCACACAAGATTTAATTTGTATTACCTTTGAATTAAATCGCCAAAGCGTGCTTTGATTATTTTAGTTGTCAACTAAATCACGCCGCATTTGGTTATGACTATTTTCAAATCACGCTTGGCGGCGTTTGTATTGTTTGTGTTATCGTGATCTTGCTGACCCGGATACATGTTTGATGTTTTGACTTCCATTGCGTTTCTAAGAAGGTTGTGGTGTTCGACCTAAGCGGAGTCCTTTGCAAGACTTTTAGAAAAAATAAAGTGGCTAGAAAGTAGAGTTTCATCGGACACCCGGTAGAATCAAACACCAAGTGGATCTATCATGACAAGACTTGAAGGAGATGCTAGACGAGGCATTCAAGGTTATTTCGAGTTGGTATTTGGTCATCCATGGAACTAAGGAACATCAAGGATACTTTGGAGGCCGGGGAAATGCGTAGACATTGGTTGACCCTTTGGGATCGGAACAAATGTGTGAAGTTCACTAATCCCAAGGATCCAACGGGCAAGCCTATCTTCATCAAACACTTGAGTAACATGATGGGCCGAACTTGGTATCGAGAATAAGGATGATATAATCATAGTGGATGATGATGCTCTCAAATGCTTCTACAATCAAGCGCAGACCCTGAATCCACCATCTTACGATCCAAAAAACTTTCGTGACATGATGATTTTTGGTGAAGTTTGTGTCTATTATGCATAATTTGGCTATGGGGAAGACGGTGGGTGAAGTGTTAGATTCGTACCAGGCTGGATAGAACGGTGACATGGAACCACACCTTGTTAAACACGTGGAAAAACATGGATTGATCCCTTTAATGTTTTATTGAATATATGATATTTTTTGTATGATATTTGTGCCATGTATCGATAATTTTAGTCTGAAATTGCCTCGCAAATAATGCAATCTGTTGTTATCAAACCTAATATTATCATCTATCGAAAGCAAGCAATTTTGGTCTCATTTATGTTAGCAACTTGCTCTTCATTTTCTGCATATTTCAATTCGTGATATGAAAAGTCACCACGTGAATCGCAACCTTTATGTTATTTTTGAAGTAAAAAAAAAAAAGGTTAAAAAAAACAAAAACCCCCTAGAAGACAATAGCAGGTTGGCGTGATTTTGGAGTTGACATAATCCCAATTTAATTGGATGATGGTTGGGACCACAATAAGACCCTGCTGACTGAGTTAATGACTGCACGGCAGAAAGCAAACTTGTAGATGACACGAGGCAAATGCTAGAACAAACCAACGTGGAGCTGGCCTTGGCCCGAATTTCGCCTGATTAAATTTTGAGGACAATAATGCACATTTACGTAATCGACAAAGGCTTGGCGACTCTTGATCCCTTACATCTAAGTACAGAGGACGCAGTTGCAGCTTAGGGCCGAGAGTACCTGTATGACCGCCAATGGCGTAACATCCTAAACATTGTTATGAGGGTTTGCACAATATGCTAAGATGGACTTTCTTAGGTGGGACTAGTAATGGTGCCCAGCGGTGCTAGGCATAAGTTGGGAATCTATATGGATGAAAACCTATTCAGCTCAGACTCCTTTTCATAAATCTAATATAATAGAAACCAAGCCCTGCATTGCTGAGCTTTAAGAGGCTTTTATGCATTCGACACCCTTTCTCTCGACACCCTTTCTCTTCCCTTTGCCTTTTACTCTATTTCACATTTCCCTTTTCCCTCGTTTCCCTACACACTTTCCTTTTTCCTTTTCCATTTTTTCTTATTTTTCCTACACATCTTCTTTTTCCCTTCTTTCTTTTTTCCTTTTTTACCCCCTTCTCCCTTCACTTCCCTTCACTTTCCCCTTTCCCCTTTCCCCTTTCCCCTTTTCCCTTTTCCCTTCCCTTTTTTTTCTGACGGGTTTTTCCCTTTCTTTTTCATCATTTCCTCGCCCTTCCCATTTTTTCCTTTCTTTTTCCTCTTCCTTTTTCTTTTCCTTTTCACTTTCCCTTTCCCTTTTCCCATGGCTTTTTTTCGTTCTCTTTTCCCCACATTTTTATGTGCCCTTTTTCTTCCTTTCCCCATCCTCTTCCTCTTTATCCCTTGCCCTTTTCCGCTTTTCTTTTCCCATTTCCCTCTCCCCTTTTCCTCGTGCTCCTTTTTCCTTGCCTTTCCCCCTTTTCACCTTCCTTTTTCTTTTTTCCTTTCCCTTCCCTTTTCATTCTTTCGCCACCCTTTCACTTTTCCCCGTGCCCTTTTTCCCTTTCATTTCTCCCTTTTTTTTCCTTTTCTCTTTTCCTATGCCTCTTTCCATTCCCTTTTCTCTACCTTTTTTATGTGCCCATTTTCCTCCTTCCCCACCCTCTCCTCCTTTTCCCTTTTCTACTTTCCCCTTTCCTCTGCTCTTTTTCCCCTTTCCTCGCTCTTTCCCTCTTCTTTTTTTTCCCGTTTTCCTCTTTCTCTTGTTCAATTCCTTGCTCCTCACCCTTCTCCTGTTCCCCTTTTCTCCCTTCCTTTTCCTCCTTTTCTGACCCTTTTCCTCTTTTCCTTTTCTCGGCCTTTTTCCCTTTCTTTTTTTATAATGGACTTTTTCCTTTTCGTTTTCCTCCTTTCCCGATCCTTTCCCTCTTTCTCTTTTACCTGTGCCCTTTTTACCTTTCCTTCACCCTTTCTCCCTTCCTTTCCTTTTCCCATGCCCTTCCCACATTTTTTCTCTTTCCTTTTTTTCTATGCCCGTTTTCCTATTTTCCCCAGCCTTTTCCCTCTTCCCCTTTTCTTTTTTCTATGTCTTTTTTTTTCGCTTCCTTTTTTTTTCCCTTTCTTCACCTTTTTCCTCTTTCCTTTTTTTTTCTCTTGCCCTTTGCCCCTTTCCTTTTTTCATTTCCCTCTTTCCTTTGTCTAATGCCCTTTTCGGGTTCCATTTCCTCCTTTGCCCCTCCTTTTTTCATCCTGCTTTCACTTTTTCCCCCTTTCCATGTCTTTTCCACCTTCCCTTCTCCTGTTCCCCCTTTTCCCTGCCCTTTTCCGCATTTTCCCAACCTTTCACTCTTTTCCTTTTCTCGATGCCCTTTTCCTTTCCTTTCCCTCTTTTTTTTCCTTTCCCATGCCATTTTCCGTCCCTTTTTCTTCTTTCCTCACTCTTTCCCTTTTTTTCTCCTTTTCCCATGCTCTTTTTCCCTTTTCTTTTCCCATGCTCTTTTTTCCCTTCGTTTTCCCATTCTTGACCCTTTTCCCCTCTTTGCCTTTTCTCCTATGCCATTTCCCTTTCCTTTTTCCCTTTACCTCTTCTCCTTTTCCTCATTGCCCTTTTCTTAGGTTCCTTCCGCCTCCCCTTTCCCTTTTCATGCATTTTCTCTTCTCTTATCCCCCCTTTTCCCTTTCTCTTTTTCCTTTTCCCCTGCCTTTTTGCCCCTTCGTGTTCTCTCTTTCCTCCTCCCTTCCTCCCCCTTTCTTTACCCTTTTCCCATAAGAGATCAAAATATGATCAATCACGGTGGTAGGAAGTTGTGCGAGAAATCTAGGCCTTTGGATGCACCTAAATGATCTTGGCCATTCAAATTAGGGCTTGATCCAATCCAAGACTTACGGTATAACATTATAATATAAGATGGTATACGTTGGGATGTGGCCACCGGTTCCATATCTTATATTATAAAGTTTTACCGTAAGTGTTGGACCATGCCTTAATGTAGATGGCTCAGATTATCAGATTGCATCCGAAAGCCAAGTTTTATCGCATGACTTTCCACCATTGTGATTGGTTATCGCTTTGATCTCTTAAGAGGAAAAGAAAAAGGAAAAGAAAAGGGAGGAGGAAAGGGGAAAGTGAAGGGTAAAAAGGCACGAGGAAAGGGGGAAGAGGGAAAGGGGAAACGGGAACAAGGGGAAGAAAAAAAGGGTGAGGAAAGGAAAAAATAGCATGGAAAAAAGGAAAAAATAAGGTAAAAGAAAAGAGGGAGGGAGAAAAAGAAAGGAAGGAAGGAAGGAAGGAAGGTTCTTTTATCGTCCGTGGAGGCCAATCGGCCTCCGCGGACGGAAAAAGGGCAACTGGAAAAGGGGAAGAGGGAAAGTGTGAGGAAAGGAGGAAAAGGGAAGGGAAAAATGGTGGAGAGACAAAAAAAACATGGGAAAATAAAAAGGAAAAAACAAAACGAAAAACGAGGAGGAAAGGGGAAAAGGGAATGGAAAAAGGGCACGAGGAAATGGGAGAGGAAAATGGAAAAGAGGAAGAGGGGAAGGGCACGACAAAACTTTGAAGAAGAATAAGGTGAGGAAAAGAAAAAAAGAAAGGAAAAAAGAGCATGGGAAAGGGGAAAGGAAAACAAAAAAGGGGGATAGGGAAATGGGGAAAACAGAAAAGGGGAAGAGGGTGAGAAATGAGGAAAAGGAGCACGTAAAAAGGGTGAGGAAAAAGGAATGAAAAAAGGTATGGGAAAATAAAAATGAAAAGAGAAATGGAACAGAAAGAGGGAAAGAAAGGGAAAAAGGGCACATGGAAAAGGAGAAGAGATAAAAAACGAAGGCAAAGGAAAAAGGAAAAGGGAGGCAAAAAGGAAGGGGAAAGAAAGGGAAAAAGGACGCGAGGAAAAAGGTGAGGAAAATAGGAAAGAGAACGGGGAAAAGGGCAAGGGAAAAATGGAAGAGGCAAAGGGTGAGCAAAGGGAAAGAAAGCAAGGGAAAAAGAGCATAGAAAATGGAAAAAGAAAAAAGAAAAAGGGGAATAGGGAAACAGAAAAAATGGAAAGGGGGAAGAGCGTGAGGAGAGGAAAGGGGCATGTAAAAAGAGTAGGAAAAAAAGAATTGAAAAAGGCATGGGAAAAGGAAAGTGGAAGAGAAAAGGAAAAGGAAGTAGGAAGGGAAACGGGAAAAAGGCACGGGAAAAAGGGAAAGGGCAGAAGAGAAAGGATGAAAAAGGAAGGAAAAATAAAACTGAGATGAAAAGGGGGCGGGGGATGAAAGAAAAAAGGGTACAAGAAAAAAGGGAGAGAGAAATGGAAAAATAACGGGCATGGAATAAAAAGGGAAAGGAAGAAAAAGGCCACATGAAAAAGATGGGGAAAAGGAAACAAAAAAAGGGCATAGGTAAAGAGAAAGAGAAAGGGAAAGGGAAAGGGAAAGGGAAAGGGAAAGGGAAAGGGAGAAAGGGCACGAGAAAATTAAGAAGAAAGGGGAAAGAGTGAAAAGGGAAGGGAAAAAGTCCATCAGAAAAAGAGAAAGGGAAAAACAAAAAGGGGAAAAGGAAGGGAATGAAAGGGGAGGGAGAAGGGGTTAAAAAAAAGAAAAAAAGGAGAAAGGAAAAAGAAGACGTGTAGGGAAAACATGAAAGAAGGAAAAGTAAAAAAGAAAATGCATAAGAGAATGATGAAAAAAGAAACGCAGGATAGAGCAAAAGATAAAAGGAAAAGGGTGTTGAATATACAAAAACCTATTATCGCACAGCAATGCTGGACTTAGTTTCTATTATATTAGATTTATGAAAAGGAGTCTGAGATGAACAGGTTTCAGTCCACACAGGTTCCCAACGTATGCCCAGCAATGCTGGGCACCATTACTAAAGTGCTTAATGGATGCTATGATAAGAAGCCATTTGTGCCCCTTGCAGTGTGGGTGGATCATTTCTGAGCAGCAATATGCAGTCTTCGGTATGTCACAACGCCAAGTGCCAGATATGCCTAACTATTCTTACATCCTCAAGTGCGATGGGACGTATTTTAAATTTTACAACCTGCTATCATGGCCGCCGGTTATGTGCCTGTATATAAGACCTTGTTGAATCGTCCTAACAATATAATCTCCCAAAAATCTCCGTTACAGCAAGCCTAGGCAAAAAGTTTGCAGAGAAATATGAGCTATGCAAAAAAAAGTTATTTGGAAATGGCTATTCAAACACCCATATTATGCATCTGCCTGCTCCTTGGAATTGAATGAACCTGTCACGCAATAACATAATAGAACAAGAAAAACAAGCAGGTTCTATAAAACAAGAAAACAATGGAATGGCTAAAAGATAGCACCAGTAAGGCTAACAAAAATTATATCGGCCCTGGCTAAAAGATAGCACCAGTAAGGCTAACAAAAATTATATCGGCCCTGTTATCACGTGAAAATAAAAATGACTTGCTTTTATCTCCATGCTCCAGAAACAGGTTCTCAGATTCTTTGCAAATAAGGGAGTGGACTTCAGAGAATGAAGTAAGAAAAATGAACGCCTATGCTACAATTCCTTCACCATTCCAACTTTCTCCTTGCAATTCTTTGCCAATGTGTATTTAAAGTATATTAAATTCTTTCTGGAACTTCCGGTTGGTAACAATAATGAGGGCATGAGGCAATAACACAACTCAGCCTGCCAAAAAAAAAAAACCTGCCACCTCCTTTCGTCAATAGATCATGTCATTGTGACCCCCTTTTTTTTGTTTTAAATTGTCATTCTTTAGACATGTAACATTTAACGGCTGTGTCCTCCTTATCTAGTGGTATTCTAGCCATTGATTCAAAAATGAAATATGGGAGTTGATGTTCCAGATTTGGGCTAAAATATTAAGATAAGTGACGATGGTCCTCCCCATTGCTCTAAATTGATAAGAATCAATTGTTATGAAACATCCGGAGCAATAATAAGTGCTTAAAACAACAGTCCAGATCACATTGCTAAGAAACCTCTGCCCTTTCATTTGTAGGTTACATTATTCCCCCTCCTCCCCCAACCCTTAATTGTGGTTTTTTAAACATACCCATGAAACTGAGCGGTTATGCCCTCGTTATGTAATGGTATTCCGAACCTACAGTCTAGCAATAATATTGAATGGTTGTGCCCTCCATATGTAATGGTATTCTGGCCATTGAATGACCTTATTCAAAAATGAAGATTGAAATTATGTTCTATAGACTTGGGCTTAAACTCTGAGACTAAGTAACAATGATTCTTCCCATCACTCGGAACTGATAAAAATCCATTTCTGAGCAAGCATTGCACCATGGTCCAGTTCTGAATCTATGATTTGGCAATAACAAAATAACATACTACCTAGCAGGCATAGTAATAACATAACAAATTAGTTAATGAAATTATGCATTAGAGATTGCTATTTAAAATTAGTGTTGTGCCCACATGATATGAACTCAAATTTGCACATAAAAGAAACGGAAATAAAAAGGGTTTTTCTTTTTGAAGGGGGTTCAATAAAAAAATGTTCATCTTAGTGACAGTCTAGTAGTAAAGCCATTACTGATTATCATCAGATGCCGGAAACAAAAAAGGATGGGACAAACAATAGTGGGGATCTGATGGTGGTCGACTATAGCATCTATCTATCGTATAGGCACAAAACACAAAGCATCTATCTATCGTATGGACATCAAGTAGTCCTAGCAATTTTAACCTTCAAGCGAGTGAAGTTAGAAGGATTAACGCGTTAATAATGAGTCTAACTGCACGTATTTAACCAAAAAGAAACGGTCCAGAAGTTGGCTTCCTAATTGGAAATTTATTACCGTTGGACATTATAATGGATTTAATTGAATAGGTTACCAAAGAAATGTTTGCGACGGCCTTGTCCGCCTCGATAAATTTAGTTCCTTTGTTGCAAGATCTAGGCAACAATCCTATATATATATCAAATTTTTGGAGCTCACAATGGAAGAATACATAAAAAATGTCTGGTATAATGGGCATGCTTACAACATGAATGGGCTTGAAATGGGTTCAATGTCTCATTGCAAAAGTGGTCATGATCATTGTATAAAGTTAGTGGGGGAAGGACCCACTTCAGCCATGTACAATAGTGGGGGCAGGTCCCATCTGGGTGTGTATCCCATGAGTGTCAACTTCTCGTGGACATTAAAAATTGTATCCATCTATGCAAAGTGTGATTGTACCCATCCATGTTATAAACATTTTCATTCGTCGTGTCCATCCATGGAATAGAATAGAATAGAATAGATTTTTTAATATCCATAGAGACCAATAGGCTATGGGACCCATATAGTGCGCTAGAACAACCCAAAACATGATCAAGCATAATAGAAACATTACAAAACTTGGAAAAAACGCATATGAAACTATGACATGGCGCTTAGGCCAGACAATCAAATCATGCTTTACATACCATCATAAAACACAAGAACAAATTGAAATAACAACATAAAGAAGAACAATGGCTACATGTCCATGGATCAAATGGCTACTGATCCCTAATGATAGCCCGACCTCCTCTGTATACTACCCACTTCCGTTGCAGGCGAGCTTCTCGTACCTAACATAATTCCTATTTCGTTTGAAGAGCTGTGCTGGAGTTAGACCCTCTTGGACAAAAAGGTGGTTCCTTTCAGATGATTGCGCACCTCAGCATATATAGCCTGGAAATAGCATCTCTGAAATGGACTAAGAGGCGACGAGGATTGTCGGGTCGTGCTGCTCCTACCCAATGTGCAGAGATGATGCCAGCTGCGTGTATGTGCATCAACTCGGTAAAAAAATGCTTCGCCTCATCTGTAGCAAGACAACCACTCGTCTCCTCAATACTGATAATACGCAAGTTCAGGGCCGGCGTGTGTTGATCATCCTCTAGTGGCCAACCTGTCTCAGAAGTGGGAATATTTGCCTGTCTAGTGTGCAACAATTCCTTAGTAGAAGTCTGTGTGGACAGGCACATGCACAAGCACTATGACAGACACTGGTGGTGGCATATTAATGTTACTTGTTGACTCAAGCACTAGCTCCAAGAGCTGTATCCAGCTTCCCAAAGACAAATGAACAGATGTCCCTGTGATAGTGGTGTTGGATCGGATCGTTTGAATCCTGGAAAGGACTGCTGGTGGCAGGCATTCAATCTGAGCATCTAGCTTAACCAAAGACATATCTAGAATTGTATCTGTCAATGCATCTATTTGCACAAAAATAGACTGTTGGGATTCAAAAAAGGGCATAGCAAGGAGATTTAATGGTACTAGAATCATAGGGTTTTTCAAAGGCCTTCAGAGGTGTTCTTGTCATGTTCTTGGCTTTGCAGGTCATGTTTGTGAGTCAATGTAAGTATAGGGAGTGACCAAGAAATGTATTTTTTGTGCAACTTCGGACTTCAATATCCTAAGGGGATTTGACTCAAAAAATATTGTCACTAGCAGTAACCACCACAAAAGATTGCATGGAAGATGGTCTTTAAGAATTTTGGGACCCCTTTTGGCTTCATACAGATATTGCATTATCCGACATTGGATGTCAATAGTAGGCCCAACCCCAAAAGCTTGGAACCAAAGAAATGTCTTGGCCAATAAATTTCATGTAGTTATAATATATATGAGTTTCTTCTATCGTCCCATAGGCCAGTTGGTCTCCGTGGACGATAAAATCATATTCTATTCTATTCTATCGTTGATCTCTGAATGTGGGAGGAAGCATCCTTCTTGTAGAATGCTATCTTGGTATTATAGTATATTGTATCATTGTAATGGTTCTTTTGACATCGTTTTCACGTGCCTTAGATCATAAATTAAGCAACTATTGAAAAGTTTGAAGTGCACAATATTTTTTAATGACCTTGACTTACCTACCGACTTTCATCTTATATTATAATCTAAATAAGTAAGTAAGTAGTGCACCGAGCCCTAAATTGGGCGGTCCGGATTAATCTACCCAACGGTGTAGATGATGTCACGTTAAAAGCCTTTTTAGCTAAAAAAAAAAAGCAAAAAAAAGGGGTTTGGACGTATTTACGCCACTGGCGCTCAAGGGAAAAACCTAGGCCCTATGATTTTGCTTTGCTTCCCAAAGATTGGGGTGGGTTTGAGGCGGGAGCTAATCCGGCTGAGGTAGATCCGGCTGGGTTTGAGCAGGGCGGCATGGCTATGAGATTTGGCCGCCCAGGGCGAAAAGCCATAGAGCAGGGAGCAGCCCAAACGAGGGGGCAGCAGATTGAGCCAAGGGGCTGCGGGAATTTGCAAGGGGCAACAGCTGGGGTAGCCGGATTTTGCAATGTGAGCAGTGTGATTAACGGAGGCAACCGGATTCTAAGCCAAAGGCGGTCGGATTTCGAGCCAAGGCGGCCAAATTTTGATGTGGGGTGCCGGGCGGGCCATGAACCGGGAGGAAACCAAGATTTCGAGCAGCAGAAGAAGCGTGGCATGAGCAAAGGCACCGGTTTTGAGCAGAGGCAACCGGATTTGGGAGGATTCTTTTCATTCATGTATATGCTCGCCTATTTCGAAGTCACCAATTGAGTGTATAGTATACTATTATCCGCCCTCCATGTTTCACTCATATTCATGTATGGGGTTTTGGTGAGATTCTACTTTTGAAAATGCTAGATAATTGTTAACATCAGATACTCATGGCCATGCTTCATCTTTAATCTGATTTATAAAGTGCATATAATTTTCAACAATACATAATGCAGATCTTGAGAACAAAATGGGAGTTAAGAGGAATCTTTGGGTAACAGAATCTCTGTGACCAAGGGTTATCATATGAGGTTTTGAAAAGTTTCAATCTCTGCCTTAAGGCAAAGTATCTGGAAAATAAAGAAAATCCACTATGGTAAACGTGCTTTCCTCTCTTTCTTAATGTCTCGGGCGGTGTGTAGCATCACTAGCCAATTTCTGACCCTAAGGATCAATTTTGGCAAAGCAAATGAACCCGACAAGACCTAGATGAATTCTCTCATTGCAATTTGTTGACGATTATTATTGGTAAATTTCAGAAGATGAATACCCTCTGGAATTTTACAATTATGCAATTATTAGGGATAACAAGTTGCAAGCAGGAAGTTCAACTGATTTTTGTTTTCATGCATGCAGGCCATGAATATGGATATGTACAGCACATATTTGTCACGTTAGCAGCACCAAATGTAGCTTCAAGATCCAGCTGAGCCACATGCCCATGCCCGGCCCATGTTCAGGCACAAAGTCAACATGTTCAACAACAACAAAACCATGGCAGCAACATTTGTTGATGCCTAAGAGATATTACCTTTGGAATGATGCACGATTGTTGATACTGAAACTGACAAAGCAGCACATACATTTTGCTGAAGGATAATTATCTAATCTGCCTCGCACGTTAATTTCAATCACGGCCAGTTATTCGTTGGTGCATATTTTTCAATATAAAGGTTGTAGATCTATTCTGGCTGTAATTGGATGAAGCTCCCTGTTGTATCCTTACATGTGTAACATTCTATAAAGTTGCAAGGCACCATTGTTCGTTCGGTATATATGTAGAAGAGAATGCCAGGAACTTGGATGGCATTCTATCCATAAAGTGAATTTTGGAGATTCCAGTGGTATATAGGTTTAGATAACAATATGAATTATCTCTGTGGTGCTCATAGCCTTCTCAATCTGACATGGCTTGGCTCATTGAGTGTACATTTAGAAGAAAATGCAGAAACTGGATGGCATTCCATATTCTCTTGACATCCTTTTCTCTTCCTTCTCAGCGAGGATTTACGAGGTGTAATTTCCTTTTGTAGGGCATGCTATAAATCCATTAATTGGCTGAAGTCCTAAAAACACAAGACACACTATTTTAAATATTACAAGAAATTTATCGCGGCGGCCAAGGCCGCCGCGAACATTTCTCTCTCTCGACCCTATGTGTGTATAGAAGTGGATAGTACTTGGTCCAATCCAAGAACTAATTGGATATTGGATACCTAAGATTCTATATATGAGTAATGATGCAGTCTACATATGCGATTCAGAAGGCCATAACTAAGGAAATCAGAGTGTTTGCACTAACAAAAGCTAGTGGATATGGATGCATTCCTAGGCTTTTCCGTTTATTGTGACTATGGCAAGCATTGCTATGTTGAATCAGAAGCCCCAGTGTTGGTTGAGAAATAGAAAGGCCCATAGACAAAGAAATAGAAAGGCCCATAGACAAATGGTGAACATTTTGTATCATTTGATCTTTCCAGTCTGCTTGCAAAGTAAGACACACATTTTTTAAGTAGAGATTATTGTACATAGCACTCAAAGCATAACGATATTTAAATGACCTCTTAAAATCCTCTCTGTTGATGCTGCAGTTTGTTTGTTTATGGCACCTATTAAAAATTGTTAGAAATATGAGACACACAAAACTTTTCCCACGAGACAAGATCATGTTTCATTCATATGAGATACATATTTATACATCAATATGCGCCACAATTAGGCTAGTGCCACAATAGGCAAGAGTGCTATATGTGAAACACGTGCCATATATGGCAAAAGGTAAAGGTGCAATATCTCCTATAGAAAGAAGATTCCAAACACCCTCCCTGCAACTTTAGCCTTTTGAACAAAATAATTGTATCTCATATTTAAAGATGCCTCCAACCATCCCTCCCTGCATCTTTAATCTAGTGCTTGGATCAAAAAAACCTTTTGTGGGTTAAAAGGAAAAAACCCAAGCACTTTCAGAACAACTCAAGTAACAACAAAAGATTCAACAATTCCAAGAGCTGCATTGTGCATCTCTTGTTTCTGAAGTCTTAATGCTTTGGTGAAGATGTCAGCAACCATACATTGGACAATATTTAAGCACAATAGAATGGAATCCAGAAACCAAGTCCTCTTGTCCAAGTGTTCTAATGTTAGAGCATCCTCCATAGAAATTGGATCATCAGTCAGATATTCTAACATCCATTGTGTCGGCTTTCATGCTCGACGTGCAATAACATCATCATAAGCAACCTCATGAATAATCTCATTAAGACCAAAATGTTCTTCCCCATCAATATTAGCAAAATTATGAACAAAGTCAAGGACATCAAGAGCAAAGGCAGATTCAGTAATAGAAGCAGGGGCAACGACAGAAGCATGATTTCATCAATAGAATGAAGCATAAGTAAATGGAAAGCTGATCCCCAAATTGATATATTTTGGCATTATAAGCGTATCTAATAAAATAGCTTCCTTAGCAAAATCATCATTTTTTACTCTCTTCAGGAGGAATATGAACATAAGCAGTACAACAAACCAAAATCGTACAAAATTGGCAACATTGGGTTTAATAGCAGACCAAGCTTCTAATGAAGTTTTGCCTTTTAAAAAATAAGTAGGCAATTTTGCAAGTACACAGCAGCGCCAACAACTTCTGCATAGAAACACATCCAAATTAATATGAGCAAGCATGCAATGCACCACATTCACGATGATGCAATTCTTCCTCTCAGCAATACCATCCTGTTGAGGAGAATAAGACGCAATGTATTCAAGAACAATGCTTGAATTTGCACAAACTTTGTCAAATACCAAGGACTTAAACTTGCCACCATTATCAGTTCACAGTCTCTGAATCATTGTTCTAGTTTGAACTCCTATCATCTTTTTGGAAGTACAAAAGACTGATAATACTTCAAGTTTTTTAGTAATAAAGTACATAAATGTATAGCCAAAGAGAATCACAGAATCATAGAATGGCCCACAAAGTTTAGAACAGACCAGTTCTAAGACTCGAGTAGCACGCTATCTTTCCCCAGAGAATGAGTGGCAATGTGGCTTACCAATAACATATATACTCCACAAGGTTATCACAGCTCATGTCCAAAAGAGCTTGAAAGCTAGCATGACCAAAACATCGATGCCACAAAGTACTGATACCATCACCATGAGATATCACAACATTAGCAAACCCATCATTCATCTTGAGTTTATAAAGATTGCCTTTGATGAAAAACTGTGAAAGGTCTTCATATTTGGCGACCATATCTTAAAAGAGGTTTCCATGTATTTGCAAAGAGCCATAAAGAACTAGCATCACCACCACATAGTGTTAGACGAAATTTTGCACGAGGTCATACAAAGGGAAACTTATCTAGATGCCAAACAACAACATGACAAGCTTTGACACAAAAAGTATGTTGGCTTGTTAAATTCAATAAGAAAACCTATAGCATTGAGGCAAGAAATAGAATGGGGCAAGCGCATTGAAATTCAACACTAAAACCAATATCCAATACATGCAAAATTTCATGCCTCCTCAACAATCATCCTTAATCAACATTCATGAAAGTGTTAGTTTCAAGCACATTATACATATCTCTTACTAGGTGGACCTCATGATGAATTCCAAGAAAACTTTTATGATGTGCAGCAAACTTCTTGTAATAACATCCATCTTCCAAAGTCAATCTTCAAGAAAATTTTCCAATTAGAGATATTCAATCAGTCAATCCAAAGAGATTTTGCAATTTCAGTAAGCCAATCTCCAATGAGATTTTCCAATGTCAGTAAGTCAAATCTTTAATGAGATGTTCAATTAGATACTGGCCAATTGTCAATCAAGCTCCAAGGAGATTGCTTTGCCAAATTTCTAGTTTGCAATTATATATTTGTCAATTTTCAATAACATATCTTCTAATTTGCATCTCCAATGAGATTTTCATTACACACTAGCAAATCGTAAATTTGTCTACAACAAGATAGTAGAACGACAAGACATATGCCAAAATATGATATTCGTCATCACCATATGCAGTTAGAGCATGTACAAATACATCATTCAATTTCAACCCATACGTATATATATACTGGAGTGCCAAAAGACACATCCATTGTAAAGAAATTAATCTACACCTCAGATTATTGAATACAAAACCAATAAACATAATACCTGTCATTCTTTACCATAACTTGTTCATGCACACAACCAAAAATTAATCCACAATTCAAGAATAATACACACATGCAGCATCAAATGCGATTTCAACAGTGTAGCTAGCAGATAAATCCAACTGCTAAAATTCCTAAGCACATGGTCACTGTAATAATCAAAATTTGCACACCTTCATGCTATCATACTTAACTTTCATACGTAAGTTCATCATTTAAAACTTCCATGCTTAACTTACATGATTCAAGATTTCCATGCTTAACTTCCATGATTCAAGACTTTCATGCTTAAACTTTCATGATTCAAGACTTCCATGCTTAACTTTCATGATTCAAGACTTTCATGCTTAATTTAATAGGTATTTAACATCCCTGGGATATGGCTAAAGGCAATGCATATCCAACTAGTTAAGAGCAAATTCTTAGGCAAGGAATTTAATGGTAGGCAGGATTTCATACCCTGAATCCCTCTTCAACGAGCAAGAGATGACAAAGTCTTCAGTTTCAAATCAGAGGTTTTAGACTATTACAGCATGCTACCAATAGCTATTAGGAATCAAGAGGCAGCTGTTAAAAAGCTAGTTAGGCATATATCTTCAGGATCCATACAATGATGGTTTAGAAGATTCACAGATGCATTAAAAGGATATAGTTAATCATCAACAAGTAGTACTACTTTTTATCTTAAACAAATAACAAAGAATTAACTATCCAACATGAATACCACTCTCCATCCTTTCTTTTTCTCCTGCAGTCTTAAAACAGAGTTAGTCACTAAAATTTCGATAACTCAAAAAATAATTATCCTTTTTGGCTGATTTTTCTTCCCACTTAAACTAGACTTCAAGTTCTTTCCAGCAAGCTTTAGATCGCATGAATCTGATCTATATTAGAAAAGTTATGGCCTTCCAAAGCAAGGCTATCTTTTTACTCCATAGCTGCGACTTTCTACTTTTGCTTTTGCATCAAACATAAAACTAATGCTTATAGACTGTACAACGAATCTGGCTCTGATACCATGTTAGAAATATGAGACACACAAAACTTTTCCCACGAGACAAGATCATGTTTCATTCATATGAGATACATATTTATACATCAATATGCGCCACAATTAGGCTAGTGCCACAATAGGCAAGAGTGCTATATGTGAAACACGTGCCATATATGGCAAAAGGTAAAGGTGCAATATCTCCTATAGAAAGAAGATTCCAAACAAAAATCTCTTTGTTTATAGCTAAAAATGTCTTAGTTTCTGTTAAGAATAAACTGCAATTGAGTGAAAGAAACAAACCTAATTGGGTCCTAAAGATTCTCAACGATTCTAGCAAAGACTTCCGATCTTTTGCATTTGTTTCCATCTGGAAGATTAAGAAAAATTAAGCGCAATGCAAGTGAATTTGTTCTATCAGATATCGGAACATTTGAAGGATGCGATCATGAAGTAAGCTCTGAATAGACGTCGAAACTGAGAACCTGTCAGAAATCGAACTTGTGCATCCCAAAGCTTGGATTCCATGGAATTCTCGCTTCCTGGCACAATCCCCTGTTTCCATCCTCTTCCTATGTTTCCATATTCTCTCTGCCATAGCAAAGCCCGTGCAAGCAAATCTTGTCTCAGCAAAGCTTGGCAAGCAAATCATTGCTTGCAAATCTAACAAAGCCCTGTGCAAGTCTAAGTATGGCAAAGCCCCTTTCTGCATTGGCAAACCGTGAAGATCGTTGAAGTATGTTTGCCTTTGTGTCTGGAAAAGTGGAGCGCCCAGGCAGCTCAGTCACCGTCCCTTGTTGCGATATACAAATTGGATAAGCCAGGAGATGACCAGGAAGGTCAACTATTTCATCCCCTGCATATTTATCCCACAGCTCATCCGCAACAGTCCACTGTCCCTTCCACCATCCATGGAACGTTGGTTGATGTTAGCAGAACCAACTATAATATACTCGTCATCAACTGTCACAAGTAAAGTTCTAGAATTAGCAAATATTTCACAGGAATGCATAGAATTCAAGCACAAGGAGTTGCCTTTGCATCTAGCCAGTTAACAATCATCTCTTTCCATCCTCTGTTTTTTTCGCCAGTGAACATCCTCTATTTCCGACAGAGCCAAGCTTGAATCCGTAGCATGAATCCATAGATTTTCTTAACTGTAAAAATGGACATAGCTTCTTTACCCTGTTAGGAGCAAGATAGGGCCATAGCTTGAATCCATAGCTTCTTCAGCTGCAGCCATAGCTTGTATACAAAAGCATCTTATAGTCTGCTACTTAGCTCTGTTTCATGAAAAAGGGGATTCAACCGTGGCTTGCAAAACTCTCAAGATCTTACCTGCAAACAAAAAAACAGCCGGCAAGGCCTCAAAATTTCTACCGAAATCCTAAACAGAAGAAAAAAACCTTGTTTTACTTCACGAAAAACTCAGAATAAGAAGGTATGGTGCCCTGCGTAGCAAGATCCCTCACACCGATGCCATAGCCGCCACCCGTGCCAGAAAGGCAGACCAAAAGCCATGCATTATCTGATTCCTCTTGCTGCAAAAAATATATTTCCGAATCTTGAGTTTGATAAAATGCTGGAATCGATCCCAAAAATCCTACATAAATGTAGAAAGATAGGTCTGGCGCTCACTGGCCCAATTCTCAATCCGGTGGTAGAGCGCTGGATGTTTTAAAAGGCATGGCCATGGCACAGAAGAGGAAGCCGAACAGATCTATTCAAGGGGTCTGGATCGATGAAGTAATGCCAGATCTTCTTAAGGTTTAAGGTTTGGAAGGCGGCAGATGGTCTAAAAATGGCTATCGCGCAGGCTGTTTTGAATGGCCCATATATCCCTTTTGTTATCACGAAGTCATTCACGAAGCGGGAAACCAATGCTGGAATAGACACGTGCACCCAAAATAACGTTGATGTATGATTATATATGTTGTGATATGGTTATCTTATAATACATGTTCTTCTCAACACCCTTTGACTAATGCAAACTCAATAATGTTATTTCACTACAAGGCCATTTCCATGAACATTTGCAATTCTATAATGCAACTTTATTGCAAACACTACATAAAGAATGCTTATTAACTTACAATATTAGCATCTCTAACTTATGAGGACATATCTACGCATATATTTGCCTGCTAATCCAAATAAGGAACACTAAACTCAACAACTAATTTGCAAGTTTAGTTCACATAGCTCTTTTACTAAGCATACAACTAATTTAACCTCTGCCACTTTTCAAAAATTGAAGCCCAAATTGCACATCATTAATGCTACATGAATCATACAATGTTGAGCCTAAGAACTGCCTTATATCCCAGCAACGCTGGGCACCATTACTAGTATTCATGTAATTTCTACTAACTGCAAGATAAAGAGCGTGTTGTTCAGACGCCAAAAGTGGCGGTCATTATGCTAATGCATATATAAATACAACGTCTAACCATTTGATATTATCAAAGGGTCATTTGCTCAACTCTGATTGAGGTTACACGTAACAAAGTTTTCAAGCGTAATGGTTAACATAATTTCAAATATCTTGAAAGCATTGAAGCACATTAAAGTTTGGCACGAAGAAAGGGATGTGTTGGATCCAGCAAATGACAGATCTATCCGATTTTTAGTTGGAAGCTTTGTGTCAATTATAGGAGCTTGTGATCTTGGATTTCACATGGTTAGAATTTAGCATTCCAATTAATCCTCATATACTTTTGCTAAATTGTTCAAATAGATTACTTTTCTATAATCTAAAGCAATGGTTTCCCCACATGGATTGCAAATAGTATATTGTTTCGCAACACATTGTACTTGAGGGTGGGTCACAATGAGTAAGATCCATATGTTCTTCAACATATAGACATTAGTTGTTTTGTAATGGATGTTAAACATGCTCTTCTTTCTAAAGTGACAAGAGAAATGAGCATAAAGTAAAGAGGATACTAAACAAGAGAAAGAAGTATCGCTAAAGGGTCTAAGTTAGATATTGGGGTACAAAAGCACCCGTCCGGACGCGCTGCTTTTCGTGCTTGGTCCGCTGTGCTTGGAGGTGCTTGGAGAGCGGGAACACGATGATCCGTTTTTAGCAAATTGCTTCCGGATCGATGACATGGCTATCCGCAAAATCAAATTCAGTACAAAATCAATTTGGCGGGGTTGTTGTGAAATGGCGTGGAGAGTTAATAGGATTTGGCTATGGCGGGAAGCATGATCCGGTGTTGTACCTCTGAACAGAATTTTCTTTGCACAGCACGGTTTCTCTGTACAACACAATTCTCTGTACAACATGATTGTAAATGGATCAATCAGCATCAGATTTAGATGAAGAAAAGCGACTTCAAATTTTTTGAGAAATTCAAGCCGAGAGAAGAAGGCAATCTAGACAGCGGAAAAGAGATAGGGAGAGGGAGAAAGAAAATATCCAGCCTCAGGTTGACAGCGGCTTGAGTGCGAGAAGGCTTCAAGAATTGTCCAAGAATTTGGACGATTATTTCAATAATATCACAAAGCCTTTGAAAGAAGGGGATAAGGCACTGGTGGTGCACAGATTTGTGAAGAGAGTGAAGAAGAAATTGCCACTGGAGGTGGATTTTGTTGATCATGATGAAAGCAAGATCATGAAGAATGTCATTAGAAATGTTCAAGAGACACTCAATCAGCAAAAGAAACTAAGGAAGACAGATATAATGCAAGCAAGAAAGTCCACATTGCAAATGGTATCTTCAACAGCAAACAAAACCAATCAGTCTGCAGTTGCACGTCTCCTTCATGTATCAAGAAAAGAAGAAGAGTAATGGCAGAACAAGAATGTGGTCCGTAGTCAATGTTTTCAAGGAAAAAGAGATCAGATGCAATAACTGATGAGGTTAAGAATTCTGTTTACAAGTTCTGGACAGAAAACACAAGAGTCTCACCATACAGGAAGCATGTGAGAAAGTTTGTTACAATAGATGGTGAAAGAATTGATCATCCAATACAACTGCTTGAAATTTCTCAGGTAATTATTATGCTTTATATGTTTTACCGCTTGTTCTGCTTTTAATTTTGTTTGGAACTCTTTATAGTTGCAATTTTACATGGCCTTCAAAAAGGAATTCAATGAAATGAAGATTTCACAGTGCACATTTGAATTGCTTAAGCCATCTTTTGTGAGGCGTTTAAAAGAAAGAGAGACCTGTTGCTGCCAATATCACATGCACTTTGAGGATGTGATGCAATCACTCAACAAAATCAGAACAGATCCAAATGGGGTGCACAAAGAATGCAACTGTAATTGTGCTGTTTGTGGTGATGGTAACTTCTGTAGTGCCAAGAACCATGTTTATAAATCCACTAGTGATTTTTGGAGGCAAATGGTCTGCTCTAAAGAAGAAGATGAAGAATGGCACAAACATCAATGTCTGCAGTTGGCATGCAAGGATTGTGGGTTGAAAAGGTACTCTTAAGTTTGTCTCTTCAATGCTATGATATTTAAAGATATTACTGCTCAGTAACTTTAATTGTGGTATTATAAACAGGTTTGCTTTTTGTCCTAAGGAGAAGATGGAAACTGATTACAAGGTGGAGTGGAAACAGTTTGAAAAGATATTCTGTTTGGCTTAATTAAATTGTGCTCGTGTAACATGCTTTTTAAACAAACTGCAAACTGACAAAAATGTTCATGGTCTGAAATCAGCAAGAAGTTGGATACATGAAGGAGACTACCAAGAAAAAAATGGGAGGGAAGAAACCAACAAAAGTAATAAGACTTGCATACAAGAATGAGAGTCTGCCCCAGTTCATGAAGCATGCCTCCAAGACAATGGTACAATTTATCATACACAATTATGTGGCACACTGGCAGGCAAAGCAATTCAGGACATGTTTGGATACCTTTCTTTTAGATGCAATTGTCTCTATAATTGACTTTGCTGAAAATTACAGTTTTAAAATTCAGAGGGAGGCATAATCTTGCCATTGGCACACGGACCAGGCCTCAATTCTGGTTCATATCACATATAGACATGCAACCCAAGCCAAGATAGAGGAGATGGAAGTTAAAGAGGCAGAGAAAAGAGAAGCAGAGTGGGATAAGCTGAAAAGAAAGAAGAAGACAAGTCAGGAGACCATCAGTACTAATTAGAGGAGAATTATAAAGGAAGCGCACTTTTATATTTCAGATGACAGGGAGCATAGCACTGAGTTTGTACAACATTGCTTGAAAGTACATGTTGACTGGCTTAGAGCACAGAACATTGAGTACAAGAAACATATTGGAGTGATGGTTGCACATCCCAGTTTAAAGGTAATAAGGAAGGAACTATGTGTGTAGTGAAGGAATTGAGTATGAGTGGAATTTCTTTGCCAGTTCTCATGGCAAAGGAGAACATGATGCAGGTGCCTCTCTTGCTATTGTTCCTATTTCTTTCATGATAAAAGGGATGATTGCACGAACAAAGCACGTTTGGGAGCATGGCTCACAGCAGAACTGAAACCAAAGATGAAATCTGTTGCTGGAGAAACATCCACAGCAATTAGTCAGGGGGAAGAAGAAGAAGATGAAGATGAAGAAGATGACCTTAGTTCTCTTCTAGAAGTTGGAGATAATTTTGTTGTAAATGCACATCCAGAAGATGATGAGGGAGTTGACTTTTATGTTCTTAGGTGTACAGAGACTAAACATACATTGTTAGATACATATGAAGATGCTTGGGGTACTGCATTTGGTGTAGGAGAAGTTATAGTTTCTGGCCATTACTACAAGCAAACAGATGCACTCCAATTTGAGTTGCTATTGGACAAGCCAGTTGCTAGTTGTATAGCCACCTTATCAGACAGGTGAAGTTTGATATGGAGAATCTTGTTAACAACAGTTTCAAGATGAGTGAAGAGACATGCCAAAAAGTTATGGCATCCCTTCCAGTAGAGTGCTAATACTGCTGCCCATTTTTTCTGCTTTTGCTTCGAAGAAGCAGAATTTTTTTTAGATGTACACTGGCTCTTTCCTGCTATATTCTTTCTTATACTCTTTATAATTCGTTATCAATGAAATCTAACAAATTCTTTGCTGCACAAATGTTCCTTGTCCTCACAGCTTTAAAAAAAAAGCTGCTAGGTCTGCTTTTCATACTTATGCTTTGTCTGCTTACATGCTTTCTGTTTTCAGTTAACTATTACAGACTTCTGGTAAGTGTATATTTGCACTATCTGTTTTAGTCTCTTCAGTTGGCACATGGAAAACAGATTGCAAGTTTACAAATGAACAAAGTTTACAAATGATGATCTGCACAAGTGTAAGTAAATGCCCGAAACCTTGAATTTACATTGATATCCGCAGAAGTTACAAAAGTGTACAGCTATGTACTCATATCCAGTCTTCACAAAGAAACAGCTATTATATCTTAAGTTACATCTTAAGTTACATGAAGTTCTTAATTTACATCTCAAAGTCAGTATCTTCAATGTGGGTCTGATCTTGTGTTGTTTCTTCTCTTGCAGTTTCCTCCTGCTTATCGGTATCTTCAATGTGGGTCTGATCAGTATCTTCAATCTGTGTTGTTTCTTCTCTTGCAGGTTCCTCCTATTTATTTACAACAATATCAGTTGCAACACCAACAATATATTTCACCAATTGCATGCTTCCTTCAATTTCTACTTTCCATCTTGCAAGTTCTTTCAAGTGGTCAACAACAAGTTTGAGTATGTTGATGTCTAGGTCCTTGACCACATCAACATGAAGCTGCTGGTGCAGCCACTTTTGAGGATTCTTTGAATGAAGCCAAGTGTGCAAACATGCTTTTATGTAGTTGAATACCTTATCATTTTCCTCATTGTCAAAGCTCTCAACTATTAAGCATGTGTCTGGTGGGGACAAGAAAGTCTTGTACAAAGAGTCATCCACAAGCACAATATCCTCTACATCATTAAAAGTTGTGTAAACTTTGACAATTGGCTTCATAAATACTGGTTTGGTTGCATTGCCTGGAAACATAAAAGGCATTGCCTCACATTCATTCTGACCCCATATGAATTTGAATTTAGTGTGCTGGCAGAATACTGTTAAGGATTTGTATGATGTTCTGCTTCCTCATGCTAGACCAAATCCCAACTTCAAATCTTTCAAAACAGAAATCCAAGAACTCTTGTAGAAGAGGTCTGCAAATAACCACTTTCCCTGCTGTTTAGTACTTCTTGAGCCCTGGTGGAATCTTTACTCTTGCTCTTTTTTGGAAGGTGTTGACCAAAACTCCATTAATGTCTAAGATGACAAGTTTTTTTCTTTTCTAAATCCTCTGTAACATTCATAAAAAAAGAAAAACATCAACATGACTTAAACATGAATTAAAAGAAGTCATTAATTAAAGAAAACAGAATTACAATATTCAAACAATGTTCTCAAACAACATAAAACAATTAAAACAGTATTTCACATCCACTACAATATGTTATGTTCTGAAACTAACTCAATGACTTGATATCTTGAGAAGCGTAACACGAACTACCATTTAACATTTTCACAATCATATCAACTTGATCACCTATTTGCTTTGGTGCTTAAGGTGGCAGCTTCTTTGAGGGTCTCCCCATCTTCCTTTTGACTTTTGTTGTTGCTACCTCCATTTCAACTACTGCTTCACCCTTACCCTTACCTTTCTCAACAGCATCAACAGCATCTTCATTTGCTTGTTCTTCATCACTGCTTACTTGAACATCTATATTTGCAGCAATAGAACTTTCTCCTGCAGTTGCACTCCTCAACCTGGTCTTTATGCCAATTGCAGGAACCTTTTGTACAGGTTGTTCATAATATTCTTCTGAACTGCTCTCAACAACACGTGAATGTTTTATCCTTCTTTTTGTTGTCCCCTTACTAATCTGAATTACAGAACTTTGTTGCTTAGAACACAAATCAATTTAAATGAGATTAAATTAATTAAAACACAAATAAGAAGTATCAAAGTCTTACCATACTCGCAAAGCTTCTTCTGACTTTCCTCCTTGGACTTGGTGACACTTGAGCTGATGCAAGAGAACCAACATTTTTGGTGACTCGTAAATGTGTGAAGCCACGAGGTGGGCTGGGTGCTTTATTAAATAATAAAGCAGGAGGTGAAATACATTGTGTGACAACATTGGAAAACTTATCGGTGAAGCAAATGCACTACTAGTGCCTACCTCAAATGCATTGCCCGCCTCAACTGCAAGTCTTCTTCACTGCAACCTCTAGACCAAGTTCCACAAATACTTCCACGGGGACTTCCTTCAAACACACGAAGCATGTCTTCTTTTCATACAAAAGCATGCGGCATGCCAAGTGATAGACATGTTCACATGGTAATGCCATATTCAATTTATATTTTGGATTGAAGACCAATCCACATGCAAAGACATGCATCTTCCATGAAACCGGGCAACTTTGCTTTTCATAGTTATGATAGATATTTTTGATATATCCGAGTCCATCAATTGTCTACCGCCTTCTAAGCAATTCTCGCTTTCCGTAATGAATTCAATTGAAGTTTTTAATCTTTCCTTCTTTTCCTTCTCCTGTAATGCTTCAACACTAACCTTTGGAAGGCAAGCCTCCAGTTTAGAGCAAATATATACTTCACCACTTATTTTTTGCTTTAACTCTTCCATCTGCTTCAAGTCTCCATCATTCTTGTCTGCTTTGGCATTCAAAGCAGACAACTCATTCTCCATTCTTGCTATCTCGTTCCTTCCATGCTCAATCATCCTCTCTTCCCTTGCTAAAGAGTTATTATCTACCTCAATGGTACTAATTATTTTTACCAGATCATTTGTACATTTGTCTAAATCTATTTCCAACTTACTAACCTCCTCTTCAATCAAAGATTTGTTGAAACTTAAATTGGAAACAGAAAACTCAGATAACTGACCTGCTTTCCCCTTAAATTCAAGTTGAGGTGTTGATCTGCCTGAAGCTAAAGGTGTACTTTGGCATGAAGGAACTGTAGGTTTGATCCTTTTAACATCTTCTTTTTTAACATCAATGTCATCCCTTTTTCTCCTGGACCAAACATTGACCTGTTTCTTGTAAGCATCCCAATCAACCCGATGAGCCTCAGGGTTATGCTCTGCCTCCATGCAAATGATAATGCTACTAGCTTCCTCAATTCATTATTCGGGACACCTCCATCTCCATACAAGAAATCGATCAAGCCGTCTAATTTCTGCTTCAAATGAGGGCGAACAAAGTAGATTTTGATTTTGCCTTGGTGGAATGGCTCAGACCAAACACTGTTTTAGTCATCTGCAGTGACATTTTCTGCCAGCCATTTCAGCTTTTGCTGTGGGATGATTCCTTCACCAGCCATGAGAAAAGAAGGTACTTTAAAAAAAAGCAGCAACAAACAAAGAAGTCGGAGCAAGCGCCTTGAAGAGGATGCTTCAATTTGCAAAATGCAGGAATCGAAGTGCAATCGGGGAGCAATCTGGCCTGTACAATTCAATTAATAACAATGGGCGCGAATAATTACAGCTCTGACAATCAAAATCATTGTTCGCCAAAAAGGCGCGCGTAAATCGAAAAGGTGCGTCGGGCGCTGCTTAACGTGCTTTCTCCGCTTCCGCTTGTCGTGCTTTTTTGTACCCCAATATCTAGCTTAGACCCTAAAGGCAAGCATTGGTCTAGGAAAATAATTGGCCGTTAAGTGTAGAACTCAATATGTGGGCATGAACACAATAAGGAAAAATTACCAAAATGCCCCTACTTTTACTAAAATGATTAATATGGCTCCAACAAAAGGCATGTTGATATGTTGATATCATCTTCTGGTCTGAAATCTGAAACCTACCTTCAGGGGCATTCTATATTAGAATAAGATATTTCTAGTTAATTCAAAGTTGATATGCTCCCGTTTGAATTGTTCTATGTTCCTTGGATTCAAAATATATAATTTAAAAGACTCAAACGATGTTTGAAATGATGTTTGAGATTAGATTTTTTTATGTCTATGAAGATCAAGAGGCCATGAGACTCATACAATGGGTTAATACAACCATTACTTAGGATTAAAACCCCATGCCTCGAAAGTTTTTCAAGGGAAAAACCTTTGCAGGTAATGATGATACCAGATAATTAGGAAAAAATTAATAGACCACGATGACTACTCAGGGCTCAATTGAAGTTGCTCCTCTAGAATCAACTAAGTTGAATCTCCAACATATGTTGGAGGTGTTTCCAGGCAATTTGCAATGCCAACACCTGTAGCAAATGCAACCTACTCCCCATCAGCACCGTGTGTTAGATCTCCAACATGTTGGAGGTTTGTCTAAGACATCTGCACTGGCAACGCCAGTGGAAGTTTGCATTCGACAACATTTGTCTCATTGAGAGTAAAGATGCAATGCCCTATCCAATGTCTGATTTTTATAAATATCTTTATTGAGATGTCGAGTGACCTCACCTTTGTATTTGTTATCTTTGTTCGTGGATCTTAGAGACTTGAAGGGGTAACAATCAGACTCTGGCTGCTTTGATTGAGGTGTTGATGTGCTAGCAAGTGGTTTAACATGCACCACATAAGGTCCCCCTTGCTGATGCAAGAGAATAGAAGGAGCTATCGCCTCCAGAAAACCAAAATAGCAGATATATCTGAGAGCAATTAGCCCACAACCCTCCCCGGCCCTATCCCTTGCCTTCCCCGGCCCTAGCCCTTGCCCCAATATGTACATCCTTGGAAAGGTCACAAAGTAAGCTTTCCAACGCACCAAAGAATACTTTGATCCGAGTTTGGATGTGCCAGATATAAGCAGAAAGGTACTACCATTGCAAGATTCTTGAGAGGACCAAATTAGTCAGATCCAAAATGGTGATCATCTGCCAAAGAACCTCTGCAATTTATGCACCGTTGGAAGGATCCCGAAGTAAGCTTCTTATCATCTCTCAAAATATCACCATATTCATGTCCTTACTCTTAAACATCCCCAAATTTATAGAAAATGGGACATTCTCGTGTTTTGGCCCATAAGATACAACAACATCCAAATTGTTAAATATATGTTTAAGTTCATATCACAATTTCTTCAGGTCACATCAGAAGGAGATAAACTGTTGAAGAAATTGCCACTAAAGTTAATATGATGCTTAGAGCACTCAAATGCGGAGACAAGAACAGGCATAGAAATTTAATGATGGCTCAGATATAGGTTGAGATATGATCTAGGTACAAGGGAGGTTTAAGCTTGATATTTAAACCATTGAGTTGAATGATAAATAAGTTAAGGGAATATTCAGTGCATGATGAGATACTTGGAGTCCTTTTTGGATTTGAATTAACTCGATCCAATATGAGAAAGACATGAAAATAGAAACCCCTTTAGAAACAAGCAGGCGGTCTGGCATCACCGTCGAACTGCAAGATAAATAAAGAAGCAGATGAATTGCATCGGTATGAGGGATCATAAGGAGATCAACTTGATCAAGTAAAGCTTGGTTGTATTGTTTGCACTGTAATTAGTTATGATGCTATAGTATTTCGACTAGTGCCAAATGAACAGATATTCTATTGTGAAATTTAATGGTTGATTATATTCATAAAATTTGAAGAATACATTTTAATGCTAGTGAGATATGAAACTCATATGTATATGGCTTCGTTCATGTTGGCTCAATAGTCAAAAGTACAACTTATCGTCAGGGTTGTCAGGAACTTCATTTGGGGGGGAACAGAGGAGGGTGCTGCTGTCAAAGTCAGTTGAGAAAAATGCATGTTGCCAAAGCATTTTGGCGATCTTGGGATGATCAATTTTTTTTTACAGAGCAAGGTGATGATTTCTAATTTTATTTGGAGAATTTTAAATAAGGTGGATGAGTTCCCAGGTTCCCCTCTTGTTTATCAGTCTTTGCAAATGTGCATTTGTTTTGGGCCTCCATCTGTTAGACCATTTTTCCCTTGGACTCTATATTGACAAGTTGGAGACCTGTATGCAAGAACATGGAGGTGGTGGCCCACAGTTGCCAGAGGCATACGCAATAAAACAGTTGCTCTATGTAGACGATGTGGGCTTATTATCCCATACATCTAGGAGTATGCAAGAACATTTGGACGCCCTCAGTGGATTCTATGACATAGCAGGAATGACCGTGAACCAGCAGAAAACCAAGCTGTTGGCAATCCTCTTCGCGTAGCATGATATCCCAGACTTCTATTACAGAGGACAAAGGATGGATGTTGTAAGGACCTTTAAGTATCTGGGAATCGATTTTTCTGCTAACATGCTATGGGATGACTGTGTAGAAAGAAGGGTCAGCGCGGGATGGAAAGCTCTGTATGCAATGCAGAATAGCTGTTACAGAATAGATCTCTGCGATTGGGCACACAAAGCACACCTGTTCAGAGCACTCGTTGAACCAGTATTGATGTATGGAGTAGAGGTCTGGGATCCAGCGATTAGCAAGAGCACCTGGAATAAGCTAGAGAGGGTACAGAAGGCCTTCCTGACATATAGCCTAGGCGTCAAAGACACGGTGCCTTACCCGATTTTGCTGTATGAGACTGGTTTTTGCCCCCTGCAGCATTATGCTATGAGCAGGCACCTTGCGTATTTCCATAAGGTTGACAGAATGGATGCACGTCTCCCTTCCCGGGCTCTGTTATTGGTACAAGGGCCACAACGACTGAAGAGAGTGTGGCAGGAGCATTGTAAGGGGTGGTTCGCAAGATGGTCAATAGACTATCAACAAATTATGGCTATGTCAGATATCGAGGAACAGGAGCTGCATTTGAATGAGCACTTTGCTGCCTCTCTGTGGGATGTGCTCACTCTTGCGAAGCCCAAAACAGAGCACTACCACACGCAGGTTAATCCGTCGCTGGAACATAGCCCACACCAATATTTGAAGGCACACATCTCTACCAAGAAACGGAGAGCCATAGCGGCAATGAGGACAGGGTCCCACCATCTCATAATTGAGACAGGCCACTGGGGTACTGATGGAGGGCAGAGAATCCTCCGGCATGAGAGATTATGCCAGTGTTGCCACATGCGGATAGTAGAAGATGAACACCATGCTCTACAGGAGTGTCCAGCATATGCACACATCCGAGCAGCTCATGCCGATCTCAGATGCTCTGAGATAGCAATGTATCAGTTGCTGGCTTCGCCAATGGTTGCACGTCTCACATCCTACATTCTGCAAGTCTCCACTATCAGAGAGTCCCTCACATCGCAGGGAATTTGAACGCCCAGATAGGGAATTTGAACGCCTATTACAAGGGTTTTTCCTCCCACATGGGGTGTTTTTTCGTCCCAGTGGTAGAGACACATTGTATAGAGCTTTTGTGGTTTTCTTTTGTGTTTGGATACTATCTGATATATTTTATCGTGACCGTCTCATAGGCCAGTTGACCTCCGTGGACGTTAAAATATACTTCCTTCATTCCTTCCTTCCCTTGGACTCTGTTTTATCCACTGACCACATACCCTAATGTGTCTCCATTCCTTAGAGGATTATTAGTCGCATGGGAGTACTGTACAATCTTTGTTTCATTTTCACCATCTTACGCACACTAGCACTACTGCAAGTTGTTGGTGGATCCCATTGGATGGTGGTCCTCTAGTATCTTCAGTCCACCCATTGACGCAGCGTCGATGGAGATCAACAGATGTGTATATGATATCTGATTGGTATAATAATCAAAGGCTGTTTCTGACATGGGAAGAGTTTAGAGCTAAGTTCCTCCTTTTAAGGTGAGATCGGGCTATTTGGCAGAAGATATCTTCAATTCTTCCTCCAATAGCACAAGTGGAAGACCCTCAGCCTTGGGTAGTTCATGAGCGTGCGAACGCAGATAGGTTGGTAAATTCCATGTACAAGGTCTTGCTTGCTGCGGATGTCTTGCCTCCTTCATCCAAGTGGCCTTTGGTCATTCCTAGAGATCGACAGAAAGCAGTATGGAAATGGGTGTGGGATAAACTACTCCATCCCAAAGTATCTGTTTTATGATTTCAAGTCATACATCGTTGTCTGCGCGTTAATATTCTGGTGCACAGATTTTGTCCAGAGTTATCTGCACTTTGTCCCTTATCTGCACAGAGGGATGAGACAATTGAGCATTGTTTCTTCCTGTGTAGACATGTCAGACATGTTTGGTTGTGGCGTCAAGGCCTCTTTTCTTGCAATTTGAATAGCCAACAGGTGTTATTAGCAGTCTATCCAAGTGGTTGGGAAATTTGGCAAAAAGGGCGTTTCATTTGGCTTCTACATAGATCATCTGGTCCATTTGGAAAAGAGGGAATCTTCTCATATTCAAAGATCTTGCTTGTTCAGATGCACAGGTCCTTCCAATGAATTGTCAAAGCATTCAGGTGCTCATCAATTGCTAATGAGGTGAAGAGCCATATTTGGGAGCACTATCTTCAGATTCACACTTACTCATGAGATTTTGCTTACTCCACATATTGTTTAGATGTTGTATTTGAGTGGGGTGGCACTGCTCTGGTGGACATTCTCTCCACTGAGTTTTTAGTCCCCATTGTACTTTGTAACTTTCTTTGGATAATAAAGGCTCAAGTCCTTAAGTAAAAAGATATGAAACTCATTGGTGAACTAATATTTGAAGTTGTTGATATATAAGCTAGTGTTTGTAGCATCTTATTTATTGAATATAATGTATTAAGAGAGTTGATGACACAAATCATCTTTTGAGATAAATTAGTTTGGTTTAACACATCAATTTCTTCCATGGGTATCAGAGCAAAGTTGAGATAAAATGGCAAGCAAGTTTGGTGCAGGACTGCTAAATGCAATTGACATTTTTAAGGGAGACTCTGGGTTTCAAGTCTGGAAGGAGAAGATGAAGCATGTGATACAAGTAGAGGACTTGTGGGACCTAATAGAACCAAATGAAGTAACTGGAAATATGAGGAATACTGCAGGCAGAACTATAGCTGTTGCAGAAGAAGGAAGTGGATCTTTAAATGAAGAAACTGTAGGAATGCAGCCACAAGAGGTGAGCATGACTTCAAGGGGAATGGTGTATACAGATAGTGCAAAGGTGAGAGAAGCACAAAGAATTATTATGAGCAAGGTGAGCTCAAGTATAGTCCTAAAGCTAAGAGGTATGAACCCTAGTCAAATGTGGAATTGCATGCTTCTCACTTATAAAGAACAAACTTCATCACAATTATACGTGCTGGAAAGTGAATTAAGGAGGCTAAAATTTCATGATAAGGATAATGTCAATGAGTTTTTTCCAATCTTTGACAATATTATTGCTGACCTATAGAGGCTTCAGGAGTTCTTTATACACAGCAACTGCAGGTTTTAAAAATTTCAAGAGCAGTAGCCAGTCTTGGAAGTGTAGCCATATTCATAAGCACCATAGCCAAAACAAGGATGGATGCTGAAAGAATGCTGAAAACAGAAATAGAGCAGAGTAAGGTTATCGAAGATAAGGAAGCTTCCCAAATTCTATTTGCAAAAGGTAAAGGCAACGAAGAAAATAGGAAAAGAGGTAAGCTTGGCCCCTGTTATAACTGCAATCAGTATGGGCGCTTGAAAATTGACTGTCCTTCAATGACCAAAGAGATTAATTGCTATAATTGTGGGGGGAGGGGACACTATGCATCAAATTGTTCATCTCCTAAAATTGCATCAAGTGGGAGAGAAAAAGAAGGAAGGGGAAATTTAGCAGCTAGGGGAGAGGAAGGGGAAGATTCAAAAACACAAGCTCAGAAGCAAATATAGTAGAGGTAGTGCTACTTGAAGAAGATAGTACAGGAGAGGAGGATGAGGTAAGAAAGCACAAAGTTTCAACTCAAAAATACTGAAAGAGAAGAAAAGAAGCCAAGGTGGATATATTCAAGTAGGTAATGCTGACTTGCAAAAAATTGAAGATGTTGGAATTTTAGAACTGTTTGATTTGAATGGAAGAATAGTAAATTTGCAAAATGTGCTATGTGTTCCTAGTTTGATTTGGAATTTGATTTCTATATCCTAACTAGTTGATATTGGATTGAAAGTTGTGTTTGAACAAACTCATTGTAGGATCTTTGAAGGCAATGAATTGAAGTTTCTGGGAAGAAGAGTTGGTAATCTCTTTGGCATAAATTCTCGGTCCATTCGAAGTGTTAATTTGACCACAATTCCAAATGTAGCAACTTCGCATGAAAGACTTGGACACACAAATTGAAAAATATTGAATTCATGATAAAGCAAGGATTAATAGAATCCGCTGACAAGAAAATGGAAAATGATACATGCAGGGGTTGTATACTGGGAAAACATTCAAGATTACCATTCTCAAAGGCAAAGGGGAAAGCAAATGTAAATTTGGGACTAGTTCATATAGACCGATGTGGTCCATTGAATGTAAGAGGAATAACTGGAAAAAGATACTTCATAATCTTTGCAGATTATTATAGCAGGAAAACTAGATTGTACTGCTTGAGGACAAAGGATCTTGCATTTGAAGCTTTTAAGACCTTTGCAGCAGAAGTGGAGCGAGAAACAGGAAAGAAGATAAAATGCATTCGATCTGATCGAGGAGATGAGTATACGTCTGGTAAGTTTATAAAGTATTGCATTGAAAGAGGCATTAGAGGACAATATACTTGCAGCTACACACCTCAATTAATGGGGTGGCAGAAAGGAAAAACAAGACAATCTTAAATAAAAAGAGCTTTTTCTTTTGTGCGGGAGCCCAGGAGAGGAAGGAAGGAAGGAAGGAAGGTACTTTTATCGTCCACGGAGGGAGCGCGGGGGGTTCAATAAAAAAAGCGTTCATCTTAGTGACAGTCTAGTGGTAAAGACATTACTAACTATCATTGGATGCTGGAAAAAAAAAAGGACGGGACAAACAATAGTGGGGATCTGATGGTGGTCGACTATTGCATCTATCTATCGCATAGGCACAAACCACAAAGCAATAGTGTGGGTTCAACTCCTGCATGTTTTCAAACTATCTGCTTGAATTGATACATCAAGTAGTCCTAGCAATTTTAACCTTCAAGCGAGCGAAATTAGAAGGATTAATGCCTTAATAATGAGTCTAACTGCACATAGTTAACCAAAAAGAAATGATCCAGAAGTTAGCTTCCTAATTGGAAATTTATTACCGTTGGACGTTATAGTGGATCTAATTGAATAGGTTAGGATCCAAAGAAATGTTTGCGACGGTCTTGGCCAACTCGATAAATTTAGTTCCTTTGTTGCAAGATCTAGGCAACAATCCTATATATCCTTCCTATATTCCTTCCTATATATAAGATTATTAAAAAAAAAACGGTTACAAAAATGGCAATTTCGAATTATTTTGCGGCGCCTGAAAATCCATTTCCAGGTGTTTGGCGATAATGTTGGGGCAGAGTCGAGAGGAGGGCGGACGGAATAGCGGCTTGGAAGAAGCCAGCTCTAGGCTTTAGGATATGGATGGGGATATGGAGGATCGGAAGGATCCTTTCCAGCTATTGATATGAATGCTTTTTCATAGATATGAACTGAGATAGTGTTGTATGGGTTTACAATAGTGTATCAGATAAAACTGAACTATTAGTATTGTTTATCTTCAATCGGGCTTCATGTACCAAGATACATGCCTTCTCTGTATCTGTGGTGACAAATGTATCTGCTCTTGCAAATTTATCTTATTCTACATGCATGACGATGCATGTAACTGGTCGGATTGTGTCATAAGGGACATATTTTTACATGAAATGGGCTATCTTTCTTACCAATGTGGGCAGGAATTTGCTGCAGGGATATATGGCACAGACTGAATTCCTAAAAAGAGAAGGCAGATATGCTGCCCTTTGTAACTACCTATTTCTGATATTGTTGGGTCGGATAGATGAGTTCGAACTATCATTTTGGATATGTTCATTTGTGCCATCTTTCATATTTCAAGGATATTTTTCTAAATTTATTCACATTGGGTTAGGCCTAAAACTGCTAATGGTTGCTTGGCACACCATCTTAATCATGCGACCTAAGATATCTGATCTCTTGAGCCTTAGCGCTACCTTTGTTTGAGATACCAAATGTGGTGAACTGACATAGTGTTGTATGGTCTTACAATAGTGTATCAGATAAAACTGAACTATTAGTATTGTTTATCTTCAATCGGGCTTCATTTACAAAGATACATGCCTTTTCTGCATCTATGGTGATAAAGGAAACAGAGGTGAAAATATAAAGGTTTTTGTAACAGAGAGTTGGTTGCTTTTAGAACCTGGATTTTCTGGCTTTAAATGCATAAGGGCCATAGTTTTACATGAGATGGGGTATCTTTCTTGTGTGCCCTTGCAAATTTATCTTGACTTAGACTTCATCTACGAAAACACATGGCTTTTCTACATGCATGATGATACAGGTAACTAGTTGGATTGTGTAGCTTTGAGTCCATAAGGGACATATTTTTACACGAAATCGGCTATCTTTCTTGCCACCCGCAGACTGAATTCCTAAAAAGAGAAGGCAGATATGCTGCCCTTTGTAACTACCTATTTCTGATGTTGTTGGATCGGATAGATGACTTCGAACTGTCATTTTAGATATGCTGTAAAAACAGAAAATTATGCTTTGTATCCTTAAGAGGTTTCCATTTGTGTATTGTACTGATAGTATTCAGAACATCAATGTCTATGAAGAAAGGAAAGTTGTTCTACATTGTCAAACAGACATATTGATCTTCATTCAGAATGTCTATCTCAATGTTTTAACTGCCACAGCTTCGTGAATATTCTGGATATTGCTGGATCTCTAAAACCCAAATGGTCAAGAATGAAGTTTCGGTGTTGAATGCTTCATGTCTCTGTAAATCCTAAAAGTTTTGTGAACACTTTTATGCCTGTCATACAGAGTTTCACTAACAGGAGGATCTCTAACAACATCATCATCATTGTGCAGCACCATAAATGGAACAAACAGATCTTCAGACTTTTTTTCTATGTATGAAGCAACACGCAAAAGTTCTGGCACTATGTCAACTCTTGGATTTCCTACATATCTGCCTGGATTACTCCTACCAATTTCCCTCTTTATAGAATGCCGAATACATATATGCACCAACTCTTTTGGTGGCTTCGTCAAACATGTGAAAATTTGAAGGACACGCCAACATGGTTCTGTTACAAAAGATAATCCAATCTAGAATCTTAATTGTTGAAACTCCAAATTACACGTTTGAAATGATTTCTTTAAACAACAAACTAAAACATGAGTTGATCTATCCTTAGAAGGGAAAAAAATCGTTGAGAATAGGGAAAGAATTAATCTTTATATATGGAAAAGCAGGCACTGGAAAAACGTATGTCCTTAATGCCATATGTTCCTACGTACGAGGATTAAATCAAATAATTCTGCGATGTGCCACCATAACATTAGCATCCCTACAATATCCTGCTGGCAGAACTGCACACTCTATTTCAAATAGCTATTGTCGATAACAATATCAGAATCCATTCACTGCTCAATCCACAATCATCAAGAGCCACATTGATCAATACTGCAGCAGCAATCATATGGGATGAGTTCCCTATGGCAAACAAAACAGTCATAGAAGCAGTTGACACCCTTCTACAGAACATAACAAATGTAGCAAGTCCATTCGGAGGAAAAATGTTCATAGCAGCTGGAGACTTTAGACAGATCGCACCCGTCACTAAACGAGGAGGTAAAACAGCAACAATAAATGCATCTGTAATATCCTCCCACCTTTGGCAATATTTCAAAATTCTAAAGCTTAATGAACCTGATGATATCGGAGAAGGCCGTTTACTAAATGACATCCCATTAACACTATTTAAGACAACAATTGACATACAAGACGCCATTAACTTCTTATATAACACATACATATTACTAACACCTACGATATGTGAAAAACGAGTGTTTCTATCTCCAACGAACATCCCCGTCGACGATTTCAATATTAAATACATACAAATGATTCTAGAAAGTTCAAGAAGCTATTTCAGCGTTGATAGACTTACTGAAAATGACCAGACCATTGAAGACCATCCAATGGCAACAACAGACTTCCTCAATGGCTTCAAACATCCAGCGCTTCCACAACACGAACTCCAACTAAAAGTCAACACCATATGCCACATCACAAAGACACTAGACAAAGACAGAGGACTCGTCAAGAATGCAAGAGTCATGGTATGCTCAATGCACGCTAGATTCGTGACCGTCAAACTCTTAACAGGCCAACCACAGCAAATAGGAAACATACACCCCATATCCCGAGTTGACTTCTTCCACCAACCAGACAACTGGCCCTGGACAATCTACAGACGACAACTACCCTTTCGACCCGCATACGCAAATTCTACAGTTGTTTAGGACTCACCCTCGACAAAATAGTCCTCGACCTCCGTACTGAAGTCTTCACACATGGATAACTATACACAGCACTCACCCGCATACGAAAAAAAGAAGATGTCCTCATCCTTCTGGACGAATCAAACACAAGCAAGACTACAACAAATGTCGTCTACAAAGAACTCCTTCCATAAACAAGGTACGCACCTCTTCCTCCAAAAAAAAAAAAAAAAAAAAAAAAAAACACTGCATCCATCTCACGCCCAAGGTGTAGACGGAGTACCGATACCGCCAAAGGTCGATGCTCCCTCTACACCATGGGCACCGCACCGACGGTCGCACCTGGGTTCAACTCCCAGGGGTGCAGAAAGCGCCGGCTCCGCCGGCGCCAAATTCTTGTATATATATACAAGAAATTTAATGCGTCCTACGGTGCATGTTTGAGTTTTAGCATGTTCCTACTGCAAGTTCTTGTAAAAGAATCTCTTGAGAACACTCTAATTCATAGATTCTCTAAGATTCTACCAAGGTTCTCTTAGATTCCCTTAGATTCATTTAGGTTTTATGAGATTGCCCTAGGTTCCCTTACATTGCATGAGATTCAAAGAGATTCTATAAAGATTCCCTTAGATACTCTAAGATTTCATCAACATTTTCTTAGATTCCCTTAGATTTTATGAAGATTCCTTTAGATCCCCCAGATTTTAAGAAATTCCCTTAGGCTTGTAAATATTTTCCTAGATTCTCTTACATTTTATAAGATTTTATTATATTCTATTAGATTCTTCTGTATTCCTTTACATTCTAGAACTTTTTAGAACATTCTAAGACTTTCTGGAACATTCTAAGACTTTCAATATATTTTAGAATTTTTCGACAGTATTTCCCTAGATTTTCTTACATTCTCGTAGATTCCCCTACATTCTAGAACATTCTAAAACTTATTAGAATAATTTGGAACTTTCTGGAAGAATTTTCTTAGGTTCCTCCTAGATTCTCTTATGTTCTAGAACTTTCTAGAAGATTCTAGAACTTTCTAGAGCCTTCCAGAACATTCTAGAACCTTCTTGAACTAGCTAGAATGTTATAGTCTATTTTATCTTAATGGGAATATTACCCTTAAGTATATTTGAAACATAAATTTTTATGGAATTAATGCTTGGTCTAGTGGTTAGAATGGGGGGCTGGGGGGGTCAATGGCCAGGGTTCGAATGCCCCACACAACATAAAAATTTTAAAAGCCTTTTCCTAAGGGATGAGCATTCAACTTGGGCCGTAGGATCTTGGACCCGATCAAGGGTCGAGATCTCACCACGTGACAATAATTAAAGCAACATGAGCCATAGGATCTATTATATATAATTCCCAAAGTCATGTGCACCGTAGGATATGTGCCAGGCCACGTGAGCCGTAAGATCTTGGATCGACGATCAGGACCGAATCAACCTAGACCGCGGATCGATTACATATAATTCCCAAAGCCATGTGCGCCGTAGGATGTGTCCCAAAGCAACGTGAGCCGTAGGATCTCGGACCGACGATCAGGATCAAATCAACTTGGACCGTAGGATCGCCTACATATAAGCTACAAACAAACTCCCAAGCCATCTGCGCCGTACCAAACTTCCCAAAGCCACGTGAGCCGTAGGATCTCGGATCAACGGTCGGATTGAGCGTTACAAACATAAGAACATATATATGTTATGATATGATATATATCAAATTTTTGGAGCTCACAATGGAAGAATACATCAAAAATAATGCTTACAACTTGAATGGGCTTGAAATGGGTTCAGTGTCTCATTGCAAAAGTGGCCACGATCATAAGCCTGGAGATCAGCTTTGATTATCTGAGCATATATGTATTTTCCAGCTCGCAGACCAGCATGAACATGCATTAAGACACTTATGTAAGTAACATGGTTTGGCATCAAGCCATCCTGCTGCATCCCATTAAAAATTCTAATAGCATAATAGCCTTCTCCATATTGTGCATATCCTGGTATCATTGTCGTCCATGGTGAGACATCTCTAACTGGCATTCTTTCAAACACATGGCATGCTTCTAAAACACTTCCACACTTGACATATATATTGATTAGAGCATTGCATACTGAGGTACTTGGACTGGAGGTTACATTCATAATATGAGCATGGATATGTCTTCCTTCTGTGATAGCTCCTTTTTCAAAACATGTTTGCAAAAGGAAAAAACAGACATAAAAAAACAGATGAAAACTATGCTGAACATTCAAAATTCGAACAGGTGCTTTTACTGTCCCAGACTTACAAAGTAAAGTTACATCATTCCTAAATCCATGCATCCAATTAAAGTATGTTGCTCGAAAATCAGAGAGGGGTAGGCCTCCAAACTTATCCAGATTGAGTTTTCGCCAGTAATTGGATTAATGAGTTCGTATTGGAGGCAATGAGAGAAAAACCATATTTCACAATGCTGTAGCTGTAGAAACTTTTGATCAACCATTTGTTTGGACGGATTTCCTTTTTGGGTTGGCCATAATGGCAAACCCTCGGAGAGGTGGGTTGATAGAATATGCCACTAGACATGCTAATTCAACAGAAGGAGATTGGAGTCTCTCTGCATTGAACAGTTCTGATCGAAAGCCTCTCTGCCTTATGTGGCATGATCAGAGCGGCCTCCTATGATGACACATAGATTTGCGTGTGAGAGTGTTAGGATAGCTTGATCTTGATAAGAACTCCATCACAAAAGCTTCAACCTCCCCAATTCCGGCGCTATTCGCCGCCATAGCCAGTCGAATTCAACCCCAAATCGCCATAGCCGGATTATTTCTTCTTCTCGAGACATATGTGTGATGGTATGGTATGGCAGCTTACTCGCACAACAGCTCATATTGCCCCTTCGCCAGATCTTGAAAAGGGAAAAATCTCGTTAACGCTTCTATTCTCCGGCCGGTGGGTTACGAAAGACAGAAATTCGGTTTACGGAATGATCCTTGCCTTCGATTTCTTTGCTTGGCCATGGATTCTAAAGAGGCAACCCAAAGATATTTTCCAATTGGTAAATTATACGAACCAATAGATGAATTTGGGCCTGAATACTAAAGAACGAATGCTAGTAATGAATGATTACTATTCATAGTGGCACCCGTATTCACTGTAACTTATATAACATTCAGAGGAGCAATTTGAGGATGCTTTCCTACAGTTGTTGAACTAGAGTATGATACAACATTCTTAGTATGCTACAATGATACTATATAAGAAGCAAACAAATTGATGCAATTCATAAAAAAATTCAGTTAGACATTCAACAACCAAGAAGATATCAAAAACCCTTTTTTCGAAGATGTAAAGTTGGGTTAGGGAAGATTCTAACTTATCCACTACTAATATGCAGCCATATGGCATACATTCTTTCTTAGAATGTCAAGTTACGAGATATGTCCAGTTTTTTACTTGCATTCTCAGATTTTGATTGCAATCCAAGATTTTTACTTCCCATTCTAGAGATCTTTACTTGAATTCTGGAATTCCTAGTACTATTACTTGCATTTTACCTTACATTTTAGTTTCTTAATTAAAAGTTTAGAGCCTGGGGGAATTGAACCCCGGTGAAACTATAGCCTAGCAACAAATCAACAGATCGTGAAAAGGGGGTTAAACAAGAGTAGCTGTCATCTTCAAACAAGAATATTGCCTTCCTTAAACAAGAATGGCTGTTATCTAGTATCTGCCTCTGCTTCATCGCCTGAATCATGAAAAAGCTTACAAAACTAGGAAATGCAAAAGAAAATCTTAGCCTAGCAAGAACCTTTCAAAAAATCTTAACAAAGAACCATCATTCAATTAAATTGGGATTATGTCTTGATTTTGGGACAAATTTCATATTGCAATTTTTTAGTAACTTGACAAAAGTCACTATATGTTAAGATATAATCACACACCTTAATATAAATTCACACCTTAACTTCAAATCACAAAATCATATATCATGAAACTCAAGTAGTACACAACTTTTATTAACTGTGATTGATACATAGTAATGTAGAAAATATATTTACATAGTTTTTCATTTTCCCACCAGCATCCCCAAGGATATGAGAACCTTATTCCTTATATCCTGAGGTATTGTAACTCTCGCTGTTTTACTTGGAATAGTTTTTGGAGTCCACGAGTACAATACGGTTTCAATGTCTAGCCAAAGATCAGGATCACTAGGATTTCTCCTCCACCTCTTTGTCCAACAATCTGAATATCTTTCTTTATCGGTGACATTAGTCAATGGTGTCTTTGGACACCACCATTCCACGCGCACCTTATTGAAGTTAACATCACCTTCTTCTTTGCAAATATCCGAGATAGTGTATCCCAACCACAATTGGATAGGTCTCTAGATCCGGCTTGGTTTTACTACTACAAATTGGTGGCACTCCACGTCGAGAGAAGGTTCATAACAATCCATGCCTAGATATTTTGGCCTATTCTTCTTAGGACCAACATAGTGTTTATCGATTGAGGAGGAGCATATGCCTTCACAATGCTACTAATGGTACCATCATCTTCGCCAAGACCAGCTAATGTTTTCCACTTACTTTTTGGGGAACCACCCTTCTTTCAGCTCTTCCGAGGATGTGTCTACCTCATCCAACAAGTTGATCACCTTCTTCCAATAATCTATCAATGCACGATTAGTCTCATCCGAATTAGTTTGCCAATGCATGATGTAGTCATTGATGCCATCCTTAGTCAATCCCAATTGCTTGACTTCTTCAGCTTGGTTTTAGAGCTTTTGGTTGACCAGAGGTATCATAGGCTTGCCATTTGCATCCCCCGTGCCAAATTTCTGCCCCACCTCTCCACTTCTCCTCCGAAGGTCTCATTTTCCATTGCATGATTGGAATCCCTTCTCTCTCACCCAAAAAGTGAATCAAGAGGTCTACAATGACCTTCCATGTCGAGAGCATAACCATCCACAAAACTCTTCCAATCAGGCACTTCTTCTATGATAGATCCTATAGGAGATGGATTTGTACATCCATGAAATATTTCCAATAGCCCCGGGAAAGTTGGTAATCTGTCACATTGCCTCAATACATGACTATATTTTCCAAACAATGCATCCACATCCTCATGAGTATGTCCAGGGCATTAGGAACCCCAAATTGACTCTTTCAAAAATACCCACAAATTGTTAAGTAGGATAGGAAAGAAAACATCCACATGTTCTTATTTTGACCAAAGACAAAGTTGCAAGAGGAGCTTTCTCAAGGCAGATCTCGAGGTTTAACACGAGATGTTGAAGCTCCAACATGTTCATTAGGTCCATTCCTCCCTAAACCTTGCCTCCATCCAACAATGCACTATGTAGTGCCCGGCTAGTCAGAGGGATCCCTGAGAGGGTGACCATTGTAACCCTTCTCATAGTTTCTTAAACACCTCATGATACTCCTAATGTGAAAACCGGACCATCACTCCACAACTCTAAACTGAAATGGCCATAATAGGTCCAGGACGCCCATGCAATATTGCCCCTACCATTGAAATCTGCAAAGGGTATGATCTTCCACATGACTTAGGAATGTACTTGAATTGTGGAAGACAAGTCTTCTGTTGGTCCATTTTATCATGTATAATACATAGATAGTTATTAGGTTCCATTTGCGTATAAGGTCCTCCACATTCAATAAGTTGATCTACATGATAGTTGATATGTCATATGGTCCTTCATAGCTTCCCTTATCTTTGCCCTTAGACTTGGTTGCACAGTCTTATCTAGTGTCTCCTTCAAACTTAGCACATAAATTGCACTTGGCAAAGTTGTTTGAAGTTGCTATGGTCACATGCTTGAAATGCTTATTCCATAGCCTACTAAAACGGGATGGGATATAGAGGCCACTCCAAGTTCCAAGCAATGCATTTATTTCCTCTAATATGCTCTTAAGGTACAATGGGATGGCAATCTCTTTTCAACAATAACTCTACCCTGTTTCATCCTTCTTACTCTTATGTGGCATGTTTTACGCATTGAAATCCACATATCTTTCAAATATTTCCTTTGCAGCTATAGTTCTTGAGGTAGGCCTTACCAGGCCAGTGTTCCCATGCAATGCAATTTTACTACCATTTTCATGTCTCTTTTTGCCGGTTTGTGCCAAGAAGAGGTTGGAATTCCATGTATAGCCATCCATGCTTTTGAACATATCCACTTTCCATTCAATGGGAATCTTTTTTCTTCTTTGATCTTTCATCCCGAATTGCATAGCCAAATATGGTGTACATGAAATTCCTCCGCTATCACACTTATGTTCCCGATATGTAGCTCTTGCTACCACCATCTTCTATTGTGAACATTCTAATGCGGGAGGCCCAACAACATTCACTTCCTCTAACCCTTTTGCATCGGGGCTTCAGGAGAACAATCATAATCTGACTTGCATCTTTTGGTGGGATAATGTTTGAAAGTTGGAAGTGGCCTCTTGCTACATTGTGTGAACATTATTGACAATGGTTCTACATCTATAAGAAACGTGTAGTTCCCCCAGGTTGAATCTGTCCCTAGGCCATGCAACAATAGTTGGAACCTCTAGTTGCTTCACACAAGCAAGGCATTCTTGTTTGCCTGAACCCTTTTCCTTCCAATTGTCATATAATTTTGAGATTGCCACACCTAACCTGTCCTCCCCTAATCTTTCATCATTCACTGCATTGATAGGATCCGCTAGAACAATAATCCCTTCTTTCTATGCCTCTCATTGCATGCATGCGGGATCTTGACCTTTTTGTTTTTCCAATCGAAGCCGGTATAAAGTACAATTTCCTTTCCTTTGCATCATCCTTTTCATTTGAGGTCTTTTCCTTTCCTTTGCCATCATCAACATCATTTGGAGTCTTTTCCTTTCCTTTGCCATCATCAACATCATTTGAGGTATTTTCCTTTCCTTGGCCATCATGTTCATTAGTTGGGGATTTTTCCTTGCCTTGATCAGCATCATTAGGGGCTTTTTTTTTAGCATTTTGCATGCCATTGACCTAGAATGCATAAAAACATATAGTAAGTTAGCATATCCAAATAACCTCTCAATTCTATTTGATCATTCTATTTATATAATGGGACTTCCCAAGTTATTTTCCTCAACATTATATATGAATAAAACCCCTACTTATTAACCTTCTAACTTGTATCCTATAATAACCTTTGTAATAAATTTTAACCTTGTAATTATAAGGGATAACCCTTATAAGGGTAATAACCTTAAAGGGTTAATTTAACCCTTAAAGGGATAACCTTGGTATCCTATAATAACCCTCATAATAAATTTAACCTTGTTATTACAAGGGATAACCTTGGTATCCTATAATAACCCTTATAATAAATTTAACATTGTTATTACAAGGGATAACCTTGGTATCCTATAATAACCCTTATAATAAATTTAACATTGTTATTACAAGGGATAAACTTCATGGTCCTTAAAACAATTAACCCTTGCAATAAATTTTCGCGAAGTTATAATGACATTGGCGTTTGAAATTTTGGAAGTTATTATTTCAAGTTAGCATTAAGTTTTCGAACTTTTTCTCTCTCACTTCTGAATTCAATTCCAATTCGGGCATTCTAGGCCCACCTTCCCGCCAAAACTTTACCTTACCTTCTAAGCTTCCAATTTCTGGCTTCTATCTGCTTCAATTTGCTTCTCAAGCTTCTATTATCTGCTTCAATCTGGGGTTTACTTTTGCAATCTCGGCTTCTATTCCTTTAAGCTGCTTCTATCTTTAAACTTCATCGGCTTCCATCCTGTTTTATCGGCTTCTATGGCTTCTATCTGTTTTTATTTGCGCTTTCGAGCTTCGGCTTTAGGGTTTTTTCGGCTCAAAAGGTTTCTACAAAGCATTAGGGTAAAGGTCTGGTTTTTTGGCTTTTCGGCTCTATACAATCTCCGGGGCTTGGAATAACAAAGTTTTTCGGTTTTTGGTTTTGTGTTAAAGCTTCTGGGCTTCTCGGTTTCCAACACGCTTCTATTGCTTCTTCTGGGCTTCTTAAGGCTCAAATCATCTGCTGTTCTTAAGGTTAGTATTTCTTGTTCTTTACTTAAAGTAGTATACGAGCTTGAGGGGGGTTAATCAAGGGGAGTGCTTTTCGCTTAGACTTTTACATGCATCGGTCCTATCTTTGCCCTAGCACCTTGGATCTGAGATCTATTGCTTATAAACATGTTTCTATTGTTTATATGATCTTGCTCTATGATCTTGCTGTATCTGCTCTTATTCTATTTCACTAGCTCTTGCTCTATCTGCTCTATCTGCTCTATCTGCTTTAATTCTATCTGTTCTAAGTAATGAACCAAAACAATGAACAAAATTAATGAACTATGATCTTGCTGTATGATCTTGCTCTATCTGCTCTAAATAATGAACCAAAACAATGAACTAAACAATGAACTAAACAAGGAGTATTACTATTTGTATTCTGCGCTATCTGTTCAGATTCTATCTGCTCTTAGATTTGCTCTATCTATTCCCATGGCTTAGTATTCTATTTATCTGTTTTTTTTTTTCTATAGAATAAATAGTTAGAATGGGCGAAATCGCGCTTGGCACATTTCTAGTTTGGCTTCTAATTTCCCACTAGGTTAGTCAAATCGCGCCAGGTGCGTTTGTAGTTTGGCCTTTCTATGTCATACTGCTTTACACAAAGCGCGCCAAATTACACAAATGTGAAAAATCAATATAGCAAACGCGCCTGGCGCGTTTTGGATTTTGTATATTTAGAATCGTTTTCTGGGGAGAGGAATATCATCTGCTAATTAGTTAATTTCTCTCGTTCTAGTGCATTACACATGGCCGCTTCTAGTCCAAATGTACTTCCCCTGGACGACCATCAACGCTGGACCCTGTACAAGATACTACTTGATTGTGTTGTTCAAAACATTCACAGAGAGCTGGAGAAGCCATATGACAGTCTACTTGTGGGGCCATGGGAATGCTACCATCGCATCACTGGACATATACGGCTCCTCATGCTCTTAGTAAGGCTCATGCCAACAAATAAATACGAGGATTTGATTTATAGTATCAAGGATCGATACAGCACTATGGTTTGGAGACTCGACATTCGCAGGGAGGAAGAGGATGTTGTCATATCAGAGTGGTCCAGTTGGCACTTTACTCGGTATTGGGCCGATGAAGTGGGCCTATGCGACATTTTGTAGAGATATGTAGAGCAAGCTATGTTAGTTCAGAAAGAACACGCGCCTGGCGCATTTTCACAAAAGGAAAATGTACATATATTTAATTTGAATATAAATACAATCTCGCGCCTGGCGCAATTTTCCAGCTTAAACTTTTGTCACGCTTATTTTATTATGTTTTTTTTACATGCAATGTCGAAAATATTGAATCCTTGTGCATATCTCGTTCTAGTGCATACACATGGCTGCTTCTAGTTCAAATATAGTTCCCCTGGACGACCATCAACGCTGGACCCTGTACAAGATACTACTTGATTGTGCTGTTCAAAACATTCACAAGGAGCTGGAGAAGCCATATGACAGTCTGTATGACGGGCCATGGGAATGCTACCATCGCATCACTGGACATATCCGGCTCCTCATGCTCTTAGTAAGGCTCATGCCAACAAATAAATACGAGGATTTGATTTATAGTATCAAGTATCGATACCACACTCTGATTTGGAGACTCGACATTCGCAGGGAAGAAGAGGATGATGTCATATCACAGTGGTCCAGCTGGCACTTCACTCGGTATTGGGCCGATGATGTGGGCCTATGTGACATTTTGTAAAGATAGGAAGAACTTCGGCGCTGGCGCATTTTCCGCAGAATGGAGATGTATATTTTTTTTTATTATAAATACAAACTCGGCGCTGGCGCAATTTGTTTTAAAATTTAATGTCACGCATATTTTATTATGATGTTTTATATGCAATGTCGAAAACATTGAATCCTTTGATGCCCTCCAGCCAGTATGACCAACCCCAAGAAACTACACATTCTCATTAATCTGTAGTTTCATGGGGTTGATAAGGCCCGGCTAAAAGGCCATCAAAGAATTTAAAATTCACAACATCACTTAGATGTTATGATATATTTTTTTTTTTTTACTATCCTCATTATACATACCTTTGGATAATTCAAGATCTATAAAATTATAGCTTCTTTGTAATGAAGGTGCGTACATACCTTTTTTAGACATTCTTTTGGCCACGCATACAAATGTGCCACGCTCTCCCGATTGTGTCGCCACTGGATGTCTTCTTGGAAGAGCTTCATCCTCATAGTTGCAATTTATAATGCTCACTTTACCGAAACTGTTTCCAAGAGGGACGCCATGGCACTTAGATTCAGGGTCCAGGTCTTCGATTTTACATAATCCAAGTCGACGCTTCAAGTTTGCTATCAATAGATAGCATTCTTCTCCGACGCTGATAATTGAAAATATTAAAGAATGATTTCACATGAGCGGTCTTCAAAGAATATAATACGTTTCAAGAACGGTCTTGAAATCATTACTCACCATAGTTTCGGTCGATATGATAGTTCAGTTGAGGATGCGATCGCTAAGTAGAGGTGGTCGATCAGTCGAGTTGATCAGGCGAGTTGATCAGGCGAGGAGGCTCTCGACCGGAAGAAGTCGGCGAGTCGATGCGGTTTCTTGAAAAATTCGGTGGCGAATGAATAATTCGGTGTGCCACATAGGCGTTTCTTGAAAATAATAAAAATAAATATCCGTGGATGTGCTTCAATAAGAAAATTAAGTTTTTAATTTGAAATGAGCGGGATAAGCGGTTAATATAGGCGGGATAAATTGTAATTTAAAATTGGATAGCAATCTGACGGTTCAGATAATGCACCCATAAGTATAAATTTGAATCGCGTCCCATAACATTGCATTCGAACATTGCAGCGATATGGCGTCCGGAGGATCTGGCGCAACGAGAGGTAGAGGCGGAGGGAGAGGCGTAGGGAAAGGTGGGCGACGGGCCAACACTCAGGAAGTTCCTGAACAAGTCGGATGACACTTTCGAGAAGCGGTATTTACTATTTCTTCTCGTTACTCTGATTTTACGTGTTATTTTTTAAGTTTTCTCCATTTATGTATTTGTTTTTATAAGTTTTCTATTGTCTCTGTGTATTTTCTACCTTTTATATTGTTTCTGTGTCATTTCTACTGCTTTTACTACCTTGTTTTGTGTGTTTTTGTTATAATCTTCTCCTGTACTCTGTGTTTTTTGTTTTTTGTTTTATAATGTATTCTCCAGGCTTCTCCTATATTCTCCAGTTCGTATAATGTTGACCGTTTAATTAAAGTTTCTTGCACTTGTTTGTTTATTGTTTTGTTCTGTATTCAGTTCTTTCGATAAGTCTTTTTTCTAGCCTAGTATGTCTCCTATAATAAAGAGCGTCTGCAGGGCCTCTCTAAAAACGCGCTAGGCATGATTTATAATATAGATCTTCATGAACCCCTGATTGTTTTTTGCTGTCTCTGCTACTTTTCTTGTATACCATGTGTGTTTTCCGTAGTAAGGCTTCTATCAAAACGCGCTCGGCGCGATTTCATTACTCACCATATGATTGTAACTTTCAGGACCTTCTAAAAATGTGAAAAGAAAAGCAAAGCCTCTTGTGAGGTCAAAGGCGACATCGGCACCGAAAAAAACCAAAACGGACGAAGATATTTCGATTCTTGATTTGGCACACGCGTCTTGACCATAGACGATACGACCGGAATAATAAAGGCTCAGGTAGAGCCTCCGTGTCCAGAAGAAGATCTACCAGAGGGTTAAGAATGGTATGTGGGGATCTTCAAGACTAGCAGAAAGACAGATTTAATTTTCATGTCTAGAGTTAAGGAAACAGATCAAATGAAGAAACAAGGTATTCTGATCACATGCGAAGAACATGACGATTCATACTGTTCCGTATTACTTGAAGCGGGTCCGAAAAATAAAAAAGTATTGAAGAAGTTAAATTACTGCAGTGCCAGTTCCTTTAAAGAGACAAATTTAAGAAGCGAGATGAGGCCAGCAGATAACCTCTTCAAATTTTATCGGGGCGTGTGGTGAACCATTGACACCAAAAAATATGTGAAGGTCTCTACCTGTGAGAAGAGCAATCAAGACAAGGCCATCAGCCTAGTGTGTATCTACAAACTTTAAAAGAGAAGGAAGATGCAAGTTCTAGAGGCGTGGGAACAGACGTTCTCAAGATTACAGAGATATGACTAGTGATGACGATAAAGGCGAGACGATTAGAGGCCATGAGCAAACTCAAGAAGTATCTTCGACCAAAGATCCACCTGGGCCTTAAGTTCACGCGATCCAATCTATGTCGATGTGCTTTTTAGATCCACGAAGGCTATGTTTGTCGCGAGAAGATACGACAAGCAGCACGCAATGGAAATAGTCAACAGCATGATAGAAAACCCAGGGCAGGTGCCAATGCCGGCAGATGTGGTGCCTTTTGATATGAAGACGAAGAAGGTGTTGATATGGAATAAACTTGAAGATTTAATTGGCAACCCGGATATTCACTTCATGATAATTGATGGCCAAAGATTCAAAGTGGAGGGCGCAGAAGGTTTTGATCATCAAGCACAAAAACTGGAAATTAGTTATTCCATAGACTATATTCAATCAGAAATTGCGGTTCCTCAATTGGCTCAACAATGACAGCGAAATTAGCCGAATCAGCTGCTAACGAATGACATGGGAAAGACATTCCTATACAAAAGGTATTTTATTTTCAAGACGTAGTTAGTGGAATTTAAACAGCGCCAGCGCGACGGTTGCTTTAATGTGCATTTCCTGTATCAATCGGCCAGCGCTGCTGTTAATCGGTTTGCCAAGAATCACCGCTGGTAGCGATTTCTTCATGTGCCGAGCGGCGTTTCTAAATCGTGATTAGCAACGCTGGCGGCGTTTATATTGTTATTTGTTTTGCCGGATTTACGAAGCGGCGCTGGCTCGATTTCTTCATCATGAAGAAATCGCGCCAGAAGCAGCGTTCCTGATAAAACAATGATTTAAATCGCCTCGCGCGTTTATATTGTTATTGCTTTGGCGGCATGTCTTTTTATTTACCTAGCGGCACATATTTTGCGGTCCGTATGTGGGCGATTGCGACGCGCTCTAACCAATGGATCGAATATGGAAAACCAATGCCGACCGGACAAAAGGGCAATCTAAGAGTGCGAATTCAAATTACTAGAAACCTTTGTGCCAAACCATGTCTGAGGACAAAGAGTAAGGGCACCAGATCGAAGAAGAAAAAAGGGGATGCACAAGCTAGCTCAGAAGATCAAACGGTCCCAAAGGATGCCTGCAAGATTGTTTTTTCTTCTGACTAGGTATGGGAAAAGTGGAACGAATTTTGGGACGCCTATACGGAAAAGAAGTTGCCAGATTCATATGGCAGGTTTCCTCCGCAAGATACGTCTATTTTTTATATAGGTATCACAGAAATGAGAAAGGCACAAGGATTGGATAATGCAGAATTACTCTATGTTCTAGATAGGTGCATCAGAAAGGAAGTTGTCTACAAGAAAACGTCTGCAGCAAAGCACTTGACATCTTTCGAAGATGCATGCCAATCGCTAAAAAATATGAAAACTATGCTGAACATTCAAAATTCGAACAGGTGCTTTTACTATCCCAGACTTACAAAGTAAAGTTACATCATTCCTAAATCCATGCATCCAATTAAAGTATGCTGCTCGAAACTCAGAGAGGGGTAGGCCTCCAAACTGATCCAGATTGAGTTTTCGCTAGTAATTGGATCAATGAGTTCGTATTGGAGGCAATGAGAGAAAAACCATATTTCACAATGATGTAGCTGTAAAAACTTTTGATCAACCATTTGTTTGGACGGATTTCCTTTTTGGGTTGGCCATAATGGCAAACCCTCGGAGAGGTGGGTTGATAGAATATGCCACTAGACATGCTAATTCAACAGAAGGAGATTGGAGTCTCTCTGCATTGAACAGTTCCGATCGAAAGCCTCTCTGCCTTATGTGGCATGATCAGAGCGGCCTCCTATGATGACACATAGATTTGCGTGTGAGAGTGTTAGGATAGCTTGATCTTGACCAGAACTCCATCACAAAATCTTCAACCTCCCCAATTCCGGCGCTATTCGCCGCCATAGCCAGTCGAATTCAACCCCAAATCGCCATAGCCAGATTCTTTCTTCTTCTCGAGACATATGTGTGATGGTATGGTATGCCAGCTTACTCGCACAACAGCTCATATTGCCCCTTCGCCAGATCTTGAAAAGGGGAAAATCTCGTTAACGCTTCTATTCTCCAGCCGGTGGGTTACGAAAGACAGAAATTCGGTTTACGGAATGATCCTTGCCCTTCGATTTCTTTGCTTGGCCATGGATTTCCACAATGGCCATGGATTCTAAAGAGGAAACCCAAAGATATTTTCCAATTGGTAAATTATACGAACCGATAGATGAATTTGGGCCTGAATACTAAAGAACGAATGCTAGTAATCAATGATTACTATTCATAGTGGCACCCGTATTCACTGTAATTTATATAACATTCAGAGGAGCAATTTGAGGATGCTTTTCTACAGTTGTTGAACTAGAGTATGATACAACATTCTTAGTATGCTACAATGATACTATATAAGAAGCAAACAAATTAATGCAATTCATAAAAAAATTCAGTTAGACATTCAACAACCAAGAAGATATCAAAAACCCTTTTTTTCGAAGATGTAAAGTTGGGACTAATATGCAGCCATATGGCATACATTCTTTTCTAGAATGTCAAGTTACGAGATATGTCCAGTTTTTTACTTGCATTCTCAGATTTTGATTGCAATCCAAGATTTTTACTTCCCATTCTAGAGATCTTTACTTGAATTCTGGAATTCCTAGTACTATTACTTGCATTTTACCTTACATTTTAGTTTCTTAATTAAAAGTTTAGAGCCTAGGGGAATTGAACCCCGGTGAAACTATAGCCTAGCAACAAATCAACAGATCGTGAAAAGGGGGTTAAACAAGAGTAGCTGTCATCTTCAAACAAGAATATTGCCTTCCTTAAACAAGAATGGCTGTTATCTAGTATCTGCCTCTGCTTCATTGCCTGAATCATGAAAAAGCTTACAAAACTAGGAAATGCAAAAGAAAATCTTAGCCTAGCAAGAACCTTTCAAAAAATCTTAACAAAGAACCGCTTAACAAGAAATCTTACAGAGAACCGCCTTGCAAAAGAACCTGCTTCAAAGCCTCGACAATATGCATTGCCTAACTATGCTTAAATCACGAAAAGAAAAGGATCAAACAGATTTTTGCCTTAAGAACCAAAAATCAAAAGAAGCAAGCATAGGGAAGTGGATATTTACACTTTTCAGCGTAGATCTTTAACCTGAATGGTAGCAAAAAAACAATGTAGAAGACTATCATCAGAAAAGCAAGGCGATATTAAGGGGAGAAAGGAGTAAACCATTTGAAACTGCAAGCTATTTTTCTGCTGCAAGAGATTCGTCTATCTTCTAAGTAAAGTGCTCAGGAGTCATAGCTCAAGATTCATAGCATAGGAGTCATCGCCAGGGAAAATGCAGACGAATGACATGTCAGAATCTTCCCTAATCCAAACTTCACATTACAATAATTGCCCTTTTATTGCAATTCTGGCATGGAAGGTGTGCCAACGCACAGCAATTCTGACGTGTCAGGTGTGCCTCCGCGTTGATGCACGTCGGCACACATTCCACGCCAGAATTGCAACAAAAGGGCAATTCTTGTATACAGAATGAACTCAGAGTGTTTTTAGAGATGCCATGTCGTATCGAAATGCATTATAGTTATTGCATTCTAACAATTTACATGGAAAAAATATCATAATAATTGGTCAAGAGATTCCAAATCTACTATTATACTGGGCGCAGAGACGCAGTCCAGGTCAGCCTGGGTATAGGTCAAATAAATACTGTAGTTGGAGATAGAGTTTATAGGACTATAACTAGCTTGTAATAAATGTTATATAGCATATATAATGGAATATATTAGGAATGGCCATACTTTCATTGGTCTTTCAACGAGCTTCCACGAGCGATTGCTTCGACGAGCGATTTCCCATCGGCATTCTTAGCTGTGAAAGCCTGAGAAGATACTAAGATAGCACATTTTGTGCCCATTCGTTTTGACAATCTTGAATCTATCTAGGACCAACAGAAAAATTTCGAGGTATACCGAGGCTGCAAAATTAGGGTATGCAGTCTATCCTGGTTAAATGGCCCAATTAACCCAAGGAGTTACACTCCATTCTCACGTGAAATAGATTTTCATTTTACTGCCATCTGTTTTCTCTTGGTGTGGTTTTACAGTTCATATATATAAAAAGTATACCGTAATTTCCGATGCTCTTCAATTTGTTTGAGTTGTATTAGTGCTCGAGGTTTTTTTGGTTGAATGTGCGTAACTCGTTGCAGACAAGTGTAATTGTATCAGGCCTGTCAATTTATGTAGTTTGACTAAATTATGTACAGACCTGATTGTATCACAGCTATGGGATTTTGCTTCAGAATGAGATGAGATTTAGTATGCATGCTCGCATTGTACCTTCAACAATTTTCATCAATAAAATTCATCAGATGATTGATACAGATTATTGCTGTTTTGCGTGTTCTTCTTTTGTCTTGCTTGTGGGATCTTGAAGTTACTTTTGGACTACAATGTATTGCCAATGCCAAGTCTAGTGGTGATGTCCTTATGTGGTTATTTATATTTGGAAACTGCTTTTAGCTGTGCTAATTTCATTTAATGATGCTATTTTATCACTAGAGCAAAGTTTGGCTGGCCTATTATGCTGTCTATGAAGTGCTTAAGGCCATTCTTTGCTGCTAGAATTTGCAGAGGTGATGTTGCAACATCTGCAGTACCAATGAGGATTGCATGTTTGTGCACAGAGTCATCTTTATCAGGTACCTATCTCATGAAGCAAATTATGATTATTGACATGGATTATTGATGTAGATTGTGGGTCATTGACCAGAGGAAGAACTTTTCCTGGAGGATATACTTTCTCATGAGAGGATTACGGAATCTGTTAAGAAGAAACTAGATGACTTACAGCCCGGAGAAAACCTAAAATACACAAATGTGTTTGATCTCATAATGGAAACTGATATACTTTTAGATGCTTGTCGGAAGATCAAAGCTGGAGATGAAGGAGATCCCTTGCAAGTTGAGATGAGTAGGACAGAGCTGAACTGTGTACAAGAAATCCAACAAGGCATAAAATCTGGAACCATAGACTTTTCATGTTTTAAAGTTCCAGAGGAAGCACTCAAGAGAAGGAAATAGCATGTCTAGTTGCAAGAATGATCAATTGTTTACAGAAGCTTAATACACAGCCAAGTTTCAAGTTGGGATGTTCATACAGTCTTTCAAGCCAAATTATCTCATTTTTAGAAAATATGGATTACATGTTATTACAAGGACTAAGAGCTCAACGCAGTTTGTATGTACATATCTTCAGGGTTGTATGTTCTTGTGCGCAAGATATTCTTCTTAAAACAAACTATGAGAGGCATGTCTTGTTCCGAATTTATGACACCGAGAACAGCTTCTATGTTACTCTTAAAGTTTTCATGTTATTTATCTTTTCTTTTTCTACTGATAGAAAGCTGCTAATTTTCGTGCAGTTCTTCTACTGATAGAAAGCTGCTAATTTTCGTGCAGTTCCTCACCACTGAGTCATCAATAAACATAAAAGAAAATTGTATAACTCGAGTTTTACATCTCCCTATTGCTGCAAGTTTTTGGGTTGCCCCTAGGGGGGCAAACCCTCGTTTATGTGGGTATGTGGGCATATCCAGGTATATGCCGGCATATGCCTAGCATATGCTTGTGACTGCTCAAAACTGGCTGCTGCCTGTAAACTCTCGGTCATCCAGCCCCATTCCTTCGCAGGCGTGGCTATGGCGCAGCTCGACCCTTCTTCTTCTTCCAAGCATTAGGGAAGCATGTCGTTCGCTATTGACATTCCTTGTAGATGCTCGAGTTCTTATTGCTGCATTAGTTGGAGCTTTTCCAGAATCATGTCTAGACGAGGTGGGGTTTGCTTCTAGAGTTATATTTCAGCATGTAGGCTTTAATTAATGATTAAGAAAGCCCCGCACGGATTTCGCGAGTTATTCATGCAATTTCAACTCTTGCTCGGCTTTATGGAGGGTTTGCCATACAATGGGCACAAAATTAAGCACATTTGGCTTATCCTCGCATCGGTCATTACAGAAAATGAAAAGATGACGCCCTTGCAGGCTTTATCTTCTGTTGTACTGGGGCAGAATCTTCATTTTGTTAGTAGTTGGATGGAGTGAATATCAAATGTTTGTCGGCATGAACAAAAAAGGTCTTGGAAACAGTTCAATCTGGGCCCAACCACTTAGTTAACTTCATCTCTAGCAGGGTAAATTTAAGCATTGCAAGCTAAGCAATGGGAATTTTGTTAGGTTGTAGAGTCTATCAGCATTATTTTGTATTCTTTGTTGGGGTCTTGCTCTAGTAACTTATATCAACATTTGTATATCACCCCTGCTATAATGGATTCATTCTTTTGGAAGAATAAGTGAAATGTGCATGATATATGAATAAAGCTTTGGTCTGTTGCAATGCTTTAGGAATCATGGTGCATGATCTGAGGTGAGTTCCGGAGTGTATGGAAAGAGATGCAAGAAACTGGAATACACGAGATTGATTAGAAAGCCGTCTACATAGAGTTAAATATCCACCTTCTAACGGACTAAATAAGGGCATCATGTTCTAGACAAAATTTTGAAGATGGGTATAAGGTTCAAGATTAATTAATCACCTGAATGAATGTGGGTCTGGTAAAGGGTTCATGGTCTTATTCCAAGAACTTCCAACAGGTCTTTCTTGGGCACATTTCGACCGCCTCCAAGGCCTTTGCCATATGATGCAAATTTTAAGGTACATTAGACTGCAAAGAGATGGTCTTTGTTTGCGTTTGTTTTTTGTAGCTTCAAATCCGTTCTTCATTGAGGGCCTGAATTGAATGATCACTCTAGACTCTTAGATGTGTTGATTTTGTTTGAAGATTCAGAATAAAAAAGGCTGGGCTTCCTGATTGCATTATTAGTTCAATTGACAGACGATCTTCTGGCATAACCTAACTGGTTTTCCTTTATATAGGAAAACGTTCATGAGGGTTTTGTTTGCTTGCAGTCACATGGGGTTATTGCGTGAAGATTGTCATCATTTCATCTCTATGAGAGAACACAATGACTCCAAAGCTGAGAATTGGATCCAAAGCATGGCTCCAACTCCTGCATCCATTTCGTGGATGGCTTTGTTTGGTGCTTGCAACATCTATGCAGAGCAGGAAATGGCAATGTGTGCAGCAAAGTGTCTTTTGGATTTGGACTCAGATAATGCAGTATCGTATGTGCTGTTAGGCGATATTTATGCCGCAGATGAAGGGTTAAGTGGCTGCCTAGAGTATTTTGACAAGGGTTGGGTTGAATCTCAAAGCAAATTATCTGATTTTCCAGCAAATGCCTGAGGGAGATGTTATATCATGGAATTCTATGATTTCCAGGATATGCCCTGGAGGAACAGTGGAGAGATGAACCGCAGTGTACATAAAAAAAAACGTCATGCAATTGGCTCCTTGTAAGGATTTAAATTATTGTCAGGGTTGTGGAACGCAATGCCATGTATGATAAATGTCCTTTTCTTCTATGGTCTGGCTATCAACTGCTCCAGAATTCCAGTTGGGATCATTTAACTCTTTTGTACTGTCATATTTCTATCAAACCGATGTTCCCTGTTTGTAGAGCACTCATTTCTTTTGGATTTAAAAGAAAGGTGAATGGTACTTTCTTCTGGTGGTATATTACAGTATACACATACGACGAGACACTCTCGAAGCATGGCATTATTTGGCTGACTCTTTATCTTATTGTGCTGGTGGGCTGCTTAAATTTATTACTTAACGATAAGAACAAGGCTGAAACTGCAGAGGCTGATGCAATTTGACCTCTCGTGAATGTGCTGAAAACAAGCACAATAGAAGCCGGACAAGATGTTGCTACTTTATTAGTGAAGGATGAATACAAGGAAATGACTGGTGGATCTGGTGCAATTCCACTTCTAGTAGATTTTCTAATCTATGGGATGTTTTGTGGTAAGAAGGATGCTGCAACAACATTGTTCAATCTTTTTATTTTCCCTAAGAATAAAACAGAGATTGTAGAAGCAGAGGCAGTCAAACCATTGATCAAACCATTGATCGGCTTGATTCAAGCATCGTGGCACAACACGAGCTAAAGAGAAGGTAACTTTTCTTTTGTTATTGTATCCTACAATTACGGAAACAAAAGAAGTCATCTCACCATATTTCTCTTCTTACAATTTCCTTATTGAAAACTATTTTGACATTGCCACCCCCCATCGGAATAACTCTTAAATTTAAGGACGAGGACTTTTCTTGGACATAACCCTCATATTCTGCACAGTGAAGAACAGAAGACGGGCCACACTATTTGATCATAGTTTGGACTGGCTGGTAAGTGAAAATCTGGTAATTGGTTGACGAGAGTGCCTTACAATTTTTACTGCTTGGGGTAATTCTATAGCACCACAGAGTAGGGATTATTTGTTGAAGTTGAAAACATGTTTGGCAGTAAAAGTGGTAATATTTCCAACGGCGGTTATTGGTAATGAAGACATATCAAAAGATAGACCTTATTCTATGTAGTTGCTACCTATCCTCCCCACTAAGAAAACCATATGATTGTTAAACACAAGCGAAACATGTGTGTGCACTACCCAGGCTTAAGCCATTGGACACTAATTTATATAGTTTTATGATTGTTTAGGCATATACAATTCTTCGTTTTTTTAGAACAGTGTGAAAAGACCAGCATCAGACAGGCATACGAATAAACTCAATGTCTGATACTCTCAGTATATGGAATTAAAATCCTCTAACCTATTCTTCCAATGTCTATGACGCAAAAAATTACAATTTCTAGGTTTCTTTCGTACAAGTTCGATCCAAACCCCAAAATTTTCTTATTGTTGTCTAAGCCAATATGCAGATTTTGCATGGCCTATAAAATGAACTATACTGATTTACAATCTTTGCAAGGTCTATAAGACATTATAACCTAGCGTCAATATGTACATAAGTACTTTATCAATCTTGATTTTTTTACCATGCTTTACGTAAACGACTAAGGGAGATGGGCAACATAATATGTCAAGCTTCTGTCTTTGCAAGTGCTTGGATGCTCTATAAAAACACGAAATTCGATAAATTTTATGTGCAGAGCGGCAGAGGCAAAGATGTGACTTCGCATCTATGCCTCTCCCCTTCTAGCTAGAAGACAATCGTTGTATTTTTGCCTTGCATTGAATTTATTTTTGGGTTGCCCCTAGGGGGCAAACCCTCGTTTATGTGGGTATGTGGGCATATTTAGGTATATGTCATTATGCCCTAGCATATCTTTGGTGATCGCTCCAAACCGGCGTCTTTGCAGTAAACTCTCGATCATCAGCCCCATTCCTTGGCGGGCATGGCTATGGCGCAAATGGCTTCGACCCTTCTTCTTCTTCCAAGCATTTTCCTCTGGCTTCCAAGAGCATGGCGAGTTATTTACCATCTTGCTTTGAGTTTGGATGTACAAGCAAACAAATCTTCGTAAATGATTGTGCTATGGTTTTGATGAAAATCTGAGCTTCAAGATGAAGTTCCGAGGAGGTCTTGGTGGACCAACCCAAAAAGGAAATGGAGGAGTCCGTTGACATTCTGTTGTAATATCAGGTGTAGCTGAAAGATCTTTTGGTGAATGTGCTGGATTAGATGTCTTCCCTGAAAATGAAGAATTTAACTACTTGGGTATGGGGCCAGTGGCATTTGAGATGTGCATACCCACGGCAAAGAGCGATCCAGATGCTGAATCAAGTGACGACTTGCCAAACATATGTAGTGAGTATCAAATGTTTACGATAATATTTATTTTTTTAAGTATTCTTGGTTCCAAATTGCAATGACATTTCTTTGTTTGTTTAGGCACACTAAGCAGTCCCAAAAGCTGCAGAAATGCAAAAATGCCTTTCGTGGAACATACAGGTGCATCTATCATTCTTAGTAGTAAGGATGTCTTAGAAATTTTCTCGTTTTTTGGGCTTAAAGTCAGAGCTTCGGTTTTTGGAACATGCGAGAAAACTTTGTCTATTGCACGGAATCAAAAAGAAGCTAATGGAGAAATTCATCACGTGATGATGATCAGAGGGATCTTGTGGGCATGATAAATCATGAAGCAGGCCATGACGAAATCTCTGAGGAGGCAGATTTGGTGGAATTGGAAATGAAGGCAGAAGAACATGCATCTGAGGAAAATTGTTCTTTAGAGGAGGGTATTGAATGTAGTGAGGAGGTAACGAGCATAGAATGCCAGTCTATTGAACAAGTAGACAATTGCATGGAAACAAAGGAAGAACCTTATTTTTCAAATGAGAAGGTTGGATGCGATGAATGCCTTGCTCTAAATGTTGAATGCCAGTCTGTTGAACAAGTGGAAACGAAGGAAGAACATTTTTCTTCACATGAGAAGGTTGGGTGCAGTGATTTAGGCATTGTGGTAGTTGAAAGATCTGAAAATGAATGCCAGTCCGTTGAACAAGTGGAAACGAAGGAAGAACATTATTCTTCACATCGTTAATGATGGCCTCTGCCAATCTTCACTTTTCTTTCTCTAATACTGGGATGGGCTTGAAGAAAGAAGGAGGAAGAATGGATGAAGAATGGGAAGAAAAAAAATCAAGAACAAAGAAGAAGAGGAAGGAAAGGAAACCAAAAAAAGAGGAAGGTTGGGCATGCACCATTCAATCCAAAAAACCTATTCAATCTAAAAAACATGATATACCAACCTTAGAATAGTTGCTTGCAGGTAGATCAGGGTACTAGCGCCGCGGATCGCCCAAGAACCTCGAAGAAGTAGGGCAAAAAGAAGTTCCGGAAAAGCCGCGCCGCGGGTTCAAAATATTACAGGCGTCAAAAGATGGATGTCACGTCGCGCATGCGGCGTTATTTCAAATCCGTATAAAATCGCATTATAAATACGGTCTTACGTCGCATGCACGCCCCCGTGACGTATTTTGTTATAGCGGCGTTATTTTTTTGCATCTTTTTTAATGTGATGCTCATTAAAGTTTGTCCCTAGGCTTATTTGAACAGTCCCCGAGGCATGCATGCGATCAATCACATTCAGGATTCTATTACTACCAAATAAAAATTGTATGGCGAAGTCGAATCGCTGTTCTCGGGACGGTCGCCCGAGACGCCCAGCGGTTTGGATGAGTTCTCCGGACCGATCTTGGATTTTTGGTCCTGTTCGAGCTGGATCCTTGAACGGAGGATTCAACGGTCGGATATATAGGGGAACTGAGCTTCGGGAGGGTGTTCATTAGCATACTGATCCCCAGTGGCGCCCGCGCCAGAGTGCCTCGAGAACGTTTTTGGGGTCCGTCTCTCACGGGGGGCCGGGACTCTCCCCCTCTTGAGGTGGCCATTCAAAGTCCTCGCCTTTGTTTGACTTGGGGAAGGGTGCAGTCATGCTTGCCCAACAACGCTGCCCGGACCGTTCTAACCCCAACGCTTGGGTGCGGACCTTATCCAAAAATTTTGGAAATTTTCGTATCTTCGGTGATGACCATGGAAGCCAGCTGACCAAAAAACCATAATTTAATTCCATGCCATGCATTAACTACGAATTTATGAACCATAAATGCAATAAAATGCATAACTAAAAGAGTGTGCATCGAAAAAAGGCGAAGTCTTTGACCAGGGGGGCAACAAGGCGGTCGGACACATTAAAAAATTTCCACTTGAAAGCAATCTTTCAACAAAGGTACAATTGTTTTAGAAACAAAACCAGTTCATTACAAGTTAGTTATGCCATCCATGTCAAATAGCTTTAGGGCTTGAGAAAAACCAAAACAAAAACCCTTCTAGAATCGGCAAGTCACCCGGGGTTTACGTTTGGGAGGCCCTCTCCTTGTCAGATTTGGTGGGACTTGCGCCGCGTGTCTTGACATGGAGTGGGGGGTGTTGACGCTTGAGTCGGGACCCTAAACTCCCAGGAAGTTGCTTGCCCGAATTCAGTTCATTACAAGTTAATTATGCCATCCATGTCAAATAGCTTTGGGGAGCGAAATTGTTGAACAAGGGCATTCTCTCTATCCATATGCCTTGATCTTTGAAACACAACCATCATCACAAGCAACCAAATCTAACCCCCAACCCGCCAAGACTAGTCTTTTGCTTTTACAGAATCATTTATCTTCATTCTAGTAGTTATGATGCTTTTCACGTAATCATTTATCTTCATTCTAATAGTTATGATGCTTATATTCTCAATGCAATCTTAGACCAAGTATAACGTCCAATGAGCCAAGGTCAACCCCAAGTACAACGATCCCACAAACTCCATTCCTTTGACCTTAGCTAACCCTTTGACCTAGACCTTCTCCTAAAAATTTCAAAATTGGGTGTCTTTGGAGATGGATTAGAATCAGGTGGTAAAAAATCAGAATTTATTTTTCGTACAATGCATTAATTTTAATTTATGAATGTCTTGCCACCGCAAAAGCCCCGACTTCTACTTGCCACATCGGAGGAGGACAGGCCCAAACTCGGCTCCGTCAGTTCCCTTGCTCCGTATTCTGGCTGCGGCTTAGGCTAGGTCCCAAGTGCAATGTAGACCAAGTCTCGGCCCCCAAAACATAAACCCTTCTAGAACACGGCAAACCCACTGGGGTTTATGTTTTGGAGGCCCCTCTCCTCGTCGGTTTACCTGCGGGACCTTGTGACTTGGCGTGGAGTGGGGGTGTTGGCGCCTTGAGCACCGGACCATAAAATCCCCGGGAAGCTGCTGCCCCGAATTTCCTCTCCCCAAGGCCCAGGGGACGGATGGGCGACCTCCCTCTCAGGAATCACGATTTGGCTCGCCAATGGACTCGAAACGTCGACATTGCCACGGGACCAAGTTCGTGGCGGAAGACCACCCGACCTCAAGAAGCCAAAGTAGCTCACTTCCATCACACTCGTAGTCAATTGGCCTAAGATGTGGATGCGGGATACCTTCGTGGTGGGGCGTGAGTGTTTTTTCTTTTGCAAAACCGACCTTGTAACTTGCTCCTTAGGGTAATTTCGCCATTCGGACGATTTGGCGGGGGTCGATTTGCCATTCAGGGAACCTCCCGGTGCGAGCAACGACAAGACTGCTGCCCGGTTTCTACAAGGCCGACCTCGGGGGCCAGCGGTTTGACAAGTTCTCCCGACCGATTCGGAATCTTTTGGGGGCCTTCGAAGAGGGGCCCTGAACGGAGGATCCAACGGTCGGATAGGGGAAAGACTCCGGGAGGGTGGTCATTAAGCGTCCCCCAGGGAGCGCCGAGGAAGGGCTGCCTCGGGAACTTTTTTGGATCCCGCCTCTTGGGGTCCGGACTCTCCCCTCTTGTGAGAGATCCCTGCAAGGTCCTGGCCTCGTTTGACTTGGGGAAGGGTGCCATCTCGGTTGCCCTGCAACGGGCTGCCCCGACCGTTCTAATGCTAACCCTTTGACCTAGACCTTCTCCGAAAATTTCGAAAATTGGGCTGTGTGCTGGAGATGGATCAGGAATCCAGCTGGCAAAAAATCAGAATTTATTTTCGTACAATGCATTAATTGTGAATTTATGAATGTCTTGCCCCTTGCAAAAGCCCCCGACTTCTACTTGCCACATCGGGGAGGAGGACAGGCCCAAACTCCGCCGTCGGTTCCCTTGCTCCAGTATTCTCGGCTGCAGCTTCTCGGCCAGGTCCCAAGTGCAACAGACCAAGTCTCGGTCCCCAAAACGCAAACCCTTCTAGAACCTGGCAACCCACAGGGTTTACGTTTTGGAGGCCCTCTCCTTGTCGGTCGAGGGGGACCTTGCGACTTGGCGTGGAGGAGCGGGTGTTGGCCTTGAGCACGGACCCTAAAATCCCGAAGGCTGCTTGCCCGAATTTCCTCTCCCCAAGGCCACGGGGACGGACGAGGCGACCTCCCCTCTCCGGGTGCGATTTGGCTCGCCAATGGACTCGAAGCGTCGACATTGCCACAGGGACCAAGTTCCGTGGCGAAGACCACCCGACCTCCAAGAAGCGCCAAAGTAGCTCACTTCCATCACACTCGTAGTCAATTGGCCTAAGATGTGGATGCGGGATACTGTCGTGGAGGGCGTGAGTGTTTCTTTCTTTTGCAAAACCGACCTGTATAGTGGCCCAATTGTAAGAATGTATATTTCTAACTTGAGATTTCTATGGTTATGTATAGGTATTGTATAAAAAAATCGTTGAAGTATTCAAAATAAATAAATCCCCTGAAGGTAGCAAGCATTTGTGATTTGCGAGAAGTGTGGAGCATTGGCTCACATGTGTTGAGCATGATAAAGATACACAGTATGAATGGATAGATTTCCAGCTAGTGAAAGGGAAGAACATAATGAATGCAACTATAAAGAGTTGGAGTACGTTTTGAAGCAAATCAGCCTTTCAAACTAGCCAACCTGCAACAATTAATGGTTTAGTACAAGTAGATGATTTTGAATTGCGTGTGTTGTTTAACTCTTCTTCAAACAGATCACATTGCATGAACATGTGCTCCAAAGTGTGGTGCGGCTCCTTAAACAAGACGTATAGGATATAATGGCATTTCTTTCCGTGGTTTGTAGTATTTTAGAAAAGCCTTGTAGCTAAGGTTATTGTTATATCATAGAATATAAGAAGTAAATTGTTACTCCTAGGCAAGCAACGTGATTACGATTTCTTTGCCATATGTTTGATATCGCCAAGTTCTAAACAACCACATTGGCTTGAAGAAAATGCTAGAAACAAAAACATAGATTCATGATACAAGCCTTGGCAAAGAAAATGATTATGGGTCATTCATTAAGAAGGCAGTTTTACATAGCTGGGATTATTTTAAACACTTTATTTAAATCGGTGCCTTTAAATACAGTTATGATGGTTATGATATCAATCTTTTTAATTTGGGATTTTCCGGTTTGACTAAAAAAGTTTTTGGAATTTTTCTTAGCCCCATTTCCTATGATTTTGAAGGGTTTAGTGGCCGGGAAAAAATTCCGATATTCCAAAAATCGAAAAGAAATAATTTGTGGTTTTAGAGTCATTGCTTTTTCGATTTAGGTCAAGTTTCTAGGTGGAAAATAATTTTCGAGATTAGGCTAAGATATTCTAAGTTAGCACTGTAAGTAGTCCTTATTTTTCACCGTGGAGGCCCGAAACACAGACAAAGCAAGGAATACAGAGTTGCCCATGCCAACGGCACCTCCTGCTAGCTGAATCGGCCCTACTTCCTCTTCTTGCGGCACAGCAGCACCTTTGCTTGCCCTGGCCAGATCCGGATCCTTTGCAAATTGTAAAAGATTGAGAATTGCAAGGTCTGGTGTATATCTTGGTGTAGCATGATTACTTCCAGTATTCATGAGCTAGGTAAGGACACGATTTTGTTTTCATAACTCTGATTCTATTCCTTAGGGGATTTATATTTTTTCTGGCCTGGCATATTAGGCAGAATATGTTTTGAAGGAGCCCTTTTCTTTGTAAGCGTAGTTTACTATTTGCATAGAGATCGGATGCTCTTTTTTTACAATTTATAAGCAGTTGATATATACGAATCTCTACTCACCATGTGTCTCCTCTTTCTAGGTTCTCTCTCTTCAAATAATGACAAGAGACTGACATTCGGTTCTCTGAAATGCTTGATGAGTACAAAAATCCCTAGGATACGTGCTCTTCATCCATCTGCTCCATTTTGATATGTGCTTTTCGCATGTCTCTGTCCTTGGTAAGAACCGAATCAATTTGCTCTTTGAAGTAGGCCCATTTCTTCTTTACCCATGTTGTTGTTTTATTATATTTGAAAGGGATTAGAAGGACCATTGTCAAGGGAAATAATATCTAACAAGATCTATCTTTTTGCAACATCTGTATTGGAACCTACCTGCTTTTGAAAGTCATTGCCACAGCAAAATCAACTGTGGACCATGATGAGAGGCCCAACGTAATTATCACTTTATTTGAAAATTGTTGTAATATTGTGCTGTCTGAAGTAAGCAGTCTGATTGGGAACAAATCCTAAACTCATGGTGATAAACTAAGTCTTTGTTGCTATTTGCAGAAAAGAGTGACCATACTCTATTGTGTGTGCAAATGGAACAATGAAGCAATTAGCCAGCACTTAAAATGGTTCAATTCCATATTTTATCTTTGCCTATATGCTTTTTCCCTTGCACATGCATATGTTATATGATATTATAATCTTTTCCTAGATTCTGGGTCCTCCTAAGAAGAAGTCACCACCAAAGCTTTTAAAGTAAATATCTGAACTCTAACCGTGCTTAGGCTCTATTTAAACATGACTATCTGATTATTGACCACTTTAATCTGCAGGATAACTACTGATACTATGCAATTTGCACTGTTTATGGCCTTCCTGATCGATGCTGCCATCTATTTGCAGAAGATATGGCTGGTAAACTTAGATCTAAATGAAGCATCATTTTTTCTTAAGAGATATAATCTATGCTCTTTAGATATATTACTCTAATGTTTTTTCACTTTTGGCCTTTTTGATCCAAAATGTGTTGGGTAATAACAAAGAATCAGGGCAGAGTTCTACTATAGCTGGCACATAAGCTGGAGTAATAAAAATACCGGATGCCTTTAAGACGGTGGAGTGAAAAGATACAGGATGTCTGTAAGATGGAGGCAACAGATGGTTGGCACTCATAGCAGGGTTTCTGATTCTACATTGGCATAGGGTTCCTGTGGATTTATTAGGATATCCTGGTGTTGACAATGAACATCTGTATATTTGTGCAGCATTGAGATTACAAACATTTAGATTGTGTAGCATCCAAGAAGGACAACTATTACTAAAAGGCTGCCTACTGAAACTGTTGGGCTGTAAATGAGATTCTGAAAGAGATTACGAACATTGTCCGATGGAATGTTTCTAACAAGATGCATCCTTTTATAACATTTTTTTGTGTTTGTATGGCTACCTATGTGCCTTTAAAACGTCTTACTGCAGCAGAGCAACTCTGCACCATGATGAGAGGTATATTATCTATGAGAATGCCATATCTGATACATTGGTTCAAGATATGGTGCCTTGATATTATTTTGTAGTCGCCAAGGGGCAGCAAAACTTTACAGTAGCTAGGATTTATGTTTTAAAATTGAAACTTATGGATGCATATCCATTGCGTTTTCTTTATGGGTGTTGTTTTTTACCAGGATGGATTTAGTCATGTGAAGGCAGTGCAGAGTTCACATTCGACAAGGATTAAATCCTCTTTTTTTGGTATGATAAGGCCCTAATCTTTTAAGAGTATGCACGATATGGAAATGAGGTACTTTTCTCTAAAGCGTTGTTATCATTTATTGTTGATTGTACTGGTTCTATTATTTGCCCTTGGAGGTGTTTGGAGCAGGCTTGACAGGATGTCTCTGTTGACCTTAGTTGAAAGTTGAGGTATCAACATGCACAACTTGCGAAATTGTTGTTCTAAATGTGAAGATAAACCACAACAAGCAACCAATTTTGTTTGATAGTACAATTCCAGGTACAATGGTTAGTTTTCTGCCTTCGTCTTTGGACTATCATTTACTTGATAAAATGACATTACTTCTCTATTCATGCACAAGGTGAGAACGATGCAGAGCAGTTTAATACATTTGGACATAGTTAATGTCACCTCCGTGCAATGATGATAAATGGAGCTTCAAATGTGTTACGTAAGTTGCACAGTTTGGAGCTTTTTAATTTTGAGTTGCATAGGGTTTAGTTGGAGTTGCATGTATTTGCAGGTTTTCCTTTTGGGGATTGGATATATCGCTAGCTAGCAGTGACACCTACGGCACCCTCAATAGGGTATGTTTGATCCAGCCTTATTAATTAACGTTCTATATCCAACATTAGGTCCCTGACTACTGCTAGAAAAACGTAGGGCACCAATAACTTAACTAATATTACACCATGCCTAAGCTCTAATTCTTTCATGCCTAAGATAGTTCGGACAGATGCGCTCAGATTTTTATAGCCTTTCAGGCATCTCAACATCTCGAATGTTTGGTGCAGGCAACTTCGCTATTGCATGATGTTGGATGCAAGTTTTTGTTAAAGGTGTGCACAAGATCCAAAGGAACACGAACCTCTCAGGAAGCCTGACTTGCTGAAGTCTCTCACAGATCCCAGATACCATGGTATCCTTTGTGTAGCAATGCTCAACTGGAATATGACAAGTTCTTAACAAGTTTGCAGAAATACATTGCAGAAACACACAAATTGCATATGTTTTGGATGTATGCTCATTTGCAACCTCTCAGGAAGCCTAACTTGCTGAAGTCTCTCACAGATCCCAAATAGCATGGTAGCCATTTGTATAGCAATGCTCAACTGGAATATGACAAGTTTTTAACAAGTTTGCAGAAATTCACAAAATGCATATGTTTTGGATGTATGCTCATTTGCAAATGTTAGTTATCTCAACATTGAGAATACAGCACCATGTTGTCCTCTTGCTATCATATTAGGATTTCTTATTATCTTGATGATGAAATCATTCAATTGTTGTGGGTGGATCATGAGCTGCAGGTTTAGCGCTGTAGAAAAGGTTCGGGTTTTACAATTCTGTTTGCAACCAGACGAGCTGAAGACTGTGGATTCTTTTGTGAAGAGTCCTTTCATTTAATCTTATGTTCTTTTTTTAGGTACATTCTTGGCTCTCCCCATCACATAGTGAATGTTCTTTGTTTCATAAGCCTAACAGCAGCATATATGCTTGATGCTTCAAGGTTTGATGCTTTGGTTGCATATTCTTTGTAATATATTATTCTGTAGAAATCTTGATCTAAGTTTGTGGATGAGATTTTACATTTCCTTTTTCCCTCCATGTTCAGATGTTTATTTGCAATCTGTACATTAAACTTATCACTTGGACATAAAAGCAAGTGTCATGCTAGCTCTGTTCTTCCTCTAGAGAGGAGTATTGTTTGTGCTACACACAAAGGCACCATTTCCACCTTATAGTTCTATTTCTAACAAATGTTAATGCAGACTTGGTTCCATAAGCTATTTACAATGAGTTACTTCTATATTAACCATGCTTATTATTATCTTAGTCACTGTGGTTTGTTTGCTTCTCATTGGCAGAGAAATCTCAGTCCTAAAAGGTTGCCACAAGATTGGAAGGCCTGTTTGAAAAAGCATAGGGAAAGCTATGCCCTATGCATCTTTTAGACTGTGCACTAGAGATTCAAACTGATGTACTCGAACCACATTATATCTCCTCCTGGGCTGAATAATACTGTTGTTTTCTAAAGGATATGTACAATAATAATGCTGTTTTCTAAAGGATATGTACATTCTCTTTTGCTATTGCTTATTTTATTGTGTGTGGGCACATATGAATAAAAAGTTGAGGCCATCTATCTGTTGTAATTGCACATGGGTAGCTGCTATTTTGCATCCTATATCTCCCTTGGACTGCAAAATACTCTAATCTAGGGTCACAAGATAGTAGCCACCGGTATTCCAATGAAGTGGATTTGCAAGACAAGCACACGATACTTAAATCACCCATATTTTAACAAAATAAGGTAAAGTATAGTCCTCTTTGGCGTTGTTTCCTTCGTCCCATTCTAATCCAATAATAGTTTTTGAGCGTTGTTTCCTTATTCCCATTCCTAATCCAATAATAGTTTTCGTTGTAGATTTAATATACATTTCTAGAAGCCACTACAACTCTCTACTACACCTTCCAAGTTTCATAATGGTAAATGTTTGAAAAAGGCATACTCAATCGTAATAAAATCATGAGTAATGCTAGAGGCTACTCCCTCCCTCCAAGACAAACAATAGTTATGGTTGAAATACACAATTTCAACTATACTATTATCGCTTTCACATTGCAACACAAATTGCTATCGGTTGTTAAAGCCTACCAATGCCTAACCATGGAATCATTTCGGTAGAAACGTCATATAAACAGAAACAAATACCCTATAACATTTCTACAGTTCAACATCTCAGATGAAATCCATAATTTTTTGCACAATGGTTCCTTATCTTTGAATCTTAAAGGCTTGCTCTATATTACACTTGCTCTATCTTAACCACCTCCTCAAATTGCTATTGAAGCCCGGCAACGCTTACTACGCAATATAACAATATCATCATCATCATCAACACTTACTACGCAATATAACAACACCATGCTTATACACTAGAATGATGCCTCAAATAGTCCTCCCAATCCTACAGCTTATGTAGTAATCAATCTTTATAGTGATGCTGCAATTTGTAGTGTTTACTAAAGCATGGCATGGCCACCCTAGACTATTGTATACGATCCTATACCATTCTACCATTCAAGTGACATTCAATAAAGTTTCCGCGCCCATTTCTTATTCCATATCTATCTTTGTCAATGTCTATGCTAAGTAGCTTTATTTACAAAATAATAATAAACTCATGCATTTTCAAAGTATGTTTTATTCTGCCCCTAGAACATTAGTGTTACAACACAAAGTATTTATTTCAATAACATGTATTATGCATTCACATTGGCTACATGTGGATGAGAACTTCTTGCTTTCTACTAAACATTAATGCAACATCTACCCATGTTCCCTGCAACATCGACAACTTCGCACTCATGGACTTTAGTAAGACCACATACAAATTCATATCTCTACGTTCATCAACATCTCTGATTCTTTAATTTACAAATAATGATAAACGCATGCATTTTCAAAGCATGCTTAAATTTACAATACAATTGACATCAATATACATACTTCATTCCCACATTTGTTCCTTCCATTTCCTTACAATACAATTGACATCAATATACATACTTCATTCCCACATTTGTTCCTTACAATAGAATTAATATCACCTGCCACATCGTTAACCTTCCAAACACATAGCACTCCATCAAACCTTACTACTTCGCCCTCAACAACCGCATAGATCGCATTCAACATATAAAAGTTCCTCCATTTACCTCAAATCGTTACTAGGCCCGGCAACGCCGGGCACCATAACTAGTATGGAGTAAGTATAAATAAAGTTATCTGGCTAATAATTAGAGTACCTTATAAATTGTAAGGGCCTCTTGGATGTAATATATTCATTGTGAACATGAATACTCATGGATGGTGGTTGCTTCATGGCTATCTCTTAGCCATTATAATTACACTTTGGTATGCTTAGATTTTGGGCATAATGTGCTTTCAAATCCCACATATTCAAGATCGTCTTCCACGCCATTCAAAATTGAGAGATGCTCTACCATAAAATGTCGAACATTAACAATGGATTCAACCTTGTAGTTTTAGAACCAAACAAATGTCTGCACACTGGGGTGTCTCATTTTCGATGTCCCTTTTGTCTCCCAATTTAGTACTAAAATTAATAAAGGTGGTTGGAAATCTTGGAGGCAATTTCAAATTTAGAAAACAAAAATAGCAATAAAAAATCGAATTCCTTGAATCTTGGAGAACTGGGCTACAGTGCGTGCATGTGTTGAGCCTCGATAAAGAAAACTAAAACACCAACGAAATCATCATTCTTGCTTCTCGTCTTTCAATATGTTCAAGGTTTGAATGGAACCAATGGATTGTGTTTCTTTTTCCTATTTGCAACATTCAATTTATGAGTTATTAGCATATTTGAATGCCTTGCCTTATGAATTATGAATTGGGCATGGAAATAGCATTCCACTGATATGTTTGAGTCCAGTTTCTTGGGTTGCCCCTAAGGGGAAAACCCTCATCCATGTGGGTTTGTGGCATATTCCAAGTATATGTCAGTATATGCTCGAAAACATGACTTAATGTACATATAAAGCAAGAAGCCAAAATTCTATGCATATGCTTAATCACATTAGAGGAAATTTGAGATCTCATTTCATCCCCATAAGAATCCTCCAATGGAATGGCTACCCTCTATTAACTGCAATTAATGCAGCACCTACAACTTCATTGCTGTTGTTTTTTCCCCATAACTTTTGATCCACTTGTCAAAATGTTGCGGCGTTTGTTGCGTTAGATGCGGAATGAAAAGATCTTTCCAATGATATATGGTTATGATGTATTTCAATATGGTCATATGCGTTAACCTTAAAAAAATATGATTTTTTGCTTATTTCTTATATATTTATATCGTAAAAGATGTACGAATGGATTGTCACTAGATAGATCCTGTGAAGACGAACCCATTGCTACAAAAAGTTTTTAAATTGTAGTTCTAGATCAAAAGTTATAATGAAAAAATGATACTACAGAAGTTAGTTGCAGCTGCATTAATTACAGGCTGCCACATAATACTGGAATGAGATATACTGGAGCTCTTCTCTTATTGGACAGTTTAAAAAGCTGACATGGCATTTTAAGCATCCCTTAATGGGACAAAATGTGATCTCATTTTTCCTCTAATGTTTAAGACTGCGGGCCTTCATACCACCATGTAATCTCATCACAAAGGTGTACAAGGTTCCTGTAGTTTCTTGTTCTGCAATGTAATCCAGTGGATCAATACCTCATTTAGAGAGCTCCTTTGCATGGACAATCTACATAACTGCCATTAACATCCTTATCTAGAAGACCCGTTGCATGTAACATGTAACACTTATAAAATATGAAAGAGACGTCTCTATAAGTAAGACTTCTAGAGAAACAGCCTTGTGGTGCATTAAATTCCCTGATCTGCCAGTCTGGCTCATCTTAAGATTATGCTTCTAATAAGGCCAAGATTTCTCTGTGTTAGTTCTAGCACTTCACTTCACATATGCTTAATGCAAGCCTTCTCTAATGGTTAAATTATCAGACCTTATCAGCTGCAGATGTATCAGCTTAACCCATATTGTCATGATCTATCATCTGTCTAATTTAAAGACACTGCAATATCTCTTTATACATAATTATCATGCTAAAACGCATATAGTAAGAACAACTTTGTTATTATTATAGCAAATGCAGGTCTACACTAGCTGCAAGATGTATATACTTGAAGAATCACTCAGAGACTAGATCTAACTATATACATGAATGTAACGAAAGGATTCATATCTTAGCTTCTCAGAAGACTACATAAGAGTATAAGATATTCATATTAAGCAACAACTCAAGCAGGATCTGCTTGAGATATTCAGGAATGTTGCTGGAGTCGTCCATCATTGAATCAGCATGCAGATCTTTGGTCTTCCCACAAGCCACTGCATTGGCCTTGAGCAAAAGCCACAGACATGATCTGGTCGCTGGCCTTGAGGCAGAAGCTAGGGTTATGCTTCGCTCATTTTTGCCATTACTAGACTTATCCTCAGGGACATTGCAAACAGCTGCACCAATATCTGAATTACAATCTTCACCCATGTTTCCAATGTCCTAGCAAACCTTAATAGCCGAATAGATGTTGCCACATGGAATGTCCAGAGCAAGTGAAGCACACTGCAAGACGGTTCTATCATATGCATTCTAACAGCACAGAGCAAGACTTCTACATCAGAATCGTGGCTGAGATCTTCAGCATCTTCGCAAAATAGCCGGATTTGAAGCTTCAGACTGGTCTTTATAGATCTTTCTTCCCATGAGCAGAGCATGCCTCTGCTCAAAGCAACACCAATGCACAGTGCACATCGATTATTTATTCTTACAATGGAAACCCTAAGCAAGCTGGCATAATACCGATAGTCCCAAATAGGTGCAGGCAATCGAATAGTACCACACATCCATGTGATTGCCTCAGCTCGTGCCCTCTTTGTGCTGATCTATCTTCAAGACCGTTTGCCCTAAAATGTGAGTAACAAATCTTTCGAGCAGAAAATGCATTTCCATCTAGAAAATGTTGAATATAACAAATATTGTTAAAGCAATATTTAATCCCCGGAACATGCTCATTACATGTCAAGTTATTTGTGGTAACAATAATTCAAGTGCATCCCCTTGATTTCAAAAGCATCCACTGCAATATCTTCCGGACAATATTCAAGTCCCATAGCCAGATCTACTGTCCTTTTCCAGGGCGAGCCATCGGATATTTTTGTAGTGGGTAGAGGAATTCGACAGGGTTGTCCCTTAGCACCCTTGCTTTTCACAATTGTGGCAGAAGTCTTGTCCCAGCTCTTCTCCGTGGCTACCCAAGATGGCGTTATTCAAGGCCTCCCAATGGACGATGGTTCTCAAGAGGTATGTAACCAATATGCCGATGACACTTTTTTGTTCCTAATTGCCGAGGCTGAGAATCTTCGTAATGCTAAGCTATTATTAGACACATTCTCCTTAGCATCGGGAGTTCTTGTAGGGTGGCAAAATGTACGACTTTTGTGGACGTTGGACAGTCCCATCCCTCCCTGTATTTTGGACTATCCTTGGAAGATTCTTCTGCATGGCAATACCACAAAGTTGCTTGGTATCCCAGTTGGAATTCATGTCTCTGCTTCAGATGCTTGGGATGAAATCATTAGTGGGTTGCAAAAGCACTTGTTTTGGTGGAATACAGCTAAACTGTCCATGCCCGGTAGAATCACTGTGGCTAAATGTGTTCTTAGTAATATAAGGTGTCTACATGGCGTCTGCTTTACTAGCTCCGCAGTGTAAGATGGAGGAGATTGTGCGTATCGTCTTTGAGAAATTTTATTTGGGGTGGAAATGAGTTAGGAGCAGTGGTCAAGGTAGCTTGGGCGAAATGCATTAGACCTAAGGCAGCTGGTGGTCTTGGTATGTTGGATTTTCACCTCCAAAGCAAGGTGATGATATCAAAGTTCATTTGGAGGATTTTCATTGGTAAGGATGATTCTCCTGGCCTGAGGTTGTTGGTGCAGTCGATTCAGCATTGTCTCCCATTTCATAAGGCCTCCATTAAGCCCCTCCTTCCTTGGGCTTTGCTTTATCATATGCATCAGGTATCCTAATGCTTCTCCCTTTCTAAAGGGGTTGCTTGCGACTTGGGACCTTGTCGGTCTCTTTTCCATATTAATCGAGGCATGTCTTGGTTGTCCACTCCATCTTTGGTGGATTCCTTTGCGTGGGGACACTCGCAGAATGTGCCTCTAAGTGTGGTTGTTCATCCAAAGACACAACGACGATGGGTAGTATTTGGTATCAATACTATTGCGGCTTGGTATGAGTCGATCATCTCATGTCATGGGAAGCATTTAGAACAAAGTTCTTGTTTGTACGATGGGGCCATGTAATCGGAATCATATTCTTTGCATTGTTGCCACCAGGGATTCTGGTCCCACAGTTTGAGGTAGTCATATGGGGTTGCCATCGGGATATCCGGCCGAGGCGGTTTGTGTCTTCATTGTATAAATTGCTTGTGCATTCGAAATCCTGCCTCCATCTAATAGATGGCATCTTCAGGTCCCTCACCACAATGGAAAAGTGTTTGGATATGGGTATGGGATAAAATTTCGCTTCACCCCAAAGTAGTAGTTTTGTGGTGGCAAGTGATCCATAGATGCCTCGAGTCAACAGGTTAGTCCATAAAATGGATAATCGGATTTCGAGCTACGCCCTTTATGCCCAACAAAGGGTTGAGAGTATTGAGCATTGTTTTTCTTGTGTGAGAGGCTTCGCAGGCATGGTCTTGGTTGTTGACCCTTTTTGGCACGTCTCGATCTAGCCAACCAAATTTTGCTTGCTATCTATCCCGATGCTTGGCCCAAACAACTAAACTTGAGCTTTTCATCTCGCGCATGTGGTGGCTTTTTATGGTCAATCGAAGAGAAGGAGGTTGTTTATCTTTAAGGGCATAGATCTTGCAGATGAGGTTGTTCTTCAGTGGCGCAAGATAAAATTGTTATGGTTACAATTGTTCTTCTCTTGATCAAGAGAAGAAATCTAATCGATCGGCATACTTACCTTGATTCATTCTTTTTGCATAGGCGGTGGTTGTGCTCAGTTGGATCGGTTTGTCCATTTGGGGTTATAATCCACGTCTTTGCATTTATGTTGCTCGGTTTCTAGTTGGTGAATAAAGCTTGACGTCCTTCAACAAAAAAAAATATTCAAGTCCCATAGGCAAATCGCCATTACATCCCAAGTTATTTGAAATATGTGTACCATTACAACAAAATGCGCCAGGGTAATTCTAAGCACCGTGCGCCCCTCAAATCTTCAAGAGTACCAAATGGACTCATTAAATCTGACTAATAATATAAAAAAAAAAAAAAAAAAAAAAAAACCAACCATACAAGAAATCCATAACACCCATCACATATAATGCCATATTCTATTTAGTGGCTACCATATTGGTTCATGGTTTTAATCCATCCTTTGATATATAAATACCTAGTTTGAATATGTTTTTAACTAATAATTTGTTTGATAATGTTTTTCCCAACAAGTTAACTTAATCAAATGCAAGCTGGATCCAAGCCTGAAATTGCCTAAGCCTCCTGTTGCGTCTTTTTTGCTAGTTTTTTTTTTTTTTTTTTTTTCCCCGATGATGTTCTTACTAAGACTACGGTCAGTTAAAGTAAAACAAGTTCACTTAAGTACACCTCATTCAGAGTAAGACCATTTTTCCCATATCTACCCTGATTTTGACATCAGGCCACATCAGGTACTCTTACTACCATTTTATGTGATATTTATTAATGGAGAATTTTTTCAAAGTATATATGGATCTTAAGAATGCAAATTTAATTTCATGCTTTATCGAGTAATGGATTTGGGTGTTTAACATAACAAAGTCAAAGGATATAAAATAGAGGTTGAATATTAGACATATTAATTCTCCAATTTCAGTAGATGTATTAGAATACTAGGCAGAGTAATTCTTTTAAATATATTACAAATCTGGAAACCATATTTAATCCAATAAGTTCAGTCACAATTTTCAAAAGGATCCTCATATGTTCTCTCAATTAAAATAAAAGAAAAGATGTTGTGCTCTGCTTGTTTATGCAACAACACTACTTATCCTTATCAGCCAGATCTTCCACTAAAAGATGAGTGATCTCACCCAATGCTGATACCACCATAGTTATAGACCAAGTTCTGCCCCTGGTCCACGTTATGAACAGCACACCAACCGAAAATAACTTCAGGAGGGAGAGTTCTGGTTACCTGCACTTAAACAATGACAAAGTTAGCAATATATTGGTAACTAGCCAAGGGGCGTCAGGTAAGCAGTAGAACACTCCGGCTTATCGCCCTTCACCATATATTTTCAGCTGTATTGGTCATGTTAACCCATAATCACAATAGGAATATATCAGGTTAAAACATGTTACAAAATTCAAAACAATCTATCATTAAGCATTCTGAGATTTGAGAGGTCACATCAGGCCCTACAAAATGTTTTTCATGGCTAAGGATCTCAATATCTATAGTGCATAGACAAAGCCAAACCGGATCTCAAAGGCCCTGTTTATCTTAGTTTCATAGTTTCTCTCGCCCAGTTAGCTACATAAGATTTCATCAACATTTCAGCCATGTATCAAATTAATGTTATTAATGAGATCAAAGTAAATTATAGATACTAGAGGTCAACAATCCGTTTCACAAGCATCATTATTGTATGAAGACTTATTCTTGAAATCCAGCATAATATGGCATCCTGTATCCACATATGTAAACCTGGAGTATAAGGTCAGCAACACCATCTGTTCCTTTGGACTTATATAGCATTATGGAGGGCTTTTCTTGCCCATAATGCAGGCATCACATCATGGCGATCAGCATATAATTTGCTGTTATAAAAAATCAGATCTTCAGCATATCAGAGGGACTCAGTGTTTTCCATAAACCATTAGTTAAATTCTACTTGGAAACTACGGTCACTTCATGCTTCATCTATTGTTAAACAATGGGGCCATCATAAGTCTCCATACCGGATTGAGCTTAAAACCTAGACCAGGGTTCAACAGAGACGCCACCAGGAGGTATACCTCTTCATTATACATCTTGTTATTTCCAGAATATTACCCTGAGTTCCAGCAAGCTTATGCTCTTGACTTAGCTAATGGATACCAGGGAACAGGAGCATACAATCCCTACCACTCTCATTCATTCCAACAAGTCGAATCATTTGTTTCTCATACAAAATGATTCTGGGGACACAACAACAAGCATCATTTTCCAAGCAATAACTTAACATAAACTAATCCAAACGGCTGTTATCCCTATAAAACTTTAAATAATCAGCCCATATTAAGCTACGGGTGAGTAAGTGTGTATGCTAAGTACAGGCAGATAATGTTTATTAGTGCACTGTAGACCAAAATCAGAGATATTTATGGAGGATCCGGACCAAAACCATGTATGGGCTTATGCCATTTTAAGGTTAAACAGCAGCAAACCTTGTAGATCCGTAAACATAGAGCACAAGTTCGCAAACCTGATTGGAGGTCCCGCGCCTTGCGTAGCTTGAAGCAGCTCCACCAGTTCCAGGTTTTCTGAAGAAGCTATTTTTATCCAGTTTTCTTGACGCACCACTGCTACTGCCAGCTCCCTTAGCTTTCTTTCCAGGAATTTTTTCGTAGGTACCTCTAGGCATGTCTACAATCCGCAGCTTGGAGCAGAAAAATCGAAGAGCCCTGAATGGCGCCCAGCAGATAGTAGATATCAGCCTTCTAAATGCCTTACCCGATGCCGCTCTTAGCGTCATTATAAAAAGGGAAATGTGTTTTCCTAAGCACCATAATCTTAAAGCCGCTCATCAATACAGGAGGCTCCCATTCATGGCTTTAGCATAAATTCAAGCTCCTCGAGAAGACCTAAAGCTGCAACCCACCATTAAGGAGCATTTTACCTAAGGATAATATAAATCTTAAAGTGTGTCATACATAATGTCAATTTTCCAAAAACGAGAAATGGGACACGATATTTTTGTTGCCCCTTTATGCCAAAAGATCACAAATTCCCTTGCTATTATTTTGTATCCATGGTATAAACATTGGATAAAAACAATATTCCATGCACACGTTTACAAATTTTTCAAAAAGACCAAAGGGGCAAAGGGTGTACATCTTCGGATCTTAATCCAACCAATCATTGAGCACCCTACTCCCTCATCATCTTCTTTTTCTCCCACATCCCACCCTCGGGATGCAGGACCCATCACTTTAAAGGGGGCAGGACCCCCCTATAAAGGGAAAGGTCCTGCCACCCTACTCAGAAGAAGACATCTGCCTTGATAAATTAGCTAAAATCTTTTTGACTTCATTAATATTATAGGCTAGTCCCGGAAACCTGTTACTGGAGATCAGCCTACTAATATTTTCCACCAAATCACTTTGATCAAAGCCATTATCCATAAATTCATGTATCAATTTACACAGGTTTTCCCCTGCTGTTATAGGGCTAGTATTCACATAAAGAAAAGGTAGCACTTGAGACACAATAACCCTACTGGCATTCAAATAAGGGCGGCAGCTAGTAGCATGAACATATTTCATTACTTGGAATGGAAGTTTGTCCCTCTTGTCGTATTTGGATGTAATAAAATGCCCTGCAGCCGAGTCAATCACTTCAATGGTAACATTCAGGAAGTTACCTTTAAATCCAATTCTCCCAAGGTTGTCCTCCTTAGGTCTATACTCGGTTTCATCTTTAATTTGCAGCAATTTCAAATTGTAGATGTTACAGCAGTCATTACAATCTTTGCCTTCCTGGAAGAACTTAGATAAATCCCCACCATTCGGTATACACAGATCATCTATGTATCTTCTGGCATCCTTGAATCTAATAATATCTTGAAATCTGCCTCTGCTAGCAAGTCTTTCTATATGTTTCATTTCAAAGTATGAGAGGTAGAGATTGCACCATTCAGGAGAGCAGGCAAATCCCATAGGGATCCCACATGCTTGCCTCCAGACTCCATCTCCTTGAACCACATAGCAGTTATTCAACAAGCAGACATTCAGATTACAGAACTCAATCTTGCTCAAGTATTGCCAAGACTTTCCACTTTGTCTTTTATTGTCCCATTTGTAAATAATATCATCATCTAAGATTCTAAAAGCCAGGAATACCTCCTTTCCATTCCCAGTCATGTAGTCCACAGCAATATTAATTATTTCAGTAATAACATTACAGATTCCATCTTCTCCTAGTAAGGGGATATTCTCGTAACATTTGGAGATATCGGCTGTGAAAATATCAGAGATTTTATTGGGCAAGTCTAACATAAATTCGTAGACTGAAGTTACAATCCAATATGGATTAACATTCCCTGGTAGTAACCTATTAATTTTCTCGAGTCTCTTCTTATAGGCACGAGGAAGGGCTTTTTCTGTCATACATGCAGGTACAATTACCAGAGCTTATTTTTGGTGTCTGTATAAGAGAAATTGATCTACGTGCCAGCACATGGCATTTCACATTCATCAAGGGACTGATGAAACCCACTTTCCTGCATGCATAATTGAGAAAGATGTGGAACATGTGTGACAGTATAAAAGTTAATGCATTTTGAAGGTTTCATGTATAACAATGTAAAATCAGACATAATTTGAAAGCTACCACGTAACAGTTTCAAGGCAAACAAGATGGCAAGTGATCTCGGAAATTTTATATGAAATTAGTCTTTTGTTATTTAATAGTACACTGGATTGCAAATCTATTCTCCTAGCATCCTACCCAGGTGCATGGGCCCTAGATAAACGGAAGGCCTTTCATCTCGGGTCTAGTTGGTTACTGTGGTCAATTTGGGAGCGTCGTAGGCTGTACATTCTCCAAGGCATTTATCCACTTGTTCCTAGAGTCATTGCTGTAGCCCAGGCTAAGATATTGATGGCTTGGGACTCTTCCTCCCTCAAGAAAGAAGTGAGAGATCAGTATCATTAGTTCTCCTATGCTAGAGTGAGTACGTAATGCTTCAAGCTCGTGCTTCGGGAGCGTTGTCTTGTGCTTGCACAGCAAGATGAGTTTTGTACATCTTGTAGTGTTTACCTGTGATTAATAAACTTGCTTTTTGTCCTTCGCAAAAAAAAAAAAAAAAAAAAAAAAAATCCCAACCATACAAGAAATCCATAACACCCATCACATATAATACCATATTCTATTCAGTGGCTACCATATTGGTTCATGGTTTTAATCCATCCTTTGATATATAAATACCTAGTTTGAATATGTTTTTAACTAATAATTTGTTTGATAATGTTTTTCATAACAAGTTAACTTAATCAAATGCAAGCTGGATCCAAGCCTGAAATTGCCTAAGCCTCCTGTTGCGTCTTTTTTTGCTAGTTTTTTTTTTCCCCTACCAAATTTTTGTATTTATACAAGGGGAAGTTTTTGGAAATGTTTATGGATGCATTTGGGGTAAATTGCAGACAGAGGGGTTGAAATTTGGCTTTGAAATCGTATATGAGTGGTGTTTTTTTGCTACCTATGAACAGAGATGGCAGGCATATCCCATAAGTAAGATGGCATATCCGATAGAAAAAATCCTTACAAATGGCTTACAAGCAATGGAATAAAAGAATTGCATTGAACTAGATTGAAGATATAGGAGCAGTATATTTTTAATTTAGTTAAATGAAGGTGTTTTAACTAATTAGGGTCACTAATTATCTGGATAATTATTCTACATTGGAGATTCTATATGCTGGCCTCCAAATCTTTGTTAGAACACGCTGTAAGCCGCTGATATTAACGTGGGTTGTCCGGTTTGTGCTGATGTTAACGTGGGCAACACAGATAAGCAAGCAAGGCCAAGGCAATGACGTTCACCAGATGGAAAAAACAAAAAAAGAGGTAAAAAAAAAACACCGAGTTGACTCCTTGTAATAGTATATAATGCCACAAAATGCAGCCTTGAGACTAAGAAGTTAAAGATGGCTACTAATGCATGCGAGATTGGAGAAAAGCCTTGCAATCCAACAGAAGGATCTGACCCGCCCCCTAATAGTTCAGCCCAAATTATTCCCCCAGTTCCTGAACCCGATCAGAAGACCAATTCTGATCCTCAACCCGATCAGCTGGTCGATTCTGATCCTGCTGCATCAATGGGGCAGATCGTTTCCCCAGTTCCTGAACCCGATCAGCTGGCCAATTCTGATCCTCAACCGGATCAGCTGCCCAATTCTGATCCTGCAACATCAATGGCACAGATTGTTCCCCCACTCCCTGAACCCGTTCAACTGACCAGCTCGGATCCTGCATCAACGCCACAGATCGTCCCTGACTGCCTTCCCGATTCTGAGGCAGAACCGCCGGCCGAAGCTGACCCAGAACCTGGTGAAAATTCCACCCCTTAAATTTTACATTATGCATCTAAAATGTACTAAAAGATCATACCTAAAACGTCTTTTGAAATGGGATTTGTGTTGAATAAGCTACTTGCATATGCACTGACTAATGTTTTCTACCACAGACAATGACATTGGAGAAGATAATATATCATTAGATGCGTCTGAGCAGGCCGAATCAGAATCAGAATCAGGTAAAATTCCACCCCTTAAATTTCTATTTGTTGCTCCATATGAATCTAAAATGTTCCCACATGTCTATAAGGTTAGATTCCATAACTTATCGGACTCTCTAGTGTAAAGGGAGAGTCCGATAATTAAGTTATCACTCCTAGGAGTGATAATAGTTATCAGTACTTAATTAGTTTTCAGCCAGTACTAGGAGATAATTAGTTTTCAGCCCGATAAGGTGGTTATCGGTCTTTGCCTTGGCTGATAACAAAAAATGCGTGGCCTCGGTTGTACGTCCTCGGCCAGATATTTGCACGTAAGGCCTCGATCGGCCTTCGGCCTTTGCGGGCCTCGGCCTTATGTGCAAATATCTGGCCTCGGACGTACAGCTTCGGTCGCGCATTTTTGGTTATCAGCCTCGTTAGACCGATAACCTTACCTTAAAAGGTTAGACCGATAACCTTACCTTAAAAGTCTGTTAAAAAAGAATTTGTGTTGTTTGAGTTATAGTTGTTTGCATAGACTCACTGATAATGTTTAACTTACAACAGATAACGACAATGGAGGAGAAGGTAGTACAACATCAGATGAGCTTGAGGGATGTACAATGGACTTGGTCCCTGTAGCAATAAAAAAATGTGTAGAGAACATTGCAAAGCGATCTGGTAAGAGCCCCCCACAAAAAAAAAGATGGGCAGGATAGCCAAGATTGTTACCAAGGCTGCAATACATATTATATGTAGGCTTGTGAGAGCAGGTTGTTGTGCTTGCTGTGGTTGTGGTCGTTGTGGTTCTAAATCTGAGGAGGTGGATTGTTGTCAGATCGCCACCGCGGTGGTGGTCTCCATTAACGAGGTATCAACAGCCATCATTGCGGCAGACGCTCTCTCTAAGAAAGAAGCCTCGCCCACATCCATAGAGAAAGATCCCGTCTTTGCTGCAAAATTGTCATCTTCGATGGCCCTTCGGTTCGGGATCTCTCTGAAAGAAACCTCGTCCACACCCATACAAAAACTCCTTACCTTTGCAAAATTGCCATCCTCTAATGGTCCTTCTGCTGCAGAATCAACAGCCTTCCTGCTGCATAATCATCAGCCCAGGAGAAGGTCGCGATTTCAAAAATCACAATCAATAGCCCCAGTTGTAGTTGCAGCTTCCATCACAGAATCAATAGCCCAAGAAGATTCCACCTGAACTACATTACTGTTATTACCTTGTTCTAGAAACATCCATATCCAAGTTAACAAGGTATTGAAGGTTGCCCTTCGAATGACCTGGCTCTAGCTAGTTTAGAAAGAGGTTGGTGGAGCTCATTATGGCTTAAGTACTAATCTGAGTACTAATTATGGTTTGAAGAATTAAATTCAAATTTAAGTGTGTAAGTCCTTTTTATTTTTAGTTCCTGCAATGAGGCCTTCTGCTAAAAGTGTATGGAAAGGTTTCCTTTTTTTAGTGGATGACGAAGGTATTCGACTATTCTAACTTGTACTTTTTAATCTTATAATATAAAGTGGTAACACATTCTTAAAAATAAATAAATAAATCTAACTTTGACAAGGCACGTGAAAAGAATCTAGATCTCATCATGGTCTAGAATTCAAATTCAATTAACCACCTACATGGCTCTAGAATGATCTGAAACCTCATTACGCATAGGAGTTATGTTATTTCTCTGGGGTAGCTTATTTATTGCAAAGTTAGATTGTTTTTTCATGAATAGAGGAGCTTCATTGATCCTTTCTAGGCTCCGGTATGTTTATGTGTGTGATGTATTGAGATTGAAATGTGCATGGTTGATTGATAATCATAGGAGGACGGAAGAGAATTTTACAAATTGGTTGGAACAAGCCCAACCATGGCGTACATATAGGTGCAACTATATCTCTTCATATGAGACGTGCCTTTTGCTAGGATCACCAACTTGGCAGTTTGCTCAATAGCTTACTAAAGCTGAATAGGTTAGTATTGAAAATATTTTTTCTTCTTTCGCTAAATTCTTGACATCTCGGTCCCACGCATTTCTTAAATTTGCCATGCATTCTTAAGCTCAGATCTAGAGCTTCGCCTTCAGTTCTATGGGTTTGAGTGTTTAGGATGATAGGTTAGCCTCTTATCACACTTGTAGATCAAGTAATTATTTGCTAGCTCTAGTGCCTAATAGTAGAATACTCAAAAAATTGTCAACAACTACTCAATTTTAGCCAAATATATAAGTCAGGATATGCAATTCAAAATCCATTCACTTGAATTTCTATGAAATAATTCAAGTTGTAAAAAGTAATCGCCAACAATAAGAAGCTTATAATTCGCTTGACCTTCTAAATTAGGCATAAGCAAATATGGTCTTAAGGGCAACCCTGCTCTTAACTAGAACCATCTTGATAGGCTTGAAGCTGCTCATCTCTGGATGAACTAGAGACCACTGCTATTCTCATTAACATAAAGAATTTAAACTTGTAGACTCTTTAAATCTAGTAGACTCTATAAACCCGATTTCTGAAACGTTGAGGATGCATGATTATATTATACTGCATTTCTCTCCATTAATTTTGCATTCGAAGATAATAAGACAAGACACTAAGTCCTCATTCACTCCCCCTTGCTGATTATACTTACTTCTTGCTCCTTATTTACTTTTAAGACCATTAACAATTCAGACTTGGCTTACAATCCAAAAGTCTTCTTCTTCTTCGAACATAGCCACTGATCCCTTTAATCGCGGATCAATCTTCGTGAGATCTGCATAAGCTATAGCTACTTGGTACTTGAACATATTTTCTTTTTTCATCACCATTCTCTCACAGATTTGTTTGTAATTTTGATCTGTCACATCTGCAATAGTCTCAATCTTCAACTGGTATTGTTTATTGCATTGTGAACATAGGCCTAAACTGACCTTTGTTCTTTTGCACTTTACCCACTCTCAGAATATAGGCTTTCCAATTTGCTAAAATTTTGCAATTTATCTGAGCCTATCACTTGCATCTGGAACTAACTATGGTCATCCGCTCCAATCTTTTGAAGCAAAGCTTCTACAAAGCCCTCTTTAGGAGATATATGTTGCTTCAGAATCCATAAAACTTTTCTTTTCTGCAACAATTTATCCCTCAGAGAAATGCAAGGCATTCACCTTATAGTCATTTCTAAATAGAAATTTTTCTGCACCAAGTTCTTTGGCCTCAACAAGAATTACGATGGCTCTATACTCGAATTTAATTGGAACCCTTTGATATTTGCACCTACAAATTTTCACCTTCATCTGTGCAAGAATAAAGTTTGCAGGCGTGCAATTCTTCATAATCTGAAATCTGTGCCAGTCTTCTCTGTTCGGCATGAAGTCTTCAAGAAGCCTTGCATGAAGACTGGATGAATTCTCTAGAAGAGCGTTCTTAGAATCAAAATGTTGGAGCCCCTTTGATCATGCTGAATCACCTTTAATGCCCTTGAATGAATGTGACACACCTAGTTGTTGGGTAAGTAGATACGTTATTTCTTATGAATCTTAGGCATCTACACCAAAATTAAGGAACATATTTGAGAAAAATAGAAAAGACATTTGGATTTTAGATAGATAGAGGAGATATTTTGGTCTTGTTTAGAGAAATAGATAAAATATTTGCTGTTCTTAGAAAATCCATTAGTTTAAAAAGCATGTCCTGTACAAAAATATACTCGAGTTTGTATCTTTGTTCTACGCCTAATTCCTACTATAGAAGTAAGGAAAACCGATGTGGCGGGTAGCATGCACCAATTTCTTGCCCAGGGGATGCAGCTAAGCTATCCTAAGGAAGGAAGGAAGGAAGGGAGGGAGGGAGGGAGGGAGGGAGGGAGGGAAGGAAGGAAGGAAGGGTTAGAAAAAACCCCTCTGTATACGCATTTCCTCGTAGAAAACCCCCTCCCATAGGGCATTATATTGCCAAAACTTTTGCACCCATGTGATACTTGTACAAGCATTTCCGTTAGTGAAAAATATATGCATCCCTTAGAAATACTTATTTCAAATGTACTAGGAAAATATATCTAACAGTGTCAGAACCCAAATCCAATAATCCCTCTTCGCATCCAGAGATTAAAAGAAGTCCTCCTATACTTGTATAATTTATTCTCCTCCTACCAACTTCCACCTCAGGACTTTGTATGGTATGAAATGCATGAAACCCATGCTTGTTTATGATGTACAAGAAATTTATCGCGGCGGAACATTTCTCTTTCCCAACCTGGTGTCACCTTCAAACCCAAGTAATCTGCCCATGTCTTTGTCATGACATGAACCTAATTGGCCGCCGCAAACATTTCTCTTTCCCGACCTGGTGTCACCTTCGAACCCAAGTAATCTGACCATGTCATGTCTTTGTCATGACATGAACCTAGTGAAAATTTTCCAACATACAGCTCATTGATGTTAGTGTTAGAATATTATTGAATGTCGAAGAGAAATATTTATGCTTGAGTTCTCTCAAGAGCTTTCAAGAGCTATTGTGTAATCACTTTGGTTTTGCTTCTAATCCTTCTCAACAATTTTGCTGGTTGATAGCAGCGTGTAGAGTCAACTAGCTATGGCAATGGCTAACGAGATGAAACGTGCCATGTCGCAATAGTCCCAAGCTCCAATTCCACAACAAATTTGACGCATCTAATAATAATCGAGAGATCATTAAGCAGCATGGCAGTTCAAACAATTTAAGTGTGGGGCTGAATTTAAATTGGAAATATTTATTTCCAGAGTTGGACGAAATTTAGAAGAAATTGTGAAGATAGTAAGAAGATAGGGAAAAAAGGGGGAGGAATCTTATCCATTCAAGATATTTTCAAAACCTACTCTAGGCCGCTGTGGCTAAGACGTCGTCACCCCAGTCGCCCCACAATTGGGTTACTGCAGCCTGATTCGCCGCCAGGCAGGGTCGGCCAGAGGAGGGCTGCTAATCCGGCCACAACGGAGCTAATTTGCAGAAGAATGGAAGATTTTGCAAGCAGATAAAGCATTAAGATTTGTTAAAATGACGTGCTTGATGTCGATTAAGCAGGCTTTTCATGCAGGTCCATCATTCTAAGTTATAGTTTACCGAGATTAGCATACTATGGATCCTCTTGCTGTGATGTTGCGCTTTCGCGTTTTTTTTTTTTTGCAAGATGGAGCTCCAGTGCTGGAAGAAACAGAGCTTTTTGACCCCTTCTTTCCTTGTTTTTAAGAACAGATTGTCTGAGGCTTTCAATTTGCTCTACTTTACTGTTTCTCTGTCTCGATCTAGTCCGATTAAGGCTCCCATTAAGGGATTCAGTGCAAAATCAGAGTAAATGGTAAGGCAACGAGCTTTATACTGGATTTTGCTTAGTTCTTTTCTTTGTAATAGGCCTCTGTTGAGGTTTGTATGCAGGGGCAAGCACAGATCTGGCTATGGCAGACGTCGAAATAGTGGGGCAAGATTTACCAGGCAAATCTTCAAGACCCATAAGCCTTGCAACCACATTTGGGGGTCTAATTTAAATTTCCGTCGGAGCAGCTATGGCAGTGCATTGGAAGTGCTTTTAGATCTTTAAGAGCTTCATTTTTCTGCCGGATTGTCTCTATGCTATCTGTGACCCCTCAAAATCCATTGAAGCCTTCAGAATGATTTGGGCACAGTTTGATCCAGAAATTGCATCCAATCTAGGGAGATTTTTGGGTTTTGAATAGGCACAGAGGGAATCGGAGGAAGAATTCCAACTGCCCAAATCCGGCAGTGCCATCTCAGGCAGGGCTGTTCTACACGAGCCTGCCACCCTTTTTCTGCCGGAGGCAGGGCTCTGTTTCTTTGGGTCTGCATCAAATCCAGAACTCAACAACTCAACGTCACGAAATATTCGAGTTCATTAATGGCCGCCATAAATGCCCTAACGTCTAACGTCATGACTCACGAAATATTCGAGTTTATTAATGGCCGCAATAAATGCCCTATGATCAATGAGTGCACAAGTGTCATGTTTTAAGAATTTTAAGGAACAAAATAAGGGAGAACAGAAATGGACACTGCATTAGATAGGAAGGATAAGTATATTTAAAAAAAAAAAACCCCTAAAGGTCACTCACTGGTATAGTATGAACTCCCTTTGATTTCTTGGAGGTTGAGAAGGCTTGGAACCATCTTGTCTGATTATTTCTGGAAAAGCTTGCATGTTCTTTTTGTTTGCTTATACAGTAGATGGTTTACATTATTGCCTTTGTTTCTGTCTTCTAATTCTTGAAGATAAAGCAGGCTACCCTTCCTTCACTTTAAAAACTCATTTGGAGTTTTGCGCATATGCTTGCAGAAGTCTAAGATCTACCCAAATATCCTGTTGAACCGGTGGTCTTGGCATACCTAATCCTCTATTGACTTTCCTGAATCCAACCCTCTATAAGCTATTTCAGGCTTTAACCCTCACACCCGCCACATTTCTGTGCACAGACTTCGTACAAGAACTTTCTCTCGATATGTTTTAGCCTTCAAATATGAATTTGCCCTTTTTAATTAATTAACAATATGTAGTCTAGTTGGTTAGACTTTCTCGTTGTCCTAGAGACCAAAGTTCAATTCCACTTTCAAATCTATGTTTTGTCTAAAAACTCTTTTAACCTTAAAAAGAGTGCACTTTGGTCTTTTTTTACATAGTAAAAAAGTAAAGCACAATTGGTACCTATTTAAGAAAGTTGTATTAACATAAAATGGTAAATGAAGAGGAACATAGATTGCGCCACAAAGCTAATATATTGGCTTGTGATTGACATCGTCAAAGTTGAAAGTAAATTGTCTTAAACAAAACGGAATGAAGTCCCATGATGCAATACTAGTGGAGTAGTTTCTCTAAAGGATCTTAAGAGAGGATCGACTAAATCAAGGTCAAAACAGTTGCTGGATGTTTTCTTAGTATCCTCACAATGGCGTAGAACATGCGCTTAAAAAGAGTGTAATTGTTGCTCAATGCCTTGTTTTGAAAGTCAGGACAGGTGCACGTAGACTCCTTTTTTATGCTTATAGTATATGTGTTCTTCTTCCTCTCCAAGACAAAATCAACATGTTGTTTTGGCTATACCACATTTATGGACATTTTAACAACTCCTATGCCTTTGCTCTTTTCAAGATTCAATTCGTTTATCTACTCGCAAAGTTCTATGTAATCCTTTCAAGCTATAAGCGCCTTTTTGAAGAAGTACCTCTCCTTTTGCTTGATACATGTGATTGTGGATAGGTCCCAGGGAAGAGGGGGAGGACAGGGCAAGCGGGGGGGGGGAGACAAGCTTGCAAAGTTATTTTACCCATATTTTCAATGTCTACTTCCATCATTATTATTTTTAACATATTTCACCCATGGCCAAATTATTTTGTAGCTTTCTAGGTCTTGTGTGAACAAATGTAGTTGGAGTGTTGTCAACTGCATTCTTCCGCTCTTTTATTTCCATTCAAGGAAGCGCTTGCCCTATTGCATGGGAATGGACACCAATGTGTATGACTAGTCTAGTGTCCAAAATGCATTGTGGAAGACAATAATACATCATTGCATCACACAACTCAATACAATATGATTGTTCTTTGCAATATACACAAGTAACCGAGACATGCTCATCACCTATTGGACCAACATCTAGCTTGACATGAATGGAGCCTTGACTAAGAAAATAATCACAACAGAGATTCTGACATTGTAAGTGGCCACCACAATATGCAAGCCTTGCCATCCAATGAAGGAGTATTTGTATAGCTGTAAGTTGCCCACATGTCAAGATCTAGATTTTGTTGCATACCCTCCATGCTAGCTTTTGCCCTTGATGATTGGGTTATTCAAACAAGATTTGTTGAGCAAGACTTGTCCCGATCCTAGAACAAATGTTGAAATTTGGGAATAAAGTCTTAAATTTGGGGCATAACTTTGGGAACGTAGTCTTAACTTTGGGAATTTTGAGAAACAAAAATGAAATTAAAAAAAAAACTTTGGATGTCCTAACAAGACCAAAATATTACTTTTCATTATTGGGCGTATGGCTCCATAGTGGATGCATTGGATCTACGCCACGCTTGGTGGTAAAATTAACGGCCACATATATATATTTTGCTACTAGTGCATAGATACCATAAAAAATTGGTAATATGCATAAGAAACAAAAGGAATATTTTGATAGATAAAAACCGTAAAAGTAATATTTCAGTTTTGTCCTAACAATTGACTTTGTTCAACCAAGAAGGAAACAGTTGAATACAAGATCGAACAGAAACAGTTGAATACAAGTTTGGGCTGCTGGAGATGGCCAGTCGGCGCCGACTGAAGTCGCGATCGCGTTTTTTAAGGTGAGTAACATTTTGAAATAGACTGGGTCGGCGCCGACTAGTTTAGAATGTCTTGCCATTTAGGTTATCCAATCCACCAGCAGCAAATGCATCTACTTAGAAATCCATCTGCTGGAGACAGCCAGTCGGCGCGGACTGCCCTTTGGCGACATTAGAATATGCATTACTAGGTAGAATGACTGTGCCTATTAGGTTATCCATCAACAAATGCCTCTGCCTGCAATCTGCAAAGAATGCCTCTGCTTAGAGTCTGCAAATTCATCTGCTTAGAATGCCTCTGCATGTTGATCTTTACCGTGATGATTGATTAGCAGGCGGCGCCACTGATCCGTTTCTGTTGAAGGAAATGTTTTTTTTCTTGCAAAATACTTCTGAAAGATTGCTATTACAAATCCCCAGAAGAAAGCATATAGAAGGTGACGATGTGTCTATAAAAAAAAAGACTACAAAGCCAGGCCAGATATATGCAGAAAAGAAAGGGGAGGAAAAAAAAAGGGGGCTTCTATAATAGTTCTAGAACAGAGCATACTAGTTCAACACAGAGCATATGCGTTCCTTGTAATTGTTGTACATATATTGCTATTTCTTTAAGGTATTGTTATTTGTTGAAAGAAATGTATCAAATCCTCAAACTTTATTTTCTACTATGTCTTTAAACTCTATTTCCTACAATGTTTCGGTTCTATTGCTTTGTCTATTGCCACAGACATAAGAATGCTTCGTCTGTGTTTCAGTTCAATTGGTTTGTTTCAGTTTCCATCGCCGCGAACATAAGTGCCAAGGTATGTTTTAACACATATAAGGTATGTATAAATATTATGCTAATGAATACTTTATAGCAGATTGGTGGCATGGTAGAGGCGAGAAAAAGTGCAACACACCTTGTTTACAAATTCTTGGAGAAGGAGCCCAAGAGGCATTCAACTAAAAAAAAAAAATGAGTGATTCAGACACGAATGGCAGACACTATGACAGTGGTGGTATGGATAATCAAGGTATAAAAAGAACCATGGATTTTGAAGAAGCTCAAGAGGTGCAGGCCATGAGGCTGATGAAGGGGGAATAATGACAATGAAGGACAGACTCATCTTCTTAATAAAATCATGAAATTGAGGGGCATGACACCTGGATGTAAATGTCAGCAATTCAAAACTTAAAAAGCCAACAAGCAAGGAGACATCTAAATCAAAGAGGAAAGGCAAGCAAAAAGGCAAAGGAAGATGCAAATTTGGAGGTTCTTGAATTTTCAAAAATATTCACCTTACAAATCATTTCAGAGACCTTGCAAGAGTTGAGAATTGTACCTCCTTTAATTCCTCTTTGCAAAATAATGTTAAATCAGGTTGTCATAATTGTTAAAAGGAAGCTATAGGCAGTCATAATTGTTAAAAGGAAGTTAAATGTCTGCAAGAAAGAAAGTTTAAGAGTTGATGGGAAACAGAAAGCTGTATCTTGTCCATTACTACTACAATGGGCAGTTATTGTCAACTCACATATCAAATAAAGAGCACACTGGATGTATATTGGATTGAAGAGAGCCAACATTTTGAGAATGAGCTTGAAGACCCAATACAAAAGATGGGGCGTAAGCACCGCACTGACCCTTGGATGCAAGAGATAAAAGATCATTGAAACAATGTTATGCATAGACGCGCAAAAAGAAGCTGCACTAGCACAAAACTCAAATATTTTTTTTTTGGAGTGCACCGCATGACATATTGCTCTCGATATTCAATTCATACAATTGTTAAGGCTAGCATTTCTCAAAGATGAGCATGGGTTTAGAATGAAAAAAATACTAACACAATGGTATATATAAAAATCACCAGAAACAAGAAACAACTTCAACTCAAGTAAATATGCATTAGAAGTCTAAGACATATGCACACATATACGAAAAATCAACCTATATAATTTACACTCTTCATGGGAACATATATGTATTTTATATGTATTTGCACCATGAAAATTTTGTAAATAACACATTAATATAACTAACATCATTAATATTAGTGAAAAAAAGAGCAATACTTTGATGTTAGTGGAAAAAAGACCAAGATGCCCAAGCGAAAAGACCCTAAGAAAAAAAATTCCCCCTTAAAAAGAAGGGGCTATGTAGTGTATTTTCTTTTTAGCATATACTTGGTTGAACTAATATAGACTTTTAACCCTTAAAAAAGGGGAGTCAAGGGCTGAAGCTGGTGAAGGGCTTAACTCTAGTAGGGCTAATTGCCTCGAATGCCATAGGTCACCGTATAGCTGAAGAAAGACCTCCTCTTAGCAAAGCTGTCAACTTCTTCACATAATCACTCTGAGCTTTCTCTTTTCTACAGAGTTTTTGATTTTTAAGTATTGTTTCTTAGAATTACTTCAGATTCTATGCACAACCATATTGGAGTTGAAGTTATTCAAGATAACAAAAATCAGAGAAGTCACAGAATCAATACTGACAATCTTTGCTGCCATGTATGGTAATATTGATGCCTCTACTTCAAGGATTGAATTTTGATCAAGCTCCAGTTATGCAACTTTTCTCAAACTCCTTTCTAATGGAAATCTAAGGCTCTATGCTCATGGAATCATACAAGTAGAATAGAGCTATATTTCATTAAATAGCCAATGCTTTTTGTTGAGAAGCTGTGGTGATTATGGTGTTTGCAAGAACGGTCAAGTAGGACATGATCGTTAAGAACCAACCAAGGTTGGGGTGCAAGTCAAATATAAGTAATAGTTGTAGTACACAGTTAGAATATTGAAACGGTGGTTAAGACTATTTTAAATATTAGACCAGTAATGTACTTCTCATGTGGTTAGCAGGCTTGCCTAACCCTCCCTACAACAATATTGGATGCTTTAATATATGCATCGACGGCTATAAAAATTTGAAAAATTACTGGAAAATAGCTCAACTTTATTGAGTTCTTTGATCAACGCAAGCCACGGCGGTCTTTTGACGATCAAGAAAATGAGCAATGTCTTGATGCCTCCAAATATGGAGAAATAGGTTGATTTTCTTGCAAATTTCATAGACATTTGGTTGCAGATGAATCGAACAGTTATAGAAGCTTTGAAAGCTTTAAAAATTGCCTCTACTTTACCAGCGGCATCCTCTAGTGTTTTTGGCTGGATCAATGGTCTTGGCTATGGTTTTAGGCAGGTTGGAAGGATATGTTGCTGCTTGTACATAGATTAAGTTGTTATATCTATCCCTCCAACTCAGAGAATAAGCATCCCTGGCTCAGTTCGCATCTTTAGACATTGTGCTCTTCCAAGGTATGTTTTGTTCCACGATTGCATCTTCTTCACAAAGGCTTTGTTAACTTTTAAGCATGGTTTTGTGTTCTTCCAAGGTATGTTTTGTTCCACGATTGCATCTTCTTCACAAAGGCTTTGTTAACTTTTAAGCATGGTTTTTTACTACATTCTTCTTCCAATAGAGATAAACGTGTTCCCCCTTCTTAGAGCAATGGTTAACAACAAAAGGATTATGTGCTAGGTGTTTCTACAAGAGTTTCTTTCTCGATTAAACATCTGGAACTCTCTTTTATGAGCTAGCAATATTTGTATAGCCCGACAAAACTGCTTGATTCTTGTATAATATTGAAATGCACCAGGGAAGCTTTTTTCATTTGTATGTTCTACCCTATAGAGAACAACCCTTGATTGCACATGACTCGAGAGCTCTATATGCCAGATATACAGTGAATTAAAATGGTAATTTACTCAGCAAATTCTCTCTACTGAATGCTACATAGCTGTTTGCAAAATACACAAATAATTGCTATTTGACAGTACATAGAAAAGACGTTATCCTTTGATAAATAGTTGACTCATCATATCTCAAGCTCTCATATCTGCACTGGCAGATCAACTATGGTGTTGTTCAACCATCTCATTCTACGTCACCAACCATGGTTGTAGAATGCCCATCCTTTAGTTGAGGAAGAATGTCGTCAAAGTCTTCTCCATGTTTATCAAAGGATGGCACAATGTTTGCTCTGTTATATAATGTTGCCTTGTATGGAAGGATATCTTTCACACTGTTATAAATTGACTCAATCCATCATGCTGCTAAATTTCCTGTAGAACTAAGATTGCTAGTTAGGATTAAATTTTTTTTCTCAAAAATACTTTTACATTGCTCGGGCATACCAACTTGTTTATTGTCCCATATGAGTGTTAGTAGGATTTCAGGTTGTTTAGGTTGTCTAGAGGGTTCATCTAGGATGCCAATCACAAGGGAGACCTATTCTTGTGGCATCACATTTATGTTATATTCCAATCTTTTCCATATTCCATGATATATTCAAGTCCCAAATGTGACGACATATTGCTCATGCCATGACGACATCATATTTCACACAACGAGAGTTAAAGCAACCTTAGGTATTTAAGGTATAGATACAACTTTAGTGACTAAAATAAGCTAATCAAAATCGATTCCATGCATCTAAGATTTTATTATAGACTTCCTATATAACAAATGATGTAAACGCTTGTGAAAATGATAGGTTTCTAATAGAGTGGACGTCATATTACACAACAGTTAGTTTGTACCCGCTAGAAGTAGAATGGTTCTAGGACTTTATGATTTTGCATGAAAATTGATCATCATTATGATAGTTGGGTTACTATAACTTTTGGTGGCATAATTTAAGGGTGCTAGGCCACCTACAACAATAACAAGGAATGCTATTCGATTGATTCTCTGTCATGGGTTAAACAAGTTGAAAATTGTTGACAAACTATCAACTATCAACTATCATATTGTACTCCTCAACTATCATATTGTAAGCGGTTATCCAACTTTCCATGTTTATTCTAGTGGGCACCATCACCGGTCGCAACGTCTACCAGGCAAACAGGGAAAGCTGCCCCAAACAACTTGCCCTGTAACAAGAAGATAAAAAACTAGTAGAATGCATAAAAGGGTGTTACCTTTGACGATTCACCTTAGCACACCGCTCCTCAAGTTTATAGTGATCCAACGGTTGAGATCAATCTTGATCAGTGGTTTACTGGAGCCATAACACATTTCTACTTCATAACACCCTAGGCTGCTATGAAAATGGAGGGTGGTGATCGGATGGCCCAAAACTCTTGGGGCGGACCTGAGCCATTTTGATTCCCCGGAAAAAAAAAAATCAATAACACCCAAGGTCAGGGTGTTATATCTACACCATATCACCCCGTCATGTTTGAACACATAATCATGACAAGAGTTTTCTCGTGGGAACAAGATGTGGATTTGGGAAACTATTGGTCAATGAGCCATCATAATGAGTGATATTCTTTTTCCTCATTCACATTGTAGCATTTGTGGGATAACTTAAAATACATGAGCATGACATTTTTAGTAATAGAATTGTTATATTTTTTAAAATTATGAGATAGATTGAGAAATAACAGCATCCCCTAGGGACGTATGAGAGAGTAATGATTCTCTAACTAACAACTTCTTCCTGCTAACGTTTGTCTAAGACATGCTAACTTACTAACACTATAGTTTATCCTATATTTTCCTTTCTAGTGCTCGTTAATTTAAATGGGCCATGAAACAACTTGCTAATATTGTAGTTTATCATATCTTTTTCTTTCTAGGATTATGGACCTTTTAGAATGGTGAGGTCTAGTTCATTCAAACGGACACAGGAGGCCAGGAAAAACATAGTAGAACACACATACAATACTGTGAAATGAAGTTTTGGTAGTTAGATGTATTTGTCGACAAGTCTAGAGAAGGACACTGAGATATCTCAACAAAGACCATAGACATGATTAGGACATCAAAGACAATGATATGATTCAATAGAGACCTAGAGCTCAATCTTTAAGAAAAAAATCAAATTGCAATGGAACTTTTGTAAGTGGACATAGACCCATGTGGCCAAATGTTGCCGACTATGTAGAAAATTAGGAAAGCATCGACAAAAGAAGACAAAGACTAAAGAGAAGGAAAAAAAAATGAAGACTCTGTGCGCCATGTAATAATTAGGTAGGGTCCTCGATCTGCTGCAGCGGCGGCACCACAAGCCGGATATGGGCGAGGAGCTTTGGTGGGTCTTCAAGAAAACATGGTATGTCATTTTAAAAGGATTTTTAACTCCGGTCAGACCTTGTTGTATGTTCCTATTGCCGTGTGAATCTTCTGCGTAGACTTGTGCTTGCCAGGGAAGATTTGGTGCATATTTTTCTCTATTACAGTTAAACTTTGGAGAAATATTCTCATTTCTGGCCCACAGTCTTTACAGACTGTCTTAGACCAGGGAAGCTTCCACTATAGTGTCTTACAATGATTTATGAATCATATATAAGATGTTGCAATCAGTTCAGCATCTCATGCTTCTTCTTCTTGCTCTGAAGCAGAGATTTAGCAGAGTGAGTGAAGGCACATTTCATATTGTTGCAGAAGTAGCTCCTCCTTTAATTTGCATTGATTTGTTTTACAGGTTTGGTGTAGGGGAGCTCCAGCATCATGGAGGACCACAGAGGTCCTGGGCTGATCTTGTCAGTGGCAATTCTTTTTGCCTGCGCACTAGCCGGTCCGGTTCGCGCAGATTACTATACTTATAAGTCTCCTCCTCCTCCTCCTTATCTATACAAATCCCCTCCACCACCTTCTCCATCTCCTCCTCCTCCATATGTTTATAAGTCTCCTCCTCCTCCTCCTTACATTTACAAGTCTCCACCTCCTCCTCCATATGTTTATAAGTCTCCTCCTCCCCCTCCTTACCTTTACACGTCTCCACCTCCTCCTTCCCCATCTCCCCCACCTCCATATCACTACAAATCTCCTCCCCCGCCATCGCCCTCGCCTCCGCCTCCCATACCGCTACAAGTCTCCTCCCCACCATCCCCCTCGCCCCCTCCCCATACCACTACAAGTCTCCTCCCCTCCATCACCCTCGCCTCCTCCTCCTTATCTATACAAGTCTCCTCCTCCACCTTCTCCACCTCCCCCCTATCACTATAAATCTCCACCTCCCCATCTCCATCTCCCCCCACCACCATTATATCATTACAAGTCCCCTCCATTGCCACTACCTCCGCCTCCATACGTGTACAAGTCTCCACCATCACCTTCACCTCCACCTCCGTACCATTATAATTCCCCACCTCCGCCATCACCCTCACCCCCCCCCCCATACCATTACAAGTCCCCACCTCCACCGTCACCTTCACCTCCTCCTCCATATCTCTACAAGTCTCCACCACCGCCCTCACCCTCACCTCCACCCCCATACCATTACAAATCTCCCCCGCCATCACCCTCTCCTCCGCCGTATGTATACAAATCCCCACCTCCCCATCTCAATCTCCTCCCCCTCCTTATCTTTACAAGTCTCCACCACCACCTCCAATGTACCACTATAAGTCCCCACCAACTCTATCATCTCCTCCACCATACATCTACAAGTCTCCTCCCCACCATCACCTTCACCTCCTCCTCCTTATCACTACAAGTCTCCACCACCTCCTTCTCCATCTCCACCTCCTCCATACTACTATAAGTCACCTCCTCCACCATCTCCTTCTCCTCCTCCCCCATATCACTACAAGTCCCCATCTCCTCCCTCTCCATCCCCACCTCCTCCATACCACTATACATCACCTCCTCCACCATCCCCTTCTCCTCCTCCACCATACCATTACAAGTCTCCCCCTCCACCATCTCCATCTCCTCCACCACCATACTTCTACAAGTCTCCTCCACCACCACTTAAATCACCACCTCCGCCATACTACTACAAATCCCCCCCTCCACCTTCACACTATTACTAAAAGCCTCGAGTCTAGATGAGCATGGCATTGATATCAACAATAGCTTCAATACCTTCAATGCTAAATGAGAATTATACTGTACAACAATATCTTCAATTGTTTATGTCTAGAATGGACATCCAAAATGCAGATGTTATGGACTCTAATAAACTTCTAAAGGGTCTATGTAGTTTGTAGGAACTGGAATTGGACCTGTTGATCCAATAAATGTTATATTAATGTTTCAGGGGTCATCTTCGTGGAAGATGTTGAGGTTGCTTTTTGAGTATTGTCTTGCAAACTAAATAAAGCCATATATGGATGAAAATAAGGTGCATATTGTTTGTTGGATTGCTACTAATTTTTATTGTATTGTTTAGTTCTGTGCTTACTAATGTTTGTTGAGTTATCACTAATATACAAGAAATTTATCACGGCGGCATTGGCTATTGTGAACATTTCTCTTCTTCGACTTACTCCTGTAAGGGCGGATTTGTATATCTTTAGAATGGTGCAAAAGATTTTCTTGAAATGCGAGGCCTAATAGTAAAGAACTTGTGTGGGAACATTCCTATGTATCGACTTATATATGTTAAGTTTGTGTGAGTATGAATTTGAAAACTAGAGGACTTGAACCCATGTTGTTGCCTCATGATTTTGTGTCCATAGGATAGACAAGGGTTGAGGACATGGGTTTTGTTAGAACATGGTCTCTCAAATAGGCCATTGTAGTTTATGAGAGACAAACCTATAGACATTTTCCACCTATGAACACGTATTCTTGGCTTCCTATACAATATCCCCCCCTCCCCCCCTTCTTTTTTTATTTGCTTTTTTCTCACATTTTATGGGAATGGCCCTTGGTTCAATTGCGGCTTTTTATTAATAGGGATGTAGTCACTATTTATGAGTCGACCAATGGCATACAAAGGAATATATCTGCAAGGTTCAACTAAAGGTTGTGTGCACTTCAATCATTGGACTGGAAGCTCCAGCTAAGTTAGAATGCCTCCCAGCTATATGCACCTACAGATAGTGGACTCAAGGAAATGGGCACTTGATCAGGTAAAGAGTTTTAGGACCCATAGAAATTCGCCATATTCGAACAGGGTACAGTATTGCGGATGCAGTCCATCGAAAACTAGCTTATGGAGCTATGGAGCATCTAAGCAAAAAACTCTGCTGGTGGTAAACCTGTGAATGCCAATGAAGCCCGTGCAACCCGACCCGTCCATGCAACCTGGAGAAAACTGGTGAAGAACCTATGCAGCCTGCTTCTATCAGATGCCATAGCTAGCAAAGAAAAGAAGAGAAAGAGGAAGAACCCTATGCATAAAATCCTGTACATGAGGCCCAATTGCCAAATCCAAGTAAATCTGGAGGAGTTGGATCAAATTACTCACAATCTGCAACTCCAACTCTGCTGGATATCTGGCCTGATATAAGGCAAGTAGACCGGACTCTCTAGGCAAATTTCAGGTGCCGCCAAGCATTAGATTTGTCATGGATAGCTAATACTTTGGATTGATAAGTAGTGCTATTTAAGTTCCCTTTTTTTTTTTTTGTAAGGCAGGGCATAGACTTTTTGAGCAGGGCAAATCCTGGCATACATCTCCGGCTTCATCTAATATGACCTTATCTTGAATCTCCTATTTGCATTTTGTGGTTGTGGTGGAAGCTTGCAGATCTGACCAAACATGTCATTTTGGTCCTTATGTTGCTTTACTGTTAGCTATTTGCATTTTTAAGCCAATTACCCTGACAAACAGGCAACGTGTCAGAAGAAACACATCTCGAGGATGTTGTAGTAAGGGAAAGGGCCATAGGAGATTGAACCTAGGCCAGCAGGCAGAAGAGGATGGAACTCCGGACGATGAAACTGATGAAGATGGTGCTGCCTAGAAAGCTCTTCAATCTATTGTGACCGTTCTGGCATTATTAATAAAAAAAGTAAAGTTTTTTGTTATAAGTTTTTGTCGTTTTAACAAATTGTTACCGTGTTCCATGTTTCATATATATTAGTTTTTGTCGTTTCTATAACCTCAGTCAACCAAAGTACCTTGAGAACCCCCTCCGGATCAGAATCATCTTGAATCCCGTTGCTGCTTGCCCCTTCGCATGCCACAGAATCTTGTTGATGAGAAGTAATCTACGCATGCCAAGGGGCCAAACAGCCACGACCCAGTTGAGATGAATCTGATCCAGAAGAGGGTTCATAAGATACATGATCCACATATGATATTCGGGTTCAACATTTGACACATTGCCTTGAGAACCTCCCTTTGCAACCACTGCACGCTATTGACTTTTGTTACGGTTTCTCCCTTCGCGTGCTACAAAATCTTGCTCCAAAGTAATCTTTGCATGTGAAGGGCTAAAACAATCACGGATCAGTCTAGAGGATGCAGTGGTCAAGGAAGGTTCACAAGGACCACGATCAACTATATTGTCCATATATAGTGGCATATAGCATGGCAAGAACCATCAGCTGCATCAAGGATCATCATAGTGAAGGCATCGCGTTTTGAACAATGGAACTTAGAATGTAAACTAAGCTACATTGCCCAAAGAGGCAGGGAAAGAAAGATTGGGAAGTCTCGATCTTTTTACTCATCAACCACATAAAATCGGATGAACCCTTCCACGCTTGGGTTACAGAATCGCAAGCAACCACTAGGATTTATCATCGATGGCCACAATAAAATAGAGTACTCAAAAATCTTGTTACCTCCGTCCTTGTATAATCTACCACGACGTCGAAGGGGAGACGTCCTCTAACTTCAAGTCACTGTGCTGCTCAAGGTCCTCCATCAATAGCAAGAGTGAGGATATTCCATGATTTGGCGCCTAACAGCCGCTATATGGATGGACTAAGCTCAGGCACCACTTTGGCATGAAATTAGTGTATGCTCACTTCTGACGTCATAGCAACTTGCATACGAGAACTTCCACCTCTAGAAGGAACAAGTTCTGCTCCACCTCCCATTCAGAGCCTCTTTGTATAATGTAACTTAGCAAAACAACCAAGCTACATTGAGACAAAGAGTCGCCAAAAGAGAGCGAGAGCAAAGCTCGCTCTTTCTAAAGGGGATAACAAGAATTCCCAGAAATGTATATTGTTTGCCATCGACAATAAAAGCCTGGTTAGTTGACAGCCATTCGAGAGGGTATGGAGTGGACAAAGACTAAGCCATGGTCGCACTCCAGGCGTACTCGCTTTTCGATTTTCCTATTTGACTAATCTAAAGTGCCACCTAAAATGAGTGAGCGAACTCGTCCTAGAGGGCACTTTACATCAAACAGGACAAACAAAAAAAAGACTAAGTCGAGGTGAAATAGATGGCTGTTAGTCCACTAATCCCAATGGCATCTGTCCCTCTACATCAGTCCTTTCTTTTCAATGGTCACCATTGTTTTATCTACTATGATGTGCAAAGGAAAGAAGGCCTGACTAGAGGTCCAGATGTCAAAGACATTGCATGTTCAAATGTTTTGATTCACTAATACACAACTCAATGTGGCAATGCAACGGCCAAAATTCTATTAAGTCAAACAAATCCTCGTCAAATCACGTGGGTTCATGTGCACCTGATCTTAGGAAAAAATATCAAAAAAATAATATAGATAGAAGTGTATTGGAAGCTCATGGCACAAGGTAATCGTCCTCCACCCCCATGCCTAGACCAGGATTCACCCAATCAACCTGTGGCCCAGGAGGGGGAGGCAGGTACTGGTTAATACGAGAGGTGGCAAGGGGGCAAGGGGGGCATGCACGATTGCATGTTAAGCACGGCATATTGGCGCTCCGGTATAATATATCCATCTTCCGCTGAACAGAACCTACTGCCCAGCATCCAATCCAACAAACACCTCAAATGCAGCCGATGTCCACATTCCAAGGCATACCAACCAACACATATTCTAAACGAGGTGCACCCTGGACTACCACAGTCGTTGGATTCGTCGATCGTATGTTGGGGCCCCTAAGCACCTCTTGTTTCGCTTATAGTTATTTATGGTTGGAGGCCCCTATGATTTTGAAATATGAAATACGATTTTGCCTAAGGTTTTGAGGGAATATCGAACCTCTATACGACTTTGCCTAAGATTTTAGAATATGAATTACGGGAGCTCGGACCTCTATCAAAATAATTCAATGCCCTAACTAAGACTACTAATCAATATACCCAGTGAGCTAATGCGATTATTTTTTATCTCGAATCTATGTTTTTTTTTTTTATAACAACTTATTCGATTGCTTTAGGGATATATGGTCTATGGTCTCAGGATTTGTTATTTTTACATCCATATGAAATCCCCCTGAAACCCCCTGTTATTTTGCTACATATTCTAAACGAGGTGCACACTGGACTACCATAATCGTCAAATTCATCGATCTATGACCCAGATTGTATGTTGGGGCCCCTAGGCACCTCTCATTTCACGTATAGTCATTTATGATTGGAGGCGCCTATGATTTTGAAATATGAAATACGATTTTGCCTAAGGTTTTGAGGGAATATACAACCTCTATACGACTTTGCCTAAGATTTTAGAATATGAAATACGGGGAGCTCGAACCTCTACCAAAATAATTCAATGTCCTAACTAAGACTACTTTAACCAATATACACAGTGAGCTAATGCGATTATTTTTTTATCTTGAATCTATATTTCTTTAATAACAACTTATTTGATTGCTTTAGGGATATATGGTCAGTTTCACAAATATTTTTACATCCATATCAAATCCCCCTGAAACCCCCTATTATTTTGCTACATATTATCCCCACAACTTGCACAATATCTGTAGTCCCCATTCTTCATATCCTCCCACTGGCTCTCATATAGGTATTCGGGAGGGAGGTATACAATACCCTGCTCCTTTGGGACTCTAAGGGGATCAGAATCTAAAGCTTTGGTCAAACTAGGCATATGCTCACATTAGGGCGGATTTGGGGTCTCAAAACAGCCTCCTATCAGCCATTCCACGTCATATTTCCGCTCCCTTTTTCCCATGCCACCTAGGATACCAAACTCTCATAATTACAAATTTGCTTGGAATATTCTTCCGGAATAAGGGGATTGCACATTCATGGCGCCATATATATTTAATTCTGTTGGTTGTCAGACAGACTGATGCAACACGTGGCGCTTCTAAAATGCCACTTGCATTATAGCATACCGGCAACTCATGACGGTGTCTCTTGGTTTGTCAGATACCAAGCGTGCGCGTCACCGCCTTCTACATTTCAAAATTTGAATGTGTAGGTTGAAGCTTTGTATCAGATCAGACTTTCATTTCGAGGCTGCGGGCTGCATATTTAGGGATCTTCACTTCATCCTAATCTGGGCTTCCGCCCCTACAATTCAAAATTTGAATTTGCTTAATGTATAAAAGCATGGATTGTAGGAGAATGGACTTTTCGATTTCCATATGCACGTTGCAAATTTCAAAACGAGGAGGTTAATACGGACGTTCGGCTCACCGCGAGTTTAATTGTGTTGGGGCATAAAAATTGTACACCTTCATTTGGCAGAGCGCGTGCGATCCCATGATATGGAAGTTGCTTGTTGTCAAATTAAACTTAAACACAAGTGAGGTCGGCACTTACGTGGTTTTCTCGAGGAGGGTTTGGAGTGTTTTTTTTTAAATCCCAATTATCGACATAGTGTGACGTAGCATCTTGGTATTAAATAGTATGTTAAATTCGAATTATATCGGTGTTCATTTTCAGGTTAAACTCAAATCATAGGAATAAGGTTAAAAAAGGAAGATATTAGATATTTAGGAATAAGGTTAAAAACGGAAGATATTGGATATTTAGGAATAAGGTTAAAAAAGAAAGATATTGGATATGGCTCAAATTTCGAGACATGCACATAATGGCATGTAATGATGGTTGATAGGGCTGGAATTCGAATCATTCCTACAATTTTCACGTCTAATCCAGCCTATATCTATTCCAACCTAGATTGGCGCCCATTCTCCCCCCAATCTCCGCCCAATCTTCGCTAGATCCTTCGCCCAATTTCGCTAGTCCATCGCCATGAAGAGATCAGCTACGGAAGAGCCGGAGGTGTCCTCCAAGAGGCGCCTATTACGGCTGGAAGAGATGTTCCCTCCGCAGTTCCCTCCGCTACCCACGGTTCTTGCTTTGAATGCCTCTAATTCCTCTGATTCCTCTGATTCCTTTGACGAGGAATCGGAGAATGAGGAATCGAGGAAATTTCGGGCGAGGAGTTCATCACGTGTGTTCTTGAAGGTGGATAGGAGATTCTTGAGGAGAATGAGTGGTCTACCGAAGGAGAAGAAGCCGAAGATGATGAAGAGAAGTTGAAGACGAATTCGCTGACTTCGAGGAGCTCATGGCGTTGCTAAATGGTACATGCATGTTTTCTTTCTTTTCTTAAGCATTCAACTAACGGTTATTTCTTATTTTTTGTTTTTGCGGATGGTGAAGCGGATGAATGAAATTTGTTAGGGGCGGTGCACCTCTTTTTTTTTTTCCTTGTTCTTAGCCTCCGGCTTGCCTCGGCTTAGCCTCCAAATTTTTGCCTCCGACTTCTTACCATATGATTTGCAAGCCTCGGGATTTTTTGTTGTGAATAGTTGAAGCCTCCGTGCATTTAAATTTACAAAATGATGTTCTGATGTAAAGCCATACGGCCATAAAAAATTTTGAATGTAAAAAGTTTTTGCTTCTAATTCCATTTGAATACCTAACTTGTTTTTTTACTGTACATATGTTTTGGTGCTTATAGGATTTGTGTATATGACAAGGGCAGCTAGTGTAGGCAATTGTGTGAATAGAGCTGAATTGGATGAATGTAGGCAATTGTATAAATTTTATGAATTGATGTGAATAGTATGGAAATATGCAATTTTATGATTGGTTTATACAAAGGGTTTATACATTCTTGAAGTACAAAGGTTACGGTGTTTGTGTTTAGATACCTCTAATACAAGAAGTCTTTGACTACTTTTCACAACAGATTCCTTTAAAAATCTATTGTTGTTTAAATTATAGCAAAAATGAGTCTTGAAACTCTTTAAGTAGTAGAAGAACTCTTTGACTAGTTAACCATTTGATGACCATTTTTTAAGAAAATATGATATGTGACATTCTTATATGCAAACATTCATAAAATTTATGAACATTGAAGGTCAAAGCCATCCTTGTTTAAAGAGGATTCGCCTGGTGTGATCCTTGCGTAAAAAAAGTAAATAGAAACACAAATATTGAACTTACAACTTAGCGTAAACAAATAGTATTTTAATAAACCAACACTTTACATACTAACACTTTACACTTTAAATATGATATTTCTTTCTTTCCTTTTACTTGAAAGCTATTTTTTTTTTTTTCAAGATGGATCACACCAATTAATAATACATATGCAAAAAAAGGGACACACTAAATTCGCATGGTGTGATCCACTTTCTTATTTGTTGTCAAATTAAAATTAAACACAAGTACTCATTCCTATTTGTATCTAAAATGCTTTACCACTCTTAAGTACATAAGTCATTATCCCTTTTCAAAGAGCATATTATTTTTCAAGAAGGATCACACCAAGCTGAATAGTATATATGCAACAAAAATAGAACACACTAAATTAAGATCGTGTAATCCACTTTCTTATTTGTTGTCAAATTAAAATTAAACACAAGTACCCCTTCTCATTAAATGCTTTACCACCCTAAGTGCATAAAGTTATTAGTCCTTTTCAAAGAGCATATCTTTTTTTAAGAAGGATCACATCAAGCATCCTATTTGCATCTAAAATACTTTACCAACTCTAGTAGTACATAAAGTTATTAGCCTTTTTCAAAAAGCAAACACTTTATCAATAAATGAGCACGTCACATATCCACACTTAACTTCAAATAAGACACATATATATTTCTTTTATTAAAAGATAATCAAAGTAATTTTACTATAGGAAGTCATCTTTTTCCAAAAAGATCACACCAAGTGAATTTTGTATAAGCTAAAAGGTTGGAATATACTAAATTCGCATGGTGTGATCCACTTTCTGGTTTGTTGTCAATAGATAATAACACCAAGTCCCTCAATAGTCTCCCATTTGCATATAAAATATGTATCATTCCAAGTTATATTATGTTTTATGAACTAAACTTTTTCAGAGGGTCCCAAAGCAAAATACAAACACTTAATCAATAAGCCAACACTTTACCAACAACCAAAGCTTTATTAAATAAGATTTTTATGTTATTTTATCAAACCTAACAATGTTTCCATATGTGACACTTTGAGTTAACTGATCCAAAGGCTCATGAAAGCGACATTTTATACAATATATCTTTGGAGCTTTTGTGTCGTGGCATTAGTAAACACCTCTAATGGAGCAAATATTTTGTAACTCATTTTTTTCAACAACCCTGGATGCACGTCTTATCAAACATTTCTTCATTGCAAGGACACCATTCTCATAAGGCTTGCACAATTCGCTTAAAAGAGGTCATGGGACGACTTTCAATTTGGGCTCCACAACTTTACAACGTAAAACTAGATGCCCATTGCCCCGAATGTATATCTTGGAAAAGCATGTCTCTTATGTCCATATGTTAGACACAACGATGCTAGTAATGCTTTTCCCTAGTCTCAAATCCCCGACATCTGATAAATATAGCCCAAAGAAAAATATTTGATTCAGTGAGTGAATATAAATCAAGAAGAGGGAAGAAAAAAGAAGCAAGGATCACATGACGCGAAATCTCACTACACATTTACAAAGTGCATATGCATTTTCGCATGGTGTGATCCATGTATTATTGAGGGTGCAAATTTGCAAATATCCTCCTCTTCAAATCCCTTCCCCCCTCCCTTTTTTTTTTTTTTGCAATATACTATCCATAGCATTTATTTTGAACCCTATAGTTCTACCTATTCATTGCGTATGAATGTCGCCCGCGATGTAACTCCATAGTCACCCGTCGTTAAGGATAGCATTCTTACCCACGAGCCTATGGATAGATATCCTTCCACCGTCGCCGATCGACGGCCGTTGAATTGTAAACATGGCATGTAACGTGACGTTTGCTTGTCCGACATCGCCTCGCCCGTTGTTGCTTAACTCTATGCTCGCCCGCAAAAACACGGACACTATTGGAGACTTGGATTCCAAATGAAGAGCGAAGGCGGAGAGGATGCAATGGCGCTTAATGTGAACAATGGAAATCTTGTTGCCAAATTTTGATAAGGTGTGGTTGGTGCATGTGGGCATGTGCACGATGGTATGGGAAAAGTAGCCATTATTTTGGTCATGATACAATTTTCTAAAAAATCACGGGCCATTAATGTGGTTGCAATGAATGCACAACATGTCCTATGAAATTTTGCCATGTGGATGCCAAGTAAGCCCCGCTCCTCTTTCTACTTGCCAACTAATACCGACTTTAGAAAAAAATGCGCCAAACATCATTGGTCGCGAGAAACATGACGTGGAATCCTGGCATCCAAGATATGGGCCATTTTGAGACCCCAAATCCGCCCTAATGTTATCTACCCTCAACACTGTGTTTACCCTACCCAAAGCTGCAAGCTGATTCTTCGTGTCCGCTAATTCCACAGCCAGTCTTTTAAGCGCAAGTTCTCCTCTGACCGAGTAAGATTTCGACTTCTTTCATTTTCTAACTGAGCCTAGAGATGCCTCTTCGGTCCCACTTTTCTTTGCGGCAACCCCCCTCCCAACACTTCTAAAAATTTTGTAGCATCTGCGAGCAAGTAAGTTATAGTTACGGGTTCATCACCAAAGGCGCTTTTAGGATTGTCCACCTGCTTAACTCTTTTGTTGCTGTCACTACCACTTCCTTGCTTCCATTTTCTGCTAGCGTAATTTACAGGCTCATCCTTTACAATCTCATAATACACTTGCTTGGCAAACGTCTTGCTGAATCCATGATTTTTTATCATAGTTCCTCAATTACTGAGCAATTACTGAGCCCTCAGTAGTCATTATCTCCGCTTGTCTAGTATCACCATTACTGCAAAGGTTTTTCCCTTGAAAACCTTTCGAGGCAGGGGTTTTTTAATCCTAGTAGTAATGATTGTACTAGCCCATTGTATGGGTCCCATGACCTATTGGTCTCCGTGGACGTTAAAAAAACTATTCTATTCTATTCTTTCACTTGAACCCATCTCTCCAAAGCTTTAGCTCGGACTTCAGGGACTTTGCAGTCGTATACTTTATACTTGCCTGCTCTCCTACTTGGCCAGTCGGCATTGAACTGTTTGACGTCTAAATTAGCCTCCACATCCTCTAATCCACCCCTTGTGGGCAACAACCTGGGCTTATGTCACATGCAACTCCATGAACCTCTGCAATTGTAACACCTTCTTTCCTGGCCACTTCTGCTATTGACCTTAGCCTCACAAACTCTTTTGCACGCGCTTCATTTGTTCTAGCATGTTCCTCTGCTCTTTGTAACTGTTGTGCCCTAACCTCCGATAATGTAGGTAGAGAAGGGAATACAAAGCCCTCTGGAGTTCTCAAAGAGGATGGGATGAGAAAACCCCCTGCCCAGTTTCATCAGCCCCTTCTCTTTGCTGACGAGACACAGTCTCTTGCTGATGAAATGTACTCGGTTGTTGAGACATACTTGTTGGCAAGGTTTGTAAGTAGGTTGTTTGTTTAATTTCTTGCGTATGCGCTTTATGAACTGCGCAAAATAAAAACAACACAATATGACTTATAAATTACAAAAGAAATTAAGTGCAGCGAAAACAAATACATATAATAGCAAGGATGTTTTATTAATGGTATGCCTAAAACAATTGTTCAATCAATAAAAATTTTTGACTTTTAAGTATAGCATACAAAACAGCTCATAGATGCACGCTAAGCATGACTTGGTCCAGCTTGGTTAGCATCGTCCGCACCTAACCCAACTTGAGGAATCCAATCTGATTCCATTTGGGGTCTTATGCAATGTGTTGGAGAGCAATTCCAAGTGCTCCGCATGGTGTTCAGTAGCTGGTTCAGATCAAACTTGCGTGCCTTATCTCTTATTGGGGATTCGACACAGTGCTTCAAATAATCGCACATGTTTCGAAACCTCTGGCTTTGTTCAGTAGTACCCATAGCCTCCAAGAAAGAATGCTTACGTGCAATAGGTATTAGATAAAGTAGGCCGCCCCTGAGAGGTCGAAGTCAACCCTTGCAGCCACCATCTTAGTTCCATCTCTTTTGGGACCCCAAGTCTTTCATTCTCAATGGCCTTTTTGCCAGCACCATCCATGCCTTTGTATGCCCATCGCTTCACTTCCACTGGCTCGCCTATTAGCCTTTCTTCTCCCCAATCACAAATACCAATATAAATAGCCTGGGGGTCCGTGCATCCGTTCTCTTTTCAAAAGTCATAATGAAGCAGGACATTGCCCAGGTGCAAGTCCATGTGTAAATGGTGCTCTTTATGAAGCTTAAGCAAGCTGCTTAAAAACGATATAGTTAGATCACCCACTCTTCGAGCAACATATAACTCTTACTTCCTCCGTTGCTCAAGCTTAAAGACATCGACCTCCACATTAGGCTTATATCCTAATCTTTTAAATGCATGTCTCGCAAACTCATTATCTCCATGATGTACAAAAAGAGATGCACAAGAACCCCCATTCCAATAAGGAAATATCAACCCTATTCTTTCCAATCCAGTTGTACGACCAATGCAACGCATAACAGAGCCATGTCTAACCTGCATTTGCGACTCCCTCATACATTTCATCATGGCCTTTACTACCACATCGGGCCTCGCAGTACCTAATCGCACATCATCATTCTGAAATTTTACACAATAAGGTTCGTCTTTAAGAAAACTAGAACCCAAGATATTGCATTTGTATACCGTTCCATATATTCCTGAACCAATTCTAGTCCTGTTAATTATCTGAGAGGAATCTACCATTGCCAACCAGATAGTCTTAGCATCTGTCTTTTTTCTTTTTTTCCCACTCTTTATCAGTCTCACCAATAGCTTGTGCCAACACTTTCTTAACCAGATGGGGGGGCTGATGGGTTTTCTTTCTAAGCTTTCGATTAATCTAAGCTATATTCCATGCAACAGCTTTATCTTTTAGATCCTCACTCAAGCGAGAACTAGTTAAATTTGCTACCGCATGAATCATACTTCCAGTTGTGCGAGCTACATTACCATCTATCCAGACATACCTTTCAGAATCACACTTTTCAGGTTCTAGCTCTATCTTTCGAGGCCCAAAAGCTCTTTCAGCGTCTTTCATGAGAGCTGAGCGGAAGTCTAGCCATCCTCAACTCTAAGTCAGAAGGTGTGGCAGCACAAATTCGCTCACAAAGCCAATTCATCAAGGAGGGTCTTAAGGAAGACCATGGCTGTTGTGGTCTTGATCTTTTCCTCTGCATCAGAGTAGAGGACTCGGCTTTTCGGTTCATGTGAGGCTCCTCTTCTAGCCTAAGTCCTTCTTCTAGGTTCATGTGAGGCTCCGCTTCTAGCCTAAGTCATTCTAACTCTTATGGATCCATGCAATTTTAGAGGAAACTGTGTAGCTAACAATATGCCAACAGTAGCAAAGCAGCAACAATACCTAAAAGTCTGGCAACAAGAAAAAAACTCCATTTTAGTGAGTGTCGAAATCGTAAGCTGTAAAATAATTCATTAGGATTCAAGTAAACTACTAAGTTTCAAGTTCGACAGTTATAGGCACCTTAGAAATGCATTTTCTCATTTTCTTCGACAAGTTTAAGTTATGATTTGACCCAGCTACTGGCTCCACGAGGAAACTCCCTCATAGAGGTTGGCAAACTCAACTGAACATATTGCACTTTACCATATGGCAGACTCACGGATACTTAATAAAATATACGCCAATCCCTACATTAGTGTTGGACTTTCATCGACAACACCATCAGAAGGGTATATCTTATTAAAATATCCTCTATTCTATTCTATTCTATTCTATTAAAATATCCTCTTAACCTTCCATGAGAGTACAACACCCACCTTTCGAAACCGCATGACCGAAACCAACAACGGCATCAGGAGAGGGCTATACACCTCAATGAAAGGTCGACCCTAGCAATCCTCGACATCGACAATGACATCCACCCTCGGCATGACACAATTCAACTGTGGCACACCAAGCGAGGATCGCTACCTCAGCCTAGGACTCGCTGAAACACTAACATTAAATCTCTCTTCAACTCCCTAACACTACTAATGTTGTCGATAAAAAGGCTATTTTCTATTTTTTTCTTTTGGTTTTTTTTTTTTCTTTATTTCTTTTTCGTCATTTTTATAACTTTACCTAAAAAAATAAGTCTGGCTTCGTCCATAAAACAAGACGCTCGCCATCGTCACGCCCCTCGATGGAGGGGGGCAACAGGCGAGGGCCTAATCATGGACTCTATTTAGACCTAGAAAAAGAAACAACAAACAAAATCTAACTAATTTTGACCTAAAAACTAAGAAAAAGGTTATCCGAAAAGCCTGAGATATACCAGCCTAGACCGGATATACAGACATTTAAGACTTAAGATCCCTTTTGCAGACACTGTAGGGATTTTAAGTCTTTTTGGATAAAAAAAAAAAAAAAAAAAAAAAAAAAACTAAACAGGCCACAGTTTGTGGAGCAGGGTGCAGAAGAATTACCTTTTTCTGCACAAAAAACTCAAAACGACGCCGCACACATATAAAAAAAAAAATTTGCATAAGCGAAACAACTGCTTCACTTCGCGTAAGCGAAACATTTCGCTTACGCGAACATTTTTTTATTTCACGTTAGCGAAACTTCAGTTTCGCTTACGCGAAACAGTTGTTTGGCTTACGCAAAACAAAAATAAAATTTCGCATAAGCGAAACTTCAGTTTCGCTTAAGCAAAAAAAAAAAATCCGGCCGGCATCTAAAAAATATGGGAAATACGTATTTAACCTAAAATAACGTTTTTTGGACTTTATAGATTTTGAAAAATAATTATGTACGTACAAAACCTATCCCTGTGCAATACTCACATTGAAGATATACATGCTAGCCTTTGGAGTGTTATATCCCAAAATAATACACCTCTAACAAAACATTTTACATACGCCTTGCTCGTAGTCAAATTAAAGCTATGCAACTATAGTCATTCTTCAAAAACTCTGTAAATGCTAATTTCAGGTGTCAAAGCCCTAAAAAACCATGATAATGCTTCAATCACCTAGTTTATATCAAGCAAGTTGTGCACTGTCAAAATATTTAATCCAAATAGAAGAGTAATCAATTTGGAAATGATGCAAATTCGACACATAATTCGGGTTTGAAAAGAAAGTGTGACTAATCAATTTGATAATGATCAAAGTTGGCATAAATATTGGAAGAGTTCCCAACATTCAACAACCATAACTGGCATTGACATATCTTGGATCAAACAACTTTCCAAATTTTGATCGCAGCCTAGATTGGATCAAACAATTCGGCAAAAACTGTTTGGTGTTTATTGCAAAATCCAGCAAGTTTGATGGGAAAAAAAGAAACCAAATCTAATATCCTAAGCTTATCAATAAAGCAACGGCTAAAAAGGAGGCATCCTATTGAACTTTCAGTCATTAACAGTAGTTGATCTTATCGATGTACGCTTTTAATAGCAATCAAGCTATTAAAAGTCCATGAATATTTTTTTATTTCAAAAGCGTCCTTAATTCATATTCAGTAGAGCAAACATGGATTTGATGGAGCTAATAGAAGCAACAATCTCCGATTTCAAGAGGCCAATGTTGTAGTTTTAGAGAGGGCAGGCCAGCTTGGCTGCTCATGTTTTTGCTCGTGCATGTAGGCTAGCCATGGCTGCTCTTGCTAATGGTGTCATAAATATTGACAGTGATGGGGACTTGTTGACCTCTCTTGAGAGGCGGCTGCTCCAGGGCCTACTGTTGAGAACCTGATCTCGAATGCAATGCCATCTCCAGTAACTTTCCAAGCTTCTAGAGAGGGAGTGCAAGTAGCATTGCAAGTCCTGTCGAAAATTGTTAAAATTTAACACTTTGGCAGAATGAGTGGCTGCATTTGTGCTGACTTGTTTTCTTGTTTTTTTATTGCTTACTTGCAGGGCCTCTTCTTGACAAAATTGAGGTGGGGATGTTTGAGATAAAGGATGAAGTGTAGTGTGTGTAAAGAAGAAGGAAAATGGTGTGCATAAGTCCAAACAATAGTGTGTTCGAAAAGGAAGTGGAAAATGGGAAGAAAAAATTGCTTGTTTGAAATGGAACTGAAAAATAGGAAAAGAAAAAACCGTTGCAACTCCTGTGATATTTTAGCTTCTCATATTCTTGTTTTCTTGCATTTGCATCGTGTGTGGGATTAGCCCCTTCCCTTTAAATGCCGACAGGCCTCACGGTATGCACAATAGTGCAAGGTGTCTGACTCGTCTGGCATGGTTTCCTTCATGTAGCTATATCTTTTATGCAAAGCTTACTTATATTGCAAGCTGGCCAGAGAGTGTGACGTTAAGTCTCCTTGTCTTTCATATCTAAATTGTATATGGGTCAGCAATGTATTTAGCTTATCACCTAAGAGGTTGACCCTAAAAAATAGAGTCACATAAAGGGCCAAGACTACATATCTTAGAATATTCCATGAAATATCCTAAGATCCTATGATCCAGAAGAAATAATACAAGAGCTCAACGATAATACGATTTCCTTCTAGTCCAAGGAGGTGCACCTATCGTATAAGGAGGTATGTCATGTGCGTACAAGCGATTGCCAAAAATCCCATTGTACACGCCTTAGAAATATTGTACTATACTTAAGTAAGAGTATATGTATGGTTCAAGCCCAAAGATAATTAACATTTCGCATCAATTACCTAAATTGTATGGCTAACACTATGTGAACCTCGTTGCTTCTAGTTTGAAATTTGCGGTGTCATGCATTAGGTGCCAAAATTGAGTGCTTCCTATGATTTGGCCAATGGTTTCGTGAAAATGGAGGGTTGTGATTTTTTGTTTGCTTTTTTTCGGTGGTTCTAATTTGGAGCGATTTTGGTTTTTCCTTTCTTTTTCTAATAGTTGTTCCATTTTAGAATTTAGCATGAACTTCTTCTTCAGGCTAGGTCATCCACAAATCCGGCGGCTGTTGCCGCATTTCTTGGGCTGGAGAAATTTGGAGGCAACTCTGGCTTCAGTAGGAATCTGCCAGTCCTTTGAAAGGCTCTGTTTGACCATGATCATGTTAAGATTATCTCTTGCAAGAGTTCGTTGCTTATATCTCTTTCTTGTGCAAAAAGAATGTATAGGCTATTGGCTGTGGGCATCTGTTTCTGAAGCAGGGCTCCGGCCTGACGGACTACAGATCTGGCCCTTGTTTTGTAGGACGGATCCAGCCTTATTGGACTTCTCGGGCTTTAAAAGCTCTGTTTCATATTGTGCAGCACCAATTTGGCCTTGCTACCTTAGTTTCTAAGATTCTTAGATTGTGCCGCTTTAGATTCTTATATTCCTAGATTCTTAGGTGCTGCAGAGACTCGGAAGAGGTTCAAGGTTCCCGAGAGGGCCTGGAGAGCTATAGCAAGCTTCTGTTCTGATTGCAAAAGCATTTTCTTCCCTTTGCAATGGTTCGTCGCATTGTATTTGCCATTCGTATATGAATTTTTGTACGTATCTACATAGGCAGGGGAGCGCTCGATAAGGTTCCCAAATTATCTTTTACTATGATTTTGGCAGTGGTTAGACGGAAAAGGGGGGATGGGTTTTATTTTTGTTTAATGAAAGGCATGGTCTTGCATGCCATGTGTTGCTGAGCATGGAGGCCAGAGCAGCGGCACTGTTTTGTCGGGAGGAAGCCAGAACTTGCAAGATGAATTGCAGATGAATTCCAGCGGCCTTGCAAGATGAATTGCAGGTTGAATCCATTCGGAACTGTAGGATGAAGTAGGAGCGAAGGAAGCAGAAGAATAGGGTTGGAATTTCCGGAAGAACAGATGGGCTTCGTTGCTTGCAGCTATGCTCTGGGATTCATCTGCCTTTGATCTGTAGTTCTAGAATCATGAAGCTTGGTTTCATGAGCCTTTGATCTGTAATTCCAGAGAGTTGCAGAGGCGAACCGCCTCTTCTACATGGCTTTGTATTTGCCATAGCTATACGTATTCTCCTACATATATACATACGCAAGGAAGCGTTGAAGTATACGGGGGTATGACGTGTATATTCGTGGACCTTAGATCTGGCATATTCCTAAGCATATGCCCAACTCCAATGAACAAGAAAAAACAATAAGGAGTGAACAATAAGGAGAACTAACTTAATTTACAGGGGTGAGTATACAGAGGTGTAAGGTGTATATTTATGCAGCGTAGATCTGGCATATTTTTGGCAATAGGTATGCCAAGATCTCTAACCCATACCTTATCTCTAACCCATACCTTATTTTTTTGCTAAACCATTGGATTATAAACCATTGGATTTGTTAAATACGAATAAACACGTAAAATACGTGCAAATAGGAGCATCTGAATGGCCCAGAGCTTCAACTTGAAAAGCTCCGGTGAAGCAACGAAGATCCGGAGGCACAATGAACAACGGAATGGCGTGTACACAAATTCGGAACAAAATCCGAAAACAAGAAACTGCAGCAGACTGCAAATCCAGGTGGAGCTTCCTGCCTCCGCCATACCTGGCCGTTCCGTGCTTAATCCCTTTGCTTCCAGCTCACACTTTTCTTGCTCGAACCATGAAGCAAAACAGAACAGAACAAATTTCGATGCCACACTAGAGCCTAAACAGAACAGAACAGAACAGAACAGAGTCCGCATCCCAGACCAGAGCTTCAAGCCCAGTTCGAGGGTGCAAAAGAACCTCAAAAAACCCTGTTCAAGAAAGCATGTTCAAGAAAACCATGTTCAAAAAACGCTATGCAAAGAAAGCCATCGTTGTTCATGCTTGTGCAAGAGATCCATGTCTCGTGTTATGGCAGATGCATGAATCATAGGCCCTGAGAGTGGCGACCAAAAAAGAACAATCCCACTTTCTAAAATTGACCATTAACAAAAAGAAAATTAAACCAAATCCAAACCATTAAAAAAGGCTTACACCTTTAAAAAAAAAGACCCCACGGGACCATTAAAAAAGGCTTACACCTTTAAAAATAAAAGACCCCACGGGATCTTTTGCGGACCTTTTGGCAATAGGTATGCCAAGATCTTACAAGGCAGATACTTAGTATACGAACATGGCAAAAAAAACCGACCTATAGTAATAAGGAGCCGTGTAAAAAACGTGGTGAAGGAGGTAGAATGTGTGGATAAAGAAAGTGGAGAGGTGGAAGGGTCAAAACTGGGAGAGGACAGGCACACCACTAAACAAAAACAGGCACTCCACCACCTCACGAATCACTATATAAACCCCACCAAAACCCAAACCCAAAACCAACCAACGTAAATAGTAATACCATTTCCCGAAGAATGGACGGAACGAGCTTAATGGTGATGGCAGCTATGGCCGTAGCAGCTATGGCGGTGACCGTGGCCCAGGGTCGGCAACTGGAAGGCCCCGGCCAGCCCCACTACCAGCACTTCCAGCAGACCACGGCCGAGAGCCAGGTCGACCCTGGCACCATCGGTGTTGCAGCTGGAGACGGGGTCGGGGTCGGCCCTGTCGGGTCCAAAGCTGGCCCTGCCTCTGGCTCTTCTGCTTTTGGCTTCCCTGGCTTTGGCTACCCTGGCTATGGCTTTGGCTGGCGTCATCCTGGCTTTGGCTTTGGCTTCCCTGGCTATGGCTGGGGTGGTGGTTTTTTTTAGAGCTTCCTTTTTTTGTATTTCAGGTTGGTTTTTTTTGTTCCTTCAAGCCCATCTTCCCTTTTCTTTTTTGGATTCTCTTGCCTATTTCATCTAACCCTTTCACTTCCTTTCTTTTGCAGTATAGGTATCTCTGTCTGCTAATACCCCCTGCTCTTCTTGGGCTTGGATGCTTCTGTATATGTTGAATAAAAGTTATCAATAAAAATAGAGGCTTGTCCTCTTTTGGTCTTGTAATCACCATGTACAGTTATGAATGTGAATTATGTACACTGCACTCTAAATGATTGGAGCAATGTCATTTCCTTGTGCTTGCTTGGAGCAGTGCCAATTTGTTGCGTTTCAATTTTGATAGAAAATATCCTGTCAACATTTAAAACCTTCGCAGTTCGCACACTTTTCAATCTTTGTGTTTCATTTGGTAGTACTGACATAAGTATTACGCTTTAACAGCGTGGGGTTATATATTTAACACTCATATTTTTTATTTTAACACATATTTTGGAAAAGATGGGCATCTTGCAATCGTTCTTTTGTTTTGTTTCCATACTTTTTCTTTTCTGGCAAAGTTCAACAGGTAATAAATCTGGTTGCAAACAAGTGCAATATTTTCCGCAGCAATTGCTGCAGGTTTCTTATTTATAGACCTTGTTGTGCTGGTCCTTCATATATAGTATACATGTTCAGATAAAGAATTTCTAGTGCTCCAATGAATACAAACCTCGCAACTTGAGGACGTCGGCATCCATCTGACTATGGAATCTATCCAGTGATTTTCCAATTTACATATTTCGGTCAGACCTGCAAACTAAAAATGTGCTCGCAACACAATAATCTGCATTCTGATCAGACAGCATAATTCGTATGATGAATTAGGATACTTGATACATTAATTACTCAGCACGCCACTAATTAACCATCTATTGAGCAAGCTGTCAGTCTTCCACCAGAAGCCCCTCTACGAGTCTTGTTTACTTTGCCACAATCATACTCCCTGTCCCTACAAGGAAGAAAAAACAGCACTTTAGAAGATGGTTTTGTAAATAAAAAATGAGATTTGTTGCTGACGAGCATATAGAGAAAATACTTGCGTAACAAGATCAGATAGTAACATACCACTCGTCGAATAAAAAACGAGAGTTCTTACTGAAGAGCATATAGAGAAAATACATATGTAACAAGATCGGGTAGTAACATACCATTCATCATCAAGCCTTTCATGCAGATTCTTGCAGACAGAATCCCTACGTCTTGAGCCTAACTCCTGCTCGCTTGACACAGGAAGAGCCTTCTCCAGTAGAACACGTCTGTGACTAGGCATTGCCTGCAATAGCTTTACATAGCTACGCTGATATGGTGATTCCCAATTTTTCACATTCTGAGCATTTTCTTTTCCTTTCGTCTTTACAAGATCCTTTTTTTCATATGTGGTCTGTCTAACCTTTTCACAGCCTGATTTTTCCAGGCTGACATTCTGCAAGAAGAATCTATTATTAATCCCTGAGTGTTATCAATTTGCCTAGCAAGCAAGAAATAACCCTTAGACAAACCTGGCAGGTGTCTTTTGGTAGATTGTGCTCTTTCATTTCCGTTTCATCCTTACAGACACTTTTTGGTAAATTGTTCTCTTTCACTTCCTTTCTATCCCCAATAGAAAATGAGTTCTCATTCACAGTCAGTTGTTTTGCAACCTGTAATTAATGGGATAGCAGTTCATGTCTCTGTCAAAAAGCTCATGACAAAAGTACAACTTTACCTCAAAGCTATCCCTGTGTGGATGTTCCAAGCTAGAGGTACTGTTAAGGGTTTTGCTGACACCAAATTCTGTGAGAGCAGCTTGACTTGGGCTTGGCTTGCATGGTGTATCAATTAACGGACTCATAGCAAGGGTGTGAAATCTAGGAGAAGTCATGCTTGCTGCTGCAGGAGGTTTTCTTATCGATTCACACTCTGGATTCAAGCTTTTCACATAAAATAGAATGTAAGCCTTTTGTTCGAACACCTCTTGCTCAGTAACTTGCCTGACCTGCTCCATAACAAAAGACAACCCTAATAAGGAGATGCAATGAAATTCTTAGCAAATGGATCTCTTAGTACTTACATGGCTATCATCAAGGAGATACCAAGTCTCTGGAGAAGTCCTAACAAAGCAATAGTAATGACCAGAATACGTTGAGTGCCCAGAGTGCACAAGCACTGCATATAAGTCATACTTAAAGCCATGCTGTTACAAAGCAACACAAATCATAAAGAGCAGAACACAAGAAAATTCATGAAAAACTTTAACTCTAAATTTAGAATAGCAAAATACCTGTCCATTACTCATAAAAGGCTTTATGTCTAATGTTTTCCGAAATTCTACTTTCTTGTCTATTTTGTCACCAATGTCTCCAAAACAGCTGAATCGCTTAAACTGGACTGTGAGAACATTAGGTGCACTTTCAATCGTAAAGCGCTTCAAGGCCCGCACCTTGGTCCTACACTTTTCACATTGATAACGATTTTCAGAATCTAACACTTCCACTGCAGTAAACCTAGCCAATGCTTTTGGCAAGGAGTCAGCGCGCACAATCTCTAGACTAAGATCAAGGAATGGTTCAACAGTATCAGAGCAATGACCACATTCTGCACATTTCACCTGCAAAAACCCTAACATTTCAGTTTTCTTCACTTGCGCATGAAAACAAAATACATGACTTGTGATTAGAAGTATGATACCTGACTCCTAAGGCGACCACCAAATATTTTATATATAGGATTATTTTCTCCAGGATCAGATGATTTCGCAGCAAAGCTTTTATGCAATGCTTCAATAAAGTAACGCATGTACTCGTGAGCATCCTCTTGCCTGTATGGTTGAAATGCGGTTGAAATGTCTAAGAAAAGTTAAGAAACCAAGTAATCTGACACAGACAGGAAGAATTCACGTAGACAATTTATTAAGCTGCAAGGAGGATACGTCTTAAATTTTTTACTAGGAATGTTGGAGAGATCACGGATGAGTCTGATCTTAGTGCTTCTTTCACATGCATTTCAAGCGCGCACATTGCACAAAACTCAGTATTCTGACCTGTTCAGCATTAAACAAAATAGGTCATGTTGTGAGGCAACAGAAATAATTACAATTGCTTGACTACTACTACATAACATCGGTGATAAAATGATTTACAAGTTCCATGTAAAAACGGTTCTGAAAGTTTAAAGCACGTTTCTAATCATAAGTTATTGGGGACCCTTAGAACACTCACATGAAGACTTGTGCTGCCCGCGCTGGAGGAACTGAGCAAGCGGCGCAGTATATGTAAGGCACTGCAAAACCGAATTGAGAAAACAAGTATTTCCAAGATTGGAGAGACCGGGTCCCTGTGCCGAAGCCCATAAACAGATTAATTTGGAAGATCCCTTGCAGAGCACATCATCATAACAATATAGAAATCCCACCAAATAGGGAAACATGGTTGAAAAGAAAAGGGGTTTACAATGGTAATTGGAGAAGCCCATTCAAGCATTTTCTCCACGTCCTCTTCAACTCCGCTATTGCAAACTTCTGCTTCCGGAGTTTCGCCATGACCACTTGGGTCCTCGCCCTCGAAGTTCCGTTCATTTTCTGCAATCAAAGGAGACGATCCAATATCTGTTTCCATTTCGGTGGACGATTTTCTGCCGGAGCAGGGCAGGATTTGATATCAAAGAAGTCTCAGATGCCACAAAGAGACTGGATAAAGGCGGTTCTCGATTTTTCCCTCTCTTTTTCGAAGCAATTTTGGCGCCAAAAATGATACGGCATTTGTTAAGTATTTTTTCCGTTTTCTTGCAGTATTTTATGCAAAGGTGAACACCATAAGATTGTGCACATGTTCGAAAAATATTTGGCGCCTTGTTTTCTCCATATGGTCTAAAGGTGACAAACAGATGTACTACAATATGCTATCTGGGTCTCCATTTTTTCGTGTGTCAATATGGTGATGCCACATGGCACCCTTGATTGTAAAATGGTATTTGGGTCGACCATTTTGCATGTCCACAAAGAAAACAGAAAGAGAATTTTGCATGTTCGCAAGTTTTTGCATCTTTTTTCGTTGCCCTGTTGCATTTGCATCGCTGCCCTATTGGGGGATCTATGGCAAATCGATGCCTTCCTATCCGATCTGCGAGCTCTTTTGCATGAATTAGAGCTTTTGTGGATGACGGAACCCTAAGAATAAACGAATGTGGCTTCTTTTGATGTCCTACCCATCCTTAACAACCTGTCCCTCAAGTTTTAAGGCTGAGATCAGATCTCAGCCGTTGGTTGCGAATAAACACCTAGTTTGTTATGCCAAATAGCTATAAACACCTAGCTTGTTATGAAAACCACCACAAAACTACTAAAAAACTCTCGGCCCAAGTTGTTAAGAATAGAATAGAGTTTTTATCGTCCACGGAGACCAACGGCCTATGGGACCCAAACAGAAGGCGCGGCAAGCGTGTTACTGTCTGTCCGGGTTAAAAAACCCCCTCCCCGCTCTAAAGGGTTGTTTGGGGGAAAAACCGTGACAGGAATAGGCTTGCTATACAAATGCAAAAACAAATATAGACAAAAATATGTACATGTATGAGGTAAGTGCCCGAGGATCGAGCTGATCTCGGCGATCCATGATCTCTTGAATGTATGAGCCCAACCTCCGTACCGAGCTCGTGCTCAGCATCTCATGCAGGGGCTGGCCAGGATGGACCAGCTCAGCATAGCGTACGAATGTCATCATATGCCGGAGAACTCTGAAGGGTGTGGCATTCGTCTTCCACAGCTCCAACCTGGCAGCGTTGATAAAGCCTCTCCTGACGCAGCTCTCCAATCCATCTCTCTGTCTCAATCCGGAGATGGTGTGCACCTGTAGGGATAGAGGCAATGGATCTGTGCTTTTTCATGGGTAAATGAGTGTGTATGTAGCATTGCGGGCCCCGCTCCAACCTGGGATTTACGTAGCGTTTGCACTTGGATCTGCCTCCATTTGCACTTGGATGCACCTGTGCTTCTGCACATTCCATCTGGTCAGCCACTGCTCTCTTTTTCCGCCAGCAGGCTTTTAGGCATTGAGGCCCTATTGCCATAGTGTAAGCGAGGTGAGGGAGACGAGTATCGTCCATGCTGACCACCTTCTGGAAGTAGACGATGTGTCTGTCAAGGGCCCCTCTTTGAAGAGGCAAGAAACCTGTTTCCTGCAACAGTATCTGGTATGGGATTGTGGACTTCAACCCCAGGGCTCGTGCCAAGAAAGCTTTCTGCACCTGCTCCAAGCTATTCCAAGTGGCGAGGGAAATCACTGGGCCCCAGACCTTGGCCCCGTACAAATGCATAGATTCTACTAGCACTTTGAATAGGTGCGATTGGTGGGCCCAATCATACAGCTCTGCCTTGTGGCTAGTGTTCTCCATTGCATAGAGTACCTTCCAACCTGCTGCAGCTCGCAGCCGGATGGAATTGTCCCAGTTCATGGCCGATGAGAACTCAATTGCTAGTGGTCCATTGTAGGGGAAAACCTTCCTGCAATGCCTTGTTGAACATATCGATCAGTACTGGTGCCATGGATGGTCCTGCCCACTTGAGTAACTCTGCCTGCATGCCATCAAGGTCTGGTGCTTTTTCATTGGCTAGACGTTGCAGCCCCTGCGCTACCCTAGAACTCGGGTTTTATGCCCCACTATAACAAACTCGGACCGGAGTAATAGAGCATAATACCCTCGTTCCAGGGTGTTATCCCTCTCATCTACCCTGATGCCTACCTATTTGTGCCCATCACCCTTGTTGTGCCAAATCTGGCTATGGCTCCCACAAATACTCTAGTGTGGGTTCAAGGAATTTGGCCTCACATTTTGCAATAGAGATAGACCTACTCCTGGCCTCTACTGCCGTAGGTCCCCTCCCTCCATTGTAGAATGTGGTCCCAAATGTCTTGACCAATACGTAATCAGTACAAATCTGCCTCAATTACATTTTCTTGTACTGATGACGATTTCATAATGCTATGCATGTGAATATTACAAATACATTTGTTAAATCATGTTAGTGTCTTCATCCAGGTAGCATAGAGAGCACCTCACTTCATATATCAGGGATAAATAATGAAGGTGGTACAGACATACTATGACGACCATACGAATATTTGTACCATACGAACATTATACTTGTATGTACAAGAAATGGTCATCACACGGATGCAAAAAGGTAGTTGCACAAGACAGGGCTTGACCTTTGCCAAATGCACTACCAAGCTCTAGCTCTAGTTTCTGCTTCAGTTCATATTCCTGCTCCTACTCCTGCTCCTGTTCCTGCACTTGCTTATGTTCCTGCTCCTGCTTCTATAGAGGTTGCTTCATGCCCTCAATTTCGTATCTCGAAGATTTCTCTTCGCGAGTTTATTAAATCTGGAAGGCAAGGTCCAAGTTCAGTATTTGCAATCCAGGTTCATCCGTCGACTAGCTCTGCACCAGTGAAGTCTGCTCCAATGCTCCCAGATAAATATGGCAACTTCTCTGATGTTTTTGACAAAGTCAAGGCCATCAAGCTCCCAGAACATCGTCCATATAATTGTTCTATTGATTTACAGCCCGAAACAATGCCGCCATATGGTCCCATATATGATCTATCTCTCGCTGAGTTGAAGATTTTACGGGGTTACATTGAAGAGAATCTAGTTATTGGCTTCATTCGACATTCTCAGTCCCCTACCAGAGCGCCTATCTTCTTCGTCAAAAAGAAGGATGATTCTCTGCATCTAGTCTTCATGGCCTCAATAAAATAACATTGCCAAATCGATATCCATTTCCTCTGGTCTCAGAATTGTTGAAGCGAGTCCAGGGTGCACGCTATACAAAGATTGACCTTCGTGGTGCCTACAATCTTTTCCGGATACGAGAGAGTGATGAGTAGAAGACAACATTTCATACTCAATATGACCATTTTGAGTACGTGGTTATGTCATTTGGGCTTACCAATGCTCCAGCAGTATTCCAGCATATGGCCAATGATGTCTTCTAGGAGTTCTTAGACATTTTTGTTATCATGTATTTGGATGATATTCTTATTTATTCTAAGACTCTCGAAGAACATGTGAGACATGTTCGATAGCTCCTTCAGAAGCTTCAGGAGCATGGGTTATATGCCAAAATGGAGAAATGTCAGTTTGAACAGAATGTTGTGGAGTTTCTGGCTATCATATCACTCCAGATGGAGTCTCTATGGATCCCGAAAATGTCAGCACTATTCTAAAATAACAAACACCCTCTTCCGTTCGAGATATTTAGTGTTTTCTTAGGTTTGCCAATTTCTACCGGCGTTTTCATTTGGTTATCCAGAGATTGCCCTTCCTTTGACACGCCTCACGATTAAGGACGTGACATTTGAATGGAGTGTGGAACCAAAATCTTCTTTCGTTACCCTGAAATATGCTTTTACCATGGCACTAGTTCTTGCTCATGCAGATACTTTGGATCCATATGTTGTCGAAGCCTGATGCCTTGTCTCGACGCTCCTACCTTGAGCCCAAGCCAGGTGATCCTGCATTTGATCAGTAGTCACAGGTTACTTTAGGGCCTAATTGGTTCCAGCTTATGGCCCTCATGTTGTTCGAGGGCTCCATGATACAGCCTTGTTGGAGTCTGCTCGGGCATCTCTGCCCTACGATCCATTGGCTCAAGATATATTCTCGCACCTTGGCTCCGCATCATCTTCTCAACAAATGCGATCAGGCTATGATCGTTTTGAAGTTCGAGATGGACTCCTGTTTCGTGAGGGTTTCTGTATGTGCCAGATGGTGCTTCTAAGCTTCAGGTTCTCCAGGCTTGCCATAATTCACCTATGATCAGACACTTTGAAGTAGCCAAGATTCTATAACTTATTAGTCGGGAGTATTATTGGCTTAGGCTTCGTCGCTCTGTCAAAGTTTTTGTTCGATCCTGTGACACCTAGTATCGAGTGAAAGTTCCAAGACATCTTCCTCATGGCCTTCTTTAGCCACTGCTAGTTCCAGATAGGACTTGGAAGAGTATTTCTGTACACTTTATTGCAGAGCTGCCACTCTGTCGGGGTTATGATGCCGTCGTGGTTGTTGACGTTTCTCTAAGATGGCTCATTTTATTCCTTGCAACATCACCATCACCAGTGAGGGAATAGATGATCTTCTTCTTCGTGAATTACTCAGATTTCATGGATTACCAGATACTATGTTATTGATCGTAGACCTCAGTTCATCGCAAGTTTTTGGGAGCGGCTTTTGGAGCTGTTGCATATCGACCACTCACTGACATCCAGTCATCATCCAGAAAGTAATGGACGAGTAGAGCGCACTAGTCAGACGATTTAAGGTGGTTTATTAATTATTAGCACGATGATTGGATCGATTACCTTCCATTAGCGGAGTTTGCCTATAATAACTCAGTACATGCTTCCATGGCCAAACTCCATTCTTTCTAAACTTTGGTCAGCATCCTTATTGGTCCCTTAGTATCACTGGCGGTGATCTTGCCAATCCTAGTGCCTAGTCTCGACTTGAGCAACTCCAAACTCTTCAATCAGATCTTCTGCATCATCTTCACCGAGCAATGCCGATTTGCATTGGCAGGAAGCTCTTACATTTCCCATTGGTGACCTCGTCTGGCATCTTCGTAGGAACCTCCTTAGATACTGGACATCAGTATAGGTTATTTTGGTAAACATTCATGTGCTTTACTGCATATTGCCCCAGACTCTCCATTCGCCGCAACAAGTTTGACTATCGTCGCCTTGGTCCTTACCGAATCACGGCTCAAATCAGCGATGTGGCATTCCGACTCGAGCTCCCTCAAGTTGTTGGCTCCATCCAGTATTTCATGTTTCTCTATTGGAGCCCTACACAGTTAATACAGTGGAAATTGATGATCATGAGGAGTTAGAGGTTTGAGAGATTTTGGACTCCAAGTTTCTTCACCGGTGATAGTATTAGTTTGTCGATTGGGAAGGTTACTTACCAAGTGCTAGAACCTGGGAACCTGCCAAGAATCTGACTAATGCTCCTGATCAAATTGCGGAGTTTTACCGACGCTAATCGGATAAGCCAAGTTTGAGTACTCCAACCCTGGCTCTGAGAACTCATCGCCGTAATAGGAGGGGGATGGTGTGACGATCATATGGATATTCGTATTGTACGAGCATTATACTCGTATGTACAAAAGATGGTCGCCACACGGATGCAAAAGGGAAGTTGCACAAGATAGGGTTTGAACTTAAATCCTTCTTTTTGCAAGTCATATACCTTTGCCAAATGCACTACAATACTTGTTGAAGACACTCCCTCGCGTCTTTTTCATATACGAGACTATTTTCAGGAGGGTTTAGAATATTCTAGAACCTACATGCGTGATACTTGGCCTGATCTTGTCCATTGGAGTGGCATGATCCTGACCGGTATCCTAGATATATATAAGGAGGCATTTCCTTCTTGTTGAACCATTCCAGTTCAACACTAGTCTTGAGCCTTCTAGGCATCTATCTCGTATTCATGCTTAGCTTTGGGCCATTGTACTCTTGATTCTTGTTCATATATTAGATTCTTCGCCGATCTTGACGTATTTCCTCCATATTTCTTGCGTATTTTCCAAGTATGTTTCTTGTTTTCGTGTAGGTTCATGACATATACAAGTCCCTTAGTGTATAAATGATTGTAGTCTAAAAGACATTGTATGCTATGCAAATTAATTAAAACATAGAGCTTTATCGTTGGTCCTATCAGGCACACTTGTTTCGGGTCCGGTTTTTTTATATGATGTAGAAGTGCGGGGTCTTGTGATATCATTTGTCACAATGAAGATTTAGAGTATGTTCAAAAAATCTACTTGACTCGGGCTCTCAGAGTTAAGTCCACAAATTGAAGTATCCTAGACCCTTGACCCTTGAAGTATGCTAGAGAAGAAACACACATTGACTCTCTAGATGGAATATGTAGGAGCATGCATGTGTACAAATGAATAGCAATGCAAAGCTCATTCACTTGAGCAAGCAAGCTTCTAGATGATAGTGTCTTAAGAAAGGATTATATAATATATTATAAAGAGCAAAATCCTACACTTGTTCCTGTCAACAGGGATACTATTAGTACATTTGTTTATGGAGAGGCATAAGGATTCATACAAACATATAACATTACAGAATTGGGCCCATGAGCCATGTGGAAATTTGATATATCAATGTTATGAAATGGGAGTAATGCAAATAAACAACACACTTCGAAGGCGCGTGATACTTTTACCTTGGTTTCGGGGATCCCGTCCGGGATCCCCAAGAGGCATGATGCCGGAGGATAGGATCCCAACTTACTGTGCAATAACAGCGCAACATTCTTGGCTCTTATAGAAAAAATCAAGGCAAGTTTAGTGTGGGATTTTCTCCCTCGATACGCCACGGAATCAGATGGGATTAGTTCATGGCTGACCGGAATTAGGTGGATGGGAGGAGTAGATAGCAACAAAGGAGGAAGCAGGGTGAGCGCTGCTGCGTAGGGCTCGCTTTAATCCAGCGAAAAATTTAGCCAAAATTGTGCAGTAAGCCATTAACTGCGCAGTTAACTGTGGGATTCTAGAGGAGGGAATCTCGCATGGGGATTTCGGAGGACGGAATTTCCACCTCCGGGATCCCCGAAACCAGGGTAAATACATCTCCACCCCACTTCAAATTTGTTCAGTATTTGCAATTACCAGAGCACCTACATTGGTGTTATTATCACCTTATATCGTGAAGGTTCTTGACCAATGGGCCTAGCTATGTCCACCAAAAAAACTTTGATCTTTACACATTCATCACCAAACCTATTATTGTAAAAAGAATTCTCTCAAAGACCCTTTCAAAAGGTGGAGGTCTAATCCTATATAATAATTGCCCGGCGATGCTCTTTTTGTATTGGGTCAATAGCCCTCTTGGTCTCTGTAGACAATATAAAAATAATTCAATTCATTATAAATTAACTGTTGAATTATGGTGTACAACACATATAACTACATTCTGTATTTGGAATGCTACGTGTTTCTTGAGGGTTGAAAAAGCTATATCTCGCAGTCCACTGCTTCTCATGTGGGCATATTCATCTGCCTATTGGCTAGCCTAACTTTTTCTTTCTTCGCATATCTTGTCGCAACTTATCTTCTCAATTGATTTTGGTGAAATGAAGTTTTGAGACTTTTTGCCATTAATGAGAATATTGCCTTTCTTTATTTCTATTGTGGCTATGACAATTATGATGCTAGGTTGATCATCCACTTTATCTGTATCAATAGTGGTGTAATTGTCATCGAGTCATCCTCACCCTAATCTTCTTCTTCAATTATTGCAAGAAGATTTCATTTTTTTCATTTTTGCCTCCTTCCTCTGTTGCAGTGCCTCAATCAAAGATTTCAAAGCTGGACAACTCCAATCTTGGGCAGTTACAAGATAAATGATTGGCTAACATATGCAAATGAATACAATTTCTTTGTCTTTGCTATCCTCTTTTGATCAGGTGTTAAGTTAATCAATAATTTTCAAAGCTTCAGGCTCATTGGAAGGCGCCTAATTTTCTCTTTCATATCTTCTATTATCTGGCCTTCCTTTATCATTGTTTCTACTTTGTCCTTGCCGATTGAATGGCCCTGCATGATCGTTGTTTCCACTCCTCCTGTAATTTCTAAATATATCTTTAAAAGATTCCTTCCTCTCTATAGTTTGATGGCAGCTTTCCTTGTTGTTGTCTATCACTCTATGTTCAAGCTTACATGACGTGTCACAGTTAACTCCAAATAGTTTTCTGCTTCTCTGATGGTATTCAGCCTGCAATTCCTCGCTTTCTCCTTGAGTTCTTGTTGAAGGCCTCCAATATATCCTTCAACAACTTTCTAAAATGAACACGTCACATTGCAAGCTATCTCGTCACCCAACCATGAACTCACACCAAAACGGAGTTGTCATCGAGCTCTCTATGCGCAACTATATAACAGGCACTCCTAGCATGTACCTTACTGGGGTCCTATTTAAGGCCCTTTTTTCGATTTTCGATTGAAAAAAGACACTTTTTTAGGATTATGAGTGATAGACTCCTCTCTCAGTCGATCGAAAACCTCTAGCAAATGAAAATAATGGTCTTCCTCGGACCTACGGAAAACTAATATGTCATCAAAGAAAACGGCAATATAAAAACCACGCAAACCTTTAAATATTCGCCTCATTATCCTCGCAAAAGAAGATGGTGCATTTATAAGTCCAAATAGCATGACTAAAACTTAAAATGTCCAAAAATTGTTCAAAAAGCAGTTTTATAAACATCTTCAGACGCAACCTTAAGTTGCCAATACCCTGACTTAAGATCAAGATGTCTAAAGACTGTGGCACCTTGGAGTTGATCAATTGGATATATAGAACTTATTTTCTATGGTGATCTCATTCAAAGCGCGATAATCTATACACGTGCACCAAGAATTGTTTTTTTCCTTAACGAACAACATAGGAATACCAAGAGGTGAAGAACTATGGCGGATCAATCCAACTTGAAGTAACTCGTCAAGTTGGTGCCTAATCTTAGCTTGTCGACTATACAATCTCTAATAAGGAGCTTGATTAGGAGGTTCTTTCTCAGGAAGAAAATCAATCATTTGGTCCTCTAAACATTGGGGAGGCGAAGTTTGTGGAATATCATAAAAAAGATATCATCATAATATTGGCAAAAGACATAAAATTCGATCGGACGCAACATTATCAAATATATAGAATGAGTTTTTATTGCCAAACGTTTAAATTTTAGAACAATAACTGTTGGAATCGGGGAAAGAATATCATCCTTCACAAACTTGAAGATCGTTTTACTCCCTTCAAGGATAACATAACAATCCCAACCTTCTAATCATCAAAGGATTGATAATCTTATGCCACGACACTCCTAGAATAACATACCTAACTCTAAGGTCAAATTTCATGAAAGAATATTTACAGATATATCCTTGCAGGTGAAATTTGACATCCTTGACCATGAATGAAGAAGATAAAGGCGCAACTTTCAACAAAGCAAAAGACAATTCTACATCACTTGATAAAGGGAGATTAATTTTAGTTCCTTTACAATTTAGCAGAGATTAAACTAGGTTCACCATCCAAATCGAAGAGGACACGTACTTTTTTATCTTGAATAGTAGCCCAAAATTGTAAGACTACTATTCTCAATAGAGTTCATATCAGATAACTCTTGGACAGTAGCTACCTTTATCCCTTTGTCATTTCTATGAATAGAAGCTATTTTTTTACTTTTGCCACCTTTCTTAAAAATAGGCTTAAGTGCTTTAGTGGCCCCTTTTTTCTTTTTGGGAAATGTAGGACATTCATAGAACTTCTGGTTGGTCGAGTAATATACAAACCACTTATTCTCCAATATTAGCAGCTTTTTGTATGCTTGATAGGACTCCTTTGGCCCTTCTCTTCAGTAGATACATTATCTGCACGAGGGTGTTTGAATGCCCGAGACCCTGTGGCAGAATTCATTGGTTTTTTCCAAAAGCCACTCGCCTCTTTCATAGAAACCTTAACGCCTCGTTCAGCATTAATTGCTTCCATGAGGGACATAATTCCTCTTCTAATGAGAAATATAGCATTGAAGCATTGAGGCTCCCAATCATAAAATGGAGACATTGAGGGTGGGCGCTGTGATGGCCACCATGTAGGGTCTCGACGCAATTTTCTTCATAACTTATAGCTCGAGTGTCCGATTCAGGTGTTTTTTAGTGCGTTGGAAAGTTATAGATGTGAGCTTTCCATTGGTGTCATACAATTTTGTTGTGTCTATCTAGGCCTGATTTAGAGTTTACAGATTTCGGCTACCATGGCAAACCCTAGTTTGCTAGCTTTCGGAACACGTTCGTCAGCCAAAAAAGTGGTAGGTGGTGCTTCTGCTTCTTCTTTTGCGCATGATATGAATTCTCCTTTGCCGCTTCCTAATTTACCTGATAATTCTCGCCCCAATCCTCTTGCTTTTGACCCTTCTTTTGTTAATATGAGCACAAGCTTGCAAGTTGCAACACTTTTCCCCGCTGTCTAAATCTGCACCTTTGTCTACTTCTCAAATAGAGACCACTGTAAATACTTTTACTATTGCTTCTGCTTCCTTTGTGTCTACTTCTGCTCGGTATGTATCTGCTCCTTCTGCTCCGTGGGGTTCTTCTGATGTTGTGGCTAGAGCGTCTTCTATACGATTTAGCAATTGGATCAAACGTGATTTGACATCTAGTGTGCAATCTGCTCGTGTTTCTGCTGCATTGAATATTATGTTACAGAATAACAAGAAAGAATTGAGCTCGTATCTATATGAGTTACAAGCACAAGATGACCGTATGGATGTTCAGTTGCCTCCTGAGGGTGTATTCTATGAGGCACAACAGTGTTCAAATGCTTTTACACAGGCTGGCTTACCGGTTGTCGAAATTGATCATTATGCTCATTTGCAGTGTGTTCAGAACCTTGTGTCTCATGCAGTTGTTTGCCATTTCATTGGATAGTTTTTGGATCTCAGGAGAGTTGGCTTCTGGCCAAAACATCACCTTCAGAGACTGGGTCTCCCTCATTATGCATCTCTAAAAGTTTTGGATAAAGATAATAATTTCTTCCTGGTCTCTCTTTTTTTTTTTTTTTTTTTTTTACAGACGAAAGCCAAAAAGTTTATTAATCAGATGAAAAGTACAAAGTTTACATGTCTCATCTAACTGTGTAAGCACAAAGAAGATGCCATAGGAGCACGAGCCTGGAGCACAATGTGCTTACTCCAGAAAGGGAGACTAACGATAAGAATCAATTCAAATATACTGGATCCAGATACATTCCATCATTTCTGAATCAAGAGAGGAGCACTCATAGGCTGTCAGTATCTTTTTCTGGGCTGCCGTAATAACAACATGTGCAGGTGAATAAATGCCTTGAAAGATGTGGTGTCTGCGACGCTCCCATATCGACCATAGGAGCCAACCGGAACCAAGATGGAATGCCCTCTGTTTAGCTGAGGGCCATGCATTAGGATTGGACGCCAAGAGGATGCATCTGCAGTCTAAAGTACTGTTAAACAAGCCAGGACCACGATGCTTGAACCTCTGGACAATCAAAGGAACAGTGCTCAAGAGTCTCAACGGCTGAAAGGCAGAGCGGGCATACTGCACATATGCGAGGATCATAGCGATGTCGGAAGACATTAATGCGCAGGACCTATGGATAACCTACAGAGACTTTAGGGTGGAGTAACCTATCACAAAGCCATCGCCATGTACGACACAAAATGCGCGCTGTGGAACCTGTAGATGCCACCCATCTGGCAAGTGGAGGGGCTGTGGTGCTAAAAGAAGGCGATATACTGATCTGACAAAGTGCTTGCCTTTGTGAATATTTTCATGACAGTCCCATGACACTCTTTCAGTAACACCAACTTGCACTACAAGAGGCAAATATTCTGCGACCTTCTCCCATAGAGACACATCCCAATGAGAGAGCAAGAACCTTGCCAGAAATTCAGGCCAAGATAGTAGGCGACCTTCTTCATACCATGCTTGAATAGAGACAACGCCTGCCAGAATCCATCGTCTTTGTGTAAGGGGATGAACTGATGCTGCCATTGGAGGTGCTGAGGGGTCTGGAGGCAGTGGTGCCCACCACCATGGAGTCTCTAATAGGGCGTGGATGGAGGGGCATGGCCAGAAAAGATGTTTGACTGCCTCCCGTGTTGTCAACAAGCCACGCAAAAATGGAGAAGCACTTGAAAAAGGCTGTAGAGTCTGAAATAATGCCCAAGGTAGGACTGGTTTGACAGCATTTTTGCCTAGAGGGATACAGTGACCAAGAGCTTGTTTAAGAAGGCGTAAACCAGGAGAATCATCTTCACCATTAAAGGAGTCTCCAAATGAACTTTGAAAAAAGGACTTTGCTCTGCAATAAGAAGTGCATCATACCCAGACCACCTGCCCATTTGGGAAGGATGCACTTCGACCACGCCACCTTAATCACAGCACCTTCCTCAGTACCCGCCCATATAAAGTTCCGAACTATTGCAATGAGCTTACGTACTTTATTCTGCGGGGCTAGCAGTATGGATGCCATATAAACATGGGTACTACTAAGACTGACTTGGCCACTGTAATGCGACCCGCAAGAGACAACTTTGCGGTAAACCACCAGAACAAGTACTTCTCCAAACCCTTAATGATCTCCTCCCATGCAACTCCCATAGTAACATGATGCCAACTGGAATCCCCAACAACTTGATGGCATGTTCATGCGCAAGTAATTTCCATGGATAATCATGAACACACGCCGGAGTCGGAGTATCCAATGTCCATAAAGCTGTACACTTCTGTCACCCCACAAAGACACCGGAAGCCAATGAAAAAGTGTCTAAGAGCAATTTGGCAGCTGCAAGATTCTCAGCATTAGTGACTAGAAAGAGGAACGTATCATCTGCATATTGATTGCAAACCTCCTGTGTGTCATCCTCCATTGCAAGACCATGGAGAAGTCCCTTTGTGGTTGCGACGGTGAATAATTATGACAAAGCCTCTGCAACAATTATAAAAAGCAGTGGTGCTAAAGGGCATCCCTGGCGGATACTACGATCGAGTGAGAAGGGATCTGACGACTCACCATGTAACATAAGAATCGCCCGAGCAGAGACATGCAGCTTTAACATCTGATGTAAATTGTTCCCCAAATCCCAGTCTTAGCAAACAACGACGCATGAATTCCCAGCTAACACTGTCATAAGCCTTTGCAAAATCAAGCTTAAGGTATACAACTGGAAGGTTTTGCTTACGTACCCAATAAATTCCTTCGTAAGCAGTAGCAACATTGTTCAGAATGCATCATTTTGGAAGAAAACCTGATTGGATTGTTGAGATGGACTCTGCCAAGATGTCCTTCACCCGTTCTGCAAAAGCCTTAGCAAAGATCTTATATACAGATGACAATAAGGTGATGAGCTTCCAGTCTGAAATAGTTTGAGAATCCTTGACCTTGGGGATGAGTGAGATGGCACCTGTGTTAAGAATTCTATCCAAAGCAATGGACCGCCGAAAATCACAAAAAGCATTATACACATCTGGCTCCAGCCATTCTCAATACTCCTAGAAGAACTCAATTGGCAAACCATCCAAACCTGGGCATTTGCCTCTTTTCAGTTCAAATACTGCCGAACCTAAATCATCAGCTGTCGTAGCCGCCTCAATTGACATGCGCTGCTCGTCAGAGATGATGGAGGAAATCCTAGACAAAATAGCATCTCGCATTTCTGATTGAAAGGGAAGATGTTTCTCAACAAGTCTGAAAGTGGATACGCAGATATTGCTTGAGTTCAGTTGGCTTTGTTAGCATCGAACCATCTGGCAAAAGCAATGAGGACATGGTTGACATCATGCGATGCCTCTTAGCCGCACGAAAAAAGAAGCCCGTACAACGGTCTCCATCACGAAACCACTGCAAACCTGCCTTCGTCTTTGCTTGTTGGATTTGCTCCTCCTTCAATGCTTGGATCTGTGCCAAAATATCTCGATCATGAACACCTGGAAGGAGTCCCTGTCGAGAACGGTGCAGGCACTGATACAAGGTATCCAATAAAGCATGACTTGCTGCTGCAGTCGGCCCCACTGTTTGGCAAAGCCTTTGACTGCCACAATTGCATCCACTATGTCAGCCATGGACAGTTGTCCAAGTGTTCTTGCAGCCTTCTTGAAAGTCAGCATCCTTTAAGAATTTTACATTCAAGTGGAAACATGTTCGTCCAGGCCGTCGCTGTTGCAGAGGCTCAATTGCGGATGGTGGTCTGAAACTGAGTTGTCCTTGAGACAGAACCGGAAGAGACCTGGAAGTGCCATAACGACATCTGCATTCCAGTAAGCTCTATCCAACCGAGAGCTTGCATGACCCCACCAACTTGACCATTGCACCAAGTAAAGTAACCTTCACCATCAATCTCCGAGAGGTTGCAGTCATGGAGTAGACGGAGCCACTGTTGGCGTTCAAAATCAGACACCACTGTAGAGGTAGCCCCCAACCGATCGGACACCATTTCCACCATATTAAGATCCTCAACAAGAAGCCATGAAATGTGATAGCCCAAGCTGAGCATCTTCCCTCGCAAGGAGGCCCATAGTGCAGCTCTCCGATGGGGCCTGTTATGGGCATTAACATTAATTAGACCATACTTAACCCTTTGTTCCTGCCATACAATTATGGCCCAATGACCAAAACGATCAGTCTGAGTGAAGATGACTGGCAAAGAAGGAAGCCATGCTATCACCAATCCTGCACTGGCAGAATCAGCTGCTGCGATAAGGACATTAATAAACCTTCGACCAATCATGTCTGCAAGGTTTGATACGTCTCCCTTGCGACACTTGTGCTCTTGAAGACATACAAACTGAGGATCCAATCTAGATAAGTAGAAAGAAAGGCGACTCCCCTTGAGGGGGGAGGAGGCTACCCCCTGAACATTCCATGAAACTAACCGCATTGACCTCGTAATGGAGCCAATTCAGATGAGACCGCTAGTGCCTCAAGGGAATTTGAGGAAGTCTCCTGGGCGTCTGGCCTGGCAGTAACATCAACCAAATCAGCCCATTGAAGCGGATCAAAGCGACCACAGTGGGATGCAATAGGAGGAGCAGAGCTACATAAAGCCGGAACTGAGGGCTGGGATGCAGAGGAGTTAGATCTCTTAGCTGATTTTCGTGGTTGACGAAAAGCCGGTGGATGTTTTTGTGGTGGGTGGAAGTCACGCCGATCAATGTCCATGTACTGTCCACGAGCCTCTTCAATTTTCTCCTGCGACTTTTGAATTTCATCCAGTCGCAACATTTGGTAACGGGCCTTGCAACACAAATCTTGGTGATGCCATTAGCTATGAAGTGTTGCAAATAGAGTCCAATCTCATTAGCAATGGCATAAATGAACTTGGAATCCTGTAGCTCTGGAGGGAAATCTTCAATAGCAAACCAGAAGGGGGCACGCAAGGCATTTGGCTTAGCGGGAAAGGATCCAAGAACATACTGCTGATAGAGCAAGAAGTGTTTCCAGAGAGGGTCAACATCTCGTTCTATGAGTTGAGCAGCTAGCTCAGGAGATTCAAACATCAAAAGAAAGCAACGTTGATCTTTCGCCACAAGCTTGATAGATTGATAGGCAGGAAGCCCTAGCTTATGAAGGTGCCCAGACAACCAAGATCCCACGCGCTTTAGATCCAAGAAAGGGCCAGTGAAAGGGCAGACCATAGAATACGAAACCAACTGCTCCACATGTCGTCGATGATCTTCATGGCTAATCTGCACCACTGGAGCCCCAAAATGCTCAAAAGTTGCCCTGCACTCCTGAACCTCATAAAAGATTTCATCTGATGGGAGCTGGACATCCATGGAGTCTTGCTTGGCTTGCAATTGCTGGAGATAGGACACAAACTTCTTTCCTGTTATTATCTACCATGGTGGCAATGGCTTCTGAGACACGAGCTGAAGTGGCTGGCGTCGCCAAACCCTTGCAAAGCCACTCAGAAAATCGCACATTAGTAACTCGAGCCACTGTGTCAGATGATCTCCAAGGTGAGGTCGTCGTAGCTCGGGGGAAAGAAGAGGAAACTCCTCCTGCCTTGAGGGACCTCCAACGTGCATTGGACGCACCACTTGTCCTGCAGAAATACCAGTTTGTGTAGGTTGCACCACCATCCGAGCACTACCTCCACGAGAAGTCTGCATGAAAGAACTTCCAACCTGTGTTGGAGGTGCTACTTGTGCAACACTATTAGGTGCAGCATGTCCAGCGGAGCACTCTACAGGCACGTGAGATATCAACTGACATGAGGCACCTCCAACATGTGTTGGAGGTGCCGCTCGCCCAGAAGCAATTTCAGCAGAGGGTCTTGCCTGACCCACAGAACTTCCAATGATTGTCGGAGGTGCTAATTGATCCGAGCACACCACCTCACCCGAGGAACCTCCAACGTGCAGAGTTTTCCAATGGCATATGTTCAACACGTCTTCCAGTCTCACCAGACGTATGGGCAGAGGCATGAACTGTAGTCGAGGCAACTACAGTTGGAATAGAAACTGGAACAAGTAACTGAGAAGAGGAGGGAGATGGAGCTCATGTCTCAATTGAGGCGGCCCCACTCGTGCCACTAGAAGACATGTTAGGCAACACTAAAGGATTGAGGTGCACCGAAGAAACCAAACTCTTAGGAGCCGAAAGAGCACCCTCGCGAGCCATTTTGTGTGCATCACGTACATTTATTCTGAGAGAATTTGCAGCATATTCTTTTCCAATTCCTCCATGTACTATGATAGAACTACCAGAAGAACGTTTTGGCAGGCTACGACTGGATCTCTCCATTATTTGGCCTCAATTCACTAAATAATATATACATTAAATAGAATATTATCTTCATAAATCAACCACAGATGATGCCTTAGATAAATCGCCCTTCCTAGTAGCAAATAATGTTATGTAGCTTAGCATAGAACTGTATCGATGAAAACAACATACCAATGAATGATGGAAAAAGAAAAATATTTTGATATATGTTATTAGTTCTTTTTTGAATGTCTCAGTCACTTTAATACATCTAGAAACGAAAGTCCTCAAATTATCATGAGAGTATCATGTGCTTTCTAATGGGAGTAATAATCGTACATCTGATATACCAAGAAAACAAAGACATGCTTGTACCAAAAAATACAGCACACGTAACAATAAGGACAAGCTCAAGGACAAGCTCTCCATCATAAGTTCCAATATGACATGCCATAGTTAAGTCGAAAAGGAACATAAATGTTTAAATAACATCACAGAATATCATTTCTTTGTTACTTTTATCGATCAACCAATTAAACATAGATAAAATTCATGAAAAGAGAGAACAATTTTCAAATGTAGTATTGATTTTAGCCCAACTACAATGGTAAAGCATGATAATGGTGTCAGTTTATCCAACCCTATGTGGTACATCTACCTAACGCCACTTACTAACCATCCAAGTTGGTACAGGCACAAAGTGTGAGCAAATTATAACACGCCACCAAAGTACCATATATTACATGTATGTATAATACATGTCCACATCTATACTATTGATTTAAAGTTGTCATGCAAGTTTATTGTCCCAAATTGTTGAACTAGTACTTAACTTTGTGGACTAAGACATGACCTTACCCTACCCAAGTAGAAGATGTCAAGCCACCGCCTCCAACCTAGCAACCCCAACCAAAAAGGAAGAACATAAGGGGAAAAAAAAAACACGAAATGTATAAGAAAGCAAAATGAAGGGTGTAAGCAAATATACACCTTGATAACTATCCAAATAAGTAGACTTCGTTTTTAGCCTTAGAGAGAAAAAAAAGGTCTCCATTGTATTACTAAAGCTTTGCATCTAAATTAGATTCATGCATTTATGAAGAGGTCAATATTAATCAATTCATGGAGTCTTAGGCTATGAGGTAAAAGAGAAATGACTAGAATTTGATTGAATCACCAAGACCATTTTGAGCCACACATAAAATCCTCAAGAGAATTTCACCATTATATGTAACACCTATGTGGTATGTATATGTCAACCAACAGTCAAGAAGCCCCTGAGCAACATTATGGATTCTAATCTAGACCTATAGTTTCAAGTAATTGCTTGCCCATGACTATTCCATGTATCAAATGTATTATATATCACAATAACGACATAGATTATATGGTCTTCATTGTTTTGCTATGGAATTTCCACGCTAACTACATAGTGAATTCGAAGGTGATTTATCCTCCACCAACTCGAACTGCTGCATCTCCATGAGAATTTCTTCTCCAACTTGAATTGTATGGCTTAGAGGAATAAAGTATGAGCAAAGAAGAGATGGATTGAAGGGCGTAGAATCATTTTACCCTGGATTGGAGGATCCCGCAGGTGTGATCCCGGAGGATTGGGATCCCTCGGAGGTGTGATTTTGGAGGACAGAATCACACCTTACTGCGCAGTTACTGCATAGAACTGCAGCCCCTTATAAGGAAAATTAGAGCTTTTTTGCAGTTCGTTTTTCTCCGTCGATTCTCCACTGAATCGGATGGGATAACTTCAGGCATGATTGGAATGGGCGGATGGCGAAGAGTATTAGTTAGGAGCCAAGGAGGAATCACAGCGACAGGATCCCAGAGGAGGGGATCCCGTTGACTACGAGATCCCGAAGGGGGGAATCCCATGTGGGGATCCTGGAGGACTGGTTCCAATCCAAGGTAAGGTTATCTCACTCCGAATTGAAGTGTAGAAAGCCTATTAGTGTGCGGTTTGGGGTGTGATCATAGGAGAGGAAATCATAGGAGAGGAAATCCCTTATGCCCCATGATGTTTAGAAACAAAACAACTTTCTTGTTGGAATCCCAACATTGAGTGCAGAAAAGATTTTCATCTCTGCTAAGTCCACAAAAATACCGTGTATTTTGTTTTTTGGACGTGACTTTAGCATGACAAAGACCCAAATATACCACAGATATATTTGTGATTTAAACACGACGGCGTACGATATTTTTAGCGTGCTAGTTTAAGAGAGAGCCTCACTACGCAGGATAGTCTTACCCGGATTGGGGATCCGGAGGTGTGATCCCGGAAGGGAGAGGGATCCCCGAGACATGTGATCCGGGAGGGCGGAATCCTCTTATCTGCTAAAGAATAGGCAAGATATTTTTGGCCCTTGAAAGGAAAAAATGGGGCAGATTTCATGTGGGATTTTCTCCCTTGATCCATAACCAAATCGAATGGGGTCAGTTTGAGGATGGTCGGAATGGGCTGGATCAGAGGCGCAGGTAGGAGCAAAGGAGGAATCGAAGCGAGCGCCACTGTAATCAGCAAGCTTCAATCCGGCCGAAAATCAGCCCTAAACTGCGCAGTAACCCATTAGCTGCGCAGTTGACTGTGTGATCCCGGAGGACGGGATCTTTCCTGATGGTGATCCCGGAGAACGGGATCACCACCTCCGGGATCCCCCAATCCAGGGTAAGACTATCCTACGCCGGCGCCTCACATGTAAATCTTTAGCTATTCACATGTAGTTAATCTGAGACGGCCAGTTTGACGTCTGAGCCGTTCATCCCCGAATTGCTAGAGCAGTTTACACCTGAGCGGCTCAACGGCTTGATGTCCGGCAGAAACTTGCCGGTGACATGGTGACATGTGAGGCGACCCTAAATTGAAAGGCAAATGAGAATTAAGAGAATTGGGAGAAAAGGAGGACATAATTTCCTCGTGAACGTCACGGGGTACCCGAGAGCCGTACAAGTTTAAAAAGACGAGTTCGTGGGGACCACCCGCACTAAGGCACCGTACAACTGATATATCACGCGTACGGAAGAGCAGCCAGCCAGTCGTCGGGTGCCACCGCGCCCATATGATACCTTAATATCCGTACACCCGTGGGGTGTACGGTTCCCCGGGAGCCACATGGCCTCACGTACGGACACGGCCCCCCTTGCCTTTGTTGGCGGTATGCCGCTTGGTGAGTTAAAAGTAGTTCTAAGTCCGACTGGGCCTTCCTTCCCTTCCATCTCCTCGCCGGATTTCCACACCCCTTGCTGCGCACGATGCTCGATCCATTTTCTCTGAATCAGGAGCTTCCAATCGAGCCCCTGCATGCCCGGTTCCGTGCCCAATTCGCCATGCTCGCCGGAACAATCTTCCCCTGATCTGATATGGTGGGGAAATGCAGAGCAATGGCCAGAATTGTTGCGGCGCTGGAGCTCTCAGCCAAGATGGCGATGGGGCCGATGTGGGTCTTTCTGAATCGGTTGAAATATCGCCTATAGTTGCGGATTCTGAGCCTCAGAGTAAGACATCGGCGTTGTCTCCCCTTACAGAAGATGGAATAGAAAGCACGGGCAAGGATGATGTCGGAATTGTTAGAAATAGTAAAGAGCTAGTTGTAGGGACGCTTGTGGAGCCTGGGAAGAGGCCCAGGTCTAGAAGTACCGTGGTTTCTTCTTCTTCTTCAGGAACTGGGCTTCAGGGCGCTATTTTACCTGTGCCTTGTTGTAGGGTTGATGGTTGTGGAGAAGATCTGTCCACTGCTGGTGACTATCATCGACGGCATAAGGTTTGTAAAACACATGCCACGGCGACCAAAGTTATCAATCATGGGCAAGAGCAGAGGTTTTGCCAACAATGCAGCAGGTTAGTTGCTTGAAGTGGATTTTAATAGCAGTCTGTATGCTTACTGGGAAAAGTAATGCTATTGTGATGCATCTATGGTTCTCTCTGAATAATTGAATCTTATACTAGGCTGAAGATATCCAGCACCTCTTTGTTAGGTTACCTGGATGTCCCTTGATTTCATGTAATTGTTTGGCTGGTTTAACATCTCATTTGAGGTTTCTTTTCTCAACCTATTCTTGTGGCCTCTAGGTTCCACTCCTTAGCCGAGTTTGATGAAGGAAAAAGAAGCTGCAGGAAACGTTTGGCAGGGCATAATGAACGTAGAAGGCGTCACCAACCAGAGACATTGGCAAGCAGTCCATGTAGTTCTTCACTGCTTCCAGGTTGGGCAAATCTTTGAACATTGGAAGGTTGTAAAATACATGGAAACTATAATATGTGATCACAATGCCAATACACATAGCAAGAATTGACTTTGAATTTTTTCTTAGGTTTCAGATGCATGGAACTTATATTGTGTCTTTTCTTATGATCAGTGAAAGAGGCATCTAAAAAAATACGGGAATGGAGAGGTGGCGGAAGAGCGGGACGGAGGGGAAGACCACCTGCCACAACTCCCTCCAGAAATGAAGATATCCGGGCAATGGTTGCCAAAGGGGAAGAGATGTTAAAGGGCGAGACCAGCTCTAAGCATCGATTGACAAGAGCTGGCGAAGATTCATATACTAGTATTTTCAATGATGCAATTGTTGAAGGAGAGAATGGAGAAGAAGTCCCAAGAAGTAAGTCCAAATATCAAATTGATAAGCTGGCAGATATTATGTCCATACCTCCTCTGCAATGCAAGAAAATGGGGGACCGGAAGGACGTCGATGCCATCAACATCGATACAGCAGATATTGAGCAAATGAAGGAAGGTCTTAATTTGGGTGATGTGGTCATTCCTCCTTTGCCTTTTCGAAGAGATGGGAAGCTCACCTTGCTTAAAGGTTGGGATCGTGATTCTGAATTTGGCATGGACTTTGAAGAGATGGAAGCATTAGAGCAGCGGAGTTCTACAAATGAAGTTGACAAGAAGGCATGGCAAAAAGGTTCGTCTCCCTTTTCTCTTCAGTTTATCTTGTTCTTTCCCAGAAATTAAGAGGTTTCCTAAGTTGTGATTAATAAACATTATATCCACCATGCATCCCTTTCCTTGCTATGGACTTGGCTCTATGCTTTGTATGGGATATGCTCGAAAACTTCTCGATGACAAGTCCATGCTATAAAGGTGATTCAGAGGTCTGAAATAGCCAAAACTTGTGTGCCCTCGTGACTCTGATCCTTAGTGACAGTTTCTGGATTACCTAATCTAGAATCTGGCCAAACAATGAAAGGAATAATGCAAAACTCCCATTTACCTGGATAATACTCTTCATCCATTGCCTCGGAAGCAATGCTAGAATTGATCCTGGGACGGAAGGCAGCATTTCGAAAATGACATTTTAAGTGCCACCAAGCAAGAATGATACGATGCTCCACGGGAAAGTTCATCCTGTTTATCATACTTTGGCTGTGTAGATACATTTTCAATGTCCTTCCATGCTTACTGTCAAGCTTCTAATTATGTTTGTAGCTAGTGAACCAATTCTGGGGTATTATGAGCATTTGTATATGGGCAATGGGTTAAGGTTTTAGCAATGTCAGTGGCTTTATTTTGTCAAGGTTTGACAAGGTGAAAGAGCAGGATGAGTTCTCGCCGAACAGTGGGAAGAAGAAAACCTTGCAAAGCACAAGTCGTTTTCACCGAAGTGTCACATAAGAGGAGGCAAGTCTGCATCATTAGATCTTCACTAGCATACATTTTGTTCTCTAGGGAGAAGGGTGCAAAATTGGTATGGCCAGAATGTATGCCCGGAAGGCATAGATTAGTAAGTTTTGTGGATAATATTGCTCATACTTGAGGAGAATAACTAAGTGCAGAAAAGTTCGATTTTCCTAAACAAAAGCTGATAGGGTCCTACAGGTTTAACCTACTGGTTGTGGCTCTTTTTATAGTTTTTGCGGATATCTAAATTTTATTTAAGAATGGTAGGCTTGAGAATATAGGGTGCATAATTCCATCTCCCTTGTGAGAAATATTAACAGGGGTCCTAACTATACTGTAGGAATGCAAGTACAATAAGGATTATATCGATTATAAATAGCAATGTGGAAAATCGGTACATGATTGAAATTTAAGGAAAAGTAAGAGTGTGCGTTTTGGCTTATTTGCATGCTAACAGAATGCAATTTTTTTTGCCTGTAGTGTATTTGGGTCACATGTGCAAATATAAGTCATTATGCTTGTATGCCTTGCTTTGTCTCTGCAAAGCTTGTAGGTTCTGATCGACCCATCTAATGGCTCGTTAGACACATGAACAGAAAATAAATTTCTGTATTGAATCTCTAGGCTTGAATTGCTTCAACTTTAATGAGGCATTGTCTTTCCGGACTCATCTTGAAGGTCAAAACAATGTTTTTCCTGGTTATCTGGCTGTAATCTTGACTGTGGGACGTCCCAGGTGATCCTAGCAAGGCAATATGAAGTTCCTTATTGTTCAAAAGTAAAGTGTTAAAATGAATTGCATTCAAGGTTTGGGAGACATTAATAAATTTGGGAAGAGTGAGCTGGACAGATCAATTTTGGCATTCAACTGTGGCGTTTAAGGTTTCCTTGTGACCCTATTTGCAAGGTCACATGTTAGAGCAGGAGACTTTAGTCATTGGGTTGGCTCAGGATCTGTGAAAGGAGAGGGATGTTATAGATTAGACCAGAGTTTGGTTGACCCCTTTGGAGTTTGGATGTACCAACTTTGCGCTGCAGCATTATTCTCATCTATTGAGGTACCAAGGCAAAAAATGTGCAGGCACTTTGTGGCATGCAGCTCGTGGTATTTTCGAGGCTGCCATAATTGGCACATGTGAATTTGCTTTGTGAATCAACATTTCTTTGTGCAATATCTACGAATTTCTATGGCAGCGTTCTACTATGCACCATTTTAGGGAGCCATTGCTTTCGTTAGCGCACAATGGGGGCCGCCGCATCCACTGCCCATATGAGCCAAATGGCTCTTTGAAAGGTGCTAAGTATTGCATAGTTCCTTTATCAGCACTGGGAATCTGATTTCATTAGGTAATCTGCATGCTGTTTCGAAAACGAGCTCACTTAATTTAAACACAGGAGGTGACTATATAATGCTTACAGCTAATCCAAGGGCTTGGGCACAGATAAAGATTCTAGATGGACACGTACCATGTAGTGGACATATTCTCTTAAAACAAGCAGATCTAATCAAATTGAAAATAATTCCATCAACAAATTGTGCATGTTGAGATGGCCATTAAGAATTAGAGAGCAAATGAGTCGATGTAACAAGCAAAAATGGAGTGAGCTCTCTGCTTTTAAAGCCACTTTTCTCTGAAATCCCTCTGCATGCACTGGGTTCCATGTTTTCAGATATTATCACGAAAGTAGCCATGTGAGATGACATTTTGGTAGTATTTAATAATGTGTCCGAGTAAAACATGCTTGAAAATTTTATTATTTATTATTATTGAATGAACTTTGAGAATAATGATCTGTCATAATTGTGTTCAGGAGATAAAGAGACACTTCTGCACTGTCTCTGGGGCTGTCCAAAGGTCCAACCTGTCTGGAGATGGGCTGGACGGCAGTTAGGAAAATTGAAAGGGAGCAAAGTTACTCTGGACTGGAAACAGGCAATCTTTGGTGAGAAGATGGAAGGCTGGCCTTCTCCTGAACACCTCACTGTCTGGAAGCTCTTCAGAAGCATAATTCTTTGGCAGATATGGATGGCGCGCAAAGGGAAGGTTTACTCCGGAATACAGTGCAGCCCGGGTAAAATCATTAGAGCTGCCTGGGTGGATCTCACAATGTATGCAATGCAAGACTGGCTTGAAGTATTAAAAGCTAAAGGTGTTGTGCAACAAGAAGAGATGCAAGAGATGTCTGCCAAGTTTGATAACAAATGGCTTGTTAACCAATTTGCAGGAAAGAGGGCAGACTGGAGTGTGGTCTGGAAGGAGCCTAATGAAGTTCTTCTGGACTGATACTTGCATACATTACTGATCAATTTTATTAACCTCTGGCTGAGCGGCTTAGCTATTTCTACTTATTCTTCACTATCATTATCCATTTCTTAGCTTTCACTTCCTCGTTTGTCAGGAAGGCTTGAGGTTCACATCTCTATTTGCTTGTTGAATTTGGCAAGCAGAGGGCGAATGGAGGCATTTATTTATGTGGAGTTGTATTGTTTGACTTGTGAGGATGTGAAAATTTCTCACGTCTAACTTGAGCAAGATAAAGCTGGAATGTATTTCTGTATCCCTATGTTTGGAACATAAACCAGCTTGTGCTGGTTGTGAATATGATATAAGAGATTTAGTAGACCCATGCTTCAGGTAGTTTCTACAGATCGTCATCTTCTGGGGTGTATAAGTAAACCCCATACATCTTTTATTATTCTTTCTTAATAAGCTAATTGCTAATTTTAATTTTGCTCATCGTATGTGTACTTTTTCGTCATGGCATTTTTTGAATTTTTGTTTTTTTTTTCCTCAAAAAAACAAGATCTTCCGTAATGTTCTAATTATTTTGTTTGGTATTTGGGGAGGGTATCTCACCGATGGTTGGGCCTAGAATTTGGGGGCGTATATATGCGAAACCGTAGTCAGAGTGTATTTTTTGAGTGATTTGAGCTGCTTGTTGGCCAGTCAAAATAGCAATCCGAAATCGGCTCTGGGATGTGATTATTTTGGTGTTGATCTGCATGGTTTGAGGATAGAAGGATAAGAGCACACGCTGCTTTCTTTTTTCAGCAGGGGCGTGAATGGATTTCAGTGGGGCGGGCAGGCAGGCAGGGGTTTCGGCATGGGCTGTGGCAAATGAAGGGCAGGTTCTTCTGAATCACAATGCTTGCTTCTGAATGATAGCAGACATTCTTACGGAGGATTGACTGGGCATTCCGGCCCAGGATGGCTCGAAGTCCAGGATGATTCCGGCTGGGTTGCTTAGGGGCTATGGTCGATTCAAAATGCAGGTGTGCGGATTGCAGCCGATTGAGACGACACTAGCACATCCGAGTAGCAGGATTGAGCCATGTCAGTTGTGTTCGGTGGCGAAGACTTGCAAAGATTGTTTGTGCCATTCAAACTCAGAGTTCTAGGCTAGATTGAGAAACAGGGCACAGGTCGACAGTGTGGTGATGGTGATTTGAATGTCTGCTGTTCACAGGCCGGAAGCCTTTTGGGAGAGCAAAGGAGCTATGGTTCTGACAGGGGTATTTTTTATTTCGACCATAGGATTTGTCATGCGATTCTTCTGGCAGAGTGTTCATATTCGTGGATCTGGAACAATCCTACGAAAAACCGATAAGGAAAGAAAAATAATGAATTAATATGAACATCAAAATAAAGATTTTTTTATTTTTTATTTTTTATTTTTTATTTTTTATTTTTTATTTTTTATTTTTTATTTTTTGCCCTTAGATGTATGGCTTAGATGTATGGCAGCAATTACCTTACAATTTTATGCATACAAGTAAGAAGCAAGTGCTCGTAGATAATGACGTGTATAATCCGTTTCAGCACAATGACATATGTAGATGAAATATTTAATGAATGAGAAACAGGCATTATGCCATGTACAAAAGTTTAAACTGAACATATCGACTTGGAGCAGATTCCAAGTGCTCATGCTCCAAGTCCTCATGCCCTCATTTTTGCCTCTAGAGAAATCTGTAAATGACATTTGGCTAATGCTCTTCTTAAAAGCTCTCATTCAGGGCAGTACCTCGGGATTTGGCCTTGATTTGGCCTTGCTTCCGATAACCCAAGCGCAACAGCAATTTTTCAGCTGCATGCACCAGGCAGACCAAAACAGGATTCACCCCTCAAAGCATCAAAAGCCAAAAGTGCTTGTGCTGTCCATTTCTCAAGCTTGTTGGAAATTCTGATTAATGTAGGCACCTTCTATAGCTAGAAAATATGCAGAGTTAATATCTTCCTTCGCTTTAGGTAAAGGTTCTTGAGCTGCCTCGTTTAGAGATAATAAATCAAGTTGAGCATTGTCGCATTCATTTTGAGGTGCAAACCCCTTCCTAGGCTCAAGGGAACTGGATGTCTGGCTGCCGGAGTCAGGGCTGGGACTACACGCCGGAATACCTCAGGACTCCATCGCTGCTTTGGATCCATGCATTTGCAATTTCTTGCATGATTTCTTACTTGAACGGTTGTGCAAACATCAAGCTATGCTGAACCTTGAGTATCGAACTTAAGAGCCGGAACAGACCAATAGTGAAGAATAGAAACACGGAGCTTCTAACACATAAATTTACAGGAAAATGCAGGAACAGGGAGAAAATCGAAGATGCAAAGTAGGAAAAGAAACAAAACTTAGAAACAGATTGGCGTAATAAGCTTTTTCCGGCCGATGTTCCCTAAATGAACAAAAAATATTCATGGCTGCTCTCAATACGGTACCCCGCCGCCACAGTTTGTTGTCGCGGTTTTTCCCTCGTAAGGGGGTTTTTTAATCCGGGTAGCAACGGGCTTGCTGCACCCGTGTAATTTGGGTCCCATAGGCCGATTGGCCTCCGCGGACGATAAAAGAACCTTCCTTCCTTCCTTCCTTCCTAACGTCCTTTCCGGCAGCAGTGCATCATTGTGGCTTGCTCACGCCACGCCAACGCTCACTACTACCAATCCACTATATCTGCTCTAAACCCTGACAGAGAAACCAGCTGATGCACCATAGCCGCAATTCTGGGTGAAGATCCGATCAGCTTCCATCGGCTGCCCTTCAGATCGGCCTGTGAAGGAAAAAGCTTGCCCTATTAGGTTTTCTTTCACCCAATCGAATGGTGCTACATCATCAAGATTTAATTATACCAATGGTTGATGCACCAAAAAAAATAATTATTTTCGAATTAAATCTTTTTTGCCAAACAAAAAACTTGAAAAAAGCATTTCCCAACGTAATGGGACAATCTCAAGCTGACATGAATGGACAATTTAAAAAATCATCTCGGTAGTTATTTATATGCGTCTTGCAAATTCGAACATAAAATAATAAATTTTTTTTTTGCATATACGAAAGAAATTCGCCTTCTTCCCAGAAGGGAGATCACTTAGATGCTTTGGAGCAGTTTGGAATCCTCTCCCTTAATAAAGGTCTCAGAAAAAACCCCATCATAGACTTCCTTCCTCTAACAGGGATGGTGTTGACTTTAGGAAATGGTCATTGTGTAGGTCAAAAGTTAGATGGAAATGAAAAGGTTACGAGTGACATACTCTCTTGTAGAGTCTGCTTCTGTATTGCACATCCTTCTCACGTATTCTACGATGATCTCTAAAGTTGCAAGGCCTCCCTTTCCCAACGGTCCATCCCTGATCTCTTGATGTTGTCTTTGGCTTTGGTTTTGGAATTTATAGTTTTGTGATATGTAGTATTCTGCAAGTCGCCCTCGTAGGTCCTTATGTTCAAAGTCCAAACTACTGGCTTTACATGAATATACTCACTTGATGACTAAGATGGCCTTGTGACCATTGACTAGAACGTAGTGTGATGACAATGATGGAGCCGCTTATACGTTTTCATTCATATAGGTCATAGAATTGCCTAAGAAGTGAGTTGGGTACTAACTCGGGGCCTTTTAGAGAGATTTACTTATAAGGTTGCAAATTAGGTGCAATAGGCTAGGTTTCCACTTTTATCTATCCCTCCCCCAAGCCTGTGAAGATGGGATCAACATAAGAATACAGAGGCAGGACCTTGGGCTAGGAGACTATAGCACTCACAACTTCATCCCAAGCCATCCTGATGAGAACTAATCTCTTAGCCTTAAACCAGGTGGCTAAGACTGAGTGTCAACTTGATAGACCCCTAAACCTATTATAACAATTTTGTTAAAATTTAAAAGTACACATCCTTGTATAATTTACAAGCAATATACATGTACAATGATACATGTCAGATGCATGTATAAAAAATGCCTTTGTTCATATCTAAACATATATAATCCAGTTTCATTTTTTCCGTTCACCCAAATATAAAACTTTATTTTCGTCCCGTCCTCAATGAACTAAATTTAATTTGTTTTGAATTCCGCTGCCAGACAAGATTGGCAGAGTAATGCTCTGCAAGTAAAGCGATGCAGATGCAGGTATCCAATCTGAAGAAAGCATCCGACGATCCATGCTAGCATTTCAAATGCCAAGCAAAAGCAATTAATGCAACCCTGCTACATCGTGAGAGCAGTGTAATGGGTGGCTATGGCGGGACGTATTCAGCCCTTTCACAGATGCAGAGTACCGGAATACCTTCGCCATAGCCAGATCTTCAATATAAATACGTCTCCGGCCAAAACAAAAAAACGTGACCCATCTCGAGTTTTTTGGCCCTTTCGTCATACTTTTGCTTCTTCCAAGCTCGGCTATGGTGCTCAACTTCGACGGCCAGACCTTGCTTGCCTTAAAAAAGGGCATGTTCAGCAATCTGCAGGATTTTTTAACATATTGGAATGAAGCAGGTATAACCCCTTTGCAGACGGAGCGGAGTTTTATGCTCTACAATAAGAGGGGAATTTGAACCCTGAGTACAGATCTGAGCAGCTTGTGAGCGCCATTTCGCTGGATTTAGGTAGCTAAAACAACAAACAGAGAATAGCTGCAGAGCATGGCCTAGCAAAAAGGCTGTTGGGCTAAGCCTGGCCCAGAAATTTTTTTCTTTAAGCTTGGCCTCTTCTCTCCACAATCTGGCCAGGTCTTCTGGATCTGTGGCAATGCAAACAGGTCTGCAAAATCATCCACAAGACTCCACAAATCGGGTCCCTGCAGGTTATTAACTCACCTTCTTGGTCGCTTCTAGTCGAAACTGCCCCTGCCAGAATCGCATCTGCCATAGCTACCTCTTTGCCCTGTTCTGGAACTTTTGTTACAGAAGAAAATTTTGTGAACGGTCCAATCTTGGAGTTCAATCTCAGCCGTTAAACTATTTTAATGGTCTTAATGGCATTCCATACATTTCGTGATCGATTATTACTTGGATCAGGGATTTTGAATTTCACATTCCTAAACAAGGCTGTCTTCCCATTTATGGCAAAAATGCCCACGTTCTAGGTAACCCGTTATAATGTATTGTTGTATTCTATTGGGTTTGTTATAATAGACATTTTATTTTTTTTGAAATTCCCATACCATTTTCTTTGTCTAGAAAGTGCAGTGTTGTGTGCAATCGATTCAAGCAGCTATGCAACATAGTACAGAAGCTCGACTTCATGTGCATTAGAAAGAACGAGGATAGTGTCATGGCAAAGGTGCTTACCTCTAATCCTAATAGGCTTTTGCGAGGCCTCAAAGCGGCACCATGTTTCTTCCTGCCCTTGCTATTTTTAAATTTGACAGGCTTTCAAATTCTTGCACTTCACAAGCTTTCATACTGCAACGTGTTGTTCATTTGTTCTAGCATGCCCCATCTTCGCACCTGCATCCTCCTCGATGTATCTATAATAAATAGTGGGAATCCTATGGTCATCAACCACGGCATATGGGCAGGAGAACACAAGGCAATAGCACGGGTTCAAATCCCGTATGTTCTCAAATTAAAAAATTAATGCGTAGTTCAAGTGGAATTTTATCATGTAGATTATTAAATTGCTCATGAGTTGCATATATTCATCGAAAAATATCTCAAGTAATCATGGACCTTTCATTATTTCGGCTTTACACAATCATTGCATCATCAAACGTTGACGTTAATTGGGATCCAACAAAGAAATGTTCGCATCGGCGACAAACGTTAGATGTTAAGTCAATGCTAGTCAACAATACCAAGTAGCACATCTCATGTTTATGAGTTCGTCTGACCTCTGGGATCATATGCGATTGATTCATCACTTGCCTTACTAATTATGTAAAATGAGGGTTCTATTGTTGAATAAGATGAGAAAGGATGTAATTGTAGTATAAATAAGGTAGAATATGGTAGGTTCGGCATGAGAAATCTCATATGGCCAATTACTCTCCTTCACAAACCACATTCCTTATAGTCAAAGAATCTTAGAACATGAGGGAATTTCGGGGAGATGTTTCGGACTTCTTTACACCATTTTTGAATTATCTCAGAAATTCCTGATGATGATTTTGGAAAAGAGAAATGTTCGCGGCGGCCTTGGCCGCCGCGATAAATTTCTTGTAGATATAAACATATAAGCGGACCTACAATTATAAATTTGAGAGGCGCGTTAAGAAAGACTCCACCAATGTTAAATATTCAGGAGTTCCTTGTATATGATCTCCAAGTTTCTTCTTTGTATCATCATCAAACTAGATAAGACAACTTTTAAGAGATGAAGTCTTGGTTATCTCAATCCAACCATACCAAGGTTAGCAATAGACTCGGTAGCTAGACATGGAATGACAATTAAGCTAAAACACGTAGTTGATCTTATTAAAGAAGCAACTAGAGCGAGATCAGTTTTCATAAAAATGAGTTGTCTAAGTAGTTCAACAAAGTAGTTGCCAAAAATATGACATTGTTGTAGTTGATCAGGTAAGGCTATAAACTAACATCATCTTAATCATTATAGCATGGCAGCATGCAACATAAGTTTCAGAATAAATGAAATTTAGAAGCCTAGATATTTACTAATATAGAGAGTCAACTTGCTACAACTTGTATATAATATCAAACATTCTTGAATGCAAGTGACTACCATCATTTTCTTAGATCGCTAAGAAAAGAACTAAGAGTATTGAATGCACGGAGCTAAATACAGATTTGCATAGGTCTTGTCTTGCAGATAGCTCAAAAATGGCCATTGATTTAATCTGTTATTGGAGTGCAAGCATGAAGAACATGTTCGAGAAGTGCTCCTAATAAGTGCTAGTTGTTGCAGTGCTAGTTATTGCATAAATATGAATCCAATGTGTTCCAATGTGAAAATCCAGATCATTTGAGCATAAAATGATATATGCCAAGGACGTGGCAAAAGGCTTTGGGCCATTTTGGGCCATGTGCGCCTTTGGATCTTTGGGCCTTTGTCCAAAGGAGGGTTTGGTCCAAAGGGGACCAGAAGGGGCGTGCATGCTGTATAGTTGCTTGGGGAAGAGCTATTGGGCAGCTGTGTTTTGGCTGGAGCTCGTTGTTGGGTGGTGAGTTAGCGTGCTATGTCAAGAGTCCGTTTTAGTGGTATCAGAGCTACAAGTTTCGATGGCTGGTTCTCCTGCCAATGTTAACTTTGAAGATGAGGAACTCAAGGAGAAACGTTTTGAGTTGGAGCATGATTGATAATTCACTCATGAGACAAAAACTTGCAGCTGCCGAGGCTCGAATTGCTGAGCTGCAAGAACTAGATTCTCTACGAGCGCAAGTGGCGCAGTTACAGCAAGCTGCAGGGCGTCCACGTAGTGGCATCAAAATGGGTGCCAATGTCAAAATTGAACTCAAAACGTATCCCATTGCTACTAGTGATGCGGATGAGCATTTTGCATGGCTACGGAATTTGAATTCATATTTTGTGAAAACTAAGATTGATGAAGACACACTCAGTTATATTTTGTTGATGGTGTTGCAAAGGACTGGTGGCTGGATATCCAGAAGAACCAGCCAGCCGATCAACCTATTGCGACCTTTGCGAAATTTGAAAAGCAAATTGAAAATCTTTTCTTAGGTCATAATTGGGAGAGAGATCTTATCGTTTAGTGGAAACGTGGAAACTGTTCGAGCATTCGCCGCCCAAGTTTTAAAGAAGGGACTTCAACTTAGTAAAAATGATACTGAGAAGTCTAAAAAACTTATGGGTGGGGTTCATCGTGGGTACGGCCGAAGCTCGATCTTCAAGTTGCCAATCTTTCTTCTGGCGAGCTTTGTAAAATGGTAGAGAAAGTAGAAGAGGAAGGTCTAGCCCTTATGGAAGCCATTAATGCTCAACGTGGCCTTAAGGTATCTATGAAAGAGGCCAGTGGCTTTCAAGAGAAACCAATGGGGTCTGCTCCAGGGTCTGGGCCATTCAAATGACCACGTGCAAACGTTGCAGATAATGAACCTGTTGGGGCCAAAGAGTCAAAGGAATCTTATCAAGCATGCAAGAAGCGGCTAATGTTATTCAACCGACCATAAGTTTTATGAATGTCCTACTTATCTTGAGAAGAGAAAAGGGAAAAGGAAAGAAACTACGCCTGTTCTTAAGTCTAGGACTAAGAAAGAGGACAAACGTAAGAAATTAGCTTCTGTTCGAGGAGATGGAAACGAAAAAAAAGTGGCCACTGTCCAGGAGAAATCGGATGCGGATTCTGTTGAGAATAGTAGTCTCTTACGATTTTGGACTACTATTCAAGATCGAAAAGTACATATCCTATTCGATCCTGGGTAGTGAGTTTGATTTTATTTCTGCTCGATTGGTAAAGGAACTAAAATTAACTTCTATTCCTTTATCAAGTGATGTAGAATTGTCTTCTACTTTCTTGAATGTTGCCCCTCTGCCTTCTTCATTTATGGTCAAGGATGTTGAATTTCAACTGCAGGGAGATACCTGTAAATATTCTTTTATGGTTTCTGACCTTGGAGGTATGGATGTTATCCTAGCCATACCGCGGCATAAGGCTATCAATCCTCTTATAGATTGAAAGGCGGGAATTGTTATATTATCCTTGAAAGGGGGTAAAAAGACCACCAAGTTTGTGAAGGATGATATTATTTCCCCAATTCCAACAATTTCTGTTGTATAGTTTAAGCGTTTGGCAATGAAAACTCATTTTGTGTATTTGGTGGTTTTGCATCCTAAGTCTAGTCCATCCCCATTAAATGAGCATCAAACTATCTTTTTGCAATATTATGATGATGTCTTTTAAAATGAAATTCCGCAAAATTTGCCACCCCAACGTATGGAGGACCATAGGATTGATCTTCTTCCTGGGAAAGAACCTCCTAATCAAGCTCCCTATCGGAGAATGCATGGCCAACGAGTTGAGATTAGGCACCAACTTGATGCGTTACTTCAAGCTGGATTGATCTGCCATAGTTCTTCACCTTTTGATGCTCCTATCTTATTGGTTAAGAAAAAAGATAATTCCTAGTGCATGTGTATAGATTATCACGTTTTGAATAAGATAATCATAAAGAATAGGTTTCCTATACCAAGGGCCGATGATTTGTTTGACCAACTCCAGGATGCCACATTTTTTAGCCGTCTTGATCTTAAGTCAGGGTATTGGCAACTTAAGGTTGCGCCTGCAGATGTTCATAAGACTACGTTTCGGATAACCTTTGGACATTATGAGTTTTTAGTCATGCCATTGACTTAAAAATGTGCCAGCTTCTTTTGGGAGGCTAATGGGGCGAATATTTGAAGATGTGCATGGCGCTAATGTTGCCGTTTTCTTTGATGACATATTAGTTTTTAGTAAGTCCGAGGAAGATCATTACTTGCATTTGCGGGAGGTTTTTCGTCGATTAAGGTAAGAGTTTATTGCTCTTAATCCTAAGAAAAATATCTTTTTCCAATCGAAAATTGAATATTTGGGTCATATTGTTTGCACTGAGGGTCTTAAATTGATTCCAGTAAGGTACAAGCAATTGTGGATTGGCCAGTACCTACTTCAGTTGCTGCATTGCGTTCTTTTTTGGGTATATGCAGTTACTATAGGAAGTTTGTACAGAATTTTGCTCGTTTAGCTTCAGAGCTATATTTGTTGCTACAAAAAGATGTTGCTTTCCAATGGAATCATAATCATCAGTTCGCTTTCCAAGTTTTAAAGGATGCGATGGTTAATCCTCCTCTTCTGCGTTTGCCAAAGTTTGGTCTATCTTACTTGTTATGTGTAGTTTTGATGCAGGATGGTCATCCTATTGCTTATGAAAGTCAGAAGTTTTTTGACACGAAAAATAGATATAGTGTTTACGATAAAGAATTTTTGGCTGTCATTCATGCTTTGAAAGTGTGGCGCCACTATCTTTTACGGTCAAGGGTTCATATTTTGACTAACCACCAAAGCATTAGGCACATTGTTTCGCAGAAAACATTATCAGAAAGGCAATTGAAAGCTTATATATTCTAAACGAGGTGCACCCTGGACTACCACAATCGTCGGATTCGTCAATCCTACAACCCAGATCGTATATTGGGGCCTGTGAGCACCTCTCGTTTCGCTTATAATCATTTATGATTGGAGGCGCCTGTGATTTTGAAATATGAAATACGATTTCACCTAAGGGTTTGAGAGAATATCGAACCTCTATACGGCTTTGCCTAAGATTTTAGAATATGAAATACGGGGGTTCGAACCTCTACCAAAATAATTCAATATCCTAATAAGACTACTTTAACCAAAATATCCAGTGATCTAATGCAATTATTTTTTATCTTGAATCTATGGTTTTTTTTTTTTTTTTTTTTTTTTTTTTTTTACCAACTTATTCGATTGTTTTAGAAATATATGGTCTTTGATTTTAGGAATTGTTTTTTTTACATCCATATCAAATCCCCTTGGAACCCCCTGTTATTTTGCTACATATATATTCTAAACGAGGTGCACCCTGGACTACCACAGTCGTCGGATTCTGAAGGATTATACCTAGACAACTTTCAAAATTATAGAGCAATGATGCAAAAGGCTCTTCAATTATGAATTAATACATTTGAATACTTCACCTTTCACTATTCAATAATCATTCAACAAACCATTGAAATTTTACTGTTCATTTTGTATTGACTAATTTACTGTAGCAGAGTTGACTCATATTTCGAGAGCCCAAGCACGATCTTTGAATTCATTGATCCATCTTCTATACTCACAAAGATAAAATCCGAATGCATTACAACTTGGTTTATATCCGGATCAGAATTCTCTTGGCTGCAATCCAGTGTGCTCGTCCAGGATTATGATTGTACCTACTGAGAAGATTAACTGCAAAAGCAATATCAGGTCTTGTACAATTAGCAACATATGACAAGCATCCTATAAGTGATCTATATGGTACTTCCTCCATCTGTTTTTGTTCTTCAAATGTTTGTGGGCTTAATGCCTTAGATATTTTGTGCCCTGGCACTATAGGAGTACTTGCTGCATTGCAACTCTTCATTCCAAATCTCTCCAGCATGTTTTCAATGTGTATTTGCTGATTCAAGGCTAATATTTTGTTGTTTCTATCCCTGAATACTTCAATGCCCAGAAACCTTCTTAATTCACCAAGATCAGTCATTTGGAATCTTTGATTCAAGATCTCTTTGCATTTATTCAAAGTTTCTGTTCCTTTTGCCACCATAATGTTGTCATCAACATATAATGCAATGATGCACCATTCTTCTCCATTTCTAAATCTATACAAATTCCCATCATTATTTAATTTTTCAAAACCCTGTTGTTTCAAATAATTGTTCATGCATTTATACCATTCTCTTGGGGACTGCTTCAACCCATATACTGCTCGATTTAACCTCCATACTTTTTCTTCCCCTTCCTCAAAACCTGGAGCTTGTCTCAGGTATACTTCCTCTTCCAATTTTGCATTCAAGAAGGCCGTGCTTACATCCATATGGTGGATGTCTAAATCACAAGAGTTTGCTATTGCCAGCAATATCCTCAAACTGTTTATTTTGACCAAAGGAGAGAAGGTTTCATCATAGTCCTTTCCGCTTTTTTGTGAAAATCCCTGAGCAACCAATCTTGCCTTGTATTTCTTTGTTTTTCCATCTGCCCCTGTTTTGATTCTAAAGATCCACTTGTTTCCTACAACATTTTTGTTCTGTGGTCTCTCAACTAATTCATATGTCTCTGTTCTTCTAAAAGCCTGCATTTCTTCCTCCATGGCTTTAAGCCAATGTTCATCATCTTTTCCATTTATAGCTTCATCATAAGTTTTTGGTATGTCACTGTTTTCCAGAACCAAAATATCAAAAATATTCTCGACTTCACCTTCATGAGGCTGAAGTCTTTTACTTCTCCTTGATTCATTTCTTCCATGCAATTCAATGTTAGCTTTATTTTCATCCCTTAAGATTTGTGCCTCAGATCTTCTAGTCCTTATTTTCTGTTTTTCCAAAATCTGAGGTTGTTCTTCATCATCTTTATTCTGCATCATAGAATCCTCCTTTTCATGACTGAAATGTTCTTATTCTATCCCTGCAGCAGCGTGCATTGACTGTTTATTTCCCTCATTGTTTTCACTGCCTTGATCATCAAACAAATCCCCATCATCAACCAAATCTCCAGCAGTGATCTTAGGTTCTTCTTTTTCAGCAAGTTTTTGCTCGACCTTGCCTTCTTGCACACTTTCATTTAGGTCAGTCACATTTACCTTTTGGATTTTTCTGTAAAATTGAGACTCATCGAATATTACATCTCTACTCACTATTATTTTTCTATGAGCTGGATCATATAGCCTGTATGCCTTGGAATTTGTGTCATATCCCACCAAATAGGTAATGTATGCTCTATCATCCAACTTTTTCCTCAATTGTTCAGGTACGTGCGCAAATGTTAAGCATCCATATGCTTTAAGATCATTGTAGCTTGGCATTTTGCCTGACCATAACATTTCAAGGGCCGTTCCCTTTGTACTAACAGAAGGCAAGATATTTTGAACATAAACAGCAGTATTCAAGGCTTCATTCCAAATATAATTTGGTAATCCAGAATATTTTAGCATGGATCTGACTGCATTTAGCAATGTTCTGTTTTTTCTCTCAGCTACCCCATTTTGTTGGGGAGAGTATCTACAGGTTAATTGTCTTTTAATCCCTCTTTTTGCACAAAACCTTTTAAATTCATGGGATAGATACACACCTCCCTTGTCAGATCTTATACATTTGACTCTTCTTCCAGTCTCAAGCTCCACCTCAGCAACAAACAATTTTAGTGCATCATAAGCTTCATATTTTGTCTTCAAACAATAGCTTTTTGTCTTCCTGCTAAAGTCATCTATGAATGCCATGAAATATCTGTGTCCTGACATACTAGTAACATTTATGGGACCACAAAAGTCAGTGTGCACCAAATCCAATATTCCTTTTGCCCTTTTCAAAGATCTTCTAAATGGCAGCCTGGTTAGCTTCCCAAGAATGCATCCTGCACATGTCAAGTTTCCATTTTCATCTCTGTTTGCTGATATCAGACCTCTTTTAATCAAAATATCAATATTTGCCAAGTTGGTATGACACATTCGATTATGCCAAGTCTTAAGAGATGGAGTTTCAATTATATTCAAACTAGGAATGTGCTTGCAATCAAGACCAAATAAATTTCCCACTCTTTTGCCAATAAACTTGATATTATTTCCAAGATACACTTTACATTCTAGTTGTTCAAAAAGAACTTTATAACCCAAGTCAACAAGTTGACAAACTGATATCAAATTTCTGACAAGGCCAGGAACACACAAAACATCTCTAAGTTCCACAACTTTTCCTTCTAAGTCAAATATTTCTAATATTCCAGTGTCTTCAATCTTTTGCAAGCCTCCATCTCCTAACTGCACATGACCAGCTTCTCCTTTTTTGCATTCTCTCAACAAGGTTTGATCACATGTCACGGTTTTCTCAGCTCCTGAATCTATGATTAACAATTTGTTAACCTTCTTTTGCAGACCATTTGAAATATTCAAAGCAAAATGGCTTACCTCAGCAGTATCATCCTCGTCCTCTTCTTCATTAGTTGTTGACTCTTTCACTACATTCAAGGATGGATGGCCTCTGCCTACACCTCTCCCTCTTGCAAAGTTTCCTCTCTGATTAGCAGACCTTCCTCTGCCTCGAACTCTCCCTGCAGTCCCTCTTGGACTTGGGCAATTTGCAGCAATATGCCCTTTCCCATCACAGTTGAAGCATTTTACAACTTTACTTTCATTAGGGCAGTCATACTTGAGGTGACCATACTGATTACAGTTGTAGCAAGGCCCGAGCTTGTCCTTACTTGCACCTCCACCTTTCTTTGCTTTCCCTGCATACAAAACTTCAGATGTGTCATCTTCATAAGCCACATTTTTCTGTTCAAATTCTGTCCTGATCATTTGAATGGCATGCTCCTTGGACCTAGCAACATTTCTGATCAATGTAGCTAGCTGACTATTGTGAGACACAGATCTTGCCAAAGACAAGATTTGATACTGATCATTCAAAATTATCCCAGCTCCCTCCAAATCTGCAATTATGGAGTCAAACTTTTCCAAATAATCAGTTATATTGTCCTTTTCAAACAACTTTAACTTCCTAAGCTGTTTTTCAAGCATGTCAATTTGTGAAGACGTTTTTATCTCATATTGATTTACCATGTAATCCCACATCTCTTTTGGACTCATCCCTCTTAACTTTAACTTAATAGCAGTGCCAACCTTACTTGTTATAATAGCTTGAGCTTCCATTACCTTCAGTTCATCATCTGGTTCTGCACTTACAGTCATTCTTGACCTGACAGGAGCATCATTGCCTCCACCTTCAACTGAGGCTTCACTGGTTTCCCCTGCAACAAAATTTCTTGATCTTGCAATTATTGAAGTTCTTCTGGTTTGTTCTCCATCAATGAGATACCACAAGTTTTCAAATTCAAGCACTTGCCTAATGCCTTGCTTCCAGATCTAAAAACCACTATCCCCTTTAAACACCTCAATAGAAGTCAGTAAATTTGCACCAAATCTTGTAGACATTATGAGAATGCTGGCTTTGATACCAATGAAGGATTATGCCTAGACAACTTTCAAAATTATAGCTAGACAACTTTAGATAGCAATGATGCAAAAGGCTCTTCAATTATGAATTAATACATATGAATACTTCACCTTTCACTATTCAATAATCATTCAACAAACCATTGAAATTTTACTGTTCATTTTGTATTGACTAATTTACTGTAGCAGAGTTGACTCATATTTCGAGAGCCCAAGCACGATCTTTGAATTCATTGATCCATCTTCTATACTCACAAAGATAAAATCCGAATGCATTACAACTTGGTTTATATCCGGATCAGTCTGGCCGATCGGCCTACCGACCTCTTAGCCGCACTTTGGGTCGACCATGGCACTCTGTCATTCGACCGTTATTCTCCATTTCTATAATGGTTAAGGCATACTAATCTTCAACTTTAACCTTTAACCTTTAACCACAAATTAACGACCTAGGTTAGAATTTACCTAGGCCATTCCACTAACTTGGCAATAACCATTGCATTTCATATTCCCATTTGATCTCAATGTTTCCCATTTGATCCCAATGTTAAACGACCATTGCCTGACTTGTGACTGTAGTTTTTCCCTGCACACTCACAGGACTTTCTTCTCTGTAAATCTTAGCCATAATATTACATGACTAATAACCTTCAGATTCATCGAACCTACGACTCAGATCGTATGTTGGGGCCGGTGAGCACCTCTTGTTTCGCTTATAGTCATTTATAATTAAAGGCGCCTATGTTTCGCTTATAGTCATTTATAATTGGAGGCACCTATGATTTTGAAATATAAAGTACGATTTCACCTAAGGTTTTGAGGGAATATCAAACCTCTATATGGTTTGCCTAAGATTTTAGAATATGAAATACGGGGGCTCGAACCTCTACTAAAATAATTTAATGTCCTAATAAGACCACTTTAACCAATATACCCAGTGAGCTAATGCGATTAATTTTTATCTTGAATCTATGTTTTTTTTTATAACAACTTATTCGATTGTTTTAGGGATATATGATCTTTGGTTTTAGGAATTGTTTCTTTTACATCCATATCAAATCCCCTTGGAACCCCCCCGTTATTTTGCTATATATTCTAAACGAGGTGCACCCTGGACTACCACAGTCGTCGGATTCATCAAACCTACGACCCAGATCGTATGTTGGGGCCTATAAGCACCTCTCGTTTCGCTTATAGTCATTTACGATTGGAGGCACTATGATTTTGAAATATGAAATACGATTTCACCGAAGGTTTTGAGGGAATATCGAACCTTTACACGGCTTTGCCTAAGATTTTAGAATATGAAATACTTGGGCTTGAACCTCTACCAAAATAATTCAATGTCCCAATAAGACTACATTAACCAATATATCCAGAGAGCTAATGCGATTATTTTTTATTTTGAATCTATGTTTTTTTTTATAACAACTTATTCGGTTGTTTTAGGGATATATGGTCTTTGGTTTTAGGAATTGTTTTTTTTTTTATATCCATATAAAATAGCCTTGGAACCCCCTATTATTTTGCTACATATTTCTAAACGAGCTGCACCCTCGACTACCATAGTCATCGGATTTATCAAGTATGTTGGGGCCTGTGAGCACCTCTCGTTTCGCTTATAGTCATTTATGATTGGAGGCGTCTATGATTTTGAAATATGAAATACGATTTCACCGAAGGTTTTGAGGGAATATCGAACCTCTATACGCTTTGCCTAAGATTTTAGAATATGAAATACTTGGGCTAGTCATTTATGATTGGAGGCGTCTATGATTTTGAAATATGAAATACGATTTCACCGAAGGTTTTGAGGGAATATCGAACCTCTATACGCTTTGCCTAAGATTTTAAAATATAAAATACTTGGGCTCGAACCTCTACCGAAATAATTCAATGTCCTAATAAGACTACTTTAACCAATATACCCAGTGAGCTAATGCGATTATTTTTTATCTTGAATATATTTTTTTTTTGTTTTTATAACAATTTATTCGATTGTTTTAGAGATATATGGTCTTTGATTTTAGGAATTGTTTTTTTTTACATCTATATCAAATCCCCCTGGAACCCCTGTTATTTTGCTACATATTCTAGAAAGGTGCACCCTGGACTACCACAGTCATCAGATTCATCAAACCTACGACCCTGATCATATGTTGGGGCCTGTGAGCACCTCTCGTTTTGCTTATAGTCATTTATGATTGGAGGCGCCTATGATTTTGAAATATGAAATACAATTTCACCGAAGGTTTTGAGGGAATATCGAACCTCTATATGCTTTGCCTAAGATTTTAGAATATGAAATACTCTACCAAAATAATTCAACGTCCTAATAAGACTACTTTAACCAATATACCCAGTGAGCTAATGCGATTATTTTTTATCTTGAATCTATGTTTTTTTTATTTATAACAACTTATTCGATTGTTTTAGGGATATGTGATCTTTGGTTTTAGGAAGTGTTTTTTTTACATCCATATCAAATCCCCGTGGAATTTGCTACATATACTAAACGAGGTGCACCCTGGATTACCACAGTTGTCAGATTCATCAAACCTACGACCCTGATCGTATGTTGGGGCCTATTAGCACCTCTCGTTTTGTTTATAGTCATTTATGATTGGAGGCGCCTATGATTTTGAAATATGAAATACGATTTCACCGAAGGTTTTGAGGGAATATCGAACTTCTATTCCTTCCTAAGATTTTAGAATATGAAATAAGGAGGCTCGAACCTCTACTAAATTAATGTCCTAATAAGACTACTTTAACCAATATACCCAGTGAGCTAATGCGATTATTTTTTATCTTGAATCTATGTTTTTTTTATAACAACTTATTCGATTGTTTTAGGAATATATGGTATTTGGTTTTAAGAATTGTTATTTTGACATCCATATCAAATCCCCCTGGAATCCCCTGTTATTTTGCTACATATTTATGCAGCAATATGATTTTTCAGTGAACTATCGTCCTGGTAAAGAGAATGTTGTGGCGGATGCGTTAAGTAGGCATTACGCAGTTTGTTCTCTTTTGATAGCACAATCCAACCATTTGGAGGAAATGAAGCCGTTGTATGCCACTGACTATGATTATAAGGATATTTGGTTATTGGCTCAAAGTGGCAATGCATATGGATTTAAGATCATTAATGGGTTCTTATATAAAGGTCCAAAGCTATGCATTTCTCGTGACTTTAGATCACTTATTCTTAGAGGGGTCCATGATGCGCTTACTGTGGGTCATCGTGGCGTGGGGGCGACTTTGGCAAAGTTTGAACCATACTTTATTTGGCCTAGATTGCGGAGAGATGTCTTGGTCTACATTCTTATTGTGTCACTTGCCAATAGATAAAGAAAGCGAACAAGAAACCTCATGGTGTTCCTTTACCCCTGCCTATTCCGAAAGCAAAGTGCGAGTAGATCACTATGGATTTCATTGTTGGTCTTCCCGTAAGTTCTCACAAGAATACTATCATTTGGACAATTGTTGATTGCTTAACTAAACACGCACATTTTATTCCTTGTTCGGATAAGTTGACAGCTTATAGTGTGGCTACGCTCTTTATCAAAGAGACATTTAGGCTACATGGGTTACCTAAGATTATTGTATCTGATCGTGATACAAAGTTTACCAGTAAATTTTGGAAGGCATTGTTTATGCAATTGGGAACATATAGTTAAGGTTCTCCACTGCTTTTCAACCAGAGACTGATGGACAATTCGAGATGGTAAATATAGTTATTTGCTCCATCTTAAGGGGGTTTGTCAATGAATATCAAGGTTATTGGGAAGAGTATTTGCCTATTGCTGAATTTGTGTATAATAACACCTATCATCTACCATAAAGATGACCCCTTTTCAGGCGGTCTATGGTCAGCCTGTATGGGAGCCACTCTTTCGAGAGTGTGAGGATGTTCCAGCTGCTGATGATTTGGTTATTGAGCATAAGGATCTCATAGTGAGATGCTCAAGCATGTTTTGCAAATAAATCATCTAGGTTGCGGCAACCAATGGTTTTTAAGGAAGGAGATTGGGTATGGATGAGGATCCATAAAGGCCACTTTAAGAAAGATGCGCGCAAGAAGGATCTTAAGTTGGCACCCATTTCAAGTTATTAAAGTGGTCAATGAGAATGTGTATCAATTAAGATTGCCTCAAGGTTGGAAAATGCATGATGTAGTGAATGTGTTATTCCTAAAGGCTTATCATTGTAAAGAGTTACCTCAACTTGGGTGGTTAAGTGAGCCAGAATTGATTGATGATTCTGAAGTTCTAGAGCGGGAAACAATTTTGGCGGATAAATCCACTAGTGGTTCAAGACAGTAATTAGTAAAGTTTGCTCACAAACCTTTGGAGGACGCTTCATGGGTATGTGGCAATGTTTTAGAAGCTTATCTGGATATTCTTGGGGAATATAAAGATCGGAAAGCAAAGGAAGCCGAGAGACAAGAAGATCCCATATCAGACATACTCAATGAGGACTGAACTATCAGCCCCAAACCAAGTAAATCCAATTGAGAGGCTAGACAAGTATTATTTAAAAAGCATGCACAATCGGTATCATCATCGGGTGTATTTTTCCTTAATATATGCAAAAAAGCATGTGGGCGACACCCCTGCTGGAAAACTGCTTTTTGAACTTCAAACGCGAACGTCACGCCCTTCTTCGACCGTCACTGAATTTTTACCCTTCATTCCGCCGTCATCCAAATTTCTTGAGCAGGCGAGAAATTCTTTTCTTCGTTTAGGCGCTGGAGCAATTTTGCAATTCGAAATGGATAATAGCGTAGTCTCATGTTCTTGCGAAATTTCTTGCAATTCATTTTTCTCTCCACTATGGACTGGAAATCCGCCTTGCTCTGTTCGTTGAACAAGAACCGAGTACAATTTGATCCTGGCCCAATTCTATCAGGCTTGCAAGAATTTAAGCAGCAAAGATTTATGGATTACTGCTTTAGTTTCAGTAAGAATTTTGATAAGATATGGTCTATGGGGTATGAGATAAAGCCTGGAAAGGTTGGGGCCTATTGGATAATGATTTCCTTGAAGAATCCGCCCTTTTGATGTGTTGGATATCACTAGAGGTGCTAGTGCGTAACATTTGGTATTAGAGCCAAGGTTCAATTCCTCGTGGCAATATTGATGTGTTCCACATGCTTGAGGGCAAGCATCTCGAGGAAGGGCAGGAATTGATATGGTTTATGGGGCATGGGATAAAACTTGGAAAGGTTGGGGCCCATTGGATAATGATTTCCTTGAAGGATTCGCCCTTTTCATGTGTTGGTTATCACTAGAGGTGCTAGTGTGTAACAACAACCAACGACTTTTCTAATTCAGAAGTTCTGGCTTGGAAAGTATGTCACCATAAATGGGTGTCGGAAGGAATACTGAAAGAGGAAGTTCATGGTAACATGTCCTTCTCCCTGGGCAGAACTATTCGGAAGATCCTTAACCTCGAAACAGAAAAGGACTTGCCAAGATATTTTGTGAAGCATGTCATTACAAGATATTACAGCCTGCCAGCATCATTTGTTTAGATGCGAGACAGATTACTTCGGTTTGGAATAATGAGACCATAACCAAGTTCTTTGATTTTGCATCACAGATGACAGATGTAGAGACATACTGGATTTTTTGTTTTGTCAAGTCGGAGCATAACAATCATTCGCCAGTGCTCTTGAAAGACTCGAATCTAGGTCCAGAGTGTTCATAAGAATCTATAAAGAGGAATCTGGAGCTTCATGTGGTGCCAGAATAAAAGAACCACAGGCTCTCATTCTTGCGACGAGGATTTCTGCATACTTGGAAGAGCCTGATGATGACCTGGACTACAGATTCTATGATGATCATCCTCGTAAGACCCCACCAGTTCCTACTATTCCTAAGGAGGCCATTGGAAGTGAGGAAGACAATATGGTTAAAAAGCTTTTGCAAGACAAGTTTAAATACAGTTGGTAGGGTATGGAAGAAGAATATCTGATGCATAAACAGATTGGTCTTGCAACTGCGTCCTACCTCGTTGATAAGCTCTGCCCTTCAGGTAACATCGTCCTAGATTTCTTCTCTTATGGAGCCTTTTCTAGGGCATCACTTTATGTAGGTAGAATCAATGTAGTATACGAGCATGACTTCGGAAAGCTTAAATGCATAGCAGACATTCTGGGTAGGGTCAAGAACGTCTTATACGCCTTGCTTGCTCCAGCGGCCATTGGAAAACACCAACTTTTGACTCTGAAAGATGGTGGAGCTGGCACCTCATTAGCCAGGGAAGAAAATGAGACGGACGAATCATGTTCTCATAAAGAGACAGGAGAAACATCAGACCAAGGTGGTAATTTAGGAGCTGATCATGAAGAACAAATATTCGACCGCAATAAAATTAACCCAGCAGACTATGAAAAAGTCGATGATGAACAATTTGGTGACGCCTATTAAAAGGCATTGTATCTACCTTGATTAATATATGACTACATGGTCTTTTGTATAAATGATGTTATCTTTAAGAAAATAACGCAGTTGCACTGTTTGCTGGGTCTTTACGTTAAAGCAAATAACGCGTCTGCGCTAATTGCATTGTGATTATATTAAAGTAAATGGGGCAGCCGCACCTTTCGTCTAGCCTACCTGGTTGCATTTTTATATCTTCTATTTCACTTCTCGCGCTGCATTTCTATGCTTTTCCTTATAGTTTCTTAGTAAATGGTGCCATATTTTTTTTCTAAGCAACCGTGTCGTTTCACCTTTAATGTAGCGGTTTTGGCAGGATAACTGGTGTCATTTTAAGTAAATAGCGCATTTCTATTGATAAGTGTGTGATAAAACAGGGAAGAAACTGATTTCGAGAGAAATTGGTGCCATGACATTACTGGCTGACAACAAGGAAACCCTTGTAGGAAATGCTGATGGATTCACAAAGTATTCGTCCGCATTGTTGCTGATGTCGTGGACGATGTTTTCCAGCTTCTGCTGGAACCCATTCAGAAGGACCGTGTCATCCTCGTCCCTGCCCTGGTCTCCATGGTATTGGTTGGAACTATAACACGCACTATACTTGAGCCAGTACTTGTGGTGTTGGCAGCATTGGTGTCACCAACATTTTGGCGCTTGTCAAGCGCCTCATTTTGTGCAGTATCGGGATTAGCGCCTTCCATGGACATGAGTGTTTTCTACAGAGGAGAAGAAAATGAAATGACCAGTATGGTCTGACCTGATCCCATAAACCCTCCAACATAAAAAATTTATAGTAGCCATGGTGCAAAAAAATGCCTCTCCAAAAATTGTAGAGAGGGTGTTTTCGCACCGTGGTCATTGTGGTTAGAAAATGGATTTTTGTGCATTGTTGTCACGGTGTGAAAAGGACCATTTCTTAATGTGTAGACAGAGTGTTTTCGCACCATGGCCACGCTCCTCATAAATGATCAGTATGGTCTGACCCGATTCCATAAACTCTTTAACATAAAAAATTTATAGTAGCCACAGTGCGAAAAAGGGCGTTCCAAAAATTGTGGACAGGGTGTTTTCGCACTGTGGTCAGATGATTAATGTACTTAACAATAATAAAAACTTCCAATCATCAAGCTCTTAAAAGTTCTTACTTATTTTCGAGGGTCACTTATGATGCAACAACGAGAGCAGTCTGGACATAAACTGCAAGCAGAAGTAAAGCACTAGTTAACAATGGCGGGTCTATACATGCAAAGCATATGCTGCTCGAAAGACGTGGACAAATAGCACTTCTTGGATCTACTAGTGGAGTGTACAAGGCTCTTATAAAGTATCTTGTTGGCATTCCGAGGTCCTATTTGAATTTGTACAACAAATAAATGACCACAATCATGGTTCGAAAATAGCAGAGTTTGGCCCCTAAAAATCTGCCCACTTCGTGTAAATTTTGGTTATTCCCAAAACTTCTAGCATTTTCCAGCAAGAAAATAAAACATTCTCGGTAAAATAAACTAAAAAAATGCACTAAGATATATTTTTTCTGGTAGCCTCTAATATCAAGCGAAATTTTTACTAGTTAGACATATTGTTATTTTCAAGTCGTGACCACAATGGCTCATGGAGGAATAACGTCAGAAATATGGTCTTCCGCTTTATTGTTCGAGAAATCCATAATTGCTTGATACTTGACTTTTCTTAGAGAAGTATACTCTCCATTACTAATATCTATTGACGAAGCTGGATTTCTAGAAGAAAATTCGGGCATTGTTGTCATGTATTGCAGGGAACCAATATGGAGTTTGTGCATTAAAAGAAATCTAGATTCTTGATTACTCTCTGATCTGTGCCGCCTGGAGGACTCAGTTTGAGAAACACCTCATTCTTTTTCCACTGCACCGACGGAAAAGTATCCCGTGTAGTTTTAGAAACCTATGACGATTTCAATGAACACTTTTGGTCCTCAACTTCTTTTTGAGGAACCAAGTGCTGGAATTTTGAACTCAATTTATTCTCAAATACACATTGTAGGGTGACATATGCAATCTATAGTATTTTTATTAGTATCTTTTTGAGACTCTCAGCTTTTTGTGGCCCAACGGACAAATGTGGAAATGGTAGCCTCATTCGGTTTATAAAATGGGTCAAACATGAATGTGTCTTTGTTGGACGTCCATTGGATGAATCCTCATTCGATTACCTAAGATAAAACCACTTGTGACGGGCAACAAAATGGAAAATCAACTTTCATAATGTAATATATGCTTGACATGATATTGTCTCTCAAGAATCACAATGCCCTTACTGTCGCTTTCATTTCAGCCCTAGTGATGTTGGGATGTGGATTTCCCCAAGGAACAACAACTAAGACATGTGGTATTGATTTAAAATTTTACCATGCAAAGCTTTTATTGTTGGTCCAACCAAGCAATTTTAGTTGCTTAAACACTCGTAGAAAGCATATATTGATGGATCAATTCCAAAAGTTTATTTGTTGAAGTTAATGTACCACAATTTACAATAATGCAATGTCTTCTGAGATATTGTTGTCTTATAACTTTTTAGAATGGATATAACATCTTCTCATAGTGTTGGAGATATATATGGTTATTGTTTTGCCACTTGTAGGCACGACCATATTTTAGATGCGAAAAAAATGCCACCCTACTATTTTGGCATTTTCAGCAACAAATTAAAGAGTGAAACTTTCTATCGATGCTTCCTCAATTTTTTTACGCCGGAAACTTGCCTGAAAATCTTTTGGAATGCTGAAAATAGCAGGAGGCAATTTTCGTCAAGAAATTCTTGCCGGGACAAAATTTTGGGGCGCGTGCCCAGTCTCACGGCTGCCGCTGCTCGCCAGGGCTTTCGCCTCGAAATTTTGACCCAGCAAGAATTACTTGTTCCAAATATATATACGGTGAAAGACTTCTTTGTTTTCCAAAGGGCAACCCTTCCTAGTGCTTCGTATTTATTGTTATTTATGTGGTTTATATTGCCACTCTTGTGTTGACTTGGAGCAAACTCTTGGTTTGGATGTCACAACAAGCAAACACGAGAAAGGGATAAAATTTTAAACGTGTACTAAGACTTTGGAATGTGCAATAAGAAAATTCAAAAGACAAAATATCTATTATGGCATGTTTGAAGATTCAGAGGCTTCATCTTTATGAAGATTTGTAATAGTGAAGCTCCAAAAGGCAGCAAGAGATCTTATACAGATATATTATTTGTAGAACTGAACCTATGGAGTAGAACTGAATCCTTATGGAGTTGTGGGAAACATGGGTGGCTTTAAGGACACTATTTTCTGCCGGAACATATCTTTTCTCTTTAGGCACTAGCATTTATGCCATCGTTGAGTACTACAAGGAATACGTCAAATATAAACCTCTCTGCGGTGTCTCTTGCCCTAATTTTTCTTGTGGAGATAAATCTTACTTCTGCTTGCGAGCACACGATGCAAGATTCTTCGCCATATTTGCATCGTGCGTATTTATAGCTGCTCATACAGTCAATGCGTTCTTATTTGCATTCAAATTTGAAAAAGGAGAAGCGCCCATTAAATCGGCTTATTTCTTACCACTGGTGCAACTCTGGAGGCTTGTAAATCTGGTGAAGGAGACCTGGAGCTGTAGAGGGTATGTTAGATTTTCCCAGTACTTATCGCTTTATATTTGTAGCCATGCTAATACGTTCTTTTGTAGGTTCAAGGATTTTTTTTCAGAAGAGAAGAATACTCTATTTACCCAATTGAGTTTATCGTTGGAAACATTGCCTATGTATAGCCTGCAACTCTATGCTTGGGAATTTAAGCTAAAACATTATGTAAAGGGCAGCGTTATGCTTGCTGGAATAAGGGCTGTACGCATATCCACTGTTTCGTCGTTTCTTTCCTCTTTTTTCATGGGCGGATTGACTGTGATGGCTACTGCAAAAAATGTCACATCCTTGAAGCTGAAATCGGCAGTTGGAATTTGTTCAGGTTAGACATTGTTTTGTATGTTTTTGATAACACAACCTTCAATGTTGTTCAAGTTAGAGATACTGAATTCTCTTCTCATATTGTCTATGTGTTGTATCTCTTAGGTGGTACTTATTAAAGAGTTTATAATCATGTGTTCTAAGGTAACATGCTAAAACTAATGCCCTTCTTATGAGCAGGATTATGCATTTCGACTGAGGCATATCTCCGTTATTCTTCACTGGTAAACCTCTATTATCAGCGAGGTGCTATAGACAGAATTAAGATCTATCAAGGCAAAAAGGGTTCAAATATGCTACACTCACAAACAATGAATACTCTTCTTTCTCCACTCAAGTGGGTATGTTATACTGTGATCTTTTTTATTTTCTCAGCAAACAAGAAGACCATGCCTGATAGGGGGGTTATAAAGGCTATAGTTTTAGGATATATCAGCAACAACGTTGGTCCGCTGTATGCATTAGTAAGTGAAGCCCTAGAGCAAGATCAATTGGGAACATACAATCTGAGAATTAAGTTGCTAGTTGTAGGTATGGTTAACCTCATTGTTGATTGCCTCATAATTCCTCATCCTCTACGATTTATTTCGCAACCTGATTTCCTTGTGTCAGCTGGAGTATATATTGCTTCCATAGTAGTGTATGTGATTATTGATAAGAGATGTGGCAAGCTAATGCAATTGACAAGCCAATTATCGACACAAGAGCAAAGCAATGAACTGCCTATTCATGTTTAATGTAGAAGTGGAAATTTGCAACCGAGTAATTGCATGATAACTTCTCATTAGATGAGGATGAGAAAAATTCAACATATGTTCTGACCAATGGAAGGATGGTCACTCAAAAATAGCAAGTCAAAGGATGGATTTCGCGGTTGGAAGCCCTCCTGAAGAGTTTTTAACAATGTTTATATTGCAAAAGTTAATGGTATATTTGGCATTATTGAACAATGTACTCTTCAGTATTGGTTGACCCTAGGATTTTCGATTTCTTCTACCTACCTACCTGTTTACCTACCTCCAATTCAATCATGTAGCTTCGTGTGAAAACCCAAGCGACAATCCATATCATGCAAGCTTTTCAAAATTTTCTATTCAAGATTTTTCATGTCAATCTTGAATTATTAGCCCTTGTCCCATTATAAATCTAACCGTGCACTTTTTCCCTAATAAGGATGACAATCTATCGTCATGAATAAAATAAAATACATAGAAAGGAACGTAAGACATTTTATGATTGTCTCATTGTTATAAGACACCATATTAGGCTCCATGATGTCATACATAAAACATATCTTCAAAAAGTTGTTTTTACATTTGTGCAACACAATTAGGCGTGTCTATTTACATAAGACATATCTTATATTCATGGTTTTCACACTATATTGAAATTAGACATGTCTTATTTCATTAGAACATGAATTTCATTTCAAGACATTTTTACATTTCATCCATGTCCGAGGGTTATAAGCATTGTATGGAGCCCTCCCTCCTCGCAATGTTCTCTAAAACCATTAGTTCCTCCAGCACTGGTGCTTCCGCATGACCCTCATTTCCATTGTCTTCTTCTGCCCCATTAGCCATGTCTTGGTTCTCATTATGATGCTCATGGAGTACATCAGGTTCTAATAAGGCTTCCCTTGCCTCAATTTGTAATGTTTAGCTTGCTTCATTTTCTTCCTCTTCATTATCCACCTTTTCTAACTTTCTTTTGGGTTTTCTCTCTCTCTTTCTCTCTTATCTTTTTAATTGTCGTTCTCAATAGGTATGTTCCTCCTCTCTTTGCCTTCTTTATCCTTACGTGTCTCATTCCTCTTTCCATCTTCTTCCTCAATAATTTCTACCTCATCCTCATTTTTAACCATCGATGTATTTCCATCTATAGCACTATCATAGGAGTAGCAAACAACATGGACTTATGTATTGGTCTATGAAATTATATCATTTTACATTTATTAAACTTTTCCGCACTTGAAAGGCTATTTTGTGCCCTATCAACTTCATAATTAGAATATACAGCTTGCTACTTCTTTTTGCATGCTTCAGTATCCTTGTCCATTATGGACAAAGTGACACAAGTTGTAAGTACAACTTTTGCCATATGTTAACGCCATTCCTGCTTTGGAGAGTTTAAGACGAATTAGGCCCGCACCCCAATTATCTTTCTAGTATGTGCTTCTACCTCGCTTCACATCTCCATGTGCTTTACCAGTGTCTTTGTCTTTATGCTGAGTTTTCCTTCTTTGGCTTGGCTCAAGTACATCTTCAGTGGGGTTTGAGAGTTGAGCATATTCAATGTCTTTGTGTAATAGGTAGACAAGAGGCCATGAGCTACAAGAACTGGTGGAATGGATGATCTTGAAATTGGCCTTTATAGCCTTATCATACGTATTGTATTAAGGAGGGATTTAAACGTCCGCACACAAATTGTGATTCCGCTGTTCTAACTGACTACTATTCTGGCCGCTCATGGCATCAATTGCAAACCATAGGAGGCCAGATCAAAAAATCCAATAGTGGTGTGGAACAAAGTAGGTTGGGAGAAAGTTATTTCTTTAGAAAAATGTCTTCAAGGCTTTGTGTGTAAGGAAATGATGGGTATCCATCTTGAGACACCTTGTCATAATGCATCATGACCATCAAACTCAACCATGATTATATCTGGACATTTGCAATATCATCACAAGAAAAGAGAGCTAGCATTAGGCATGTTTGGAGCAAAGGTTTGAGCTATCAATGGGGTTAGACTTGTGTGTCGGGTCGTCTTATATAGTTGATAAGGAAGTTATAAAGAAAGATCGAAGAGACTACTAGGTTGTGATATTAAGCATTCTAATCTCTTCCTTATGCAACAAAGTTTTTTAAAGAAGCTCATTTAGAAGCATTGCAACATCTCTCTCAATTAGCTTTCTTGATAACTTCCATGATGCTTCTTCAAAGTTCTTTAGACAGAGTGTTGGCACGTGGATATTATAATCAAAGTAAGTGGACATCTATCACTTATTTGTGACTAAATCATACTGAGCCTTGAGCAACTCATAAACATAACCATTTTGAAATATAAACTTCATATCAATATTAGCTATTGCCTTATTATGAATATACAAGCCTAGCCTTATATAGAAAAATTATAGCGTAGAAGTCGCATTACATTAAAGAGGGACACTTTCCAACAGATAGGCCTCATGAGTTAAAGTGGGACACCATAAAAAATTTGTAATTTTACTTTGAAGCACTGATAGATTCTCACATCACACATTAAGAATTGGTTCATGAAATTCAATCGGATCGAGATTCTAGAGAGGGCGAGAATGCATGTCTCGCATGCATGCATTGCATGCTTTCTCTAGTTGGGAGATCGCTATATTAGGCGAGGTTCTTCATCAACATCTCATCAGTGCTTCCTCTTCTCTCTCAGCAGTACCTTATTCTCTATTCTTTGAAACCATGCAGGGGAGGGGCTTCTCCCTGCTTGGATTGACCAATTTGGCGCTTCTTTCATGTTGTGGGATGCCCTTTCTCAGCCTTGCCTCTTCTTTGGCCATAATCCTTTGACCTTTTGCCCTCGATCCCGTTTTTGATAAGGAAGTTCTCTTCTATTCGGGAGGTTTTTGTCGTTTTCATGCGGGCCCTATTCTAGAATCCCATCGATCCAAGCCATCGGATCGAGATTCTCGAGAGGGCGAGCATACATGTCTCGCATACATGCATTGCATGCTTTCTTTGGTTGGGAGATCGCTATATTAGGCGAGGTTCTTCATCAACATCTCATCGGCGCTTCCTCTTCTCTCTCAACAGTAACTTATTCTCTTTTCTTTGAAACCCACCCCTCCCCCCTTAATCGTTTAATGTATTTGTCGCCTGGCACGCGTGATCAGCCCCTCTATTTGAAGAAATTTTTCTTTTGTTGTCGTGTGGCACACGTGATCAGCCCCTCCACTTTGGGAGGTTTGTTTTTTCACATTTGTTCTAGTGTTGGTGATGTGTAGGTACAGGTTGGCAAGCGACAATACCTTTTGGGGTTTTTTAATCCCGGTGATAAGCTTTGGGCAGGTACACGAACCAAACATCTATTAGCATTATACTCTTTGGAGTCCAAGTTGTATAATTAGACATTCCCTTTATTTTTTTCATGGGTAGTTCGCATGCGTGCGGCTATCCACTATTCACCATTGTAGAAAATCTGCTGACTATCTATCGGGAGGTTTTTGTCGTTTTCATGCGAGCCCCTCAAACATTTACAAGTTGACATGTATTGCTATCTACTCTCATACAGTGCTATAGCATAGAGATTACTCATGGCTTTGTTCCTTTCCTTCTTGGGGATCTTATGTGTCTTGTCTTTTGCAATATGACAAGTAGGGTATGACCATACTACACACACCACCAATTCTCTTCTCACAGGGTCAGCAGGATTTGTCTTCCACTTTTTGTCCCAGCAGTCGGTGTACTATTCCTTGAACTTGCCTTTCTTATGCCTCCCAATGGGCTCCCAATATTGAACCTGGAATCCAGAATGCAGCTCTTCCCCATCAGACATGGTGGTGATAACCTCGATGAGTGCCACTCCTAATCGTATTGGGCAATCCTCATCATCAGGCCTGACTAAAACAAAGTAGCCTTTCTTGATGTCTTCGAAAGGATCCCACTCTGGAAGATCAAACCACTTCGGCTTGGATGCCTTGCTTCCCACCCACCACTTGGAGCCATTGCTTGGACAAGTTTTCTTTGATGTGCTTGCTCCTTCAAAACCCTCCCACTTAGTCTCTGGCAAGAAACCCTCTTAACCTATGTCACAACTTTTTTCCAATAATTGATCAGGGATTCCATATGACTTTGCTTGAGTGTTGATGTGTGCTTTTCCTCTCTAATCTTTCACCAGTGTATTATATAGTTCCCGACCCTTCACCAGCTAGCTAGAGTCTTTGACATTTTTGTTGGCAATCAAGTGTGGCTAAAGTTCCAGATTCTTTCAACCAGCTTAAAAATCCATCTTCAGATATGTCAATATATTGGTAATCTATTTGTGTGAAATATTCAGCCGTAATTTTCTTATATCTATATGTCTGTCTGTCTGTCTGTCTGTCTGTCTGTCTGCCTGCCTGCCTGCCTGTCTGTCAATAAATAAAATAACATGTGACCGAGATATAAATATAGATCTCGAAAATGCACTTTTATAACATAGACTTGCCGATAGTGACTGTGTATGATATAGATAAAATTCATACATTCCATACTTCTATATTTGAACAAAAGCTTTTATTAATATAAAAAACCTCTCAAATACATTTCCTTTTCTTGGCATCCGGGCCTGGAGTACCCGCACCAAATGCTTCTAAGTCCTGTTCCTTTACTCCAGCTCCAATTGCATCTAATAGGCACAATATGTCAGGGTCCTTTTGAGCATAGGACAACCAAAGTGCTTCCTTGTCCGCTCCACTCAAACCTAGTGCTACTTTATTTGCAAGGATAGAGTACATGTTGAAGCCTTTCGAAGACGTACATATCTATGTCTCTATCTACTGCTACAACTCTATCATAGTTTGCGGCCAGAGGAACATGGTTTCCAGCCAAGGATAGAGCTTTAAGCTTCAGGACCTCTTGCCGCCTGTTATCGGCCGTGGCACGAGATGAGACCGCCAAGTCGGGCTTGAGGCGACAACGATGGCTCTCGGGCGGTCATGGGCTATATTTATTGTGAAACACAACAACTTCCCCCCTGTGAAGGTAGTCCATATAATGTGCAATACTGGCATCCCGACCTAGGGTGACCCTTTCATGTCTTGCACAAAAGTCATCAATAAACAACTCCTGCACAAAAGCAACATCAGAATAGAAGTAACAAATAAGCATGAAAACAAGATAAATACCTCTCTCTTGTCACGTTCAAGTACTGCTGGCTTTGTTATCGAGAAACGTGACCTCGACAACTCAGGTTCTGTGAACATAGAAGCGGTGCTTGAAGAGCTAGGAGCTTCGAGTTGGACATCATTCACTGCCTCATATCCTGTTTCAGCTTGCAGCAGGACTATATCAAATGCTTTCTCTGGAGAGATTGAAGATCCATCATAAGTTACAGCCTCCATCATTTGTCTGGGAACATCCGACTGAAAGTTTGTAAGTCTTTTCAGGCCTACAACATGGGCATATATCTGTCCTAGTATCTTGTCCTCTCTTATCCCAGTCATTTGAGATTTATCAGGCAGTAATAAGTATGGTTTTCCACCTATGTGGATGGAATGTGCTTTTGATAGGCCCTAACTAGACAGTTTATGCTCGAGGACCTCTTCTTCCAATGGATCCTCATTCTCTTTATTCTCCAGTAGGAGCTTCTCTTCCTTAGGATCTATTTGCTCCTCCACTGGTGAGGAAGGATGTTCTATCTGAGCGACCTGCACACTTGAAGAAGACTCTGCAACTTGATTTTTCCTACTGTAAATCACGTATTTGCTTAACATAATCTCAAGGCTGTAAAAGCTTTCTTTGCCTTCTTTTTTGTATAGTAGGTAGCCTTTTTAGAGATCTCCTAATCTAGTCTTGATCAGGCTTCGAAAACATCTTAACAAAAGCATGTATGCTCATGGAAGGCAATCCAGTAACAGGACATGGTTTCACGTCAGGTCCAGCTCTATCCATGAAGCTATGAAGAATGCTCCCATATGCATCTATATGCCTGTTACACTCTACTATAATATCTAGTGTCAAACAAAAGTTATTATATATAATAGTTGCATCTAGTGGCTCTTGTATCTCCTCCTCAAACTCTTCTGGGTGCTTCTGATGAAAATCCCGTTCCTTCTCAACTATTGTGTCGTATCATATACTAAACAACTCCTAGGCCTTATCCGATCTGTTCTTCGCCATTCTCATTGCCCAATGACTCCAATATGACAGTTTCGAGGGGAACACCTTAGTAACGGCTTGATTTGCGAGAGCAAATAACACCTAGAACTACGCAACAAATAATGGACTAATTCGCATCGTGGCTACTGTGCGAAAACAACAGTCGCATATGAACTCCATAATTTTGCACCGTGGCTACGGTGCGAAAACAACACTTGCATAATTTATAAACTCTACAATTTTGCACCATGGCTACGGGGCGAAGGCACCACTTTCTTATTTTGTGAACAACACTTATTTGCACTGTAGCGATGTTGAGAAAATCAAACTTTAATGACCAAGATACTAAGGGATTTGAACTCAACATACCCAAGTGTTCTTTTATATATTATCAAAACACCGAAAGAAGTATTGGTGGTAAACAATCTTTTGTCTTACGTAAATCTCCTCATCTTTTCCCAACTTTTATACCATTTAATAGAAAATAAAAAACATTCAGATCACATTCTACCTTCAACATTCTTCTAACATCAAATAAGGTCCACTCTGCTTCAACTCTAAATGTCTTGTATGGCTGACCATCCTTCATAATGATGATATCTATGACCTAGAAATGCATCCCATTTGCATCATTTTGTTCCACAAGAACCCAAATCCACTTAGTGCCTTCCTTGACTCGCCTCCATCTTCTGTACTTGAAGGCGATGTGGAGAGTTTGTTTTCAAATGCAGTACCTAATTCGTATGCTCTCCTTCTTTATTTTGCATTCGACGTTCTTGGCAGACTGAACCAACCTTGACAGAAAATCTTGTCCTAAAATACCTCAGAAGCATTCATTGTATACATCTTGGAAGTCTTCTTCACCACCTCAACATCCTTAAATAATGCAATGAAGATGTTTATAGTTATATTTACCTTAACATGTCCACAAACTCCATCCTTTTCTCTTAATGCAGTCGATATTTCATGGGTCAGCTACGTTTTTGCCAACAAAATTGCTGTATTATCCAAAGGGTGAAAGTAAAGTTGAGAGAGAGGAGGCAGAGGTAGTTCGACTATCTTGCTTTTTCCGGGGATAGTATTCATAACCCCAAAACCACATCCCATTCTTTCTAATTTGCACTGCGGTCTGACCTTCAAATAATAGAGAATCAAGATCGTAATGAAACAAATGGAACACGCTCATTATAGAGCTCGATGGCTCCAAGTCTTGCACATATCGGAAATATAAAGCCCTGACAGCAAACAAAGAAGCAATTAGAGCACAAAAAATTACTGTAAAGAAAGGAAAAATAGTAAATCTACCCACAATTCACCAGTAGCCCAGGAAAAGTTCGATGAGATCTAATCTTCTCTTTTGCTATATCAGATGGTGTGTATACATGTTTAATCTATGGTGTGTATACATGTTTAATCTGGACATAGATTTCCTTTTTAGACTCAAAGCTGACGACTATAGCTCTCCAATACGAGGAAACGTCATTCCTTCTACTTTGCTTTAAGCTGGAAATTACCCCGAGCAGTAGGCTGGATGGTAATGAAGCTACCAATGAAAATGTCGAAACATCCCTAATCATTTTCAATTGTGATTGAACTGATCGCCATCTGAAACCAAAAAAAGAAGAGGTTAGAAAAACATCAAATGACAAATGATCGTGGCGTTTGTGAAGAATACCTGGGCACAGAGCTTGGGCGAGATGCGAATGGGTAAAAGCATGTTAGGGTGTCCCTTAAAAAGTATTATTTAGTGACCAAAAAAGTACCTAAAAGGTACCGGAATTTGGTCTTGGGTACCCGTGTAATATCTCAATAAAAGTTATATTTTAGAACTTTTATATATATTTTGGTCTCCGGTAGCATTATCTTTATCTTAACTTTGAATATTAATGCGTCCTTGACTTTTATTTTGGACCTTTGTACTAGTTTTAATGAAAATAAAAATGAGAAAGTACCCAGTTCTGAAGTACCTAGTGTATGTACTTTTGCAGGTTCCAAAAGTGGTACACCCTAACATGCTTTTACCCGAATGTGCTAAAAGAAAGAGAGAGGAAAACGAGTTTTTATAGGCAGGGAAAATATACAAATATTTGGTGGTATTGTAATCATCCCCCCCCCTCCCCAACCCACCAAACACGGAACCCAAAAGTTGAATCTTTAGAACTGCGGATGAACAACACACGGAACCACAGTTCGGACGACTTAAAAAGCACATACATGCCGAATTAGGTATTTGGCTCGATGTTTTCCATGCTGGCATCGAGTTTGGGCCCTTAGCTGATTCCAGGAAACCTCTAATGTTTCACGATTTTGCTCAGATTTGCACAGCTCGAGCCATGGCTGAGCAAAATATCTCTTCTCTATAGCACTTGCACATCTAGCCCGATAGCACCGACCAATCTTTGGAAACACAACTTGATTTTTCATTTCTTTCTTTGACAATTTCAACAACAAAAAAATAAGTAGAAAAGCAAATCACATCCATTCTTGCAAGCATCAACATGTGGTGTTGTCGAATGTTGCATACATGGACGTTAAGGCCAAGTAAAAACACAAACCAAGGCATTAACACAGCAAAGCCAGCCACATGTTTACTAGGGGCTTATATTAGATCTTTGCGGGGATCCATTCGAACATTTTAATTTGTCATTTGATTCTATATTGCAAGCATCAACATGTGGTGTTGTCGAATGTTGCATACATGGACGTTAAAGGCCAAGTAAAAACACAAACCAAGGCATTAACACGGCAAAGCCAGCCACATATTTACTAGGGGCTTATATTAGAGATCTGCGGGGATCCATTGAACATTTTGATTTGGCATTTGATTCTATAAAGAAGAAGTAAAGCGACAATCTGAAAAGATTGGTTTCGGGTTTTGGATTGTCTCAAGTACTTTCATAGTTATATGCACGCCTAAAATTACGGATTTGCGGGATGACAAAATTCAAATCTTTGCTTGTCTAGAGATGTGGTTTGAGTATTGCATGTGAGCGTAGGGAAATGGCTGTGGACGTTCCATGTATTTATATGCTATACATACAAATACATGACATATCACCATGGGCACGTAATGGTACTTTGGCCATTATTGGGTAAGCCAAAAGGGTTAAAGTTAGCTATGTTGTTTTGCCATTAAATTAAATAAGCTAAATATCCAAGATAGTTAATTAATAACTAATTATATTAACTAATTAGTAGTTAATTAACTAAGCAAATGCCACTTGGGCCAAATCGATTGGCCCAAGAGAACTTGCTATCCCGTTTTATGATTTGAACATAATATCCCTTTGTCTCCACTATTTCAAATAGAGAAGTTTGCTAAATTCTAAGACACATGGAAAATCGATTCAATTATTTATTGGCTTTTTTAAATCGAAGAACTCTAATCGTTGTTTTTCATGCTCGACCCTTCTCTCATCACTCCTCACACTTTTGCACATACTTGGGTATTTTAAAAATACTGTAAATTTTTCTTGTGAATATCAAGATTTTATCTTCAAGTTTTGAATATATTACAATTTTGGTTACTACTTCACTTCTATTTTTGATTAAAAGTTACGTTCTCTTAAAACAGGAGTTCCCTCTAAAAACACACTTGGGAAATCTTAATACAAGAGTTCCCTCTAAAAACACACTTGGGAAAAATTTTAATTAGTTGAAAAAGTACTTTGACACAGTCAATTCTCTCTTTTCCCAAAAAATAGGCTTTTTTTTTTTTTTTTGGAGGTTGGGGAAGAATAGAGTTTTATGGTTTTTTTTTTTTTTTTTTTTTTTTTTTATAATAAATACATCATGATCAAACATGCTAGCTAGCATGAGGACACTGAAAATATAGATTCAGATTTTTTAAGTTGATTTTCAACTCTTATTGAGTAGAAAAATAAGAAAGTTTATCCACAGGCTTAATACAAGATAATAAACTTTCTTTTAACATATTAAATTGGGCTATTAAGGTATGGCTTGATTTAATAGATATTTTATGCTACCAAAATTGAATGCCACATAGCTCGTATACCTAAATTGCATGTGAAGTCTTCAGATAGTTAAGGCAAAGGCGGATATGCTGATAGATTTGGCCTGACCAAAGCAAGTCTGTGGTTTGGGATACCACACCAACATTATGGGTTTCGATTCCGACGGCGATGAGACGTCTGGGTCCGGGGAAGAATGGTTAAACAAGGAATCCCTAAGACATGAATTTGAAGGCTGCGCCTTAGACAATCTGAGTGCAAATCCGGCTATGGATGGAAGGGGCTATAGAGGAGGCTATGGCCAAAAGAGAAGCTACAACTACAGAGACGATAGAACAGGGTATTATAAAGGCAACAGAGCACATGGCGGGAAACGCCAAGAGGATTTCCAATCTGCTCAAAACGTCAAGGATACACAGGAGTACTTTGAAGAACCAGACGAATTTCAGGTTCCCTGTAATCTTAGTGTTATCTAAATTAGCTACTTAGCTTTACAATAGGTTGTCTTTAGACAAAAATCAGAGATTAAATATAATAAGGAATGGTGTTAGACTGCTCAGAAGCACAGATGATCATAAGGAATAGGATGAACATATGATCACTATTTTCTTTGATCTTCTTAAAATACTGATATAGTATGCCTTGGGACATAACCCGAGGTAAAATGTTACAGGTTTGCTATGCTAGCTTTGCCAAACACTGATAGGATAGCTACATGAAGATAGTGCTGCACATATAGAGTTGTTGAATAATAATAATGGAACCAGATCCTTAATGTGCAGGTTCTAATATCACATGATCGAATGGATTCTTAATAAAACAGGGCAATGCATAATATTACTCTTTTGTGCTTTACATGTTTTGCATTACTAACGGGCAAATGGCACAATGGATGATCAGTGATAAACTGAAAACCCCATGGTACCTTTTGGCCCTTGCTTCTTTACCGGGTTTACCGCTAATGTTTGCATGATTGGCTGCAGGTACGGGGCTTTCTTTCCATTGTATCTTTTGCTTAAGCGGCTTTACATTACATACATGGATGATGGAGTTATTGGAAGAAAAACTTACATGGACGACTCAAAAAAGATGCTGATGATAACAATAGAACCAACACAGGAGACTCTATTTTTCTAAAACCTTCTTTTCTATTGTTATTACATGCTTAAAGTTTTTTCCAGATAGTCTTTAAGCATAAAATAGATGGATGAATATGGTGCTTTGAAACTGCTGATCATAAAGCAGTAGACAGGATATAAAACCAGGTACTTGGTTTAATATAACTATGATGCTCTATACATTCTCTGAAACTCGTTATGGAGCAACATGTAATGATATGACAGATAGTACTATCTATGGGAATATATTGTTGCTAGTCTTTCCTGAATTCTTACTGGCATATTGCATCACAGTCTTGAGATATTTATAAACTTCTAGTAACATAAGAGTTTAGCTGATTCATAATTCCAATATGGTTTCAAAATGACACAGATATAGAAAGTTGCTATTATCAATAAATAAAGGTGACATAATCCTGAAATTCATGAATTTTCTTAATCCATTAAAGAAGTACCCAGTAGAGGTCATATCTTCTAATTACTGGAGTGATTTAAACTAGGTTATACCCAAATATATGATGTTCTAAAGCCCTATAAGTTAGGGATACCAAAGGGTCTGGACAGTATTAGGCATGACATGCTATGGCCCTAAGGTAGGCAGACATTTTGTTATAATATGATAAGTCACAAACTACAATATCTTTGATAGATGATGAAACCAGGTAAAAAGAAATACTTAAACAAAAGGAATAAAGAGGAAAGTAAAATAAAAGATATGGGTAGTGAAGTACCGTACTGGAATTACTCTATCTAGTTACGGGATGATAATACTGCCAAGGGATTGACCGAGGCAGATGTCTGGTCTAGTGATGCTAGTTCAGGCCGGTTTTTTTTTTTTTTTTTTTTTTTTTTTTTACCTCAATTTAGGCCTCTTTTTTGAAAAAAAAAAAGGAACCTTTAGGAAATATTTCTTTTACTCCTGTTTAGATGATTTGCTCCTATTTAATAAGCAATCCTGTTCCTAATCAAATTGGGACTTCCACTCCAATTTGCCCCAATTCGATTTGGGGGCAATTGGAGAAGGAGGAGGAGCCTATTCAACCAGCAGAGCATGAAGAACCTGAGAGATGAGAGATCTGGCTCAGCTACCAGTTAGTAGGCTTAGTTTGCTTGAGATTCTAGATAGAGATTAACCTTTGGTTGTTTAGATGGATGATTAATCTCTTATTGATGTTCTATTTGAAGTTATGAATGGATTTATGAATTATGGTAGATCTTATGCTGCACCTCTTGTGCTTGTAGGATTACGGAGGGTAGAGACCTAAAGGCTATATAGAAGTAAAGATGTTCCTAGCTAGAATCCCTTAAATCCCATTAAATGCAGCCTGCACAAGAGCCCACCTGGTTGTGGAGGTTATGTTATGATTAAGCACCAGATCACGGGCTTGCGTGTTCCAAATTGCTAAGCTTGCATACTTCTGAGCAAACCAAGGCCCATGAGCATATATGATGTGGATGTAATGGGTGACCTCTGTCTCACCCCAAGCCTGGATGTATGCATATGTAAATTCCCTGACCACCACCCTAAACCTGGCTATTTCAGCCTCAGTTAGATATGTCTTCTGTAAAAGGGTGTTCAAATTTGACAGGGCATTCCATGCAGCCACTTTTCTCACAGTACCATTCACGCCATCTGTTCTATCCCTTTCAGCCTCCACTAATTTCAGACCAAATTCATAAACATCACCCTTAGCATTCTCAGGCTTGCTCAAGAAATGCCTAGCTCTAACTCCACCAATGGATACCTTGGTGGGACTGAGGCAGCTTTTCCATTACCCGACTTCTTGTGGTCTTGTTCCAGTTTGACACATCCACCATGCAAGCCTGCCTCGGACAATACCTTTTCAACCCGCTCAATGCCTTCTTCCCTCTCCTTCTCCCCTCGGATGTTCCAAACAAAACACTCGGAGTGATGTATCATCTTCTCAACAATCCTGACAAGTGCATGAAGAGTGCAGATGTGCACTCTTTGTAGTGGTATTGGGAGTATTGGATCAAATGTGTGATCTTTCAAGTGACGATCAGGAGGTATGTTCCGATCACATTCAAGAGTGCTCTTGGACCCTTTTTATTCTTCTCCTTCAATGTGTAGCAGCAATAAATACAATTCCTTATGGTCTTGGCATCTGAAGAACTTATGTTATACATAGCCTTTTCTGTCTTCAGGCCACATGCCAAATGGAAATCAATAATAAAAGAACCATGGCCTACAACACTTAATTTCTCACCATTGCCATACATACCTAGCAACCTTGGGATATCTGTCTGGTCAAAAACCCTTTTCAAAATATTGTAGTTCTCTTTCTGAATCTGGAACATGCCCAACCACCAAGTATGATCTTCTGATTGCACAGAAAACCAGTCTGGATCCCTAATTTTCTTCTTCTTGTTCCTTTCCTCATCATACTTGCTCGTGAATGCTCTGTTCATCAGGGTTATGGATACTCTCTCGTACTTTGTTCTGTGTGACATCTCCATCTTATCCAGCTTCAAGCAAATTTCGAGTTGCCCATTCACCTCTGCCTTCTGTATGTCATAGTAAACAATCATGAAACTTAAAACCTTATCCAAATCAAACCACACGTTATTTTTAGCATGCAATCCAAGAATATCTCTCTCTTTACTTCTTGAGCCCTGAAATTAACCTACGCTTGTTTGTGGTTTGAGCATACTCAGCTGATGGGAGGTTAATTGTGATCTGGGCCATAACAGTGGAAGCAAGCAGTTGAAGCAACAGAGTATGGACAACTGCCCGGGCCATGATCCTGTTGGTTCTTTATCAGAGCGGTTTGAATGTTTGAATTTGAATTTGAATTTGAATTTGAATTTGAATTTGATATGTGAAAACATCAAAACAGATCGGATGGAGGAAGGAGCTGCGTCATGGATCAGATGGGTATGCACGGCCGGATTTTGGATCCAAAAGGCAGCACTCAGACCTGTTATGGACTTCGTATGCCATCGATTTTGGTTTACAGAGGGTTGGTTGATCCAAAACAAATGCAGGCGGTCAAGGAGCTCCATTCACGAGAAGGAAAGATCTCTCCAGCTAATCCAAACGAACTTGGCATCCACGAGGAATAAGAGATTTGAAATCGGGGTGGAAAAGATATCACAGATTTGTATTATTAATGCAAAAAATTGACCCCTAGCCCCATATTATATTTAACAAAAAAACACATGGAAAAGAATTTATAATTTCTTAGGGGGGCCTTTGGAGACCCCAGATTTTCTCTAATGTAACTATTGGTGAGGTTGTTGCATATGTCCTATCAAGAATGTATGACGATGTTCACGACCTAGGAGTTGGAAACACCATCTTGATAATATAGAATAGAATAGAATAGAATAGAATAGAATAGAATAGAATAGAATAGAATAGAATAGAATTATTGCCCCTTGTGCCCTAAGGCCCGTGGCCCTTCATTGGTGGCTTACTGCTTGATACACATTCCTCAACTTCATTTGCCTGGCCAAGACTATGATAACCTGCTACAAGGGGGCTCCTTCCAGATCTCCTTCTCAATCTGTTCATGATTTCCAGTCTTTTTTTTTTTGGCATCCATGTAGTTCATCTTTGTCCTCCAAATATGGAAGCAACCCTTCACTGTCCTTGGGGGTACGTAAATTCCCTAAACCTTTTGGTATTTATTTCCATTGGGACTTCTGCTCTCCTCTTGATGTCTCTTTTCCTTCTGGCATATGCCCCCTTTTGTCCTCCTCTCTCCGGGCCTTCTTTTTGGTTGCCTTAGCCTCCTTGGTCTGTAATCTTTCTGCTTTGAGCCTCTCATCAGCTTCAGCCCTCATTATTTTCTCCATCTGTAGTCTCATATAAAATATTGCATTACTGATGTGGACAAGACCACTCATGTCTGGTCCCTTGTCTTTCCTCCAAGTTTGCACATCTTGTGTTAATTGAGGTTGAGGTAACAATGTGCAGCAGTGGTTTGAGAAGGTTTGAGCATGTTTCCTGGATAGTAACCTGAAGCGGCGACATATTCACAGGTTGCTGGCAATCCCATTGCCTCCATTTGAAAACTGTCTTGTTACACATGGCAGCAGATGTGGTGACCCTCCATGCACACCTACGAAATTTACATGTTCCACAAGTTGTGGTATGATGTGCTGGAAGCCATTACCATTGCTAGTGTCCAACTGATGTGGACTGTCATTGCCATGGACACCTCATATCTTATGTGTTCAATCTTCATATTGTGACGACCATACGGGTATTCGTACCATACGAGTATTATACTCGTATATGGTCGTCACATGAATGCAAAAGGGTAGTTGCATGGAGCAAAATTTGAACTCACAATCTTCTAGTTGAAAGTCGATCACCTTTGCCAAGCGCGCTACCAATACTTATTAAAGACATTCCCTCACGTCTTTCTCATATGCAAGGCTTTTCCCAGGATCTAGAACCTATGCATCCACGATTGTCGAACCATTCTGGTTCAACGCCAGTCTTGAGCCTTCCAGGCATCTGTCCCGTGTTCTTGCTTGCCTTCGGGAAATTGTACTCTTGATTCCAATTCATATATCAGATTTTTTGCCGACCTTGACATATTTATTCCATATTTCTTGCGTATTTTCCGCGTATTTTCCTTGTTTTCACGTAGGTTCATGACAGTTTAAACCGGAATTTCTTACCGGTTCTTGCCTGCTCTAATCCTAAGGATTTCTTTACCCATATTGGGCGTTTCTTGTCTCTATGGAGGAGGTTTCATCCTTATTACAACAGGTCCAGCAACTTGTTCAAGTATGCCAACAGTTGCAGCTGGATAATAAGGAGCTTCGGGATCGGGTATCTTCTTATGAGTCAGCCTCTTGCTCCGGGAGAAGGTCATCGGAATCTAAGATTAGCCTGCCAAAGAAATTTGATGGCACTAGATCCAAGCTCCGAGGTTTTTTGAATCAAATTTGGCTCCATCCTCACAGGTATCCTACAGATCGGGAACAGGTCGGACTAGTTGGCTCTCATCCTTTTGATCAGCCTTGAGTTGGTTTCCCCCCTACTGGAGAAAGGGGCTCCCGAGTTGCAAAATTTTGCTTCATTTACTGCTGAACTTGAGGCGTGTTTTGGAAACACTGATCGGCAATGCACAACAGTAACCAAGCTTGGCAACCTATGGCAAGGTTCTCATCCGGATTCAGTTTATGCTTCTGAGTTCCGACAGATTGCGATAGACACAGCCTGGAAAGATGCGGCTCTTTGGGACTGTTTTCGAAGAGGGCTCAACGAGGATATAAAGGATATGTTGCTGATTATGGAGGATCCCAGAACCCTAGATGAAGGTATAAAGTTTATGTTTCGTTGTGATAACCGTCTGTTTGAGCATAGGCAAGAAAGACGAAATTAGCATGTTTCTTTACTTCCTCAAGCTCCAGTGATCACAACAGTTTTTGCATTGTCCACGTCCCCAGAATCAGTTGGCCCAGTGCCTATACAAATTGATGGTGTGGCTCGAGGGCCCTTGTCTGCATCTGAGAAGCAATATCGAAGAGAGGCTAATCTCTACCTCTATTGTGGAGGGATTGGCGATATTGCTTGTGGATGTCCTATTAAGTGATCAAACCGTTCGAGTCCGAGTAGTAAGAGTCTCTCGATGGTTGCCTGACATTCCTCCAACTCCTCCCACATGTGACGAAAGTTTTATTCCCTCGGACAAGGTTAGTAAAGATTTTTTTTATCTCTATTTGAAATCGGAGGCTGGCGCAACTTGATTGTGGTGCAAATACCTGCTTCATGGATAGTATGTTCGTTACTAAGCACGCCATTCCTAAAATTAGGATCGAGCATCCTAGCTCTGTTAATGTGATTGATGGGCGTGAGATCTCTTCAGGCATAGTCACAGAATATTTTGCACCTCTTCATGTTTTGTTCGAGGGAGCTTTCTTTCAAGGTTTCTGGGTTGTATTACCTGTAAGGTCAAAGAATGCACGTGGTCAGCAAGGTTCATGCCATATAAAGCTTTTCTACACTTCTAACATGCCAATTATTCTGCAATCGGCACTTGTCTCAAGCCTATATTCATTTCTCAGATTTGCTTCTACCTCTTGCAAACCCTCTATTCTTCTATCCCCTCTTTGGCCGCTTCCTTGCTACTCATTTTGATTTTCTTTGAAATGTAGCTTTTGTTTAAGTGGTATGGAGGTAATTTCCTTGTTAGACTTCTTGGCAAGTGACAGAAAGTGGAATATTCCCATAATGACCAACTTATTATTAGAGGCAGCCTTGTTTAATATATTACACCACCTGCAAGGCTAGTTGCACCTTAATTTGGATGTTTGGATTGTGGTAATTATATTATTAATCGAGTGTATTATTGTATTGCAGTATGGCTGATATTGCTGCAAATCCTTTCCATGCATTATTTTACCTGACGTTCATGCTCACGGCATGTGCATTATTTTCAAATACCTGGATTGAGATTTTCGGGTCTTCTGCATGTGATGTAGGGTAAAAGCATGAAAGGGTGTCTATAAATGTAGCCCTTTTTGTACATATACATATGTACCGAATGCACATTTTTGGAATAACTGTCATCATGACCCACTAGTAACTGCCATGATTAATGGCTATCCACCACTCTGAAAACGCACAATTTTCGGATTTTGAAATTCTTTACCAAATTCTTTCTTTGTTTGCCTCTCATTCACTATCCCGCCCCTGCCTTCTCTGCTTGAATTCCGATCACGAATTCTTCATCTAGCTATGGTCCCAAAACGCCCCCAGATCAGTGCTTGCTCATCATCACAGCCCAAGCAAGAAGCCAGTGCTTCCGGCAGTGGAATCTTACCTCCAAGGAGTTTATGTTTGGGTTCTGATGTGATCCACGCCAAAGACCTCCGTGATAAACATGCAGAGACCCACATACCCAACCTAGAGATGGTTATGAACGAGATATGGAGTGAAGCTCCAAAAAATAGACGAGGATTCAAGGAAGGGAGAATCCAGAACGCATGGAAAGATGATTTTTTTAAATATTATGAATTGGTTTATGGCAAAAGCGGGTTACAAACCATTATATTTCTACCTATTTTGCAAGAGCATTTGCTCTTCACTTGAAGGGACGTCTTGTTGATTGGATGGACATGGCTAGGACCGCCAAAGATCTTGCCAAAACTTCAGGAATTACAGAGGACCCTACAACAGGTAAATCCTCAAATATCAAAGAGGATATCGTATTTGCGTGAGAATATTAGAGCCACAGGTTAATCTAGATCAGATGTTGACACAATAAAGCAGTTACTTAAGCATGGGTTGGAGGAGAAAACTAACCTATTGAATGAATTAGAAGCACTGGAAGAAAAAAGGAGGGATGCATTGAAGGTCATCAGCCAGATTGAGGGTAGAAAGGAAATGCTATCCGAAGATCTGCAACAGATTTGCCAGAAAATAGATGAGATAAAATTGGAATTTGACAAATTGTCCCAGGATCCTGCTGGAAATCAAGTTATCTTCGAAGTGTTGAAGTACAAGTTGGAAGACTTGGTTATGAGTAGACATGAGAAAAAAGCAGCACTCTTCTAAGCTAGAAATTGGTTTTGCGAGGGAAGCAACTAAAAAAATTGAAAGGCATGAAATCTCAATTGAACAAGCAAAGGAAAAACTTAATTGCATTGAATTGGTTCAGCAAAGGCATTCACGGATATATAGGATTTCATGGGGAGAGCGGGGACCTATTGTTCGCACCCGAGGCCCTACCCTGTAGGAGCTACTTCTATAAAGCGGAGTTCATCACATTAGGTTCATGTACTGTTGTGGTCAAGGCTTTGGCAAAGCTGGTTTGTTGCTGCTAGCTCCATGTAGAGATGCTTATTGCCTCTTACGCTTGTGTTATCTGGTCCATGAAAGGCGTAATTGCATAAAGGTTGCATCGGGATGAGGGCATTCGAATTCAACTTGGTTTCCCGGCGTGAAAGGTATGCATTGCTCTCAACTAATTTAAACTTATATTTCTCTTAATTCATATTTGTTATTGTAATGCATAGTTCTACATGTATGGCTTTTGATTGCATTGCTATTCCTTGTACATGTATAACTTTTAGTGTACATCGTAGCGTGAGGTACATAGGCATATATTTGCTTGTTTATTGATGCTTTTCTTTTTGAGCTTGGACTGCGGTTGTATCGGTTGTACATGTATCTAATGGAGTCTACATGCAAATAGATGTACATGCATTTATTTTTAGAGTGCATCCGTAAATGGATTCATTATTTTTTACATATATGTGCTTTTTGGGCATAGATCTACATTCCCTAAGCTGGATACACAGGTACATCCGATGTACATCACGGGTACATCTGGGTGCATTGAGGTACATCTATGTACATTGAGGCACATGTACATGTACATTTGGCTCTGATTAAATATAGTTACATTACATTTGGTACATTTTATGTACATGAAATGTACATGTTGCCGAGAATGTACAAGATATTTCTCATTGTTTTAAGTTACATTTTCATGTTCTTTTATGTCTATTGAAATTTAGATCATTTGTTTGTTTGGAGATGAGGTCTGTTCCTATCGAGCGGCTTTAATGGTACGATGTTCTTGCGCCATCTGCATCGACTCTCTTTACGATTTTATTGAGCATAAGCGGGCCCGATTCGTGGACCGAAACCTTCCAGCTCCGGATCACCAATGACATTTCACGATTGCGATAATAGAACCATCCGCAATGGTGCCTCCTCTAACATGGCAAAGTGAATTTGAGGAAATAGAGAGGATGGCGCTTGAAAGCTAAAAGCGATTGCGGTCGCGAGCCTTCAGCGGCTGCCGCAGCGAAACACTTTCATCACCAAGTGCTAAATTAGTAATTGGAGAAGCTCCTATAAAAGATTCAAAAACTCGTCTCGGCATCATCTGCGGATGCGGTTACGTACCCATTACGGAAGCTACAATGGACACAAATCCAGATTTTAACGAGGAGATACCGGGGAAGAGGAAGTTGAGTTGGTAGTTGAGTCCACTCCAAAAGGAGGCAAAAGAATCTTTGGTGATGTAACTCCAAGAGGCAAAAAGCAGGGCAAAATCTCCGGCAACAAAAAATGTCCTCGAAAAGAAAATCTCCGGGCAAAAAAGTGCCACCACCACCAAGAAAAAGAGGTATGTGCAAGATGAGCTAATTTTGTTAAACATCTCAGATTTATGATAATTAACCACATTTTTTTGTACATAGGACCGCGATCAGGCGTGAAGGAAGGCGATCCTGGTGAGTCGGAATCGGAAGATGCTACAAGAAGGTATTGAGGAGATAACAAAGAAGGTGCGGCGAGTCCACGAGAAGATCTTTGAAAGCGGTGATGAAAAAAACAAGGTGAGTAATATACAATTGATTACAATAGATATATTCTTTTGCTAATCTTTGTTGTTTCCTTATGCGGTTTAGTGGGTGATTGAAAAGGTTGGTTCCATTCACTCCTTATAGGGATTTGTCCTCCTAAGCACGCACCCTAAATGTCTTTCAAAGTGATGTTGACGAGTTAACTGGAAGTTGGACTTGACCTCTAAGATGGTAGATGTCTATGGGAGGTAGGCTAGCATTTCAACATATTTATGTTATTTCATTCCCTAAGTCACTCATCTTATATATTAATATGTATCCTGGATTTGTGTGAGGGTACCTTTGTAGTCATCTTCCATCGATTGGAAACACAAGTTTTTATGTTCTGACAGGAGTGCTTCAATTTTTGTGAATTCCCTCAAGAACGGGGCGGGGAGGGGGGGGGATAACATAAAGGAAGGGGCTGGATGGCATTTTGATTGCAAGATGCCAATATTATATTATAATGTTTTGGTGTAAGTAGTGCACGCGCCCTAAATTAGGCGGTCAGATTTGGCAAGCGGATGGTGAGGATGATGCCATGTCACAAAGTTTTAGGGTTCGGCGAGAGGAAGGAAAAACGCATGCGGCGGGCTCTAGAACAAAATTTGTGGAGTGCTAGCCGGTCTCCTGAAGGCTGTTTTGTTTGATTGATGGGGCAGATCTAGCGGTGATCTTCCAAGCCCATAACGTCCAAAGCTGAATCTCATTTGTGAGCTTAGGGAGGAGCTCTTCCGCCATTCGGATCCTTTATGGGTTCCGATATGAAACGATACAACCGGAGAAGTCAATCAGGTGGGTTTTCTAAAGCTTTATATGTTTTGCTTTTATATACGCCATATCTAACAAGTTGGGCTGGTTTTCTAGCAAGGATGGGGCGATAGTCCTTCAAGACAAAAAAAAGCAAGGATGGGTCGATTGAGTGGGTGAATTCTTTGAGATCAAATCTTGCGACCGATATGATGCTAGAATTACGAGACCAAGGCTCGGGAGGTAGCCACATAGGAGTTCTAGCGGAGTTAGCTGGAAACATTCTGTTGATTTTAAGGTCGAGGTTATCAAAAACAACGGTTTGAAGATTATTGCTTTCGAGGCGAACATGTTCCAATAGGATTCAAGGCTATAAGGCGGTCTATGGCTGCAATGGGCGATTCTTGGGGGCGGGCTATTCGTTGGAGCTTGATCCAGCCCTATCGAGAGCGGTGATGATGAATGTGATGAATTTGATCCGGACAATGATCCCTGCTACCACATGAAGCGACCCCAATCTAGATGCCGGCATATTACGGGGAGCTTACATGTTGCGTGGCGTTGATGCAAGAGATGCAATAGCAAAGGCAAACCCTTCTTTCTCGATGCAAGATAATGGGGTCTTCTTCCATGTAAGTTTGAATATTTTGTTCCGTTTAAATGTCTTCTTGAGGTAGCGAGAAACTTACACTATCATCCTTTGTCAAATACCTTTTCCTTGACCCAAAGGTAGCCCTACACATTTTGTCTCGATATCTCTTAGAAAGCTCGTTTGGTGTGAAATTTGATGCGTTTTGAAGCTGCTCAAGAGAACTTCTTGGAAAAGCCTATTTTGTTTGACTATCAAGGCCGAATGAGGTAATATGAAAACTTTAAAAAAAAATATATTCATCTTAAAGTTTTTCTCACATTTGCAGCCATCTAAATCAAAGTATTACCATGTCTTTGCAGCCCGGAACAAGCATCTTATGCTTATTAGACAAACAAACATTCTATAAGGCAATACCTATTGCTTACGCTAACATTCTTCATGAATGATTTTATTATGTTTATACGGTATTAGCGGTGTTTGTTAGTTTTGTTTTCTCTGAAGCATCATTCTACAACTCCTCTGATTATGTTGATTATGTTGTACACGCTGGTGGTGATGTACATCTCCAGGAATTTTATGAATAACACATTATTTAGAGTATTCTATCTTTGTAACTTTTAAGGTCCATGGGAAGCGTGGCTTTAGAAATTACAAATAGAGCCCCTGACTGTCACTTTGAATTTGCATTTTATGGTTTGCAATGATAGTATTTTTAATTTCAGAAAGTTGAAGACACCTGTTGTATGCGCTCTTTAATTCTTTTACTCATCTATTATATTTTATTTGCAGACCTTCATGGTCGATAACGAAAATGGATGTTGAAAATGGATGTTTATTTTGCTACATATTCTAAACGAGGTGCACCTGGACTACGATCGTGCCGGATCACATCAATCCCTGACGGCCGGTCGTATGTTGGAGCCTCTGGACACCTCTCGTTTCGATAATGCTCAATTGTAATTGGGGATGCCTATGATTTGAAGATGTCAAATACGTGTTTGCCTAAGGTTTTGATGGTATATCGAGCCTCTATACGGTTTCGCTTAAGTTTTTAGATATGAAATACGGGGATTTGAACCTCTACCAAAATAACTCAATGTCCTAATAAGACTACTTTAACCAATCTAACCAGTGAGCTAACGTGATTATTCTTTATCTTAAATCTATATTTTTTTTATAATAGCCCATTGAATTGTTTTAGGGATATGGTCTATGGTTTCAAGAATTATACCCTGGAACCCCCTGTTATTTTGCTACATATTCTAAACGAGGTGCACCCTAGACTACCACAGTCGTCGGATCTGTCAATCCTACGGCCCAGACTGTATGTTGGAGCCTCTGGACACCTCCAATTATAATTGGGGATGCCTATGATTTGAAGATGTCAAATACGTGTTTGCCTAAGGTTTTGATGGTATATCGAGCCTCTATACGGTTTCGCTTAAGTTTTTAGATATGAAATACGGGAATTTGAACCTCTACCAAAATAACTCAATGTCCTAATAAGACTACTTTAACCACTCTAACGGATTGAGCTAGCGTGATTATTTTTTTATCTTATGTTTTTTTTATAATAGCCCATTGAATTGTTTTAGGGATATGGTCTATGGTTTCAAGAATTATATCTATAGCAAACCCCCTGGAACCCCCTGTTATTTTGCTACATATTCTAAACGAGGTGCACCCTAGACTACCACAGTCGTCGGATCTGTCAATCCTACGGCCCAGACTGTATGTTGGAGCCTCTGGACACCTCCAATTATAATTGGGGATGCCTATGATTTGAAGATGTCAAATACGTGTTTGCCTAAGGTTTTGATGGTATATCGAGCCTCTATACGGTTTCACTTAAGTTTTTAGATATGAAATACGGGAATTTTAACCTCTACCAAAATAACTCAATGTCCTAATAAGACTACTTTAACCAATCTAACCAGTGAGCTAACGTGATTATTTTTTATCTTATGTTTTTTTTATAATAGCCCATTGAATTGTTTTAGGGATATGGTCTATGGTTTCAAGAATTATATCTATAGCAAACCCCCTGTTATTTTGCTACATATTCTAAACGAGGTGCACCCTGGACTACCACAGTCGTCGGATTTGTCAATCCCTCTTTGCCGCCCGGTGTATGTTGGAGCCTCTGGACACCTCTCGTTTCGATTATGCTCAATTATAATTGGGGACGCCTATGATTTGAAGATGTCAAATACGTGTTTGCCTAAGGTTTTGATGGTATATCGAGCCTCTATACTGTTTCGCTTAAGTTTTTAGATATGAAATATGGGGATTTGAACCTCTAACAAAATAACTCAATGTCCTAATAAGACTACTTTAACCAATCTAACCAGTGAGCTAACGTGATTATTTTTTATCTTAAATCTATGTTTTTTTTATAATAGCCCATTGAATTGTTTTAGGGATATGGTCTATGGTTTCAAGAATTATATCTATATCAAATCCCCACGGAATCCCCTGTTATTTTGCTACATATTCTAAACGAGGTGCACCTGGACTACCACGATTCGTCCGGATCTGTCAATCAATCACCCCCTACGTATGTTGGAGCCCTCTGGACACCTCTCGTTTGATGATTATGCTCAATTATAATTGGGGATGCCTATGATTTGAAGATGTCAAATACGTGTTTGCCTAAGGTTTTGATGGTATATCGAGCCTCTATACGGTTTCGCTTAAGTTTTTTGATATGAAATACGGGGATTGGAACCTCTACCAAAATAACCCAATGTCCTAATAAGACTACTTTAACCAATCTAACCAGTGAGCTAACGTGATTATTTTTTATCTTAAATCTATGTTTTTTTTATAATAGCCCATTGAATTGTTTTAGGGATATGGTCTATGGTTTCAAGAATTATATCTATATCAAATCCCCCTGGAACCCCTGTTATTTTGCTACATACCACAGCCGTCGGATCTGTCAATCCTACGGCCCAGACTGTATGTTGGAGCCTCTGGACACCTCTCGTTTCGATTATGCTCAATTATAATTGGGGATGCCTATGATTTGAAGATGTCAAATACGTGTTTGCCTAAGGTTTCAAATCCATGGAAAAAATTAGTGGCTAAACTTAGCTAAATGGCGAAATTTTGGCCTTGTTTGGAAAAAAATTGGCTAAACTATGGCCCTTTTTGGGCTTAAAAAAATAAAATTTTAGCCAAGTCTATTTCACGCCCCACCTCCATTTCGTCCGACTTTAGCTAATCGCAAGAAAGTGTAACTGCCAAAATTTGGAAAGTTTAGCCAAAACTTAGAAGCTTTTACATCAAACTTTAGTGTACTTTAGCCAAATTATCCTATAGCCTTTATATTTACAAGAAATTTATCAGCGTGACCTTCCAAGGTTTTTGGCTTCTTTATTGGGGACATTTCTCTTAATTGCCATATTTGTGGATTTGAACCTACTAATGATTTTCAAAGCATCTCAAATGATGTTTCCAAGACAACCATAATATAAAAACCACTATGCAATGATGATCTCACAAGCAATTATAATAATCCATCAATAATGGTAAAGGTTTATGGTTTGTGTCAATTTTTCTCACTTTTATATTTTTCTGAGTACGGTAATTGGCAACGTGCAAAGTACAACAGTGTAGATACAATTGTCTGGAACTAGCTTTCCTTCAGCATTATATAAAACAATCCGAGCTCTCTGTATCATTGTAAACATCAAATCATGCATCTGGATCACAAAAGAAATTAATTCTTCTTCAGACATGGGAGGGAAGAACCTGTGTTATTAGAACCTAAGCAGTCACCTGTGTTTAACCCTCGCCATGGTATTAGATTTTTGACCAAAGAATACTTTGTTATAAATATGCCATAGAGTACACAAAGCAATCTCATTTTCCATCTGCAGGACGATGCAGGCCAAAACAGGGCAACCGAAGGGCCAATCCGAAAAATTCTGTCCCTGAGCTTCTCCTCAATGCTATGAATCAGGTTTAGAACCCTATCTAACATTTGCCCTTTTGTGGCAAGCACACGATTTTCTCAGCATTTCAATGGATTCAGCATTTCTGAAGCATCATAGTCTCTCATTACCCCTCAGAGAAACGCCCAGACATGGTTGCTGTGGAAAAGAAGTCCAGTCACAGATGATCCTCTGGTTCACTCTAATGTTAAGACAGCTATTATTTGGGTTAATTTTGGTTCATTCTAATCTAATGTTAGACAGCTATTATTTGGTTTAGTTTTAACGTTAAGACAGCTATTATTTACTTAAACATTCTGCAAGCATTGTTTCCCACAATTTTGGGAACTGCTTATGAAATCTTGCTTGCACCCATGACAGAATCTCGGAATACAAAAACAATCTGTTTATTTGCCACATTTTTGCAAGTTTGGTTCTCGAATCCACAACAGTGTTGCCTTCCCCAAGACCCCACAATAGATCATTCACGCGCTTGTGCACTCTACTTAGATTCCAAGGCTTGAGCAAAATGGATGGATCGATAGAAGGCAAGGCTGGAATTCAAAATTCTGGCGTCTGGCGACCCTTCAATAAAGCACAAGCAAATACTGGATGTCCTCGCCTTACCACACTTTAATGGAAAACTATGCAATGGCAACTCCCACATATTTGGCCCAAGCGAAGGAGAAACCCGGCACATAACTTGATCCATATCGGAGTCATACCAAGGGGAGGGTCTTCTAGGGGTTTTGAGAAGGTACAAAGATGGCTAGCATTCATTACTAGATATTCGGATCTATTGAAGTAATGACAAAAGGTAAGGTTTGGAGGTTGCAATAAGCTCATTGTAAACAAGATAATGTGGGGCGGTTTTTATGAGGCCGGCGAAGAAGGATGAAGATAAACAGTTTAAACTAGGCATTGCACGGGACTCATATCTCTTTGCTTTTGACCGCTTTGCTTCCATCTCCTCTCTCGTTTAAATGCATGTTTTGCGAGCACAATACGCCCATCCGCACATATAGCTTTGTTGGAGAATTTTCTCTTGCTCGGGTTTTAGTTCAATAGACTTTCTTGCCCACAGTTCAGAAAAACCCAGTCTCGTTGCTGCAAACAAACCTGCGCTTCATGTTCCCTATTTACTGTCGACATAGGATGTCCTATTTAGCCTATCCAATCCGGCGATCCAAGAAGAACAGGGCAGATTCCTCCGAATCTGCTTAGAAATGTCCATAAAAACTACGGGAGCCTATCTGCCAGGCCTTAGATGCAAGGCTGATCCGCATCTGCTCACAAATGTTTTTATGGAGATTCATCCACAAATGGATTTAAACGCGAGCCTATCTGCCAGGCTTCAGATGCAAGGGTGAAAGAAGCATCGAATTAACCCTAGCAACGGATTTGGTCTGCGTCTCCTCTTCAACGTGTCTTCTTTGCAATTTTTTTAAGCATCTTCCATATTTTTTCCCCCGGACAAACTTAGGACAGGTGTCACTTATATGAGAACGAATATGTAGCATAATAACAGGGGGTTTTTCTTGTGTTTTTGTACGTTTTTTTACATGGTTTTCCTATGATTTAGCCGCTGTATTCATCTGCATGTACTAAATAGTATTTCTAGAGTGCACCTTCTTTTTAGCCATTGATTTCAAAGAAGAGGGCAAATCCTGTGGTTGTAGGTATTTCCCCTTGCATGTTTTTTTTTATTAAATGTGTGATATTAATAATGTTATTATCTTAGGTTTCTTAGTTAGCCACCGGATAACCTAACATCGGCGGCAGAGGCAGATCCCAGATTTCGATTCTTGCACCAACAACAACAGGCATCAACAGGGCTCGTTGGTCAGTTGTGTTATTTAATCCTGTGTTTATTATCATCGCTGTATCCCGTGATTCTTGCACCATTGTATCCTCAGATAAAATTTCTGTAAAACAAAACATGCCGATGCATGTTGTATCTCAATCCCAGTGTAAACTTGGTACGATCGTGATTCGCCTCTTCTTTGCAAATCCGGATGCTTTCTTCGGGCTTGATGCGGTGTGGCTATGATCGATCCCGGATAATTGACCTTTCGGATTTCCTTGCTTACCTAATTCCGGTAAATAGGTTATAGTGCAGTTATAGTTCTCTCTGTTTTCTTGTGCTTATTAGTCTTCAGAATATTTGGATTGGCTTCTCTACGAATGTTGAATCATAAGCGGCAAGCAAACCCAACGATTGTCAAGGCAATTCTGGAACTAGGACGGCATGCCCTCTTCAAGAATTTCCAGAATCGAGGCCTCTTTTCCATGGTTCTGTTTTATATTCCTTGTCTTTAATTCTTCATGTTTCATTTTGTAACTCAATAAGATCATACGCTTTTCTGTGTCTTTAAGCGCTCTGCCTATTTTTCAACAGATGAAAAGGAGAAGAGAAGCGGGCACCTTGAGCGGAGGATTAACCTCTTGTTGATCTTTGAACCCTTAGGTCATACTTGGCGAGTACACATTTGATTTTCGGCTACACAAAAGGTTCAGCATGTCCGCCCTAATTTGATGCAACAGTTCTGATATCACCGTGATATCAACCATTCGAAGCATAAAGCCAGGTTCGCTGTTCTTTAGGATGAAAAGTTGCTTTGCAAAATGCATCCAACATTGACCGAGATATAAAGTTTGAGCTTTACTTTGTAGAGTACCCAGCTATCTAATACCATGCAATTAACCATTATTAAGTAAATCATCAAAATTGTCAAACAGACAGGACTCTTAGGGGTTTAACAGTAAACACGGTCCTCTTTGGTAAGCTTGATTTATATCTAAGAGATATCCACTTGGTCTATAAACTGGGATAACCCAATAAGATAATCTATGACGCTATTACCTCTAGATATATAGGACATTCATTTTGTAGCTTCTGGCCAATTCCGGCCCGGAGAAATGTCTTTGTAGCTTATAAGGCTACCAATAGTTTTGAAAGGAGGTGACAGAGATAGACCATGGATTGCTTGGTGTCAATCTAAAATTTTAACAGTGCACATTTTACTTCCCACATTGCCAGATATGTGAAAATCCAGCAAGTTTCTTGAAATGAGTGCCTTGATCAAGTAAAGTTTTTCAATACATCAAAATATAAGCAATCATTACAAATTCTATGAATCTTTTATGCAAGCGCATCATGTTTCTTCTATTTTCATTGCCCTAATAATTGTGTCTCAGGTGGGTAGTTGCTTGCTATGTTCATCAGTCTCTTACATTCTTGAATCCCTTGTAAATCATTCAGAACGTACATGTAGCTCGTAAAACTCTTCATCGTCCATAACCTGCAACAAATGTGCATATGCAGCACAAAAGAGTAGAATCACTGATATTGTTTCATTCCCAAGTCCATCAGGCCCCTTTACCATTGATTCAATGGTCCATATTGAATACTTATCATGCGGAGACCCAGAACCATGAGTACAATTTGCAATATTTAGGCCCATAAAGTTTACCTATGTTTGCTTTAGTTAGGGCCCGAAGGGCCCAAAAAATTTTTTAATATAACAATCAACACACAACTACCATTAATATTATTGACACAAACCATTGCATTTAACACATTTAAATTAAAATCCCCCTTAAACCCCCTTTGGTTTGGGTGCATATTCACACGGGGGTTACGTAGGGCAGCGAGAGCCCCAAAAATATATTTATAATACATGTACAAAATTAACACCATTAAGTACATTCTATCAAACCTTATAGTATTTCGCAAATTTTAATATACAGTATACAAAAATTTGTACATGCATACCCCACAAACGAGGATCGCTATGTACGGTCCAGATCTTGGAATAAAGGGCAAATATGCTCATCCGACAGCTCTCGTTGCCCGGAGTAACCCCCCGTGTGAATATGCACCCAAACCAAAGGGGGTTTAAGGGGGATTTTAATTTAAATGTGTTAAATGCAATGGTTTGTGTCAATAATATTAACGGTAGTTGTGTGTTGATTGTTATATTAAAATATAAGATAATATTCTCAAAGCATCTTGCCTATAGCAATTATATAGTTTAGATTATGGTCAGTTAATATTTAGATCTTGAATTATTGCAAAATAGTCAAATGATAGAAGATTTTTTCTTTTTTAAATAAAAGTTTAGCCAAACGTAAGAAAGTACAGGTAAAGTTTAGCTAAACATTAGAAGCTTTCACCTCAAATTTTGGCATACTTTAGCCAAGTCTATTTCACCACTTTAAATATAAAAGTTCCTTAATTTTTTCCCTGGTTTTGATGGTATATCGAGCCTCTATACGGTTTCGCTTAAGTTTTTAGATATGAAATACGGGGATTGGAACCTCTACCAAAATAACTCAATGTCCTAATAAGACTACTTTAACCAATCTAACCAGTGAGCTAACGTGATTATTTTTTATCTTAAATCTATGTTTTTTTTATAATAGCCCATTGAATTGTTTTAGGGATATGGTCTATGGTTTCAAGAATTATATCTATATCAAATCCCCCTGGAACCCCTGTTATTTTGCTACATATTCTAAACGAGGTGCACCCTGGACTACCACAGTCGTCGGATCTGTCAATCCTACGACCCAGACTGTATGTTGGAGCCTCTGGACACCTCTCGTTTCGATTATGCTCAATTATAATTGGGGACGCCTATGATTTGAAGATGTCAAATACGTGTTTGCCTAAGGTTTTGATGGTATATCGAGCCTCTATACAGTTTCGCTTAAGTTTTTAGATATGAAATACGGGGATTGGAACCTCTACCAAAATAACTCAATGTCCTAATAAGACTACTTTAACCAATCTAACTAGTGAGCTAACGTGATTATTTTTTATCTTAAATCTATGTTTTTTTTATAATAGCCCATTGAATTGTTTTAGGGATATGGTCTATGGTTTCAAGAATTATATCTATATCAAATCCCCACTGGAACCCCCATTTATTTTGCTACATATTCTAAGCGAGGTGCACCACGGACTACCCAAATCGTCGGATCGTCAATCCTACGACCCTGCATCGTATGTTGGAGCCTCTGGACACCTCTCGTTTCGATTATGCTCAATTATAATTGGGGACGCCTATGATTTGAAGATGTCAAATACGTGTTTGCCTAAGGTTTTGATGGTATATCGAGCCTCTATACAGTTTCGCTTAAGTTTTTAGATATGAAATACGGGGATTGGAACCTCTACCAAAATAACTCAATGTCCTAATAAGACTACTTTAACCAATCTAACTAGTGAGCTAACGTGATTATTTTTTATCTTAAATCTATGTTTTTTTTATAATAGCCCATTGAATTGTTTTAGGGATATGGTCTATGGTTTCAAGAATTATATCTATATCAAATCCCCCTGGAACCCCCTGTTATTTTGCTACATATTCTAAACGAGGTGCACCCTGGACTACCACAGTCATCGGATCTGTCAATCCTACGGCCCAGACTGTATGTTGGAGCCTCGGGACACCTCTCGTTTTGATTATGCTCAATTATAATTGGGGACGCCTATGATTTGAAGATGTCAAATACGTGTTTGCCTAAGGTTTTGATGGTATATCGAGCCTCTATACAGTTTCGCTTAAGTTTTTAGATATGAAATACGAGGATTTGAACCTCTACCAAAATAACTCAATGTCCTAATAAGACTACTTTAACCAATCTAACCAGTGAGCTAACGTTATTATTTTTTATCTTAAATCTATATTTTTTTTTATAATAGCCCATTGAATTGTTTTAGGGATATGGTCTATGGTTTCAAGAATTATATCTATATCAAATCCCCCTGGAACCCCCTGTTATTTTGCTACATATTCATCAACTTGGATGTGAAAGACAATCATGAAGAGGTAGCTGGTGGTGCTAAACTTTCAGGGATCGTCTCCAATATCGCAAGAACTACTAGCTAGAGTTATATTCAATATCAAGCATTGTGCTTTTTGTAAGCATGTTACAAGTTTATAGTCCAAGCTGCGTTTTAGTGGGGACATCTGCCAAATTTCTATTGGCTTCAAAAACGAATTAACCTGTAGGTATGACTTATCATCAAATCACACTTTACCATCCCATGTAGACCCCAAATAAAGCTCTACCGAATAAAAATTTACCAAAATAACTATGTACATTACAAAAACAAATTAACAAATATGCAAAGAGATTAACACAAAAAACTTGCATAGCCCAACAACAAAAAAATAGAGAAGGGGCAAACAAACATGCATAATGTCCAAGTTTGGCTCCTTTTTATAAAGATGTATACAAAAAGTTCAATTCAATTAAATACTTTAGTTTGTGAAAAAAATATCTCATTCTCTCAAAAAAGGAAAATGAAAATACTTAATTTGCGCCCTAGCTCTCCCTTCTGTTTGATTGATTTGATTGAGCATTCACCCGTCCAAATTTTGACGGTGAGGATGACACCTCCAATCAAATCCGGATTAGTTCTATATAAAGGGGGAGGGGCGGTGAGGGGCTCGTGATTAGTTCTATCAAAGAGGGGAGGGGACAAAAGGCTTGGTAAAAAAAGGCAAATCCTTTAACCTTTTGCCTATTTGGACATAGCCTTTACTACGATCTTATGCTATGAATTCACCACCTTAAGCTAGCTTCCCACACTCAAGGAGGAGCAAGGAGACATAGCTTAGCATGAGGAACAAAACGCATGTATGAAGGCGACTTGATTGGCGGCATCTTGACAAGGAAATAATGGAGGAAGATGGCACCTGCTATATGATAATGCTGTCTTCACACCAAAGAGTAACAACACGCCGAAGATCAACAACAAGGTCCTTCAGAGGTTACGTGGACAACTCCATACAACACTATCTAACATGAAGGAGCTAGGTTTCTTTTAAACATCGTTGAACCTTTGAAAAGCTAGATTATTACTGCATTCTTTTCTCATTGCGACCAAAACATTTACGCGCTCCCAACTTATGCCCAGCAATGCTGGGCACTATTACTAGTACATATTTGTTCCAATTCTGCAAGGCCCAAATGTGGCATTGGCAATACTTGTGCTTGCCAGTCCAGTGAAAAGCTCTTTCCATCTATAGCTAGCCCAAGTATACAGATCCTCTCTCCTGTCAAAGGCTATGTACCCGATGCTAAAGTGGTCCAGAAGTAAGTATGAGTTTCTGTTTTGTTTTTTATGATTTGATTATTCTCATATTACAATTTCTTATGCTTTGTTTATTCTCACATTGCAATTTTGCAGGTTTCATAAGCTTGTGATCAATAACATGATGCTCGGATCCAACAGCTTAAGCCATGGTAGGAAGAAATTTGATGCTCCTGTCTTCTGTCCTAAAGTGCCAGAAACTAGTACCAGCAATCCTTGCATGTACATTGTGTCTTACCTGCATGCATTCATAGATGCCATGGTTGCTGCACAGCCAAGCTCCATTTTTGTAAGTAGAACATGTTATTTTCCTATTAGTTATTTGTTGGTATAGTCCTCTATTACTTGTGCACCATGCAGATGACACCCAGTTGGTTCACTAATGCCTATGCCAAGTCACGGAGGGATCATCTAATGGAGGCATTAATTGTAGAAGGCGAGATGAATATACAAGCAGTTGTTCCTACACAGGGTAGATAGTCTCTTTGACTTGTTTGTAAATTACAGTTTTGTATGAGCCATGCTCCGAGCTTCTTTGTACTCAATAAATAATGAAAAAATGATTTTTTTTGTCTCACTTATACCTGTGCAAATAACAATTGTGTAATTATCAATGTGTTTTCTCAATTGTGTAATCTGAAATGTAATTATAAATTGTGAATAGACTCTCAAGTGTTTTTTCGCTGACAGGTGAATCATCTAAGTCAGGGAGAAAGCTCATTATCTTTGACTTAAATTCTAAGAGTGTGCACAAGAATGAAAATATCAACTCAAGATACCAACAGATCCAGAAAGATGAGCTTCAATTCAATTTAGGAAACATGTTTTTTTACTGCAGGCCAGGGTTAGCATCAATGTTAGCATTTGTAAGAGAAGGGTTTAATGTTGCCATCTGGTCTTCACTCACTTCTAAAAATCTTCAACCAATTGTGGATCATATGTGTGATGCTTTTTACATAAAGCTGAAGTTTGTTTACAGCCAGGAGCAATGTTGGACTCTGCCACACAAACACCCTACTAAACCTCAAAAGGGGTTGTTTGTGAAGCCATTAGCTGTGGTATGGAAAGAGTACCCAGAGTACTATGGAAATACAGTTCTGATCGACGATGAAAGATACAAATCCACTTTGAATCCTGTAGGAAGCTACATATGTCCTTTCTCTTGGACACTGATATTAGCTGGCGACAGATTGCTTGTCATGGAGCTCATTCCATGGCTTAATGGATTCAAAATGGCTGAAGATGGTATAGTTTATGTGAAAGAGCAGCAGATAGCATATCAGAGCAGGTGGAACAGATTTTGCTGGCAAACTATGGCAGCAACTTGGGTGCTCTGCTGCCTAAATTTAGTCAAGACTTTGACTGATGTACAAATTCAAATGTTATGAATATATGTATCAAATTTTTTGTTCATTGCACTTGAGTACTCTGTTTTTACTGTCTTTCTTATGGTCCTGTGGTAAGACGTTAAACTGCCATACCCAAGGTCACGGGTTCAACACCTCGTTGTGAAAGTGGCCATGCAATGTAAAGTTGGTGGGGGAAGGACCCACTTCAGCAATGTAAAGTGGTGGGGGCAGGACCCATCTGGGTGTGTTGTAAAGTGTCACATGTCCGATAGGACGCTGCCTTGTGGCGTGACGTTAAAATCTCTTCTTCTTCTTCTTATTGGTACAGTTATGAGTGTGTATACATAATTAAGTGATCTTCATTTGCTTTGTAGATGAATGGACTGAAACATAAAAGACTATTAAGAAACTAAGAGATAGAGTTCTGCTGCACCCAGAGGTAATACAAACCAACACAAGCTGCAATTACATAGGGTTGGGGACCGATTATCGCCTCTATACTGCTGTTCCTGGACTTTGGGAAAAGGTTGGCCATATTGAAAATTATGAGGAATGAGCAACCATGAAATGTATATTGGTAGCAAATCACTTGTTGCACAACCCTTGGGGGAAGGCACGTGTCCTCGAAGATGCGGGCCATGTAGGATGGAAAGGTTTGCCAGTGGCACGTGCTATAGAAACCGCATGGACTACTGCTTTAGAGGATATCTCTTCAGCCTCTTGGCGGGCTGGAAGACATGATGCAATAGTCATAAGATATCGGGGCTCCCCTAATCGACATTTTGAAGCTAGGCCATGAATTATGAGCCATGCTCATTTTCAGGCGTGTTGTATTTATGTCCACAATATAAATATATCAACCATTTGTACATGAAAACCTGTCCATTTCTTATCTTTGCCATGATTGAAACTACTTTTAATGTTTACGCAATTCAACTTTCTTATGTTCAATTCTAATCAACTTACACTTAACAAATTTTTATAATATTTCTGGAATGTACAACGGATGTACATAAGATGTACATCATTGTACATCTTATGTACATTGATGTACCTAATGCTTCCGAAGTAGTCCATGTCATGTACAATGAAAATTTGTTCAGTTCTTATCTTTTATATGAACAAAGTATTACAATATTTACGGAAAGTACCACAGATCGGGACTTAGTCCATGTCATCTACAATTCTTCGGAAGTTGTGATAACAATGTCTCATGGACTTCATCCGGCAAGTGAAATGTTTGTGCTTGCCCCTTCGGCTTGTGTTTTACTTCCTTGAATGGGATTGAACCCCAATCACATTCTGCGGTACCAAAACATTCTTAGTAGGAAGCGGTTTATACTTATTGTGGCAGCCTGGGATTAGTTCATAATATTGTCCTTCAATGACACTAGTGCCAGCAGAGTATTCATTTCCATAGTCATCAATTGAATCTTCTTCCAATGTATGCTTTTCCCTGGTGCACATGAGAACATAGTATGAAACACCTTCCACATTGTCTGGTGCTGCAAAAGACACAAATACATCTGAAACTCTTACAGTGTTATCTAAACCAGCCTCGTCTTCTGCATACAAAAGATCCACATCATTTTCAGCTTCACCACGAGAGGCAATATGGTCTGTGGGCTCCAAACTTTTTAGAGACCATTCTTCACAATGTTTAATGTTCTCACAATTCAACCAATTGAAGTTCATGCAAGCATCACAAAAGCACGAGAGTGGTCTGCATAGCAACTTTGTTGGATCTACTGGGTTTATAGTTGACACAGAATGTATCTGCTGAGTACCAGGTAAAGTCTTGCAATTGAATGCTTGCTGCCTGTTCACATCTGTTTTTCCAACCTCCCAAAACACCCTTTCACAATCCGATTCCTTGGCCCTTAAAACTGCACAAGCTGTTGCTGCACCTGTCACTGGCATGCCATTTTGTTTTCTCTGCTCGCTCTCAAGCCACAACTTTGCTATACTAGCCTCGCCATCATGTGTGCCTTTCCCATGGCTAGATCCAAAGAAATTCCATATCACTCGAATTTTATTTTCAACATGTTATCTACAGATTCCATACCATGGCCGTGCAGATTTGAATTGACATTCATCACATTCACCTTTGATGCATTTTAGTTTATGTCATTCATCCGTCACATATTTCTCGCAAACTGTTGACCTCCACAAGATACTAACATTATCAAAAGTCTTCTTATTTGTTTGACATATTCCATTGTTTTGCTGGGATGCACAGATTCCTTATGCAATCAGGTTTCAGATACTCGAACTGTCGAAGGCGAATTTTGGTATCAGGACTCTGATATACAAACTGTCAATAAAGCTCAGACTGCAATAACAAAAGCATTAAAGACCATGTTAGCAAAATGATGTCGGCAACCAGATGCCAAAAGAGTATTGAACTAAACAATTGTACATTATAATGTATGTTCTATGTACATAAAATGTCCATCCAACAGTTCCACTGATCTGTTACTGTACATCTAATGTACATCAGTACATCTAATGTACAGCCAACAGTTCCACTGATCTGTTACTGTACATTTAATGTACATCCAATGTACATCTAGTGTACATCCAATGTACATCTAATGTACATCTAATATACATCTAATTAATGTTCCAATATTAGTACATCACATTAATGTTACAATATTAGTACATCTAATGTACATATGTATGATTTGTTTGACTTCATTACCTGAAAGTACACTAAAATGTAAAATGATGTAATTTTGATATTCAAGTACATGTAAATGCAACTGCATGGGCACGTAAGTGTTAATGGATGTACGTCTAAAAAGTACCTAATGCACATGACTGCAAGATTTCTGCTACTATGTAAACAATGTAAAAATGTAAACAATGTAAAATGCAATACATTTCATGAAAACCATATGTATTCATTAACAGGTCACTCGGAACAGAACTAGAATGTACAGAAGAAAGTCATGAAAGAGTTTTGAAAGAAAACATAATCTCCAAAACTGAATTGATTCAATTACAAGAGCAAACCTGTGAGATATCAAGGTATTGTATTGCTTGTGTTCTCCTCTTCATGACATCTCTAACCTTTGGTGAAACTTTGGTATTATCAAGCCAAAATTCACGAACCTGACATTTGATTGAATCATCGATTCTATTTGATCTTGGCATCCTTCCTGCCAAAGCCCATACATTTGCTCCACTTAATGACATTATCTTTCTTCTTGCTGCAGCTTTGGATAAATTTCTTAGCTATGTCTTTAGCAATTTTGAAGAAACATTCTTGTTTATATCTCCTTTTTTTCCAACAATCATTGATAACAGTGAATGTTTTGCAGCCAATTTATCTTTGCTATTAGCAGACTTTACTTCTTGAAGCCCATCTTTCAAGTTTCTGATCATTGATTTCATAACAATAACTTCGGAAGGATTTCCAATTCTGAGGTTCAAAAAGAAAAAAAGCCTGTCATCTTGCAACAAACGAGCACAAAACTAATCTTTGATCCGGGCCGAAGCGTTTGCCGCCATCGAGGATGCAATCCACCGACATTGCCAACACTTTGCTTTATTTGTTTTGTGGCATAACAGCCGCCAATGTCGGCATACTTGCGCTTAGAACCACCACTTCCATTGGAATTCTCACCCTCCATGAACAGATTGAAATTGATTTGTATTTCTTGTAGATTCAATTGGTATGTGTTTGCTTCTGGAATTCGTTCGGTGTTCGTCCTGTGAAAGGGGGGAATTTCGGAAAGGAAGGGACGGATCCATTCGAATTGGTTCGGTGGTTCGGTGGTTAACCAAGAATTTCGGGGGCACTGTCAGGGATGATCTTGTAATCATTGCAAACCTGACACAAAACGACAAACCAGAGTATCTTGATGTACATCTAAAATGTACCCCAAAAAAGCACAAATTCGTCCTTCAATTCAATACGATGTACGTACACCCTTTCATGCTTTTACCCTGTAGCTAAGCAGCTAAAGGTAATTTTGAAGTCTTTGTTCTTGATGCCTCGGAATAGCTATTTTGCATAAACATGACATCAAAAGACCAAGATTAGGGTCATTATAAGTTGGTTCTAGGAACTAGGCTTTATCTGCGGAGTAGGTAATTTTATTTGGTGTTAGTATGATATGAACAATATCTATTTGGATTTCTTACTTGTGTGGTCACTAATACTTTTGTTTGACTCATTTGTGGCATGCCCCTAATGTTTTTGTTTGTCTCATTTGTAGGAACAACAAATGGTGATCCCTGATCACCGTGAGTCAAGCTTACAGAAGGAATTAAATAGATACATTCCCACAGCAGCTGCATTTGGAGGCATGTGCATTGGAGCTCTAAATATTGTAGCAGACTTCATGGGAGTCATAGGCTCTGGAACAGGAATTTTGCTTGCAGTGACCATCATCTACCAGTATTTTGAGACATTTGACAAGGAAAGAGTAGGGGAACTTGGCTTCTTTGGTTTCTAACTAGCATTCTTTATAGGGGATGTTGAAATGAGCATCTCCTTTGGACTTTTTCTTTGTAATGTGTACTTCTGAATTTCTTCTCTGATCCCTGGCTACCGTGAGTCAAACTTGCAGAAGAAATTAAATAGATACATTCCCACATCAGCTGCATTTGGAGGCATGTGCATTGGAAGTCGACTGACAAGTAGTCTACGTGAAGTAATGCATTATTGACAATTTGGCTAAATGCTGAAGTCTTCAGAAAAGTTGGAGGATTTTGCCAATGCTAGTAGAATGCTCTGTGTATGAAACAATCACGCATTTTATAACAATTATTTGATCTTGTGGATCTCATAAAAAATACTCAGAACTTGCCTTATGAATCTGCTATCAGTGTTTTTCTTATTCCAATCCAAGAAGCAAAAAACCAAAAAACCAATGTGATGCTGAAAAGAATGGTTTATTTACTTTATTTACTTGTATCTCTTCCTTATCCTTGTGGATCTTGATCGAGAATCTGGTATCAATATTTGATTCAATCCAAAAAGCTAAAAAAAAAAAAAAAAAAAAAAAAAAAAAAAAAAGGCTTCCTAAATTGGATGATGTGTCTGCTATGAATCTTTGCCTCTTCTATCCCAAAAGATAAAACGAAAGGATTGGTATCTGCTTCTACCCAAAAATGGCCTCTAGATAGAAATGAAAGGACGAATATTTTGCTTCTAGCCAAAAATATAGAAAACAAAAATAAAAATAATATAGTACTAGTAGACTTCCTTGGCTTTTCAACATTTATGTGTGCACCTCTTGATAATAGCAAAGGTTGATACTTGCAGAAGTGGACATGATTTGTAATTCTAATTATTTTTGTTGTTAGTTTACTAACAATAACACTAAGAAACTTATGCTCGAAATGTCAAGCTTAGAAGTAGTAAATCAACAATTACAGATATGCAAAACATGAATATGTAATAAGGTCCATTGGTGTTCTCTAGTTCATGATGGAACTCTAAATATACTAAATATACATCTCCAAATGTCACACATCACCAGGGGCCTAATTTCAAACTTTTGCGGATGCTTTCATGAGACCTTCGCTTCTCCTACAGACATCTAACTAGTGTAAAAGTGTAGTCCACTGCGAGCCATTGATTTGAACTGCCCATGATGTGTCATGACTATGACACAACTCATCCTGAAGGTAGTCTCGTACAGTGGAACCACAGACCCTCCTCATAACTCCGTCCTAATCTCTATCCAATTTGCATGGCAGTCATGGTTATAAAGAGTTTCGACCTGCCAAGTTCACGAAAAATAGATATGGCATTTTCATATCGGGTCATGTATTCGGGACCTTCTACATGTGAAGATAGCAACACTTCTGTTCTGCCAATAGTTACCTGCATCATCTCCTTCAAAGTCCATAATATCCTGCAACATGTCACTTCGAATGAATCTGCAACATCTAGTAAATATGTGCCCTGCATTACCAGGCATAAGTCGGGTTGTGTATTTATACCTATATATCTTTATGTAAGAGTGTTCGAGGACTTAAAAAACTAATTCCATTCAATTCAATTCATAACCTTTATGGTATTTATGAAATTCTTATCAAAGCAAATGTACCCCCAATAATGTGGGACAAAAAACACATTGAAGAAAACTGTAAATTCGTATTTAATTGCAGCTGCATTTGTTCTACTATTTGAATATTTAACCATAATTCCTTGTCCCTTTTTATAGAGCTCAATTTGGTTCAATTATGTTGTTGGAAGCTCTCGAGGTATAGAATTGTCTATATGTTATTGCTTTGCAGAACTATCCAGATGACTGATTGGATCACCAACAAGAATCTGTTATGTTCCTCTAATATAGAATATACCAGCTAATGCTATTGTGATTCTCCTCGAATCTGTACGATGTTCCCATCATATAAATACAGAAAATTCCCCTCCCATAGCGACTCCATCACCACGAAAAGGCCCTCCGTATGACTCGGACCACTTGTAATGGGCAAGTGTCTGGGTGAAAGACATGGAGGTGTCATTCGTTCCATGTCTTCTATGGGAATCCTATATAACAGAAGCGTACATACATGTTAGCACCTAGCAATAATACACATAATAATATACCACCTCGAAGGGTGGCCCATCCATTATCGAGGCAACCTCAACATAATACCAATATAACCTATGAAATGCATCATAAATGAGGGTTCTACCTTGGGCTCAGACTCCAAGGGGGTCAATTGACGATCAGGGCTTCCAGCTAACAACAGAAGGAATCATGACGAAGGCGTTGGCTGGCATAGAACAATGGCTAGGGTAGTCCACTTCGTCCGCCCCTCCTGTGCATACTTTGCAAATAGGCTGAAACATGCTATATGGCGTGATTGTAACCTTTCAGAGATGCAATCTCATGGATTCACACCCTATAAGACTACTCTAGGTTACATCTCCCCAGTCCGATGAGGCAGGTTAGGGAGGAGTCCCTTCCGGGGCACAATAGTTCCATGGGTGTGCTAGAAGATCGTGGCACCACAGCGCCCCATGCATCTGTACCCGACTTAACCCCCCAAAATCCATAGTTCGGCTCACCGCACATATAGATCCCAGACTGTCCTTGCAAGACCGGCTCCCACATTCAATGACCGACTATAAACCTAGCACATTGTAGTAGCCCCAGTAGCTGCGCTCAGCAAGGCTCCACCCCCGCTGGCCAAGGTTGCATATAATCGAAAGACTCAACGTGGAGGGTCACATTCTTTGTCAAATCCACTCATACAAATGGCACAATGGTTCTATAGGAGAGTAATTTCTCGTCATGAAGAGAATGTTGCGAGACAGGCTGCTCCACAGTTGCATAAGGCATTGCTGAGGCCTCAAAGAAAAGAAAAGGCGAGGCTTGGAAAAGTTCTGCTGCTAGCCAAGGCTTGTTAGCATGGAGGCAGAAGAGGCAGAGAATTGATAGTAGATATTGTACCTGAAGTTTGGTGAAGACAACTTGTGAGACATGTGTTAACAGAAGAATTGTAGATCATGTGTGTATTTCATTTAAAAGGCAAGCTTAATTCGGTACAGATACTGGTATCAAATAACCTGGACTGATTATAACATGGACTGAAAGCATAATAACCTGAATTGATATTAACACGAACCAAGTACGTAACTGAACACGTTTCAATATCCAACAAAAGAAAAAGGTTTACATTGATTTCCAAAAGTAGTATAACATGAACTGATATTACCAAAAGTATTATAACTGAACACGTTATCCAACAGAAGAAAAAGATTACATTGATTTCCAAAAATAGTATAACATGAACTGATATTACCAAAAGTATTATAACATGAGCTGATATTAACTTGAGCCGATAACATAACAACTTTGAACATGAATAATTATAATAGTCAGCAACCGAAAAAAGGGAGTTGCAGTCCATATTAGCTGAGATTTTTTTTGGCAAAAAAGGTTTGATATTTATAACTGATCCGGACAGAACTCGCAGGCATAGGAAGGGCTGAGGACTTCATACATGCACCAGGAATCCCCGTGCCTCACAAAGGTTACTTCCACATGCATCATTTGGCGCAGTTGTGCTGCCTCAGCCCAAGCTAGAATTTGATCCTATATTTTTATGCCCATCTCCAGGTACGCCATCACGACCCTCTGGGATATGGTCTGGTGGTATCTCTTGATACTGCCTCACACTCAACAGTGGCATCAGATTCCTGACTACCCATACCTCTCCCTTAGGAGAATCGACAGAGCAGAAGACCCGAGCAGCAATCCGATCAGAAGATCCGAGATGAACCCTAAACCCTAACACAGAATTTGGTCTGGCAGCATATATCCCACATGACCAATTAAAACAACAAGCAATTCCATACACATATACAAGCAATTCCATATGAGTTGCAATTGGTTTGGGTCCATGTGGAGAAAGAAATCCCTTCTCCACATGGATCCATCCCTTTTGTCAAGAATCTGGTTCAATCCTTTTGGTGATGATGTTGAAAGTTTACGTTGAATCTACCATTGTATACGTTCATTCATGTTAAAATCTCATTAGAGTTTTTTTGAGGTCAATTAAAGGCCCTTACTCGATGCCACGTCAAAAAGTTCGCGGCCAATGGGGAGCCGAGCTTGTACAGAGTTTTTTTTACCGAGCCTTGGTTTTGCCATTCCAGGTGTCAACTGCACGTAGCTTCGGTAATATCCGTGCCTCTAGCTTCGGGTGTCAGATTACACACGTAGCAATTATGACCGTTAGCTCCCGCCCTCAATTCCCGCTCAGGTATTTTCTTCAACAAAGTTTGCGCGAAGATCGATTGCCCCCGCCAAGGGAACTTCGATTTGCTCGAGAATAGCTTCGACCTGCGCCAAAGTGAGTTTCGACCACAAAAAAGCTTCGGTCAAGGTAAAATCACCGAGCCTTTCCTAGTATTTCGATTCCGCTCCACATACTAATTTGAATTCTGTGACTTTAGATGGCTATAAGCTCTATCACAATCGGAAATGACTTTGAAAGCTTCGTGGTGTCGACCGGGAGCTTTGTTACACTCCAACCTGGAATGCAGGTGAATAACGAGCCAAAAGATGCAGGAGAAGTGATGTTTCTGCACATTGGAAGGCTTTGGTGGTCGGTTTTCGATCAGGCAAAGAGATATTTGTACAAGTGAGTCATGTATACACTCCAACAAATATGGCAAAAGAAAAAATAAGCAAGCGAAGAACTTTCCCACGGTTAGAAGCAAATTGTAAGTATGTACTTCTATGCAATCCATATCTAAATTAGTTCGAGTTACTTATCGGTTCATTCCTATTCTCTCGAGGGTTTGTGTATATCCGATGTGTAGAACACAATCTCTTCACGATGAGTGTATTCCATTGCTTTCACCAAGATATGGGCTCCTTGTTGTTCGAAGGTAGCATACATAAGCAGCTCACAAAAAAGGGGTATATGGTTCTGGAGGTATGAATACTCTCCATGAAGATCCAAGCTTATTGAGCTTCCATTGCCCAGCATGTCCGAGCTATACTGCAGGCCTCTGAATGCCACTTCTGTCTTACTAGCACGGAGTAAGTTGTCACAGGAAATGTTTACAGCATTGAAGGAGAAGGGAGGTTTCTGCGGGCATGTGAAAACAAATTTAGGAATTGATTTGTTCATTGCCTTATTCAAGATGTTTCTGATTCGGCGATTCGGTGGATAGTTTTTTAGATAGTCTATTTCTTGAAGGTTGGAGTGCTCGACTTCATGATGGAGCTGAATCTTCGAATGCGGGGATAAGTCAAGACATGGTTCGGGTTCGGATATTGCATGCGTATATGAATCTATATAATATAAATATAAGTGACGATTAATTGGAGATCTATTGTATATTGATTAGAAAGGTTTGCTTTCAGTGTAACATAAAAAATTAAAGTAGCTACGATGCGAAAATATGAATATCATAAAATAAGGAAGTGTTGTTTTTCGCTTTGTGTAGGCGGTGGTCGAAATTATGTATGACATAAAATAGGAAGTGTTGTTTTACATAACATAAAATAGGAAGTGTTGTTTTCGCACTGTAGCTACGGTGCGAAATTCATTAGAGGTTTGATGGGATCACTTAAGGGCCCAACCCGATGCGGCATGGAAACCCACTAGGGTTGAGGGCACGAGACTCTAGGTTTCTAATGAGCGGGTTGTAGACTACGATGCGAAAATATGAATATCATAAAATAAGGAAGTGTTGTTTTCACAAGACGCGGTCGCGAAATTATGTATAACATAAAATATGGAAGTGTTGTTTTCGCACTGTAGCTACGGTGCGAAATTTATTAGAGGTTTGATGGGATCACTTAGGGGCCCAACCCCGATGCCAGCATGGAAACCCACTAGGGTTGAGGCCTGAGACTCTAGGTTTCTAATGAGCGGGTTGTAGATTCAAATCGTATTTCATTAACAATCTCAAGAGCGTGGTTACTGATGCGCATTTGCCATATCCATAACCAATGGTTACATGCATTTTAAATCTTGTGGCTATTATGCAACACTTTATTTCTTTCTTTTAGGCGTGGCACAGTTGCCATGTCAATGACCCAATGAATACATGCATTTCGCATTGTAACCACTTGTGCCCTTTTTTTCATTATTTTTTTTAGGCGTGAGTTCACAAGGCGAATTTGCCATGTCCACAACCTCGACGGATACATGCATTTAAGACTTTGTAACCGCCCTAAAAAAAATAGGCGTGGTTCTGATCGCGAATTTGCCATGTCCACGGCCCGACGGATACATGCATTTCGCCTTTGTAACCCGTAAAAAAAAAAAAAAAAAAAAAAAAAAAAAAAATTATAGGGCGTGGTTGAGTCGAATTTGCCATGTCCACCGGCGACGAATACATGCATTTCGCACTGTAACCACGCCCTAATTTTTTTTTTTTTTTTTTTTTTAGGTCGCGAATTGAATTTCCATGTCCCAGGAAAGCCGGATACATGCATTTCGTGCCTTTGTAACTACTATGTGTTTTTTCGTTCTTTCTTTCTTTCTTTCTTTCTTTCTTTATAGGCCGTGGCTTCTGATCTTGAATTTGCCATGTCCCACACCCAACGGATACATGCATTTCGCACTGTAACCACTGTGCCCACTCTTTCATAGTCAATTTGACAATAACTAACGAGAGACTACTTTTGAACTCACAAAACACTACTCAAAATTTAATGAAACAAAAAGAGTTGTCATTGCCTAATTATCAATGTTCACTAAATTACTGAAAGCATCCTCATTAACTTCCTCCCTTCAATTGAACCTCTTCTTGTATGGCAGCTATAAAATAAGAAAGTGTTGTTTTTTTGTCGTATTACGGTGCATAAATGTGTATAACATAAAATATGGAAGTGTTATTTTCGCACCGTAGCCACGGTGCGAAATTGTGTATAACATAAAATATGGAAACGTTATTTTTGCACCGTAGCTACGGTGTTAGTCACTCTTGCATATCAAGCTGCTACTAAGGCACTCACCTTCAAACTATCACAAATCAAGGTGTTGCTCAACGAGAATGGTAAAGAGTAAATCAGGTAAGGCATGGGAGTTGTTTAACATATGGTATGATAATATAGTAGAGAAAGAATGGAATTTTCGTCAGAAGCATCCAAAAGAGTTTGAGGAGGAGATAGAAGAGCTAGTTGATGCAACTATTATATACAATAATTTTGCTGACGACAAGAGCGTTATGGTAGAGTGTAACGGGTTGCATATGGGGCATTCTTCATAGCTTCATGGCTAGATTTGGACCTGACACGAAACCATGTTATGTGACTGATTTGCCTTTACTGAGCATGCAAGCTTTAATTAAGATATTTCTGAAGGCTGATCAAGCCCAAATTATGAGGTTTTTGAGGAGACTACGGTAGCGTGCGGGGAAAAAGGCAAAGAAAGTTTTTGGTAGATATTATGTTCAACACATACATGATTTACAATAAGTCAAACCAAGATCCGGTTCTTCAAGTGTGGAGGTCATTTCGAGATAGAATGTCTGCCTCACCGGTAGAGGAGCAAATAGATCCTGCGAGAAAAGAAGCTCCCACTTGGAAAGCGAGGGAGAATGAGGAGGCATTGGAAGAGGAGGTCTCACGAGAAGTTGGCCTTTAGTCGAGAGGTCTATATTCATAGCTCCAAAAAGCTCGCAATGCATCTTCATCTATTGGTTGCTTCCAAGTGAACTTATTCCCGTAAAGGCCGGGCATCCTTTTGGCAATTGCACTCTAAATTGACCCGCTGGAATTAGTTTGATCACGAAGCAGAAGTATTAGAACCAAGAACACTCAAAGGAATGCAATGACAACTTGGAAACCAAATACCTTTGCCATTGACGTTGCAAAAAGACCGAGAACCGCGAAGCTTAAATTAAGATGATTCTTGCCAACAAGCAGGCGAAATTTGCTGGCAAGAATCCGCCATAATTCAATTCAAACAATGCTTGGAAGCGATGGCAAGGTCGCTATTTCGATGGCGCGCGATGGCAAGCTTCGATGGCGTGAAGCTTCGATGGTTGAAGCTCGATGGTGGGAAAAAGGAAAATCTTAGATGTAACCATTAAATTTCGTGGTCGCTAGGAAATAATGATTGCAAAGTTAGGTACGAGGTTAGGTTCAGAGGGGGGAAAGTTAGGTTAGGGGAGAGTGAAAGTTAGGTATGGAGGGGGGAAAGGTAGGTTCGGAATCCTACGTGGCAGCCCCCCCAATATACTCTTACAAGGCCCTTATTTGACCTCAAAAAAACTCTAATGGTACTAAATATCGGAAAGTTTCCCATGTTGCGGTCTCTTTAACTCTACAAGCATTACAGACAGAAATTGAGAACATGCAATAACAAAGATATGGCAACACACTATTTCTACAAGTTGTGGACAACAAAGACTTGGGTGTAAATCAAATGGGTTATACTCTTCTTAAACTAAGATAGCAACTAATCATGTAAACTAATGGGTCTATAGCATTTCTATACATGCATTTCTTAATCTTAATACATGCTTTCCAAGTTTATACATGTTTTGCAATTGAGCTTGCATTCTATACATTTGTTAACCCTAAACCCTGAGCCCCATGATATACATTTGTTAATCTTATGAAGTTGCAGTAGGCCCCATGATGTAAAACTTAGAATTGTATTTGAAGTAGCATATTCATACATGTATTGCAATTGAAATTGCATTTTATACATTTGTCAATCTTAATAATACCCCACATATACATGCTTATGAAGTTGCAGTAAGGCCCATGATGTAAAACTTAGAATTGCATTTGAAGCAGCAGTTTCGAACTTAAGAGGGTGGAGTGAAGGAACATTTTGCAAGAGGAATGGATCCTCGTGGCAAGGGTTGGGCTCTTACCACGAGGACCCAATCCAACCTAAAATTGGAGACACCTACCTTATATATAACTGTTTTGTTTTAAGAGATAAGCATGTGGGATATTTTAACCAGCACAACCATTTAGGGTCTCATATACATTTTACATTTAGGGTCTCATATGCATGGTCTCATATATTGAACATCAACCTATACATTTTACATTTGCAAAAATATTAAGGTGGGTGGCTCGAGTCCCAAGGTGTGAAATCGTATACATGCAAACATCCCTTTCCTCTTCTGCCTCATTCCCAAAATTCTGCCCTACAGCTTCATTCCGTCCATCTTCCTTGGGTCAGCTTCATCCCGTCCATCTTCCTATCCCGACATCGAGCTCAATGGCGAGGACCAAGGTTACAGAAGTCAGGCGTACTCCAGCTATTGTGCCCACTCCCTCGACGCCAGCTCGGTCAGAATCTGTGTCTGCATCAGGAGGCCATCCGGTTACAGTGGTCGCCAAATTCACTCCATCAGAAGTTGAGAAACTTATCGAGGCACAAGCTGTTTGTTCTATGCGGGTTCTGGAATGGGTTGATCGAGCTTACCCTGATGAGGAGCGTCTTCTGGAAATGAAGATGTATGCCATGGAGGATGACCTTCATATAGAGCTGAGCCTGCTGCCAGCCCTTTTTAGTTTTTAGATTTGTTTTTTTAATCCCGGGTTTCACTTGTGCTGCAATAGTCCATGTGACTATTTTTTGTAAAGCTTCCTTAGGGACATGCCTTTTTTTAAGAAATGCTTTGTACTTACCTGAAAATAGATGATTAATGACAGACCTCCTCTTCTATACAACTGTTGTGACAATTTTTTGTGCTTTAACTGTTCTCTTAGTTTCCATTGTTCTTTTACTTAACTGAACTGTTCTATTCTTTTCTGTTACTGTTCTTTTTTCATACTGTTTCCAACTTCAAATGCACATAGGTACTTATATGTACAGACAGAGATCTCACACAAGTACAGGAATGGCATGCAACAAGCTACTTGGAAATCATGCAAACCCTATTTGATCTTATCAATTGCATCTTGAAATCGTGAAACTACTCGGAAGTACAGACTTCAGTCATGCAAATCCTGTTTAATATTTAACTTGCAACTTGAATTTGGCACAAGTACTCAGAAGTACAGACTTAAGAATCATGAAAACCCTGTTTAAAATAAACTTGCAACTTGAATTTGGCACTAGTACAGGCTTGAGAATCATGTAAACCCTGTTCAATATTTAACTTGAATTTGGAAGTACAGATATAAGAAACATGTTTGGTATTTAGTTTGCAACTGGTATAACAGTCATGCAACTCGAATTTAGCACAAGTGTTTGCAATAACAGACCTGAACCATGCAAGACTTATTTAGTGTTTAACCTGTTTAGTAAAAGTTGTATATTACTTGCAATTCAGGGACAATATCAGGTTTAGTACTCAAGTTTTATAGGATATTCTGGAATCATAAACTTAGAATCATAAACTTGAACTTGGAAGTACAGATTTGAGAATCATGTGAAAGCTTAACTTGCAATTGGTATAAGACATGCAACATGAATCTGCCACAAGTATTTGGAAGTACAGACATAAGAATCATGTTTGGTATTAGTTTCCAACTGGTATAACAGTCATGCAACTCGAATTTAGCACAAGTGTCTGCAATAACAGACCTGAATCATACAAGACTTGTTTAGATTTAACCTATTTAGTATATTACTTGCAATTCGAGATCAATATCAGTTGTAGTACTCAGGTTTTGTAGGATATTCTGGAATCATAAACTTAGAACATATTCTTATCTTTTTTGCTGGAATCATGGTTGACTGGATACAAACAAGCAAGAGAAATCAGAAAACTTGGTGACTAAAACCAAGCTGAAAGCTTGCTAATTTCATGAATATTTTGCTAATTTCATGAATATTTTGCTAATTTCATGAATATTTCATGAATAATTTCATGAACCTATTGATATAACTATACAAATACTTTGCTGACCTGCATTTTAGAGTATCAGGATTTGAACCTGATTTCAACCAGTATTCTCAACCTTTTTTTTGTTGCACTATGGTGACAGAAAATGCATGACATTCAACATGAACAACCACCTACTCCAAGATTACAATGCTAAGAGTGCTTGGGGGCTTGCAGCCCTTGCATTGCACGACAGATTCACGACGAAAGCCAACCTTCTTACCATCCAAATAGAACTGAAAATCACCATAACAGCAAAACGACTCCACTAGCTTCCTACACTCAAACATGTCCAATCTTCTTCCACATTAAAAGTTCTGTCACCCATATCCGTACAAGATATTGAGAGCTCCATTGAATTTGAAGTAGCCTGGTGATCTTTCACCACCTTCCATTCCCAATGATCTTGTTCCCAAATGCGTCGTCTTCTCTCCACAAAGTAATTTGCATATAATATCTGCTTGGTGATTCTATACCTGCAGTAGCAAGTGCCAAAGATTTTAGACTTAATCAAGGACTAAAGTGAATCAAGCAAGCAACATACCTGAACACTAGTGTGTCCCATGCAACTGAGGTTTCAGTCAGTTGCCCTCCACTTTCATGCTGCCTACTTTTCCTGTTACTTAGCAGCAGCAAGTCTAATGCTTCAGATGATGGTTTGCTGACCGTTTATGTGACTGATGCCATGCTAATCTTCTCGTGCTTGAAAAATAAAGCAAAGGCAGCAATTGGTAGAAATACTTTGAATGCACATCTTACCCCACCCCTTTCTATTAGTGTTCTAAAGAATTCAGCTCCAATACATTCTTGATATGCTGTTGCAAGACTCCTGTCACAAAAATCAGCACCAATTTGCTTCAAATCCGGCTCTCCAATCTCGGCCAGCTTACCAATACCTACACGAGAGACTGTGTAATGATACTTGTGAAAGAAAATACCTCGGGCTCTCAAGCTGGATGCAGAATCCTGAAAAATCAACTGGCCAAGCTTGTGATGATACACTTCAAGCACACTAGTAATGTTGCAGGCAGAAACTTTGTCGGTGTAATCCGAAGAACAAATTGTGTTGGCTTCAAGATCTAGCCTTCCAGAAATTTTCTTGTTGGCCAAATCAGAGCTAGTATACCCATGTTCCACAATGACCTCCTTCACCTTACTGCCTCCTGAACCAAATAGAATTCCTTTTACACGACTTTCCAGTTGGCATTGACATCCTTTATTCTGGCTCTTTTCACTGCGTGAGTACCTGTGGATCTAGGACGGAGGGTAACCCAGCAGCCAACAGAAACAATAAAATCAAGCCATTCTCCATTGGCATCCTTGACATTGTGAAGGACTACTGTTCTTACTTCAGACCGACCTTCAGATCGGTTGCCCATACTGCATGAATGCCAAAAAACAAGAGGTTAGTTTCAGGAAAATTTGAAATGCCGGATCAATACCTTATCCTGTGAGAGCTAATCACTGGCCGTGTTATTGAAAAACAATTTGATAGTTAAGAACCGAAAGGTATCCGCGCTTGAGACCCGATTTGGAGCAGCTTCTGTGCCTCACAATTGTTCTTCCAATGCTTCCCACACCAGCTCCAACCCACCAAAATAGAATTCAAAAACAGCAACCAAAATTAACTGCACAGTAAGTAAATGACCTCTAATCTCCATTGGGAAACGCTCTCTATTGGGAAACGCTCTCTATGGGGAAATGGGGCAGATTTGGAAGTCTCTTTTGGGAGAAGGGACCCTATCTAAAATCGACACGTGGCATCCAAAGCTAACTAGGCATGGCAGGCATGTATGGATTAAGAACAAAGCCACTAATTTGTGATTGGCTAGAGCAAAAATCTGATGTGGAATTTCCCTATTTTCGTAAAGGGCCCATTGAAGACCCCATATTTTCTCTAATTTCATAACTCCTAGGAGCTTCTGAGCGTCATTCCTGGAATGAAAGGATATTTAAAAATAAGCATTTGACTTTTTGAACCTTGAAGGATTAGCATTGCATTGCATCTCATCTAAAAGCAAAATCTAGCACATGAAAGTAATAAATGCAAACTTGCTTAGTTCTAAACAAAGAAGTGCTGTGCAGAATGAAAAAACTTATAAAAGTTCTTGATCCTCCTTGACATTGTTATCAACTTCTATAATTTTTGAGCCAGCAAGCAAATGCAGGACAAGGCCAGATGTCATGATGGGGGTAATACCCAGCTCCATAACAATGCCACGATTAGAGGCCAAAATAACTCGTATCCAGTAAAAAGGATCTGACCCAGTAGCGCTCTGGATGCCATAGAGAGAGAGTTGACTACAAACAAGAAAGATGAAGAGGGATATTACAATATAAATCAACTTCTCTCTGACGTTAAAAATTTCTTTCTTTCTTTCTGAAGGGAACCTTTCGATCTACTGTTTGAACTTCAGGCAAGATTGAAAGACATGGCCTCACTAAATGCAGAAGCCAAAAATCCTTGGGTTTTATCCTAGTTGCTTGGAGAAGGATGGAATTTCTCTGGGCTTGTTCTTGCCACTTGTGAAGTAGCCAAAATCCCTTTTGGATTACCCTTGCATGTTTGAACGTGCGAAATCTAATGTGTGATCTTGAAGCTAGCCCAAAACCATCATTGGATCATCTCAGGGTTTTGGATCTGGCTGATTGTTCTTGGTGTTGGATTCTTGGAGCCAAGCCAAGGCCTTTGCCTGGTATCTAAAGCTTTTTGGTTTGTTAGATGATTTTATATTTGTACTAGAAGACCAGAAACCTACTGTATAAATTGGAAAAACAACTTGCTAATAAAAAGTTATCCAAATCCTGATAGAAATTGGAACATTTTAGGAAAAAGCAAGTGCATAAAAAAAAAGAGGGAGATTTTTAACCATATGCAATTATTATTCTGGAGAACCCAATCCGATCTTAGGGTTTTCTTAGGGTTCTCATTGTAGTATAGTTTAGAGGTTTGATTGCTCCAACAGGCCCTTTGCTTTTCGCAAATATTTTTTTTTTTTTTTTTTTTTTGAAGAACTGTGTCAGCAATATATTAAAAGAATGATAATGTTACAAAGCAAGTGAGGAGGAAGGAGAAGCGCCCCAAAGAGGCAGATGATACCTCGACACTCCACAACAAGCTGCAACTCTCTTTCTTTGTATAAACTGGCCATCACCATCTACCACACCCAAGAAGTCCCGCCAAATGGAAAACTTCCGCTCTACTAATCCAGGAACACCAAAAAGCTTTGAAATAGCTTGTACCGAGTCGAGGAATCGAGGAGAGGTGCGCAGGTGCTGAATCCCCCGAAAGATCCACAACCGGCCGCCTTCCAAATCAACCACACCAACCAAGCCACATACGGATGCAAGGCTTCTTTTGCACGTCTGCTGACCAAGCACCGGGATATACATGAAGCAGCAATTGTTGGCTATTCAATCTCACCACGAAGCGAGCCACGACCCAATCCCGGGCAACACGCAAGTGAGGGCATAAAACCGGACAATGCTCCACGGTCACGATGAAGGCCACAACAAGGGCAAAGAGGGCTCACACCCGCCTAAACCGACTCACAAGGACATTCACCACGATACGGTGCACCACCGCCACGAAGCACCAACCCGGTGGGGAAGTGAGCTCCATGTCCACGCCCAAACCGAGCGCCATCGAGAACCCAGGAAGCTGCGAGACCACTTGCCGGGAAAAGGAGTGTCATGAATAGCCAACACCCGGTAACAAGACCGCACAAAACAAGAAGATACAACATCCGGATGAACCTTCCAAACCTGCACCACCACATCACCCCGAGGGACTATAGGTATGTGTAGCGGAATACTCCCGCCACTTGTTCCCAGATAGCCCGGTCCACATCCTTCAGGAAAAGCGAGCTCGAAAAGAACTCCCCGAAGCTAGTGACCATCCCAATACCAATCCTCCAAGGTGAGCACGGCGGCTCGCCTCCAAGCGAACTGCGTCCAGAGCATGCCGCGATGGCGACCAAGGGCAAGTCTGCGAGGGGGTAGAGGAACCCACAAGAAAGGGAAGAGTGGTGATAAAAGCGAGGCATAATCTAGTTTGGAAGAGCACACGCATGCGTGATCCCAAGCCCATAACACCCGTGAGAAAGGGGATGCATGTGGGAAAGGCGGAGAACCCATAGCGATTGCCGGGGCAACTCTACATGCAGGCGACTTTCCAAATGCCACACAATGGCGAAGAGATTGCCACAATAGTGCTTGGCACGGGGAGAAGATGCTCCATCTGCGAATGCTCCAAATAAACTTAGAGACCAACACCTTACTATGCGGTGCCAAATCCGAATGGCCAAGCCCCCATCCTCCCGAGGCGGACACTTCCACCAAGCCACTTTAACAACCGCCCCTTCATCATCCCGCCCCACACAAAATTTGAACAATCTTATCCAAAGCACGTATCTTACCCTCGAGGGAGCTAACATCATGAGATCTTTGTATACACATGAGTGCTACAAAGAAATTGACTTGGCAATAGTGATCCTACCGCCATGGACAACTTGCTACCCTTCCACCAATTGAGGTGTTTACGCAACCCCCGCAAAATCTCATCCCACACCCTCCCCATGGAAACATCCCCTCCAAGGGAATACCCAGCAGACTTAGTACACACATTACACGGAAGCACCTTCCAAGGGAATAGAGCCAAACAAGGGGGGCGGAGTCAATGGGCCCATAATGCGAACACTTTGCCCCAATTGGAAGAATGCCACGAGGCCAAGGAGAAAGTATCTAGCAAACCCTTCACATTCGCAAATTCCTCTCTTCGCGCCACCAAGAAGAGAAAAGTGTCATCGCAATGAGGCGGTTAATAATCTGGCGACTACCATCCCGCATCCAAGCCCACCACCCCCCTCCTCCACTGCGGCCTAAAAACAATCGAGGCAGTGCCTCCGCCACAATCGTAAACAAAAAATGGTGCCAAAGGGCACCCACGACGCACTCCCTCGCCTAAGGAGAAAAAGCCGGGAGGGTTCACCCCGGCACACCACCGTAGCGTCCGTGGCCTGACCGACTTCATGATCGTCTGCGTAAAGCGTGGACCCAGCCCAACGCTAACATCATGGCAGACAAGAACTCCCCAGCGGACACTATCATAAGCTTTGGCAAAGTCAAGCTTAAGATAGGCAATGCCTTGACTGTTCTTCTCTGGCCCAATAAAGGCCCTCATAAGGCTGCGGCAACATTAGTCAAAATGTTCCTCCGGGGAACAAACCTGCATCGCACCTTACTAATGGAAGAAGTCACCGGCTTCAACTTCTCGGCGGGGCTTTCGCAATAATCTTGTACCACAGGAGGACAACAAGGATATAGGCCTCAATCATTAATAGTAGAGAAGGTGCTTAACCTTAGGAATCAAGGAAATGCATGCGGTATTCAAGATCCTATCCATGTGAGAAGGCGCATCAACTCAAGATACACACGGTACACGGACTCACCAGCCCACTCCCAATAAGTGCGAAAAGAACTCCCTGGGGATGCCATCCAGCCGGGACATTTATCCTTGGCCATGCACATACATGCCTCCGCTAAATCCTCTCTGGAGCTCTGCTCCAAGCTCTCACGTTGGTGAGGCAAAATAGATGGCTTAACAGCCCCCAAAACAAGCTCCCGCATCTCACGCTCATAGGGAAGAGTCGCTGCGCAAAAAAACCGAGAAATGAGCATGCACATACCTCACGCTTCGGCGGGATCCTCCAAAGTCGGCCATCGGGCAAAGCAAGGGGCGCCATAGATCTGCATATCATTGCCCTAGCTGCTTTCGAAGAAGAACACCGACGAACTTGTATCCCCCTCCTTCAACCCGGTGGGGCTGCCTTCACAGCGCCTCATGCACTTTAACACTGCTCCAAAGCAACAATCATTTGCAACCTTTGCATTCTCCCTAATGCCATCAGGAAGAATTTTGCCCCGAATCTTCTCCAACTCACGATAAAGACTATGCAACTCCTGCGCTCGCTCTGGCGCACCTGCGCCTACCAAAAAGACCTTAGCAAAACGCTTCACCCTGGCCAACGCAGTCACCATACCAGACATACCCTTCAGAGATGAAAAGGTATCAAGCCACAACTCCTGGCACTGGGCCGAGAAATCCGCATCTGCAAATATTTTTCCTTTGCTTGTGTGTCTCTATTATCTCGATTCTTCTATGACAATGGGCAGCATGCAGGTGCAGCTGGAGATGGAACGATGGAGGGATGATAGGCCTTGTCCAGAAAGTATTGCATCCATCATATATTGAGAGCAGCATTGTCTAACACATATTTTACATATTGTTGGTATGTGTTGCTCTTAATAAATAATATTGTGATGCGTCTTTGTTTGAATCCCATATGTCGATTGATCTTCGAGGACAATAAAAATACATTCTATTCTATTCTATTCTATGACCAACAGGTTCTCTTTGACGTCCAAATGCATGCAACATGGTTTGCGCTCCTTGGTTTTAGAAAATCTTTCTAGAATGTGCTTTGCTACCAAAGAATACCCAGGTTTGTTTCTTAGTCTCTTTGGCCGTTTGTGTTTAAACTAGGTTGTGTTTAAACTATAGATTGGAAGCTTGCTATTGGCATGAAATATATTTTACGGTTCTATTCTGCTATGTTCTCTTATAAATAAATATAGATTATTCTGATTTGGAAAAAAAAAGCTTGCTTTTGGCATGGGATTTATGTTATGGTTCTATTCTGCTTTGTTCAATTCAATTCAATTCAATTCTTACATTTTGGCTTTATGCATTTGGCTGATGTCCTTTCCCTCATGTGCTTCCATATGGCATGCAATTAAGCTTTATTTGTGTCATCTTGGTAGGCTGCAGCTTCTTGTACTTCTGACTTATTCTCAGGTCAGAGCACTGAGAGATATTGTATGTCCTCCAAGTATTAGTGTATATATGCTACAAATTTCTCTTATGCCTGCTTGTCAAGCCGCTCAGAGGATGAATCTTCAATTGCTTCTGGGGATGAACTTGAATGAGAAATGTTTTTCTTAGGGCCTTTTTGCTTGGGCATATTGGTCTTTTCTTTCACTAACAACAATGTATTGTTCCTTTTTCCACTAATATTAATGCAACCTTGAGGTTTTGTCATCAACAAGCAAATCATTCTCATCTTCATTATCAATGTTTTATGTTCATTATCTTTTTGGTCATCAATTTTTCTTTGTTTCTTCCTTCCGACAAAGGCTATTAAGCATGCAATGATTTACCATACTTACATAGAGTGAAAGTTCTATTGTCTGCAGCCTTTGACCATCCACATACATTTCTGGGCTGATTGAAAAGTTTGGCCTCCTTGAAGCAAAATCACAAAGAACTCCTCTTGTTGCTAGTTCCAGGTATTCCACACTTTCTCAACAACATAGTCCTTGCACTGACGAAGAAACATTGTGGATGAAAAAATGTTAATATGCTAGTTTTTTGTATTTGGCTAATGCAACTTGCCCTGATATTAGTTATGTTGCTGACACTTGACCAAATCATGACTAATCTTGGACAGGTCCATTGGATTGCAACTAAAAGAGTTTTGCAATACTTGAAAGGCACTTCAACGTGTGGATTGTTGTATGCAAAGCAGAATGATGTTGATATGTTGACTTTGATAGGCTATACATGCTAATTGGGATAGTTGCCCTAACACTTTTTGTTCTACTAGTGGAAGTTATTTTTAGGTTAATTCAATTGTTTAATTGAAGCAGATGTTTTCTGCGAATATTGATGCAATTTGATTTTTGCCCGATGCTCTGAATGTCAAAGTGATGAAATTCAACAAAAAACGGATAAATGGCCGGAGTAACTATGACTCTTTAATTAAGGTAGTCAAACGCCATGTCATTCAACTAGTAATGCACATTGAATGCATTAACAAGATTCCTACTATCCCTATCTACATAAACAACAACACACAACTACCATTAACATTATTAACACAAACCATTGCATTTAACATATTTAAATTAAAATCCCCTTTAAACCCCCTTTGGTGTGGGTGCATATTCACACAGGGGGTTACTCCGGGCAACGAGAGCTGTTGGATGGGCATATTTGCCCTTTATTCCAAGATCTGGACCGTACATAGCGATCCTCGTTTGTGGGGTATGCATGCACAAGTTTTTGTATACTATATATTAAGGTTTGCAAAATACTATAAGGTTTGAGAGAATGTACTTAATGGTGTTAATTTTGTACATGTATTGTAAATAAATTTTTGGGGCTCTCGCTGCCCTACGTAATCCCCTGTGTGAATATGCACCCAAACCAAAGGGAATTTAAGGGGGATTTTAATTTAAATGTGTTAAATGCAATGGTTTGTGTTAATAATGTTAATGGTAGTTGTGTGTTGATTGTTATATTAAAAAAAAAAATTTGTGCCCTTTGGGCCCTAACTAAAGCAAACATAGGTAAACTTTATGGGCCTAAATATTAATTACTAAAAAACACAATAACATCAAGACCTACGTCACCACCCATGTGAATATGCCCCAAATCAAAGGTGATTTTAGGGGGAATATAATATAAAAGTGTTGGATGTAATGGTTTGTGTTATATAAAAAACATATTTGGGCTCCTTCGGGGCCACACAAAGAAAACATGAAGATTACACATGGCCCTAGAAGGTCTTTCATATGTTAGGAACAATGAGAGAAATTACACTAGGAAGAGACAAAGCACCATGCCCAATATTGATAAGTACATCATTGCATGTGATTTAGTTGTCGAGAGAATATGCAATGTATATAAGAAAATATCGATATACAATTTAAAATTGAGCTATCAATAGCAGATCTTATAGGATTTGAACCCATATTATCCTAATAGCCATCTCGCAACTTATGTTGTGGAAAATAATTAAACCTTTGCACAAATGAAGCAAAACAAAAATGAAGCAAAAACAAGATGTACCTTCAAGGAAAGCACTATTTCTGCATTCTCAGCTGCACACCAACAAATCCATGTGCCATAAACATAAAATGCCCGCTAAATGTGGCTATGCATCGCTGGAAATCTGAATGCCGCAATCAGATTCTAAAATACCATTTACTTTGGTGGATATTCGAGAATCGATCAAACATAAGACCATATTATTTTGATCTCCAGGTACATTTTCCACCTCACAAATATAATAGAGTTTCTACGCTGAACTGAAAAATATATCATGCCATTTCTAAAAGCAAAAATGCCAATTTTTTTCGTTTGATATACCCACTACGTGTCTTTGACTCTTGGAAGATGAAACTTGGAAAACATGTTCTGATGTCCCTATATTTATGTCAATTTTTGCATCATGTGACGTTAGATTTCTTTGAAATTGACTAATGCCATGGTTCTGTTGCATTAGCAACAGAACAATCTCCTTGGATGGGGACGTCTTTCCACCTCCCCTCTTCAGTTTTCCTCTATTTATAGGTTTGTGTTTCTCTCTACCTCTTATCGGCGTTCTCTTGAGCTGCTGTTGGATTTGCACCTATTTATCAAGTCTCCCCAGCATCTCCTACCTAGGTATGGCTTAATTCCTTCATTGTTTGGACTGAGTTGGTAAGGATTTAGGTTCACGATCAGGACTGTGCAGGCTTAGTCCTGGGCAAGCCGTCAGATCATTTGAAGTTTTTTATTGTATGCTGCTTCCGTCTGTTTGTATCTTTGTAGGATGTTTAGGCAGGGATGTTAATCTGTGGTTAGTCGCCAAGTCTATAGCTGTCTAGAGTCTCTGGTCCTTATTCTTTTAGCTCTGGAATGTCTCGAATTTAGATCATCCGCACAGGATAAACCAGTTATAAACCTGATTGCTTTCCTTTTGGTCTCACCGAGAAATCTGTAGCGTTTGAATATGCCCTTTAACGAACTCCTTTTGATTGCTTTTATGTTTTGGATCGGTTTCTTTGATCTGGATTCCTTTTTTATTATATTCGGTTGCCTGCTCTGGGCATTTTTCTATTTTGGCTACAAATTCTACGTCCCGCTTCTCTGTAAGAAAAATTCAGAGATATTCGTTGCATGGGTCGTGTTGGTTTGAGCATTATTGTCTGCAAACAGGTTCATATCTTGCCTCGGGTTCTCCATCCTTCTCTCCTGATCTTTGGATGCTGCATTGTGGGTTGTTTACTTTCCCTGTTATAAGTATGGCGGCTCAGTTCTTCAAGGATTTGTCGGATTGAGTTTATATGAGGCATTCTGGCATCACGGTCGCCTGTTCGGCATGATAATCGGAAGACTCTTCTGGGGTCGATTTGTGGTTAATTTTTGCAGATATTTGTGAATCTCAGAATAATCCAGATCTGTCTTGTTGCATGATTGGGCGTTAGCAGAGCTCTAAATGTGTGGTTCAGGTAAGTCAATACTTCATTTCTACTCTTGCTCGTTTGGAATCACTGCTCTCAGGATGCATGTGGTTTGGAATCCATGTCCTCATATTGCCTCTCTCGTTTTAAAGTCTCGCCCAAACGTCCGTCCTAATTCTCCGGCCTTTGGTCATTCCAGAGCCATAAATCTAATGGTCCCGATTTTTCCATTTCATTTAGATTGATCCTTTTCCCTTTGCTAAGGAGTTGCTTTTGGTTTTGTATGTTTGCTTAGATAATATGTTTGCTAGGGGGTTTGCTAGGGGGTTTAATGGTAGAAGGGGTTCCTAGCTAGTATATTGTGGTATGTAGGTGTTTTTTAGATTACCCATTAGGTTGGTTTAGGGATAGGCTTAGAGGTAAATCTTTGTGGCTTATCGTTGGCTTTATTGCTTGTTCAACGTATGGTATTTATCTCCTTTTTTGACCCCATAGGCTTAGATCTACAGTGTTTGGGATCGTTCTTCGGGTAGATAAGGTCAGTTCTTGTTGATCAAGTCAGTGGATTTGGATTTTGGGTTATCAGTTTTTTTTTTTTAGATAATTCGAATTGTTCCAACTAAGTAGATTGTTCAGCCACTTTTAGAACTTTGTGTGTTTGGGAGAAGTTGTTTTTACTTTAGTTGCTTAAAAATAGAGGGGTTTGTAGTGTTAATTATCAGTTGTTTCTGGGGAATATACGGGTAATACGTATAAGTCTTTTGATTTACTTTTTAATCTAGGTGAAATTGGGCAGGAAGGAACTGGTTCATTCGTTTTGTTAGCTCACACATTTTGTTATTATCTTCTTTACTGGATGAGTTTCTGTAACACATCGCTTCTCGCGAATCTCACTAATGGTTGTTTTTATGGTGCGAAGTTCTTTCAGTTCTTATGGCAGATCAAACCACGTCGAACAAGGCCCACACTTTCCTCCATGATCCACGAGGGAAAGCGGATTGCTCTTGATGGGCCACTTCGCACCTCCTTCGCCGGCCGAAGCATATCCATTGCGCTGAAGCTCCTAATGTTTACGCCATCTCTACCCCTCCGATCCCGTTGGAATCACTCTTGCCTTTGGTTTAAATGCCTTTCTGAGCTTGGGTTCCTCAAGTTTGCCCCACATGTTTGCAGCTGCTGGGCCTTCTCAAATTGCTCCCCCTATCTCAGTTGCATCAGTTTCGATGCCTCCTCCCCCAATATTCTCTCATGCCACGGCCGGTCCCTCCATTGGAGTGAGTCACCCCTTGCCTTCTATAGGGAACCCAATATCTTCGCCCCCTCAAGACCTCTTACCACAATTACTTCAAACCTTACATCTTCAGATGTCTCAAATCCAGGACTTACAAACATCTTTATCTGTCCAATCCTCTGTCCATGAACAGATTGAGACCCTGTGGTTGGAGGTGCGGGAGCGTGCCGCACGGTCGATGCCAAATTTTAAGCGCAATTCTCGTCATCAATATGAGTTTTTATGTGCTAATGAGAACAGATTTCATGATTGCATTCACGTTTAATGGCATTATCTCCTCGGGTTCCAGATGCAGTGCTCCAGATCATTGAGGAAGATAAAGTGGCCACCCAACAGCGCATGAAATTTTTAGTCATTGCTGACCGAGAGGGATATGATATTGCCTTTGATTTTGATGATCATTCTGGCATTGCTCTTTCTGTTGATGATTCTCGCAAGCTGAAGTTAGCACGTCAGATGGCAATTATTCAATAACTACTATTTTCCTTCTCCTGCCCTGGTCCCAGATGTGTTACATCATGCTCGCCTTTGTCACGCCAAGCTCACATTAGTTGTATTTTCATGGCCCTCAGCTCCGTGGTGGCCGTTTACTAGCTAAGGACTCTTCCACATGGCAGCCTTTTGTTCGGGATGCTCTCTTCCTTCCCGAGGTCTCCTATGCTCTGCTACCCTCTACATCCTCTTGTATTGCTGGCTCCCACCGCCATGTGGCATTATTCGCCCTGCGTTGTGATTTTTCTCTTAATGACCATTTATCTTCATGATTTTTATATTATTATTCATTGTGCCCCATTATGGATTTATCGTATAGGAAGTTATATTCGTTAGGTTCTGATGGTTGGCTTAAATTGTTACAAATGTTCTCGACTTATGATTTAGTTTAACATTATTTTACAGCATAGTACACACTTTGCTAGTATTGAGCGCTTGTAGGAGACCACGTTGTGCATTTGGAGTCGATCTTATTCATCTTTCTAATATTTCTTTAATGGCTTTTCAGATATTTTCCCATGTTATGATCATTTCTCTTCATCCTTTATGGGCTTGGTCCTGGTCTCTATCCTTCAGTCTCGTGCTACTTCTATTTTGTCAAGTTACTCCTCTGCCTGGCTGCAGTTTCGCAGGTGGTGTGTGTCTCATGGGGTTCCATTTTTGCCAGCTTCCTCCTTGCATGTGGCTGCTTTTCTTTCCACCTTAGTCTCTAGTCGACGTAGCTCAGCCTCAGTGGGAGTTGCCGCCACATCGATTGCTTTCTTCCACTACCTGATCAATGTTCCTTCCCCTTGCGCAACCCCGCTTGCTATGTTAGTCCGCCAAGCAGCACCACGCATGCAGTCAACCACACAGTCTCGCTTACCGCTTGCGGCATCCCATGTTCGCCAAATCATCACATTGCTTGCTCATCCACATGCCGATTGGCGTAGCCTCATGAAAGCCTCTCTGGTCACAATTTGCTTTGCGGGTTTTCTTCGCATTTCTGAAGCCCTTCACTTAAATTGGCGTGATCTCACCTTTTTTCCAGATCATGTCCTATTAATCATTTGAAAATCGAAATGTGATCAAGCTGCTAGAAGTCAGGAAGTCGTAATTGCCCGCACCTTTTTCCCCTTCTGCCCAGTTGCGCTGTTGCAGCATTTGTTAGCTAGTTGTTGCTTTCGGACTTATGATCCATATGAGGGTGGCCCTCTTTTCCGCTCGTGTTTGTCATTTCCTCGTCCGTTATCTTATTCCACTGCCCGCTCCTGGTGGTTTGAGTCCATAAGCCTCATTGGCTTGGATCCCCATAGTTTTGGAACCCGTGCAGGTTGACGTGGTGGTGCCACGGCTGCGGCAGCTGCGTCTATCCCTTCATATATTGTTCGCTCTCATGGGCATGGCGCTCAGTATCTTCCCACTCGCGCTACATTCGTCCTGACATCCAAGATCGTCTCGTGGTATCACGCAATCTTGGTCTTTGAGGTAGGTTCCTCTTCTGTCGGCCGAATATGTGTGTTGTATGACCCATCTTAGGAATGCCATGGTTCTATTGCATTAGCAATAGAACCATCATTCCTTGGATGGGGACATCTTTCCACCTCCCCTCTTCAGTTTTCCTCTATTTATAGGTTCGTGTTTCTCTCGACCTCTTATCGGCGTTCTCTTGAGCTGCTGTTGGATTTGCATCTATTTATCAAGTATTCCACCTCACCCTCCCTTTAACACTCTATCTGTGCCCAGAACAGTCAATAGTGTCCTGATGTTTTTTCTCGTTTTTAGGCATATGTCAGCAGTTATGTATGGTAGTTGGATGTTGTTGGCATGGTTGTCCGTTGTGTCCCTAGCGAAGTCTTGTGATTTCTAGGGATATTTGACCTTTTTTCTTTCTCTCGGCGTGGCACCGTAGCCTCCGAGGCAGTACCATTTGGTGGGCTCCCAGGCATCTCTATGCAGTTTACAACAATTGGTCGACTGTTTTTTCCTTTTCTCCTTTTTCAAATCCGGCGTGGTCCTGCGACCTTCGGCTTTCCCCCGTTTTATCTACTTCAGCTGTGTATCATTAGTACACTTGTCCCTGCTGAGGACTAACCATCTAACGGGTAGCTTTCTCATTTTTGCAGGTTGGTTTGGAGTTAGCGGCATTCTAGGCCCACAGTAGATCCATCGGATTCTTCACCAGATCTTGTTTTATCATGGAGTCGAAGTCGTCTATTATGTTTGGTCCTTAATAATTCAAAAGTCACCCAGTAAACTATTTTCAATTGTTCATGAAGGACTTTGTAATTCTATGCTCTCGATGATTGTCTAGTTTCGGAGCATGTATGGGACCATAATTTCAGTTCCTTTTTTCCTACCCTATTGGGATACTGTACTCAGCAATTTTTCAAGCTCAATGAGAACTCCCGAATATGTGTGTTGTAGGACCCATCCTAGGAATGCAAAAATAATGTTACCTTATCAATAATGTTCTCGATGACTTCATCAGAAAGATTCGTACCACATTCAGCAAGGGTCGCTACTACCGTTTGCTTAACCTGGGATTCCTTTATATTAACATTCAACACAGTATTACATTCAGCACAGTTGGTTAACCTGATTTAAGAATTGGCACTGTTAATTTAACCTAATTTATTGAAACGAGAAGACGTTCTTGTAACTAAATTACTCCCGCGGGTTAAAATTAATTAGGCAGAAGTTCACCATGTATAATTTTTCTTCACTAAAAAAATAAATGGAGCCCTATGAAGCTCAATTCTTGCCAATATTGAAGAAATCACAGCACAAGAAAAAAGAAACATAAGTCATACCTTAGTTTGTCTTACCTTTGCCCGATCCATGTTTTTTCCTTTTCATTTCATCAATCCTGAGTATTATGCACTGCTTTTGTTCTTGCGGTTGCATTTCGACTGTATGCTTTTAAACAAGAAGGCTTCATTGTATACAACAATTATGGAGAATACTCACAATCTATTTTCTGATTAACTGGAGCACTGATGGAATAATGAAAGACCTCGAGCAAATTCTTTAAAATTTGAGCCTACCATTCCATAATCTGCAGCCGAAGGAAGCTTTGAAAATGATCATTTTTGTCCAGTGGCTTGCAACGCTCTTCAGCATGTGCTCCGTTGCATTGTAAAGACCAATCCTTATCAGGGATTTGGATAAGGATGCGGAAAGTTTTGTCATTTTGTAGAAATAGGAACTATTCCTGAACCCGGCAGAAGATCAGATGGTAGAAGATATAAAAAACGACTTGATCTTGAATCCAGTGAATCTTGAATCTTCCCTCCTCTTTTAAGCATTGTTTCCTAATAGATAATCACAAAGAAGCTCCTCACAATCACGGCTATGGAAGAGCTGCACACTGTATACCAAATCCAGAGAGGTAAATCGACATTGGAAGCTCTGCAAGTTCGCTAAGCTCTACCCTAAATCGTGGAGGGCACCATGGATGTGCCGAAGATGAAGCTTTAACCGATCTGTAACAGCGGCGAAGAATGAGACAACCCTTAGGGTTTGTGTTGCCGGATAAAGGATAAACAAATAAGAAATACATCAATACATGCAAAGAAAAAAAAGGGCACTCTACCACAGATTTTCCCTTTCAATGGCTAAAAATGGATTGCACTCTAGAAATACTATTTAGTATATGCAAATGAATACGGCGATGAAATCATAGAAAAACCATGTAAAACAAGGTGGTGCGCACGGAGGGTTGCCCTCCGTGACTCGAGGGTGAAGTGGCTTAAATCATACTTCAAAGTCATGATTCACAATCAATCAAAAATGCTACTTCAAAACAATACCGTGGATCTTGTTGGCTTTGTGCTTTTTAATTTGAAGTTTTCTAAATTTGAAGTTTAGTTTCTAGCTAGATGTGATTTGATGGACTTTGGCACTAGATCATGCAATATATCTATAAAGTCGGATGCAAATACTTATGTCATTTTCAAAAAGTTGACAAGATATGTTTTTTGCAAGGTGCAAGCCTTTATCATGTTGACAAGCTAGGGTTTCTTTTGCCCAGGTCCAAGCTCTCCTTTGAACACTTTTGGAACTCCTGTTGGAACTACTTGCAATATTAGAAGAAAAATATTATGATACATTAGCTTGGCACATAAATGGGTGTACCACTTGAACCATTGAAATTGGAAAGCCTCCCCCTTGTTTGAAGTATACGTATTTGGGAGCGGCAAAATTATTTCTACGAGGCGACCTATAGTTATTGGGCCCATAAACATTTCGAGCCCCATAAACATTGGAAGGCCAATAATGTGGGGCTGGACAACCATTATATGGTCTCAAATTAATGGGTGTCCACTAACATCAACATTTAGATTAAGAAAACTTGAAGCATTGAAATTGTGATGCCCATATTAGAAAAAATTAGTATGATACTAAGGTGCATGACATTATTGTTATTGTTCAAAATTATTATTATTGTTCAAAGAAAAGTCATGTTGACATTGTTGGCATTGGAAGGCTCAAAATAATTTCTATATAATGGGCAACCGGTGTTCCATTTACATCAACATTTGGATCAACAAAATCTTAATTAGAATTAGGAAGCCCCCCTTATCCATGTGAAGATAAAACATATTAGCATCAAAAGATCTTAAACTCCAAACACGATTCACTAGGAAGGCTTTAGCATAGAATTTAGGTTCATTAGCAACAATGGCATATCATAAGCATTCAATGGACTTTTGGTATGCAGTCACTTTATAATAACCCTGTGAGACTTGATCTTTTACACCATGAAAAAACCATTTCTTTTTGGGTTGCCCCTAGGGGGGCAAACCCTCGTTTATGTGGGTATATGGGCATATTCAAGTATATGCTGGCATATACCTAGCATATGCTGATGACTGCTAAAAACTGGCTGCTGCCTGTAAATGCTCGGTCGTCTCCTCAGGTGCTGATTCGGTTGTTGAGCGCCAAGCTTGGTGTCGATGCTCGAGTGCTTTGGGTATGGCCTAGGTTCTAGTGCTTCAGGTATGGCATGATACGCATAGAGGGAAGGTCATAGCTTCTGTGTCTTTCTGTGTTTTTCAGATGGGTTTCCTTCTTCTTCCATTTGATAGTGCCGGAAGAGAGGTCGAAATGCAAGCTGCAAAGTTGCCTCAGGATTTTCCTTTCGTGGGTTCTTTTGCAACTCTAATTTCGGCAATTTGAGGGTGAACCTTTGAGTTGTACCGCCCCAGAGCAAATCGAGTTCTTCCATACTCCAGCTTTCGCTGCAGAAGAAACACCCGATCTGTTCTATGGCTGAAGGAACGCATGGCTATCTCTCTTCAGAGGTTGCATAATCCAAAACCTGTGCATGCCCGTTTCTAATGTTGAACCCATCATTCAGAAGCTGTGGATATTCAAGTTTTGGTTTTAATCACAAGCAATTCGGATTTCCTTCTTAGGAACGGTGAAGCCATGGATTTGTTTTTGTGAAAGGTGAAGCCATGGATTTGTTTCTTAGGAACGGTGAAGCCATGTGCACCTGCAAGGTAATTAAGATCTTATCCAAAGAAGCTTTTTCCTTGATATTTAAACCTAACGGGTCTAGCTTATATCAGGTCAGCTGCTAATAAGCGAGGCTGCGACCAGGAATTTTAGGGTAAAGGAATGCCATCCCTTTCCATTTTTGTCTGAGGCGATGTGCTAAATACCTGCATTTCAAAACCACGGAGCTTAGGCCCTTATCTTCTGTTAAAATTGTCTTATTTGCATGAATTTATTTGTCAGTTGAGGATTTAACAGGAATTCCAGTGATACATATGCTCCCATATTTCTCAATATATAGATGCTACTGTCTGGAAGATTAAAATTTATTATCATTAAACATGAACAGGGTTTGTAAAGTAGGTTGTAGCTGTAGCTATAGCTAGAGGATTTTATCTCTTGGTTAGAATGATGCTGATTGGAATATTACAAAGTTCTGCTCAGATACAAAATTTGAGGAATGATTTCTTTGGAGCATTGCATTTTCTGTCATAACTCATAAAACCAATATCTTTTCAATCATTCAATCTTTTTATGGTTATTGAATTGTGCAGGCTCAATGTAAGTCTATTCTCTTTCTTAAATTCTCACCGTTTCTCATTCAATTTTATGATGCTTTGCATGAAATTGTAGACTTTGATTCTGAGGAGAGCCGGACAATATTGCCTTTCAATCGTTATGCGGCAATGCACGAGTCTTTGCACCAGTTCGATGGCATATATGATGAGGCAAGGCATGGCGTCGGGGTTTTTCTTTTTTAGGTAAGGTTAGGTTAAGCGCTTTCGAGTGGGTTTGATTTTTCGGCAATTAATCTTACGGCTTTTCTTCTGATTCGAAAGGAGCTTCCCACTAAAAGCTTCGGGCCATTTTACTAGAGTTTTTTCAATTGATTCATGAACCTTATCAAAAGTTCTATGTGCTTAAATAATCTCATTTTGTTTTGGCAAAGAAGAAGAAGCCTTTTCTTTGGAGTGTGTGTACCCTTTGCAATGTCGTGAATGTATAATCTCCCTTTCCATTTAAACACTCTTCATTCTTAAGCTTTCCTCAATCAATTATCTAATGCATAATCTGTTATGTTGCATAGTTTCAATGCATGGATTTTCTATGTTTTGCCACGGATGGATAGGCCATTCTAACATGTTTGAAGAGCATTCTTGGAAGGGCTTTTTGAAGTCACGAGCGTTGCCTCACGGGTCCAAGTATGGTCTTTCTTACTATATTGCTTGCTTAATAGTACTATAGAATTTATCACTCTATAACCTTTGTATTTTGAGTAATTGGGGGCATGGAGTAATTGGGTGCGGAGTAATTTCATACTTGAGAGATCATGCTTGGCCGAGGGGATGTCTGTACTCGTTGCCCAAAAGGCCGAGACACTGTAAGAGAAAGCGAGAAGGCTGGTAAAAATGCCTCCATGGTCTGGATTTCCCAAACCACGGTAAACACATGGCACATAATCTGTTATCTTTGCATAGCTTCAAGCGCTTGAATTTTCTATGTTCTTGCACGGATGGATAGGCCATTCCGGTGTGTTTGAAGAGCATTCTTGGAAAGGGCATTTTTGAAGTCGAGAATGTTGCCTAGGACAGAGATCATGCAATGAGAAAAAAGAAGGCGGTAAAAGAAAAAAGCAATTTGGTAAAAATGCCTCCATGGTCTTGAATTTTCCAAACACAGTAAACACATGGCGCATAATCTGTTATCCTGCATATCTCTTTTGATGTCATAGCTTTTATCTACTGACATCGATTCAAATGGATTTACCTTGAATATGAATCTCCCATGCTCAAATTGAGCCATTCTGTATTTAACTCAAAATTGTTTATGGACCTGTTTGGGCATGCTTTTTCAATCCTTCAAAGCTTTGAGAACATGCTGAATGGCTCTATTCCAGAAGAAATGTATTACTGCATAAATATAGCTTCTAAGATGTGATGCATGCGTATGGAAATTTGTATAGCCTAGGATACTGTACATTTGAGTGAAATGCAATAGGAATATTGATCCAGTGCCTAGCAACCCTTCAAAATCCTAATTATTATATCAGGTGAAACTTGAGAGGAAAGGAGGCATTAAGGTTAATCGTAAACATACATTGCAATTTCAATCCAGATTGTTCACAAATATCAGTGGAGCCAAATATGTGCATTTGAAAATCCCAACATTCAAATTTGTGTGCTAATTGTGGTACTTTTCATATTTTAACATATTTCTTAAGTGGTTGATTATAGTTGTTGATGCCATATCAGAATTAGTTTTGCAAGGCTGCTAGAATTTAGCATCAGATTTTTTTTATCTTAGCATTTACGAAGTATTATACGCAATTGCCCCTCTAATGGTAAATTTTTAACTCCTAAGTGTAACATATGCATTGCAATATCCACATTTATGCTAGGCACCTATGGTCTGTGTCGGAACTAGAAAAGGCCTTTTGCCTTTTATCTTAATGTACGAGCGGTCTTTATTTGAAGACCATATGTCATTTGAAAATCCCAGCATTCAAATTTGTGTGCTAATTGTGGTGCTTTAAATATTTTCACATATTTCCTTAGTGGTTGATTAGAGTGATTGATTCCATACCAGAAGGCGTTAAGCTTAGTTATGCATGGATGCTAGAATTTAGCATCATATTTTTCTCACTTAGCATTTGCGAAGTGTTATATGCAGTTGCCCCTTTAATGGTACATTTTTAGCTCCCAAGTGTAACATAGGCACCGTAATTTCCACAATTATGCTAGGCACCTATGGTTTGTGTTGGAACGACATTTGATAGATGGGGGCACACGCTAATTATTTTGGCATCAACCTAGATGCACAAGATTACCAATGCTAGGCACCTATGTTTCGGTTGGAACCACATTATATAGATGGAGGCATAAACTAATTATTTTGGCATGATCCTAGGAAAAATAACCCATCAAAAAGGGAACGTACGAGCGGTCTTTATTTGAAGACATATGTTTGTTTCTTAGTAGTTTCAACATCATGCCATAGTGTCAAACATCCCTTAGGACATATGCGGACCAGAAGTTACTCTATAGTTCCCAAAATGATCCAAGGGCCTAGAAGTTACCCTACTCAAATGCACAAGTTCTCAGAGGCCCAAAAGTTAATCTACTCAAATGCACAAGTTTCCAGCATTTACAGGTTCCCAAATTATGCCCAGCAACACTGGGCACCGTTACTATATAACATAACATCAACAACTCATCGACATACCCACTTGCAATCTATAGATTCCCAAAATGATCCAATTGCCCATAACTTGCAATCTTCAAATTCCCAATGATCCAATGGCCCAGAAATGACTCTACATAAATGCACAAGTTCTCAACATTTATAAGTTCCTAAATTATGCCCGACAGCGCCATCTTTGTGGGCATCTTTGTGGTTTAGGATATCACCGGATGCCCCAAGGTTATCCCTTACAGAGCAGAGCCATCGAGCTTCTCTGGAACAGGGCGAAAAGGAATCCCTGTAGAAGAAAAGAAAGAGGTCATACATGAAAATGAAATGCAGTAGAAAGTAACCTGCCGTGGGTCTTTGCAAAAAAATGACTTCTTGCCTTATTTTTTGCCTTCGTTGCCTTTTCCTTTTGTTGTTTTTGACCTTCTTTGAAGATTGAGTGCGAGGGTTAGATGCATGCGCGGTTATGTCACGCCCAACAATCTATATGACAAAATTGCATTTTGTAGCAGACCTTTCTTTGCATTTTGCCTTGATGGCTTAAGCGGGTTTACGTAGACTATCGATTACTGCGGCAATTAGCAAAAAGCAGGGGAATCAATCCACTTGTCGCATGAGATCCTTCTGCGGATGAAGAGGTAGTTTGAATTGAATTGGAACATCGGATGGACAAGTGGTCTTTGAGCTTTGCATATATTTTGTCATGACCATATTGTAAGCTAAAGCTGTCTCTTATGAACATGATTCTTTGTTTTGTATGCATCCGGATTATGGGGATATTTGGGAGGGGGGCTGCGAGGTATAAGCTGCATCAATTTTAACATCTGTGTTACCAACTACGCTAGAGGACATTCTTGCATTAGGACTTTATGCTTTTCTTGAAGGGTAAGTAATGTTTCTCCATGAATTGTATGCTTATGCGGAAAAGCAATTATCATGGTTAATACTACATGTGATGCATGCTCGCTATGGAATAGCACAAAAGATTATCTTAGAAGAGTTGGGAATACATTGCAATCTCGTTGTATTTCATTGATTATTATTCCAACTGTCTTTTGCATTGATAGTCTACATTGGGTCTTTGATTGTGGTCTCACGAGGACTACGAGCATGTGACCAAATTATTGCATCTTTAGAAAATCGGAAGGATAGTAGTCCTATCTCAATTAGATTGACAAGTAGTTTTCAAGTTGTGGAAAGGGACGAGGAACTCAGATTTTATTTGGTTTAAATTGGGCAGACTCCCAAAGGTTGTGATCGACAATAAAATGGACCAAAAGGTTGTTTTTCTATCTTTGTGAAGTGGTTCATGCTTGGACAACAATGCATCCCAGTTTTTTGTTGTACACGATGATGCGACTTGACTCCCTCTTCCTCCCTTCCTCCCAAGGTCTTCGAAAACACTTGACATCTTGAGAGACATTGAAAAGCAAAAGCCTAAAGTGATTTGAACCAGTTGAAAATTGGTTCTTCACAATCTGTAAGATGGGTAACATTGCTTCAACTATGAGACACTTCCTAAAACCTTATCTCTAAGCACATTCTTTTTCATAATCATTGAGAATCATTTCTAACAATCATTCCTACATGGACATAATTTGGAACACTTCAAATGAGGCAAGTCCGGATACATTCATGGTTGTAAACAAATAAGTACACTTGGGAGTTTAACTATCAGCAATGTCATGCCCTACATCTTTTTTTACTGTCAGCATAATCATAGCTTAAACACACTATCCATTCGAGGTGTCTATGTATGTTCCAAAAGTTCATGACTATGTGCCACATTAGCTCCCTCTGCTCTTCATATTACGAGCAGTAGTCTGTGAGGTTGGTTTGTGGTCTCCATGGAAGAAAAAAGCATTTGAAATAGGCTGGCGGGAACAAGCGGACACTTGAAACCCCGACCATGGCCATACATCATGTGTAGTTCTGAGATACACATGGTCCGGATATAGAAACGGATCCGGATACAAAGAACTGGCGCACATGAAAGCATCGGTTTTAAGTGCATGCGGGGCCATTGTCAGCTCCTTTCTGGCGGCAAAGAGAATTTGGAAAGAATAAGCGAAGATAAAGTTTCACTTTCCATTGTGCCTTTTGAACCTAGTAGTAGTAGCGCCATATTTCAAGTGTAGTTTTGCTAACGTGCTACTAGGACTTTTGCCGCGACATTAATAACATCACTATGAGGGCTCTCGCTATACCATCATGCCTTGTGTATAACGCTATGGTCTTTAGAGCACCAGACACTGCATCTGTTGTGCCATTTTTAATGTCTTCATCCTATTATGAATGCTTAGAAATTTTAATGTCCACTAACACTCAAGGGCATGAACCTCAATAGAAAGCAAGATCATCCAAATAGTCAAGGGCATGAACCTCAATAGATAAGATAAGATAAGATAAGTTTTTTATCGTCCACGAGAACCCTATCGAGAAGGGGCCATATAGACGTAAACAATGGAATAAAGCAAGGGCATAGACAATAAAGAAAAAAATTATAGAAATACATTGCGATTCTTTTAGTGTAGAAGTCTCTCTAGGGCAAAGTGGATACGTGAAAGGTTAAGGTTTAGCATCTTTTTTAGGAAATTATTCTTAAAAAATAGGCCAATATCAATACTGAAGTCATGAAACCTTTAGACTCCCCAAGGGCTATATCATGTTCTATGAGTTGGAATTGCATAGAACCAAGACCTAGTGTTCTAATATTGATTTGTTGCCAAAGAATTTATGCTGCAATGTTGGAATATTTTAATGGTTGGGGCATTGATTTCAAAGAAATCCATTTAAAAAGGTGACTTTTTATTTATTTATCTAAACATGTATAAAGATTATAGACTCTCTCGTAGCATCTGCACAATAAGGATGTGATTTATAGAGACATGAAACCATCTATATTTTGGTCAAAACTGCACATCAGAGTTTTATTATTGAGCTTGTTGATTTTAAGGTATCTAGAGCATAGTTTTACACGAGTTTTAATATTGAAATGTTGGGAGAACCTCTCACTATTCAAATAAAGTTATAATACTGAGATGAGATGCACAATGATATAACTTAACCAAAAAAGATAGATAGATAGATAGATAGATAGTATTTTAGATAGAGCAAGTAGAACATCATTGAGAAGAGCCAAATCACGAGGCCCACGAAAAAGTGCTTTGTCAATTAGAAAGCAATGCTAGAAAAATTAGTCGGTGATCCTAGAGATCTAGAGATCTTGGATTGGATCTTGACAATGAGGAAAATCAATCCTAATCAAAACATGTCAAGATTTAAGTTGATTGAATAAAAGGCACATTTTTCCTATATATGCTTTCAAATAATAAGCATTATAGTGTAGATTTACCTAAGAGGTTGATTACAATCATGCATGGAATTTCTCTATATCTGAACAGTTTTCATGTGGATTAAGCATGTGAGTATCAACCAAAGTTGTCGATTCCTTGCAAAAACTGTACTATCTAATGCCTTAATTCGAGTTGTCACTCTCGGGTCACGGAGGGCAACCCTCCGTGCGTAGCACCTTGTCTAGTTCTTATTCCGCTGGCGCTGCTGGCGCCTGCTGGCTGGCCTTTGGCGCTGGCTGAATAAATGCGGGTGCAGTGAAGGGGTGGCGCCTGGGAGGTGCAGTGATGGGTGGCGCCTGGGAGGGAGCGCTTCAGCCTAGTGAGGATGCACCTCCTCGGCGACTTCCACGGCGTTCTCTGAGCAGCCCGCCTTCCACTGGCGCTGGGTGATTGGCGGTCCGGGCCTATTGGATCGCGCTTTGTTTTCAACTTCAGCGGTGCCCTCGGGGGCACCCCGCCTTTTGCGAGTAGCTGCTCGTGGGTTTAGGGACTTGACACATTCCCGGTGGCAGCTCTTATGGTCTAGTGGTTTGATCGAGCTGCTTCAGTGGGTCAGCACCAGGATCTTTGCACCAGCATCTATTTGCTCTGGTTTTAGCGAGAAGATGGAGATTTAGCGGCGTCGCGTAAGCTTCGCGCAGATCCTCGGCACGGTTGTGAAGAGGTTACGGTTTGGGCGTTTGGTGAAGTTTCGTTTGTTGGAGGTATGCTTGTTGCTTCTTGCAATAGCATGGATTTTTGGATATGTAGTCATCCTGGCAACAGTTTTTTTCCCATGTGGTTTTTAATCTGGGCCATGGTGATTATACTTTATTTTATTTGTAAGGGCTTCGGTCCATGCTCTGGTTAGGGACTTCGGTCCCGTCTTGTACTTGTGGTCCCATAACCCGATTGGGTTCCGCGGACGTTAAAAATTTCTTCCTTCCTTCCTTCCTTAACTCTTATCATATAACCAATTTTCATGTCCCTTTTCCTGGCCTTTAACATCTTCGGGCAAAATGGGACACAGAGTAAGTATTGGGGACAACCGTTGCTTATGCTTAAAAAATATCCGCCCCTCACCGAGAAGGACCAAAATTTCTAGAAGGCTAAAAATGCTAAATGTAAGATGCCGAATATACGGTGACCAAATTCGTCTGAAAGAAAGAAACTCAGGAGAAATAAGGACGAAATAAGTGCAAATGTAGGATTGATATATTAATGTAGGATTGATATATTATTACACACTCAGAATAATGGTTGTACTAATTTTAGTTACAGCATCTTCATTAGCACCTAGTTCGGAAAGAAGCTCTTCATTAGCCAAACCTGCCATTATTCCCTTATAATGATAGGAAATTACCCTTCTGCAGCATAATTTGGCATCATAGTCAATTGATTAGATTCATCAGCCATTCATCCTGAGCAATATAGTTTTAGCATCAAAACCATGAACAAAAGTGAGTAAACTTGTCTTTGCTATGTATCATAGAATAGCTTGACCTGGAAAATATTCCAAAGAGAGATCTTTTTGAATTCCCTTTCCATATCAATGTCTCTCTTTTGCTGCAAAAGAGAACCATGTACACAGCTGCAGTTGAATGGCTTTCAACTGCATTTGGTTAATTTCCAACAGAACAATGACGATCATAATAAATGTGCTTAGGCCTTAAGCAACAGACACCTAGCAAATTATTTTCAAAGGCAATCCACATCTGGGGTATATTTTGCGGATAAGTGCTTCAAAGGAATCAAGGCTGAAATAAAAAAACAATTGGCACCGTGATATACGGTTCCACGGATCAAGTATGATCAAGCATGAAAGTAAGAAAACATGGCAAACAAAACCATGGTGCCAAGCATGGACTCTATAAGAAGGCAAGCGTCTCTCGGGCCGATTAAGCCCAGCCATGTGGGTTTGGGTGGGAATCTTTTAAGGCCGTAGGTTCAATTTTTCTCTGTGCAAGCATGCATTATGGTCGTGACTAGTTACGCAATACCTTCTTTGGAGACCCTTGCATTGTTCTAAGCAATTAAAAGTGGCAAGAATCAGTTGTAGTGCACCCAAATCACCCCAATTTGCATTCCCAAACCTATTCCATACTTGCTCAAGAGATGAGATGGATATCTCGCATGTTTCGAATCAAACATTGTCCATCCAAAGTATATATGTTAAATGTGAAATACAAAGGTAGCCGATGATCTATACTACACATCCTCACCAAGCCAACAAGGAAAAAACAAAGCAAATAGTAACCATACCGATGAGCATACCTTCCCATAACCAAAGCATCACCATACTTTGATGCATCTGCAACCTTCGAGCGTCTCCCTGCAATATTAATGAATCCCATGAAGTCCTTGAGAGAAAAATGTCAAAGAATAAAATAATTTTTTAAGTACAGAGCAAAAAAACAGATCGGCAAGTAAAATATTTTCTTAGATATGGTGCAAACAAAGTGTTTGGCACATCCCTCTCAAGGCATTAATGAGGTGTCCTATGCTAAAAAACGTCAACCGCGGTGCCGGTTTGCTTGCACGATGAAAATCAATCTTGCATATGGAGTCAATCCATATAGTACACAAACAAACCATCTTTGCTCAAAACCGAAATAAACCACCAAATAATAAAGTTCCAGTAAATCCTCGCTTTGCTCATTGTCACGAGCCTTGATGAGAAAAGGCTCAAATTCACAACTACCCGGAAAATATGCGGATCGCGTTGCAAAAACAACGACCCAATAACATTGTATGAAGCCTTCCCTCTGCATCCATAACCGCTTTTTGCACAAAACCTAGAAGCCCGAGTTCAAGTCGTAAATATTTGAATTATATTTGACCCAAATCTAACCCAAAACTCTCCGAGACAAAGATTATATGATCGAGGCGTCTTTGTTGTCACTCCCATAGTTGAAGAAAGAGCAAATCCGACCAAAAATCAAAGCGCCGACGGACATGTCCAATGATGGGCTCCATAGCCGCCGTCCTCGCTTTTACGCCTTCATGTTGAAAGAGAAAGGAAAGAGTTTAAATTTGGCCTCAATTGAATTGAAGCCATGATTCAAGTCCGGCACAGGATTAATAAATACGGCACTTACGCTTATATATCTGGCCAGAGCTGCCAGTCGATCTAGCTGGCTTTGGATAGATCCATTTGATCCAGCCAGAGACTCTGCTTTCTAAGAAGCAAAATCTACTAAAGAAAATTCAAGTGCTATTCAAGCTAATGAACAGAAAGATTTAAGATTACAGCATCTTACCTTAGCGCCCTTAAGAATTTGGATTCGTATGTCGAGGCCAAGCACAGAGAAGAATTAGCTTCTGGTTGTTGGCTCTACTGTGGCAATCAACTAGGCCCCTATTTTAGAGCCTGCGAATCATGCCCATGGGTCTTACAAACCATAGCAGACAAAGAAAGCTTGCCCATGGGCCTTACGTCAAGGAAGTCTGATGCTGGAGCAGATGTCCACGCAGATACATCAAGGAGCAGATGTCCACGCTCTTGATGGCGAAAAGGAACCTAAGTCTCCAAGTTTCAAACCTGCAGAGAGTCGGTAAGGGTCGGAAATGCAAGAATCGGACCAACATTCGAGCGACATCCATCAATGCTGCAGCCTCGAGCAAGGAGCGAGCACCGGTTTCCCGGTTTCCACAGTTCCTCTCCAGCAACAGGGGCAACCGAGCATTTACAGCCTATGATGGATTTTTAGCAGTCATTGGCATATTCTGGGTATATATTGGCATATACCTAGCATATGCCACAAACCCACCTCAACAAGGGCTTGCCCCCTTGGGGGCAACCCAAAAACATACAAAAATCTAAAAGTAACCCCCTGTTATTATGCTAGATATTCTAGCGAAACCACAAGACTAGTAATAATTTGTATTGTTATTTGGATGTTGTTGTTAGTTGTTGATGACCATTAGATAGGGGAATATTTCGAAAAAAGTGCTGAGTGTTGAGATCTCTGCTGTCTGTGACGTTGGCTCAAACTAAAATTATTGACCTACACAAGACGCCCAGAAATTTAGCTGCTATAATAAACCACTAGTAAACCACTATAGATGTGGTTTTCTATGTTAAAAAATTCATTCTTCATAACCACATAATATAGTGGTTTTCATAACTAGTACATGGTTATCCATGTTGGTTTTTTGTTATAGCGTCATTTATGAAAATCGATATTAGTTTAATACATGGTTTCTAGCATCAATAGTGGTAATTCATGTTGGTTTTCAAATGTAGGATGGTTTATCAAATCAATAGTGCATTGAGCATGGTTTTCCACACCACTTACCATGCCATAATACCACTCTAACAAACCTTACAAGAATAGAATAGAATATGATTTTATCGTCCAATTAGTTTAGCCACATGTTTTTTAATGAAATTAACCCCCAAACATCCCTTAGTTTTGTAGAATGGTTTTCTAGTCATAACCATGAAAAGAACCATGCAGTATCTTAATTTTGGGTGCCTTGTGCTCCACATGCACTCAATTATTTGAGTCAACACATAAAAGACATGCAACCCGTTTATAATACAACCCCTTCTTACTGTAGGGATAGTACAACATAGAAACGAGGTTGAAAAAGAAAAACTCATACGGGACAGAAATAAGTTCACCTATAAAGACCGATGTTAGAATAATATATGAAGCATGAAAATTTCTCTTCCATTTAAATTATGTGTTATATTATTCTGTTGTTGCCCCTTTGCTTTACCAATACAAGAATTTGTCGCGGCGGCAGTCGCGCAAGTTTGTTCTTTTTAGTGGGTGCTTATATGTGTAAGAGATTTAAGACGATTTTGCACTAGCCATTTGATTTTGTGAAATTGACGATGAGGTAGGAGAATGCGTAGCTCTTTTGTCCAAGAAAAACTTAAATTAGTAAAGGGCATTTTCCAGCATATCAATGTTTTATGCTCATGAACAAAGACTACAAATGCAACTTGTTGATAAGGGGCATTCTGTTTTGTTTATATAATGTAAAAAGAAGTATCAAACATGAGAGCGAGAAAAAGGAAGCTTTGGAAGGCTTTCCCTTCGACTAGTGCAACATCCTTCTTCTTGCGGATTGACCCATTGATCCTAGGTCATCAGCCCTAAAAAGTACAATTACTAAATAATATGGCATATATCTTGTTCTTTGTATTTATCATACATGGTGATTGTTGTACTTATTGGACATCGCAATTGTTGTACGTGTAAACTGCACAAAAAGGATGCCATTACATTAATGAAAGAAGGGACCGCATAACATAAGATATTCATTGATAATACAACCTTGAAATTTTCTGTAATGAATGAAATCTAGAGAACATTACCAAGGAATCGAAACTTCATAAACATTTTGAATATGGTGATGTATCAAAAAACACCATCTTTTAATTTTTCCCTTGAATCTGAGCTCAGGTGTTTCATTATGATGAGCATTGATCAAAACATTGACATTGGCTTTTAGGATAAGAAATACCTATCTACTACTTTGGGATGACTTTCTCCAATTTTGGAGCCTTGAGTTCAAACTCCCAATGGTTCTCGATTGCTGTAGGAAAGCTTTATCCAAAAAAACTATAATAAACGTTAATGAAGGATGTAAAATTAAGCAGGTGGCATTCTAAACATCCTCAAAGCGTACCCAAAGTTTCTAGCAGAGGCCAAATTGGTTCATGACATGTTTAGATTGCTTGTCTGGGTTTGATTCATCAGTTATATTCCAACATCAATTATCTAATAGGTGATCGAAGAGCGTCGTAAATATTGATCTGGAAATGAGCCTCGCACTAGGGATTGACAGAAAGCAGTATGGAAATGGGTATGGGATAAACTACTCCATCCCAAAGTATATGTTTTATGGTGGCAAGTTATTCATCGTTGTCTGCGCGTTAATATTCTGGTGCACAGATTTTGTCCAGAGGTATCTGCACTTTGTCCCTTATGTGCACAGAGGGACGAGCCAATTGAGCATTGCTTCTTCCTGTGTAGACATGTCAGGCATTGTGTGTGGCTTCAAGGCCTTTTTCATTGCAATTTGAATAACCAGCAGGTGTTATTAGCAGTCTATCCAAGTGGATGGGAAAATTTGGCAAAAGGGCGTTTCATTTGGCTTCTGCATGGATCATCTGGTCCATTTGGAAAAGAAGGAATCTACTAATATTCAAAGGTCTTGCTTGTTCAGATGCATAGGTCCTTCTTGATGCCCAACAACGAGTTGCCAAAGCATTAAGGTGCTCATCAATTGCTAATGAGGTGAAGAGCCGTATTTGGGAGCACTATCTTCAGATTCACACTTACTCATGAGATTTTACTTCCTCCTCATACTGTTTAGATGTTATATTTGAGTGGGTTAGAATTTAGCAAACTTCTCTATTTGAAATAGTGGAGACAAAGGGATATTATGTTCAAATCATAAAACGGGATAGCAAGTTCTCTTGGGCCAATCGATTTGGCCCAAGTGGCATTTGCTTAGTTAATTAACTACTAATTAGTTAATATAATTAGTTATTAATTAACTATCTTGGATATTTAGCTTATTTAATTTAATGGCAAAACAACATAGCTAACTTTAACCCTTTTGGCTTACCCAATAATGGCCAAAGTACCATTACGTGCCCATGGTGATATGTCATGTATTTGTATGTATAGCATATAAATACATGGAACGTCACAGTTACTTCCCTACGTTCACATGCAATACTCAAACCACATCTCTAGACAAGCAGCATTTGAATTTTGTCATCCTGCAAATCCAGAATTTTAGGCAGGCATATAACTATGAAAGTACTTGAGACAATCCAAAACCTGAAACCAATCTTTCTGTATTGTCGCTTTACTTCTTCTTTTATAGAATCAAATGCCAAATCAAAATGTTCGAATGGATCCTGCAGTATCTAATATAAGCCCCTAGTAAACATGTGGCTGGCTTTGCCAGGTTAATGCCTTGGTTTGTGTTTTTACTTGGCCTTTAACGTCCATGTATGCAACATTCGACAACACCACATGTTGATGCTTGCAAGAATGGATGTGATTTGCTTTTCTACTTATTTTTGTTGTTGAAATTGTCAAAGAAAGAAATGAAAAATCAAGTTGTGTTTCCAGCATTGGTCGGGTGCTATCAGGCTAGATGTGCAAGTGCTATAGAGAAGAGATATTTTGCTCAGCCATGGCTCGAGCTGTGCAAATCTGAGCAAAATCGTGAAACATTAGAGGTTTCCTGGAATCAGCTAAGGGCCCAAACTCGATGCCAGCATGGAAAACATCGAGCCAAATACCTAATTCGGCATGTACAGGCTTTTTTAAGTCAGGTCTGGAACTGTGTTCCAGGTGTTGTTCATCTGCAGGTTCGGCAAGATTCGAACTTTTGGGTTCCGGTTTGGTGGGTTGGGGAGGGGAGGGTGGATTTGCTCTGGTGGACATTCTCTCCCTTCGCTTTATAACTTTTTGTAGATAATAAAGGCTCAAGTCCTTCCAAAAAAAAAAAATTACGTTGTTTTGTAACAAAGTTGAGACAAACTGCGACTATTTCAATCTCTACTTTATTTAAAAGATGCTCTAGAAGCTTTTGACAAATTCTAGAGATTTTTGACAAATTCTACTTTTGAAAGGGCTCTAGAGGCTTTTGATAAATTCTGTGAAAAGAGCGGCTAGCGGCTGAATCACCAAAACCACCGGTTGAGAAATAGGTCGTGCTCCTTTTTATGGGAAGACAAACAGGGGTCTAGTCGCCAGAGCCCTTAATCGAAGCCTCCAGAACCTCTAGAACCTCTAATCAATGCCTCTAAAAGAAGCCGCATGATGGAATCTTTGCAGCAGCTTCTAGAAACAGTTGCATTCTTCTAAAAAATTTTGATGCTTACACGTGTGCAATTTAAACATAAAAAATATCTTAACCTAAAATTAACCTACCCACGTTATCGACCTCATTAATTATATGTTAGAGATATGTGAATGATTTCCAAGTTGATTTTTCACATACGTGATTATTATGACAACTCTAATGGGTTCATAACTCTAATGGGTTGATAAAAAAAAATCTAAAAAAACATGAGCCACAGAACAAGCCATAGACCTCGCAATTAAATTTGTGAGCCGTACATGTGTCATTGAATGAACTCAAAGAGCAAGGTGTGTTGTACACATGCAAGTTGCCAACAAAAGCAACATTTGTAAGATCCAATCATAATCTAGATTCAGTAGGCAACATTTATAAGATGCAATCATAATCCAGATTCAATAGACAATATATACATAAACATTGCTTAACCAACAAGCAACATCGAAGCAACATCTGCAACATCCATTCTGCAACATCCATTCATAACTCAGATTCCACAGACAATAGTATTTGTTATAGCCTCTTAGCTATAAACCAGCCTATTCATAATTTAGGTGCCATTGACAGTGTGTAAATTTGAAAGGGGAAATTTGAATTTAGAAATTTGGCGTTCGGTGATTTCAAATTTCAAATTTAGAGCCGTTAACGGGATCCGTATACGTTCATTTAAATTAAACTAAATTAAAAGTATTTAATTAACATCTTTAGGGAATGAGGGTGACATATATCTAGCTGTACACCCATCTATGTAGCAAATTAGCCACGTATTTAGCCACGTATTTTGCGCCCGCGAATTTAAATTCTATGACCTCTAACTCAATTTGGTCTAAATGTTATATGTTGTAATTAACAATAGTTCTATATGGGGGGTGACCAAAAAGGTACGGAAACGTCGGATAAAGGATACATACGGGGGAGACATGATAAAATACGGGCGAACACGAGAATATATAATGTCATGAATTACAACATGGGAAACTAACGTCTATTAATGGGGCCATAGTAGTAGTAATTATTACGGTAACCAGCTCTATAGGGTAGGGTAATAAGGTACTAAGGTAATAATAATTATTACTATAACTTACGAGAGGACATCGTACGGACGTCAGGATAACAGGTAGGGGACAGATGGCAGCACACGCATACGAAAACATAGGGAAGACAAGATAAGACAAGACTAGTAATAAAGATAGACGGCCATAATAAAGAAGCGGGAATATGGAAAGATTTCGTAACCCTAAGTAGTATATTAAGAAGAGGGTGAGTAGTGAAGTCCCGTTCCCAAGCTATCCGAGCGTTCGAAGCCCGCGTTGCCATTGAATTCTCCGAGTTCTCCGAGTTCTGCTCTCCGATTACAGTAAGGCGCCCGAACCAGCAGCGCGATCAAGCCCCGGAACTCTTCATGGATAAGGGGAAAAGGATTGTCAGGGGAGAAGAAGATGGGGATAGGAAGGATAGGAAGCGGCCGAGATCAGGAGTACCTGGGAATCTCACTGTGCCATACAATCTGGACCTTGAAGACTTGAATCCGTGGTGCATCTGCGACCCGGAGTGCCTCTGCCTTGATAAAGGTTTGAGATCGTGCATTAACTGTGGGCGCGTTCACTGCTTGCACTGCGACCGAATCCACCATGCACAAGGGATGAAGGATTCAGGGTATAGCCTTCAACTTTTGGATGTTCTGGGGGTTCTTTCCGACAAGAATGACACAGTCCGAAGACAGGATCTAGATCGGGTAATGCAGTGCTTCAATAGACTGCAGATGTATGGAGCCATACAAAAAGAAAAGAGGTATCAGCATAGCCTTATGATTGCATCTTTTGTGCCGAAAAAAACCCTGTAGATTTTCTATGTCAAGCGTACATGCACAGGAACCTGGAAAAGGTGACCAAGATCGGGGAGACATCAACGGAAAAGAAACAGAAGAAGTAAAAAGGATAAGGAATGATGCAGCAAGGAGGAGGCGGGAAGAAAGGGAGATGGAAGATGCCCGTGGGGGATAAGCTCAGACGTAGTCTTAACATCTTTTTGTTTTAACACCTTTTTGTTTTTCTAATAGTTATATGATCATCTGCTGTTTTAAATCAGTTATCTTTAGCTCTTGCTTTAAGTACAATCTCGGTCAACAGAATGGGTAGTATGTAGCAGCCCTCGGCTGATCAGGAAGAAAGGAGACATGTAAACTGAGGGAAGGGCATGCATTAAGCATAGCTGAATGCTTGAAAATGTTATCAACGATGTATAGACACATATGTATTATCTCTGTTAAGAGAATTTTTGAATGAAGAAAATCTGAAGTAATATCTGTCGCTGGTAAAAATAGCTTCATCGTGTATTCTTAAAAAGTGCCTTAGTGATGAATTGATTCCGATCCAGTATTATATCCCACGGAGACAATGCACGAATATATATGGGGGAATTACGGAAATTATGGGAAATCATGGATTCTAACATAATAAAGACTGTCGAAGGAGTATTGAGGGATGAGAGAGTATAATACTGACAAGATACACCAAGCGGATATATAAACAAGGTAGGAAAGCATCTCAGGCGACGCCGGGTTACATTGGGCAATAGAACAGAAAAGATGACATGCAAAAGTTAGAGAAAATGGACCATATTGTGAGAGATATCGACTCAGAACGAAAAGGGTGGCGAACACGTCAAAAACAAGGGAAACACAAGATGAGGGGCGACAGATAAGTGACAGGTGGGCAAGGGACAAGAATAATATGAATTGCAGAACAAGCTTCTTAAGGGTACAAGTAAGGCGGGACCGTTGAAAGTACACACAGAGAACAAAAAGAAATACAGAGTAAAAGGCGGACGGGGCAAGATACGGGACAGAGAGGCTATGCCTCCGCCGTACACCAGGATAGCGAGGGCTAGACCCACCAACTGGTAACCCGAACCACCAAAGACTCGTTAGCACCTGGAAAACGGCATATGACTTATTCAGCGGGGTATGAAGAATACCTCATTTACCGATTTCTGTCAACACTGAGTAAAAGGTGGACGGGGGCAAGTTACGGGACAGTGAGGCCAAGCCTCCGCCGCACACCAGGATAGCGAGGGCTGGACCCACCAACTGGTAACCCGGACCACTAAAAACTCACTCACTATAATATCTGTGAACAACATATGACTTCTAGCGAGGTATGAAGAATACCTCAGATGACGAAATTATCGACACTATGGATTGGGAAATTATGGACAGGGGGGTTCTACCCCTCGCCATAGGCCGGGGAGCCTTTGGCCCCCTCCGGGTTCCATGATTCCAGCCCACCGTAATGACACATGCACGTAAATACAGTAAATACGTAACTACAAAGATGCGTAAACACATTGGTACGGTTCGTGGAAGCGGACCGAAATACCAACGTAATCAATACAGTCAGGCATCCACCCAGCTAATCAGCCTCGAAAGACCCAAAAGGATCAACCTTGGGCAACAGACGAAGGGAGTTGAATAACAATAAAAAGAGACGGGCGGAATTAATTATGGCCTTTTGAATTTTGAATTTCGAAATTCAAATTAGAACGGTAATTATGAATAAAAATACCGTTTAGAAGCAGGAAATATATAGTCTTAGGGAGAGACAACGGCTATCTTACAAGTGAGAGTCTAGCACGAGCGCACTGCCTAGAGCCACCACAGAGTTTTTCCTCACAGAGCTCTCTTGCAAACGAGAGCTATGGCCGATAATATCAATATCAACAGCAGCCAGCAGAGGAGATCGGATGCGACAAGAGCCCCAGTGAGCCAACAGGACCTTAGGGACTTCCTGGCACAGATGGATAAGCGGCTAGAATCAAAGATCCCGAACCTGGATGCTCTCAATGCACTGGCTGAAACGTGCAACAGCAACAAGATAGCCATCACTAGCATGGACGTGAGAGTAGGAGGGATGGAGAAGTTGAACGAGGAAATCACAATGAATGGACGAGATCAAGAAGAGAAAGTAAAGATCTTGCAAAGGTTGGTTGAATTAGAGAAATCAAATGTTGAGCTGGATGCATGGGAGTCATTTGATAGGATAAAGCCACATTTAATGGAATATGAGGAGCAAAATAAAATTAAGCATGATGTTAGGCTAATTGGGATAGCAGAGAGGCCTAACGAGGATATATATCGAAGTTACGCAGAAGTGATAGACGATGTTCAAGGAACACAGGGGCGTCATCGTCAAAGCCCTCCGATCAGGCCAATGGAGGGGGAGATCGAGGCACATAAACTTGACATTGAGAGACATGGCAACCAAGGAAAGGATCCTGCGGATGGGATCCAGATTGAGAAATGGAATCAAAGTACAGGAGTCCTTAACGCGGTGATGCGTAGACAGGGGCTACATTGGGGAATTGGCCAAAGCCAGGGAGCTGAACCAAGCAGGGATACAGACGGGAGTCAAGAATGGCAAGGTCTACATACACAAGAGGGTAAGAGAGCAAGTGACTCAACCGCAAGAACAGACAGCTGGGTTGCAGGGGATAGCAAAAATCAACCCGAAGGTAAAAGGAAAATATACACCCTCAAGTCTATACAACAGGGCTGGAGAACAGATTCTTGGGGAAGCAACCGAGAGTGATCACCAGAGAAGGGAACCGGAACAGAGCAACAGGAAGAAGCGGAAGAGGGGAAACGTAAGAGCGAAAGCAACACAAGGTGGTTCGGAGGGCCAAGCCCCACAATGAAAACCAGTGGGAAGACCAAGGAGAATGTGCAATGGCACGTAAAACATGGAGACCCGAAGGAGCAACCTCGGGAAAAGACGCCGGGCATTATGGTAATCGAACTGCACGGTACCCATGGGATGATGGAGAAAGACTAGAAGGTGCCCAATGGCCTGCGACATAATATGCCCCCGACGGAGACATGGGAAGGCCGCCAGAGGAGGAAGGATACGGTTATTCACATCTTTGGAAAGACGGGGATTTCAAGATAGGGAGGGGGAGTGCAGGTCTGGCTTGTTATATAAAGAATAGTGTAGCTAACAATGCATGTATGTTACATTCAGATATCAATAAAAGATATATGGTCTTGAATATCCAATTGAAAAACAAACAAGAGGTAGTTCTGATAATTACATATTACCCGCCAAACAGTGATAAGCTAGAATTGCTGGAACTGGGAGAAAATATAACGAAATGGAAGGAGCAGGGACCAATGATTATAGTAGGAGATCTAAATGCCAGAACCAGACAGGAACAGGCACAAAGCACACACACGGACGAGAAGGATGGTCAGATAGTGTACACGGCAAAGACACAGGAATGGCAGAGGGATACAGAAGATAAGACAGAGGTCAATGCTAGAGGTGAATTATTGTTGGAAGTCTGCACGGCAGGGGATGATCATAGCTAATGGCGTGAAAAATGGAGGGATCGGAGGTTTTACGAGCCAAACACACATGGTAAGAGCATAGTGGATTATATAATTCTGAACGACCAAGCAGCGGAAAAGATAGAAGGGTTGATGCTACAAGAATGGCCGACTGGGAAAAGGGAAAGCCATAGACCGATTAAATTAACAATCGATCGATAGGAAGCCACAAAAGATAGCCTGTAAAGAAAGGATGATAAGAAAAGGCGGGGGTGAGGATTCAATTCCGGGAGAAATACGCGTAAACCTTCATCCAAATGATCAAGGAGGAAATGGGAACATGGGATTGGGGAAAACACAATGCGAATGATAATGGAAACACCCTCAATGACATCATGGTAAGGGTAGCAAGTGTTTGGGAAAAGGATCAAAATTAGGGAAAACAGGGGCATTGAGCTTCAAGATGGTATGATGACGAGTGTAGAGAACACAAGAGGAAAAACAAGAAGACACTGGGGAAAGGAGACATACGGGAAGAAAAGGCAAAGATACATAAGATTACTAAAGAAGAAAAGATACAATAAACACGCTACAAAGACCAATGGTATATGGGAAAATTCTTTAAAAAAAACAGCCGAAGATTTTGGAGGGGACTCAAAACAAAGGAGGGAGCAAAGAATATGAAAGCAAGGAATGAACAAGATGACATTGGAACCGAGAGATGGGAGAGTTACCTGGACAAATTATACAAGACGGGGGCACCTCCGGTACCAATACCAATACAGCATGACCCGGCGCAAAATGGTTTGGAAAGGTACTGGATAACAAACTAAAGAAATGGGCAGAAGAAGGAAATATGAGAGCACAAGGACAAGCAGGGTTCAGACTGGAGCACTCAACCACATACCATCTCGTGACTCTTCGGATAGTAATAGAGCATAACAAAGTGCAGGGAAGGAAAATAATCTGTTGCTTTGTAGATTTCAGAAAAGCATTTGATACAGTCCGGAGAGAGAAGCTGTTAAAAAGACTGATGGACATGCAAGCCCCGATAAATATGGTAGGATCGATCGCAAGACTATACCACAAGGTGTATGCTAAGATGGAAAAGGAAGGACAGCCGATAATCTGTGACACCAGTGTAAAGCAGGGCTGTCCGTTATCCCCAACTCTGTTTGGTATATACATAGAGGGATACATAGCAGAACAGCAAGGGGACGAGTATGCCCCCACACTAGGAGACACGAAGGTATCGATAATGCTATATGCGGATGATCTCAGTATGATGGCAACAAAAAACAAAGGGATGCCTGATTACTCAAAATTCTAGAACAATTTTGTGAGGAGGCAGGTCGGACCAGTGAATCTAGCAAAACTAAGATAGTCATCTTTGGACATAAGAACGAGGCATAAACCTTTCGAGATATAAAGAAAAGAGATAGAGGAAGCAATGAGAATCTGGATATCTAGGTTATGATGCACATGGCACAGGAAATGGGCCAAAGGATCTAACGCCTTGATTCAATCAGCTATAGGAAGCTACTTTAACATGAAAAACTTCTCAGAATGTAGTAGAATAACCGATTGGGACATCAAATGTTACCTATTTAGTGCGGCGGTAGCCACCTTTCGGTTAATGCCGGAGCGAAGCATGGGGACCAGGTTAACAGAAAAGAAATTGGGAAAAGCGGGGAGGGATTCTTAGGCAATGGCAATGCATTGAAATTCGGGGGGTAAGGACAAACACGCCCCGACAATCATGGTCCTCGAAACAAGGGCAAAACCGATGGAGGTGAGAGCATGGGAGAGAACCATAAGGTACACCTTTCGAGAGACAATGCGAGGGACATACAAGGGAAACTATCCCAAACATTGCAATCACCGAATAAAGCAAAATCACACATCCTCGAAAGCCTTTGGATGGTTTAAAGAGGTGGCAACATGGACCGAGCGAGATGGGATTAAACACCCGAAGTTACCTAATAGAAGAGGGCGATGGAATGAGGAGTGGCGGGACATAGCGACAAAGAGCATGGCTGCAAAGACACACAGGACCCAAGACAGGCCGGGCTCGTACAAGTTTTTAACCCGGAACAACAAATAGGACACGGATATACAGGGATAACATATTGGGGAAAAAAGCGAAGGGACATCCCGGTCGATTCGGGATGGGAAGTCATGATCTAAGAATCGAAAAAGGCGGTGGAGAGGGATGGACAAGGAGGACGGGGATATGCGAAGAATGGGCGGGGGGAGAATAGAGGATGAGAATCATATGATTAATGATTGTCCGATCACGGAGATATCGAGGGGACGATCTGTAAATATAAGGTGGGGGGGAACCGGTCACGTAGCCCGATGGCGATATGCGATGAGAATCATTACGGGATGTGGCACGCGTGATCAAAAAGAATGACGCAACCATGACCGAGAAGTACACAATGAAAGAGGGCTTGTAATATGATCCGTACAAAACGGGTCATATAGCCTCACACAAATTCGCCTAAAAGCTGATTGATAAACGACGATCATCAGCTTGCGGCCAAGAAGCGAGGTAAAGCGGGATGCGGATTAAAAGAAAAAGTCAGCCGAGGAAAAGGCTACATTATAACAGTGATGATGTGCTAGTAGCACCCTTTTAGGGGAGCTTCGCCCATGCTACACAAGTCCAGGGGCCTTACGGCACAAGGGACATTAATGTATTCTATTCTATAATGTAAAAAGAAGTATCAAACATGAGAGCGAGAAAAAGGAAGCTTTGGAAGGCTTTCCCTTCGACTAGTGCAACATCCTTCTTCTTGCGGATTGACCCATTGATCCTAGGTCATCAGCCCTAAATACAATTACTAAATAATATGGCATATATCTTGTTCTTTGTATTTATCATACATGGTGATTGTTGTACTTATTGGACATACTTAATTGTTGTGCGTGTAAACCGCACAAAAAGGATGCCATTACATTAATGAAAGAAGGGACCGCATACCATAAGATATTCATTGATAATACAACCTTGAAATTTTCTATAATGAATGAAATCTAGAGAACATTACCAAGGAATCGAAACTTCATGAACATTTTGAATATGGTGATGTATCAAAAAACACCATCTTTTAATTTTTCCCTTGAATCGAGCTCGGGGTGTTTCATTATGATGAGCATTGATCAAAACATTGACATTGGCTTTTAGGATAAGAAATACCTATCTACTACTTTGGGATGACTTTCTCCAATTTTGGAGCCTTGAGTTCAAACTCCCAATGGTTCTCGATTGCTGTAGGAAAGCTTTATCCAAAAAAACTATAATAAACGTTAATGAAGGATGTAAAATTAAGCAGGTGGCATTCTAAACATCCTCAAAGCATACCCAAAGTTTCTAGCAGAGGCCAAATTGGTTCATGACATGTTTAGATTGCTTGTCTGGGTTTGATTCATCAGTTATATTCCAACATCAATTATCTAATAGGTGATCGAAGAGCGTCGTAAATATTGATCTGGAAATGAGCCTCGCACTAGGGATTGACAGAAAGCAGTATGGAAATGGGTATGTGATAAGCTACTCCATCCCAAAGTATATGTTTTATGGTGGCAAGTTATTCATCGTTGTCTGCGCGTTAATATTCTGGTGCACAGATTTTGTCCAGAGGTATCTGCACTTTGTCCCTTATGTGCACAGAGGGACGAGCCAATTGAGCATTGCTTCTTCCTATGTAGACATGTCAGGCATTGTGTGTGGCTTCAAGGCCTTTTTCATTGCAATTTGAATAACCAGCAGGTGTTATTAGCAGTCTATCCAAGTGGATGGGAAAATTTGGCAAAAGGGCGTTTCATTTGGCTTCTGCATGGATCATCTGGTCCATTTGGAAAAGAAGGAATCTACTAATATTCAAAGGTCTTGCTTGTTCAGATGCATAGGTCCTTCGTGAGATTTTACTTCCTCCTCATACTGTTTAGATGTTATATTTGAGTGGGGTGGATTTGCTCTGGTGGACATTCTCTCCACTGAGTTTTTAGTCCCCATTGTACTTTATAACTTTTTGTAGATAATAAAGGCTCAAGTCCTTCCAAAAAAAAAAAATTACGTTGTTTTGTAACAAAGTTGAGACAACTGCGACTATTTCAATCTCTACTTTACGAAAAGATGCTCTAGAAGCTTTTGACAAATTCTAGAGATTTTTGACAAATTCTACTTTTGAAAGGGCTCTAGAGGCTTTTGATAAATTCTGTGAAAAGAGCGGCTAGCGGCTGAATCACCAAAACCACCGGTTGAGAAATAGGTCGTGCTCCTTTTTATGGGAAGACAAACAGGGGTCTAGTCGCCAGAGCCCTTAATCGAAGCCTCCAGAACCTCTAGAACCTCTAATCAATGCCTCTAAAAGAAGCCGCATGATGGAATCTTTGCAGCAGCTTCTAGAAACAGTTGCATTCTTCTAAAAAAATTTGATGCTTACACGTGTGCAATTTAAACATAGAAAATATCTTAACCTAAAATTAACCTACCCACATTATCGACCTCATTAATTATATGTTAGAGATATGTGAATGATTTTCAAGTCGATTTTTCACATACGTGATTATTATGACAACTCTAATGGTTCATAACTCTAATGGGTTGATAAAAAAAAATCTAAAAAAACATGAGCCACAGAACAAGCCATAGACCTCGCAATTAAATTTGTGAGCCGTACATGTGTCATTGAATGAACTCAAAGAGCAAGGTGTGTTGTACACATGCAAGTTGCCAACAAAAGCAACATTTGTAAGATCCAATCATAATCTAGATTCAGTAGGCAACATTTGTAAGATGCAATCATAATCCAGATTCAATAGACAATATATACATAAACATTGCTTAACCAACAAGCAACATCGAAGCAACATCTGCAACATCCATTCTGCAACATCCATTCATAACTCAGATTCCACAGACAATAGTATTTGTTATAGCCTCTTAGCTATAAACCAGCCTATTCATAATTTAGGTGCCATTGACAGTGTGTAAACACGACTGGAAAGCATTCTTATAAGCGTATAGCCCAAGGTAGCAATCCTGTGCTTCCTGCCATGATGAAAGCGGCGTGCATGAAGAAGGATGTTTTGCCTCTGCAATACAACACAATTTCTTCATTTCTGTTTGTCTTTGCCTCTTTTTTTTCTGCTTCCCATCCTGCTCCAAAATCTTCAGAGCACCATCTGGCTCAAGCCCGCGTCTCCTTCCAACAGCAAGAATAAATCAGTGCAATTGTGATGTAACCATTAACATACTTCAATGTATGAAAAGACAAGAAAAAGACAGAAACAAACGAAGGATCAGAAAGAGCACAAAACTTCTGATCCACTCCTCCAGGCAAGTCCCTCAAACTCGTCTGAGAACAAAACTGCAGGGAAGCATGAATCGTGAGATATACTCTGTAGCATGAATTCCAATTGCCCTATTGTTCAACACAGGCATAGATATGGATATGCTTGGAGTAATAGCAGTACTTGGGCTACAGGGATTCATGCACAAAACTAACAAGCAAAAACTGGACGCATAGAGGTTGTATTGATGATCCCGCTCTCTGCCATCGCTATACTTATTCTGCAGAACTAAACATATAAAAACACCCCTCGAATCCGGATTTGCCATCCCGCTCCACCAAATCTAGAAACCATGTGCAGATCGGGCTCCGCATCTCCACGCAGCTGGGAAGGGGCCTGCTTCCATCGCCTACGTTCTAGGTTGTTAACAAATGGAGGGCTAAAAAAACACCACCACAACCATTGGAAAGAAAACGTACGGCCACGACCTTTTTGGAATTCCAAAATTAAAACCATGAGCCAGAAACAATTGCAAAACTCTAATGGATCGTGACAAAAGTTTAAAACACATAAGTCTTAGATGAGAGTATGCTACAACATTCTTACTAGTTGACATCCTTAGTGGACGTTGTAGCATCCTTTTCACATTGATATTCATAACCAGGGTTATTTGGTCACTCATTATTTTTGCTCACTTGTTATTGTTCACTTGGGATCATTGGATCTCAAGATGATGCCAAGAATATCCTATATCAGAGGATATGTAATTTCCACCTCATACCCATGTATAAGAAAGTGCTCCCCATACGGTATACATGGAAAACAAGACGCTAACGCACCAGGGGGTTGCCCGTTGGCATTGGACCCTTTGGGCCCTTGCGGATGGCAACAATGTTCCTATTCTTCAACTTCAACTTGCTTTAAACATATTGATATAAGGTTTGCATGGTTAGAGAAGCATGGGTAAGTCAACAATCATAAACACCTAGTAGGGCTCACAATATGGAATAAGCAATGAGTATGTCTACAGCTTATAGTCTTGTTATAAACACATGTTGGTGGACAGTTTGTCCCCCTGGGGCGTCTTCACGTGATAGGTACAAGGGCATAAAGCACCATTGCCAACGTTGATGAGTAGATCTTGAAATTTGTGGAGTAAAAAACATGTACCAAAAATGGGATTTGAATCGTTAATGGGTTTTCTATCATAATAGCAGTAGTGCATTTTATGGGGTCTGAACCCATTGTAACCTAGTAGTGAAGGTGGCTACATATGGTGCGAGGAACAAATTAAAATCACGCAATACCCGTAGCTTGCAAATGGTTCTGCTTTGGTCGTCATCGTTTTATGCCTTAGTTTCATATAGGAACAAGAAACATTCCTCTTCGTTCAGGAAAAAGCGACACTCTAATTGTGGCTTTGGATGGGTGTACGCTTACGCTTTGCTAAAGAAGGGCTATTTACGTTGAAAAAAAAAATTGAAAACCACATTACACTATTAAAAGCTAATCCAGAGGGTCTTTTGCGAACCTTATGATTTGGACAAAGGGAAAATATCTCGAATTGTAGGAACAAATTTGTAACTTACACACATCATCTGTTTGCTGACATTTGAACATTTCTCTCGGGAATCCTTTGTACCCCTGGCACTTATAAGTACTTGGTATGGCAAAATATCCTATAAACACAGAGCAACTTTTTATTGTTTTTACTTCTTTAGATTTTGTCAAACTTATTCCATACTATTGTTTGACTTTCAGGATTAGGCTTTGGTTGGCATCATACAACCTTTTTCAATCAAGGACTAAATAGAATATTCTCAGATTTTCCTGGTACATGAACTACACTAGTCTCGCCTGTAGGTTGATATTTATCTGTAGTTGCATATACATGCATGGGCTCCTGAACCATGTCTCCAATGGTAATTGCTCGAGCATACATGGGTTGTTTGCCTTGGTTGTCCTTTGAAGTATTTCCACCCGCGAATTGGATATTCCATAAACAGTCTTGCGTTCTTATAGCTTCTGGGGACAATCCCTTATTTGATGACCCACTTGCTGGCAATGGAAACACCTGCATTCTCAAAACAATTTCCCCCTTAACTTTTTTGCTTCAGATTGATTTTTGCGTCAGGTACATGCTTATAAATATTGTAATGCTTGACTACAGAAATTTATATTTGTTATAGTGTATTACCCACCTCAATGTGACAAACTGGAACTGCTAAGCATGGGAGAAATCGTCATGAAACACAGAGATAAAGGACCGTTGATCATAGTAGGAGATATCAATGCAAGGACGGGCGAGAACGAGCCAAAGCTTGGGGATAGACAAGGAGAGTGGACTGGTGGACACATGCCTGGGAAGGGGAAGAAATGGCAAAGGACTGGCAGATTTAAAATGGAGGTGACAGCGAGAGGAGAAACACTGATAGAGGTATGCCTGACCCACGATCTGATTATATGCAATGGCCTAAGAAGATGGGAAGCCTCGGGCCGGTTCCACAAGTACAAATGCTCACGGGAGCAGCATAGTAGACTATGTGATGGCAAATGAGGAAGCAATAAGGGAAATCGGAAAGATGGAGTTAGGAGAATGGCCGGTAGGGGGAAGGGAGGGTCACAGACCCATCATACTCAAGATAAATGCGACAAGGGATAGGACAGAAGACAGGCAAAGAAGAGGTAAACAGACCAAATTGACAGTCAAATTCAGAGAAAAAAGAGTGGAAGCATTCATGAACACGGTAAAAAAGAAAATGAGAGATAAAGAATGGGGAGAGGAAATGAAGGACAGAGGGAATGACATCAATGACATCTTGGAAGAGGCAGCAAAAACAGCATTCGAGAGAAAAGAAAGAGGAAGAAGGGCTCTAGCTTTTCGAAGGTCAGTATGGTTTGACGAGGCATGCATGGAACAAAGAAGAAAAGTCAAACAGGCAAAAGGAACTGAGACATACCAAGAGGAGCGGAACAAATATGTTAAGATACTGAAAAGAAAGAAAGTTCAGGACCTGAAAACCCACCAATGGGGACTAGCCGAAGACTTGAAAATACGGCCTAAGGAATTCTGGAACAATATGAAAAAAGGCTCAAAAACGAAAGCAGGTACAGCAGCAGGAGAAGAGGGGGGAGGAATGGAAATAGAAATAGACTGGACAAGATACCTGGAATGTCTATACAAAACAGGGGCTGCACCAATACTGGCTCCAGAAGGTAGACACAAACCTTCCTTCTCCAAGGAAGAGGTGACATGGGCACTAAACAAGATGGCAAACAATAAGGCACCGAATCTGTATGGGCTAACAGCGGAGATGTTGAAATGCGTAGGAATACAATAACAGAAATATTCAATGAGGTAGTACACTCAGGCCTACCAGAAAGATGGCAGTTTAATAAAGTAATTCCGCTACATAAAGGAGGAAACAAAGAAGAACCAAGTAATTACAGGACCATCATGGTCAGTTCAGTATTCGCGAAATGGTTCGGGAAAACATTGGATCAGAAATTGAAAATCCGGGCGTAAAGCTTGGGAAACTTCGAGCCGTGGCAAAGGCCTGGTTTTCGGCGGAGTACTCGACTACGGACCATCTGGTGACCCTAAGGATAATAATAGAACAGGCAAAGGAGAGTAACAAGAAGATCATATGCTGCTTCGTGGACTTTAAAAAAGCCTTCGACACAGTACCCAGAGACAAACTCCTACTCAGACTAATAAGACTAAGAGCACCAGAAGGGTTAGTATGATCAATTGCAAGGCTATACCAAAAGGTATATGCCAGGATAGAGGGGGGAGGGGAAGCCATAGACTGCGACACATGAGTAAAGCAAGGATGTCCACTATCACCCACACTTTTTGGGATATACATAGATGCGCTACAGGAATTTTTCAAGGAAAGAGAGGGAGACAGGGAAGCACCAATGATAGGGAAAACAAAAATCCCAATAATGCTATATGCGGATGACTTAGGTATGATGGCGACCAAAGCCAAAGGAATGCCGCGAATGCTAGAGATACTAGAAGAGTTCGCTTGGAGAGAGGGATTGTGATCAACTTGAGCAAAACAAAAATAGTGACCGCCGGTACAAAGACAAAACACAAGCCCCTTTAAATACAAGGGAGAAGAGCTAGAGGAAACCAAGGTGGTATTGTGTACTTGGGATATGATACACATGGTGGGGGGAAGTGGTCAAAAGGGGCAGACAACAGATTCCAAGCGGCAATAGGTAATTATTACATCATGATGAATTATTGTAACAACAGGATCACCAACTGGAAAATCAAAACATACCTATTTAGCACAATAATAGCAGCAACACAGCTGTACGGATGTGAAACGTGAGGGCCAGGTCTGTCAGAGAAGAAATGGGAAAAACAGGAAGGCATACTGAGGCAATGGCACGGACAGGAATTCCAGATTAAGGCAGGTACATCATTAGCAACAATCATATATCCCATCGATCCGAGACATCGGATCGCCATTCTAGAATGGGACGAGCATGCATGTTTTGCATGCATGCGGGCGGCGCATGCTCGTTCTGGTTGGGAGTTCGCTATTTTAGGCGCGTTTCTGCTTCGACTTCTCATCGGCGCTTCCTCTTCTCTCTCAAGATCTTATTCTCTTTGAATTGTTTCGAGGCGGGGAGGGGCTTCTTCTGCTGGTTTGGCTAATTTGGCGTTTCATTTCATCTTTGTCCTTTTCGGCCTTGACCTTCATCCTGTGACCTTCGTCCTCGATTCTAGTTTGTTAAGGAAGTTCTTTGGTATTCGGGCGGTTTGTTGGTTCCATGCGAGTCCCATTCTAGAATGAAACAGGGGAAAAACCAATGGAAGTTAGAGCATGGGAAAGAACAATCAGGTACCTAATAAAAGACAACAGTTATGGGAAAGAGGACAAACTATCGTCACTGGCAATAGATGAATCAGCAAAGCAACACATAGTAACAGGCAAGGGATGGTTTAATGAAGTGGTGAAGTGGACAGCAAGCATGGGGATGCAACTAAGCCATATTATACAGGCAGATGGATGGGACGAAGAATGGACAAGCAGGGCAATGAGAAGCTGGCTAACGCGACACACAGGACCTAAAACAGACTGGCTATTGGGAGCCTTTAATCCAGGGGGACAGATAGGACATATCACATACAAAAGCAACATGTTGAGTAGGAGCAGCAAGAGGGACGCTGGCTAGGTTCGTAATGGGGAGCCACGACCTTGAGTGAGAAAGATAGATGGAGAAAAATAGATAGAGCTGAACGAATATGTCGACTATGTGATTGGGGAAAAATAGAAGACGAAGCACATATGGTCAAGGAATGCCCGGCCTACACGACACATAAGGTCCAAATTTAACAAGGTCGTGGGATCTCCCACTCCCAAAGACCGATGGACAAAGAAGAGACACTCTCAGATGTAGCTTAAAGCTATAAAAGAGATGATAATAAGACACCGGAGGGTGCACAAAGAGAGAGAGCTAATACTCTGAGAAGCACTAATGAGGCGAATCAGAGGGGCCCACAAAGTACAGTTCAAAACTGTTCATAATGATGCATTGTGTATGGCCAAGAAGCCAGCTATAAGCACGATGCGGGTATTATAAAGAACAAGAGAAGCCCGATAGATGGCTACATAAACCTATGCGTCTGTTTGCTGGCAGCACCCTTTTGGGAGATCGCAGGATGCTACACAAGTCCGGGGGCCTCGCGGCCTGAGGGACGTTAATGTATATTCTATATTCTTTTCCTAGCCTTTGACATTTTTCGAAGTCAAACTGTCCACAAGTCTTTGTCGACGATTATCAAATTGGCTCCAATTTAAATCATCATTTGTACGCTTCTTCCATGTTGTATTCATTACATCCTCCTTATATTTGGCAACCCTCATTGCTTCCCCCAAATTGGATTGTACAGTACTTCCAATTAAAACGAATAGCTCTGACTTCAAATTCTTGATATACTTACCTGCTAATTGCTCTGCCTCAAATGGAGCTCCATGAGGTTGCAACTGTTGAAACTTTACTGTATGGTCTTCAAATGATTAATTGTAACGAATTCAAGAAATCGTGCATCTTTTGCCAATTTGCATCCCACATGCAAGTAATGCAACTGGAAAGCTTTTCGAAAAACAACCAAATCCATGTCTCCAAAAAACAGTTTTAATGTCTTCTTATAGTCGTCCCATCAAATCTTGGCGAAACTAGTGAGCAATAAGTCCGCAATGACAGCTTTTTGCTTCACAGGTGCCTTCTTCACACTGAAATTGAATTCAGTATTTCAGAGCCATGCAGCCGCACCGTCACCTGTAGCATCCTTTCCTGCGAAACTTTCCTGCTTGATAACAGAGTTGTGTTGCTAAGATGTTTAACAGTAGGCATTTGGTTTTGGAGCAAACCCAACTGTTGCTGAACTCTTTGCAATATTTGGCCTAGCCTAACATCTGTACCGTAGCGTTTTCATCTCCTCCTTTCATGATAATCTACAAATCACTTTTAGTAAGTTTATTAGATTTCTAACAAACAATCAGGATACGTCCTTAATAAGTTAGGAATCAGAACATAATTCAAGTCCAAGTATTTTCAATAAAAACGATTGATTGCCAAGTCTTTTTTTTTTTTTTTTTTTTTTTTTTTTTTTTGAACAGTATCAGAATATTCACGTACAGGACGCTTTTTTTGGACTTGTCTTCAGAGATGTCTAACCTTACCGTTGTGATACATTAGCTTGAGCTGTTCCTAATTTTTGTAAACTCAATTTTAGTAACTAGGTTTGGAACATGTAAACTAAATTCTGAACTATCCCTTCTCCTATTCTTACAAAATCTTGTATAGTTTATCTCCTTCAATCGTAGTTCTGTTATTCTAGTTCATATACTCCCCCTATTTTTCTTCAGATATTTATCGTACTTTAGTATAGATACCGTATTTAATTTGTTTCCCCACCGTTAAAATTTTTTTAAATATGCCTGATCTAAGGTCAAGGGTAAGAATCGTTTACTTTGCCTTCAACCCCCTAGAGGTGTTACAGTCAACATGCAGAAAGTGAACTTTACAACTAGCTTGTATTACTTCAAGCGCCAGACATAATGTTTGGTTGTTTATGCTAGGCCTGCAGTGCCCAGTCTGCATGCATATATGCCTGGCACGAGTATTTCAGAAGCCCGTCATGTATTTTGAGCCATTTACGCTTGGCATGAAGCCCTCTAGACAGTTTTTCATGCCAAGCATGTATGAACATTCAAGCCAACACATTCGCGTCAAGCGTGAATCCTCTTGCAACAAAGCATGAATATTGACATCATGATTTAGATTAAATCTGTTCAAACAAAACATATGTGCAGACTGTGAACTTCACGCCTAGCATGTATTACTTCAAATGTTCGGTTGTTCATGTTAGGCCTGTAGTGCCCAGTCTATATGCATATTTGCAATTTTGAGCCATTCATGTTTGGCATGAAGCCCTCTAGACAGTTTTTCATGTCAACTATGTATGAACATTGAAGACAACACATTCGCGCCAAGCGTGAATGCTCTTACAACAAAGCATGAATGTTGACATTATGATTTAGATTAAATGTTTTCGAACAAAATATATAATTCATACATTGACTTTGCATCTTCTGCAATAGATGCAAGGACAATAGATGCAAGGACTGATGATGCGAGGTTGCAATGACTGTTATATTGAAGAGGTTCTGCACATGCCAAGCGTGCACATGCCAGAACAAGAGATGCGTGGAGTATAGCATCTTTCAATCGCTTTGGGTATGTAGAGGCCAATGGGAAAATCGGTACGGGCATAAGCGGCAGTATGCAGAGTATGTCGGTACAGTACAATGAGGCTCAAATTTGTCTCAATTTTGATTGAGACAAAGGCATGCACAAATGGTTCCATCATTAATCATCAAGCTCCGAGGACAGTCAAGATCAAAGAGCGCTACTTCCTCTGCCTTAGAAAGGGTGCATGGTCAAGTCCAGTTTTGGGCCTACTGGACTGGACATGCCTATAACAAGAGGATTAATCTCAGACATACCTAATTCAGTGTTCACAACGAGTGTCATGATCACACCAGAATCTCGTTATAATAGAGAAATGAAGATGGGCTAAGATCTTATGAGTTGAAAGTGAAGTAGTCTGCTCTGTCTGGAAAAAATCGCTCAATCCAACAGGTATGCCTTCAAAGATACCACATTTCCTGCGTGACTTTTTCTCTCTTTATCACATTTTGCATCTCTTTATCACAAATTAGCATGCCTGATATAGATGAGATGCAGCACGCACTTCCTTTCCATTTAATGACAACAGGTTGGCTTACTTTCTATGCGCAGAACTTCCTTTCTTCTATGTAGGTTAACCGGTTGCAAGATTTGTGAATCAATATTATCCATTGTTGTAGGGCTATTTAGATAAGCTTAAATGCAGCAGATCCTCCTTTAGAAGTTGCCATGGAGACTGCCTTGTGCATTGTGCTGACAATGTATACAAGTTTTGCCACTTCACATGCACAAGGTCACAATAAGATCACAAGTTAGAACCCATAAAGGAACCATTTATTCTGGTTAGAACAAAGTACCTAACTTTTGATGCCTGGCCCCTGCAGATAGCCAGTCAAATGCAAAAGTTACAGTCTAACTAGATTTATGCGACTGATGCTTCCAAGTGTCGCTACCTCTGCTACTAATTGCTTCATAACATACATGGTGCTTTCTAGCTTTTTTACTGCCACAGGTTTTCCATCTTTAAGTGTTCCTTCATATACTGCACCAAATCCTCCTGATCCAAGTTTTCTAGGAAACCCCTTTGTAGCTTTTTGCAGATCTTTAAACGAGAACCTTGGAGGCAATCCTGGTAACCCTTTCAACACATCTTCTTCTGCTACAGCTCCTTTCAGTCTCTGTCTCCTTTTCCTAGTTTTGAACCAAATCATCACGCATATTAAAAGTGCCAACAGTGTAGATCCAATTGTAAGACCTAGTACCAGATGATTGTCTGTCTTCGATTCATTTTGAACTTTTAAAAAGGCCAGATTGCTGCTGTTGCCTGATTGATACATTGTTCTTACATCTGCAATGTGATAACAGGAGAGTGTAGACTTTATAAAGAAAGCAGCTTTGCAAGAACAGTTTGAGACACAAGAACTAGTGCAATTTTCCAAATTTTGAGTTCCCTGCAGAGCATTCAGAAAGCTGTTAGAGACATAATTTATCCCTGATATCTTAACCATTGTTTGATAACTGGATGAACAATTTATTAAGCCTCTGTTGCCTGTGCAACCTTGACTTGGAGTACTAATATTTGCCAACTTGCTCTATATCACATTCTATTTTATATGCCCTCGTGATGACACGAACATGAAGCCTATACAACATCAGTGAGTGAACCAACGACCCCTAATCCTTAGACACTAGGTCCAGGTGCAGAGCATTGAGACTCTTAATGTCCATTTAGACTGACTTTTCTATGAGGCAAATGTTTTGTAGATCCTGACCTCGTCCTAATTGCTCCATGACTCAACTTTAGAGATCTACTTGGAAGTCAAATAGGATCTTCAACTTCTTTCTTATCAATGCTAATAGTCAAGGTAAATGAAGAAAATAAGAGAGGATAAGGGAAATGAAGGGAGCTTGAAAGAAGCGAAGCTTAGACAAGTTGAGCTAATCACAATATTTTGAATAAGAGGCACATAGTAATCAATATGAGAACATGTCATCTGAGTTTAGTGTGGTATCCCCTTGAATTTGGAATTTAGAGAAGGGTGAAGAAGCAACCATGGAGGCACACAATGAGCTTACATGGCCAACAGGAGCGCGGGATGATCCATGGAAGGCGCGGAGAGGTGTTATTGAGGGTGATTTTAATCTCTTAATGGAATGGAGAGTTTTAATTGGCAAGATGGGAGAATTGAGAGCAGTTGATGAAGAAAAAAACATGGTTCCTTTGCAGCTTAGCCAGCACATTACTTTCCACTGCCTTCATCCAACTTATTTCATAGTATTATGGATAACAGGAACCCTAATGTTTTGGCTCGCTCCTAAACATATTTCCATGCCTGTAAATTTCATAGATGCCTGATTTACAGTGGCTTCTGCAACATGCGTCACAAGTCTTGCCACCATTCCCACCGGAGCATTCAAACTCTTTGATGCTATTCTAATGATGATCCTTATCATTCTTGGAAGCCAGATTTTCACTTCCCTTTTACCACTCCAGGTCAGGCGCTGTTTGTTCTACCAAAATGCCAGGCAACTTGGGTTCTTCATAGATTTTCGAAGCAAAACAGGCACAAAGAATGAAGATTTGGAAGCAGCAGGATCTTCACCCAGTTGGGCAGTTGTTTACATGTGTCTGCAAGCATCTCCTAATTCTCTAAATGTTTTGAAGGAAACTAATGTAAACCAACAGCACAACAGATCCAACAAAGGATCCTATGACCATAGCCGCTTACCCGTAATCCGTCCCTGGAGCAGACATCAGAAGACGACACGCTTGGAGCCTGAGAGATCTGCCGACCACATCCCCACCCTCCGCCAAGCTCATCTGCAATCTACGCCGTCTAAGTGTATTGAGGGGTCCCTCAAATCCCAAAATTCCACAGCCGTCCACAAGAGATATGCCACAAGATTCTTCAATCGCAACCCTCTAAGCGTCTTGCCCCATACTCCCCAAAAAAAAAAAATACAAAGTTTAGAGCATGGCAGCGTATCAGGTTATGGAAAACAGACTTTCATGTACAAGCTCCACAAAACAAGCTTCATGTACAGGATGATATACAAACTTTGCTACTCAGAAGTGGCCACACAACAACAAGCTTCAAAAAAAAGCTTCACAAACCCGCTCTATATACAAGCCCGCTCTCTATATACAAGCTCTCTACAAGCCCGCTCTATATATACAAGCTCTGTACAGAAGTTAAAACAGCTTTTCCTTCCAGCTCCCTAACAAGAAAATTCTGCAAGCAGCAGATTGTGATCAAAACAGAGCTCGGATTTGAGCATTCCAGTAGGGGTTTGAGCACTAAAATCCAGACCAGATATTTGGGGTGCCTGATTGCGCTATGAAGCCGCGGATTCCTATGCCGGATTTGGACCCCTGCACCCGGATTTGAACACCAAAATTTGGAGCAGCGATTCGGCTTGCTTCAATCTAGCGGGAAAACAATGGATCTGCCCGCTTGCGATGCTCAGCCTTTCTTTCAGCAGAGGAGGAGCAAGATTTGGCCGGCCGCCATGCCCTGGCAACAGACTGCAAGAAATTCTATTCTGTAACCATTGGTACTGAACCCTTTTTTTTTTAAACCCCATCCCCCTTACTCCCCTTATACTTTGCCAACCTTATTAGATGTTCACTTGGTATCCAATCGAAAAATACTGAACAAATCCCTGATTTGAGTTGATTTGCAGAAAGGTGGAGGCAATTGTTCCTTGGCGTCTATGGAGAGGAAAAGAAAGACATTTCTTTAAATCCGTTCTGGTAACCCACGTGGACTGCTCCTTAGATGAATGTTTCCACTATATAACATACACGTATGCAAGCATTCATGACTCCTGTTGTCACCCTATATTGTTGAACAAGTACAAATCCCCGCCAAACTACACTCCAAAGGAATTTGTTATTTCAAGCCACAATTCATTCATTGCATTAACAAGCTGCGCAAGAAATGGCTGGGAAACAAAAGAAGCTTCATCTTATTGACAACGTAATCAATCTTTTTCTTTCAACTGCAAATATTGAAGTTGTGTTATCTTTATAACATGAAAATATATATTTTTACAAAATTGTCCTTTCACTTTAAGTGCAAAAAATAGAAGTTGCAACAGTTCATATATATGAAGGTAATAGAACATACTTTACAAAACTGGATTAACACATATAAGAGCCTAAGCCCACATGGCAAGAAGAGACATGGCACAAGCCCCCAACAACAAGAACAGGAAAGAAATAATTTGTAAACGATGGTCGCAGCGCATCCGTTTGCTCAGAAAGTCTGCAGCTATAAGATCTACTAATGCCATATATATAAGTATACCAGCTGAAACTGAATCAAACAATCCTTCAACAATGATAGCCCTTGGGCTGTTGGCATTATAATTTTCAGAGACACCAATGCCTATGGCTATACCAATAGGAGTCGTGATTGCAAAACAAATGGCCATTATTGCAGCTGAAGTCATTTTAAACCCCGCCTGCATTTGCACATAGTTTAAATCAATCAAACAGACCATATTATGTAAACTCTAAATCTATGAATATCATACTTGATAAATGCAGCCGCCAAGAGCAAATCCCTCAAAGAACTGATGAAATGATAGCGCTGCAAGCAGTGGCCTGATGGTACATGGACTTTGGGAAACACCCAAAGAAACTCCAATTACAATTGAATGTGTTATTACCCCAAGTTCCAAGACCTACAATAGCAGAGTTATTTCTGGTGAGTGCCTGAAAGTAGCAATCCCTTAAACAGCATCAAGTTTTAAACTTCCGATGAAACAAATTTCTTATTATCAATCAGTCCGCAAAGGCAGCAGCCAGACTTTAAGCAATACTATACTTTTTATGTAATAGAAAGATGCATTCGATATATATCGAACTAAGATGGAAGTGATAATTGCACTATCACAACTTAAAAAAAAAGAGACATACCTGTGAAATAACAATGTGCCGGGCATTTGCCATTTCCCCTTCACCATTGCCTAGAGATGAATGACCGAAATGGCCATGAGCATGGTTGTGAGACATATCAACACATGCATGATGCCCCTCTGGATGACTGTGGCTGTGAGATGCTGCATGTGCACGCATTCCCACAATATGCATGTGTTCTTGATGAACATTACCCTCTTCCTTGAGTTTAGTGATCTCGTTGTCCAAAACCATATTTGCTTCTCCATTTACCAAAGGATCAGTATGCATTTGACCTGCTTTCCGTGCATGACTTCGTTCAAAGAATTCTGTACCAGCAAAATCAATAGCAAGTGTGGCCAATGCAGCAAGCATTGCAACAAAGCCTGCAAATGGAAATTCTTTCCATGGGTGTTTAGGCAAGCAATCACTCGTCAGATTTTCCATGGCATCTGGAAGGATATGCACAAACCCAGTTGCCAATATGACTCCTGCTGCCAAGGCTTTTGCAACAACAAAGGCCGTGCCATCAGTGTGCATGACCTTAAGACTTTTTGCAATTAGAGGTAGAACAACTCCACATATACTTGCCAGTAAGATAGCTATAAGAGCTCCAAATTTGAGACGTAATGATTCTTCTTCATTGCGACACTCATCCTGTCCATTGACACAAGCTGATAATCCTCCTAAGATGTTTGTGCTATAATTTCCTGCTTAGTAAATAAAACATCATGTCCTTAGCATCTGCTACATTCCCTCTAGCCTACTGAGACACGCATCTACAAACATTCCTAGATGTGATTATGCTTACAGAAATAATAAGTAAGTAGAAGAACATCAAAGCTCCCGTGATTTGCATTCATAAAAATAGAAACATCAAATGTTTATTTGCATGACTTGTTAGCCTAGCCATCAAAGCAATGTTATAAAGAGGAACTAGGTGCTCTTTGTTATGCAAACTTCGCACAGAATGGCACCCCTTGCTTTCTTCAAATGCAAAATTTATATCTAACATAATTCTGCAACCAGTATTCAGCAGAAGATTTTTATTTCTGTGGCTAGTTGGAATGCAAGGATAGTAAAGGTATCTTAGGCTTGATGCTAGGAAGCAACTTCTCCTTACAAATTAGAAAGAGGGCCTCTTTCTCAGTCACTTCATTCAAAAAACTCTTATAATCAATTTCACGTCCTTTTTCATTTTCTTAAACCAAAAAAGTGGAAAGCGAAGAACATCCATAGCATGGGAAATTTGGAAAACCAATACTACTGCCATTAATAAGATTTTATGGCCAACCCTAAACTTCAGAAGGAAAGGGCCCCAATACTGGTGAACAAGAAGCTAAACCCAACATTTGAAAATGATAATATATGAGGTTTTTAGGGAAACATCTCTAAACTCCCCCACCTATCCTTGAGGCATAAAATGGAAGATGGGTTTGGAAGTTTTAACTAATAAAAATATGCATGACAAGAAGGCAATCTCCGCTAACTGCAGCCTAAAATCATTTTAAATGAGAAGCAGGCTTCCCTCATAAGTTGTATTTGTCGGAGCAATTAGACTTCATTTTAACCATAAGACTTGTAAAAAGTTCAGAAGTTTTCTCAAATCTGCTACATGTAAAAGATAACAATAACTACGTTGTCTTTCGATTATACCTGCCATTGTTTCTATCTCCCGCTTGAGATGAAGAAAGCATGTTAAAATTCCATCATCGCAGTTGTCCAACATATTTCTAGTCAGGACTGGGAATAGACATTGTAACACATTAATACAAATGAAAAAACAGGTACCTCCACACATAACAATGAGTATTTCTAGACAGAGAAGACAGAGCATTTCAATCAGAAGGTCCATAAGAAGCAGATTTTATTGTTAAAGTTAGTTGTATTTTGAGACAAGGGAGATCTTACGTCAGTGATGCCATGTTTTTATCGAACATTTGCTACTCTAATCCTTCTTGTCCTTAAGATGAAGCACCATGTTGCACAGCCTTGTTTACAGAAGGGACCAGCCAAAGACACTGCAAGGATATAAGATTTTTATTTTAGTGATCTGAAGAGATGAGAATGTTGTTTCGTTGTGCCCAATCCGTGCCAAAATACGACAATAACAATGCCAATTAGTTTTCACGCGCTTTCTGAAATTATAAAAGCAATGACTTACTTTCTACAAACAACAAATTTCAACAGACTCGTTTCGGCAATTGCCAAGCAATGCTTTGCGGAGAAATTACCCAAATTCCAGACAAACTTAAAACTTTTATAAACTGGGTAGATTACATTTCTTCATTCTGATGACAGATTGTGAAATCAAAACTTCTAAACCGAAATTCTGTTTCCCACTACAAGCAACCAAAATGGGGGCAACAAAAAGGACTTGTTTCTAGGCAAGAGTGAAGCGCACCTGGATCAACCATAATTCCGGCGATGGAAGCAGATTTCTCTTCCTCCACGCGGATTTCATACCCTTTATACGTGAATATGATGCATCAGCTGACGTGTGGCAGAGTAAAATGAGCACATCATGTCCACATTTTGCACCATCACCTTCTAAACTCGGAAACTAATATCGACCGTAGTTGAAAAGTGTCGACACCATCCCTAAAATCTTGGCCATAAATGAGGCCCTTAACTTTAGAAAGTGTTGGCTATTGCAAGGCTTGATCACACCCCCTTCTTTTCAAGTACCAAAGCCTAAGGTTCGCAAATTATCTTTTACTATGATTTTGGCAGTGGTTAGGTGGAAAGGAAGGAAGGAAGGAAGGAAGAAAATTTTAACGTCCACGGAACCCAATCGGGTTATGGGACCTAATACAGAAGATAGGGCAACAGCCCAGACTGAAACTCGGGGACCAAGCCCCGTGACCAAACCAAAAAGGCCGAAGCCAAAATCAAAATCAAACGTGGGGACTAGCCCCAGTACACAGAACTCGGGGACTATGCCCCGTAGCAAATCACAATGCTAGAATAAAACAAGAGGGCATAAGCCCAAGCAGAGCTCGGAGTCAAACCAACTATACGTAAATTGCCCATGGATCAAGTGGCGGTGATCCCGAATGATAGCCCGGCCACCTCTATACCGACCCACTTCCGGTGCAAACGAGCCTCGCCGGACTCCGACATAACTCATCCTTCCGTCAAGCAGAGTGTCTGGCCGGGTAAGGTCTTCCTCGATCTGGAGAAGGAGGTCCGCCATACCATGGAGGATGTGCGGTACCGACAAGGCATCCCCGAAAGTGACCCGAATGACTGGGCCGGCCGGTCGGGCCGCCCAACTCGGACTTCGGCGAGAGAGAATGCCGGTGCCTTTACGCGTATCACCTCGAAAGAAAGAACGGGTCACCTACCGGTACATCCTGTGGGTGTCGCTTGCTTCTTCCAAACCCTGTCGCGAGGTTCGGGGCTAACGAAAAGGCTGTGGGTCGTGCGGGTAAAGGCAATCCCTCTGATGGCGGCGTGGTATCATCGGCACAGGCGCTAACATCCACATGCTCGACGCTTAACCCCGTAGGAGGTATGCGGGTGTAACTGCCCACAAGGCTGAAAGTCGTCCCGCCATCAGCTAGCAAAGATCTCTAAAAGCCGGGACCAGCTTCCCAAGGGTAACCGAGCCGATGTTCCTGTGAGTGTATTGCCCGATTGGACCGCTGGATCCCACCAACAACAAATCGGAGGCGCAGACAATGGATCCGAGCCTCAATCCCGGTCAAGGTGCGACCAAAGATGCATCCGGAAAGACAGGTGTATCTGGGTCCCAAAGATAGGTATTTGGGGCCCAAATGATGGGATGCTCGAAGATATGGCGCAATCTCGGGGTCATAGGGCCTATTCAAGACCGGCTCAGACAGCCTAATGAGGTTCTTTTCTTTGCGGGTTTCCCTGGCCATGCGCTTGATCTTACGAGCCATAAAGGGGGGACGGGTTTTATTTTTGTTGAATGGAAGCCATCGTTTTAGAATGGAGTGCATCGCCATGTGTTGCTGAGCATGGAGGCCAGAGCGGTGGTGCTCCTTTGCTGGAAGGAAGCCGGAACATATCCAGTGGCCAGATCCTACCAGGTGGATCGGAATTGCAGGATTTAGGCAGGGTCAGCGAGCGAAGAAAGCAGAGAAGAGAGTTGGGATTTCTGGAAGGCCTTGGATTTTTAGTTGCTTGAAGCTATGCTCATACGCCTTTGATCTGTAGTTCCGGCTTGCAGCTATGCTCTGGGTTGCAGCTCTTTGATATCTGAAGGATTTTTCCGAAGAGGCTCCAGAGAGCTGCAGAGGTGGACGGTTTTGGCATGTAGGCTATGGCGTTGATGCCTTTGTGGTTTGTTTATATAGACATCTCCCTGCTAGGGTATGAATCCGCAAGTTTGAAGCCTTCCGTTTGAATCCGGAAGTTTGGAGCCTTGCGTTTGAATCTCTCCTGCACTTCTGGATCTCTCCTGCACCTTCGGTTAATATGCTGCCAGCAGCAGCATGATGTCGTATGGTCAATGTAATGTTTCTTCTGGGCGTCTGGGCGTTTGGTCTAGTGGTAACACACTAGTTCCTTAGCAATGTGGTCTCGAGTTCGAGACCGCCCAGAATCGCACTCGATACTGTTGGGGGTCAAATTCCAACAGACGCAATGTAAGGTGGTTGGGGGCAGGGCCCAACCACGCAATGTAGTGTGATGTGTGGTCACATGTCCAGTTGGATGCTGCCTAGTGGCGTGACGTTAAAACTACTATCTATCTATCTATCTATCTCTGTAATATAAGAGTGCTGTTTACATGGTCTGAAACTGATCTCGCTGTATTTCAATGCCTATTTTATTATGTATTGGTTGGATAATCCAATGGTTTCAGAAATAGTTTTCCAATGGTTGAGATTGTTAAATATGAAAAAAGGTTGCCCTTTTTTGTCCTAACCTTATTTTCCTGTCCGAATCACTGATCTGTGCAAATAGTGGTGTAGTCGAATCACTGATTTGTGCATGTATTTGCACATTATGATGTATTTGTTGTTTATATTTAACAATTCAATGGCCTAACGATGGTCACAACTTAAAAAAAAAAAGAAAAAATACAAAAGAGCACTTAGACGATAAGGTAGCACTTAGCCACAAGGTAAGGTTATCAGTCTGGCCTAGGCTGGTAACCAAAAATGCGTGACCGAGGTTGTACGTCCGAGGCCAGATATTTGCACATAAGGCCGAGACCCACTATGGCCGAAGACTTACATGCAAATATCTGGCCGAGGACATATAACCGAGGCCACACATTTTTAGTTATTAGCCGAGGCAAAGACCGATGACCATATTATCGAGCTGATAACTAATTATCTCCTAGTACTGATAACTAGTTTATCACTCCTAGGAGTGATAACTTAATTATCGCACTCCTAGGAGTGATAACTTAATTATCGGTCCAATAATTCTTCTAAAGTTACTATTTAAAATGTCTAAATTGTCATAGTTATCAATATAAGGAATCAATCGCGGCGGCCAAGCCGGCAAACATTTCTTTGGTTTAAAACTTGTGTGGTTGGATCCGATATTAATGTCCAACATTCATGATGGTTTCTTGCTTAGTAGTGAATTTGTGTCAGTCACAATATGAAATATGTTCACAAACATATGGGCATGATTTTCCACAAAAAAACTTTTTTCATTCAATTGCAGTGTATTTGTTTTAGATCTCTTGCAACTTAGGGTGAAATGACACCAGCACCCGGCCAAGTTTTTAAGAACCCCATCAGCCAATAGAATTTCATAAATTCTGTTTCTTAGATGCAACTGTTATCACACTACGGCTGCGCAGGATGTCAAAAATCGTGGGCGCACCCAAAATCCTAGACGGGGCTATCCCCAGCGAAGTTCTTGGCACCTTCTAGCTCAATGCCATGTCGAAGAAAAACATCGAAAGGAAAAAATTAGGGTTCTTGAAACTCCATATTAACCTGTTTCAGCATGATTCTAACATTGGACTTGGTATTTATGCACAGAGAGAAGTGAAGTGTATTATTACGTCTGGTGAGACCATCAGGTCTATTAGACGCTAAGAAAACACAGTCTCATAGTCAAAAACAAATTCATGTGACAAGCCCTCACTGGGCTCATCATCAGGCTCTCTATCCTCTCCTTCCTCAATCATATCCTTGTTAGATTTTAAGATTGTCTCTCGCATTTGCAACATATCCAGCAAAAAACTAGCAACTCTTGTTGCTGGTAGCTCAAAAAACATTAGGAGATTAGGTACCTCTACATCAAACCTGTCCCGTAAGGCTTGATAAGCTGGGCATCTCAAAATTGCGTGTTCCTCATCTTCGACCTCATTTGACCCATGAGACCACGCATACTGTATTCACGGGCAATCGCGTACCATCTCCCAACCTCCACCTCAAGGTGGTGTGCACTCATTCTCATCCCTGCATATGGCGTGCCTTTTTTGGTGGAAATATTTTCATTTAGGTAACTCATTTCACGCGAACAAAGGGTTCATAGACTCTCGATAATGCATCATCTTCGTTACGCCTATGCCATACCACCGTTCATCTTTGTTTCTCTTACCCATTCCCTAATCCGTCTTTATTACTCCCTAGATTTTCAATGCTAAGTCCCCACTTCTTCAACCATACCATCCCATCTCCATACCACCCTTTTTCAACGACTCCTTTTTGTGCGGTTCGCGGGTGCTGTTCTTCATCTTGATTTGCCTACCTTGCTCAAATATGTAAGAAATTGGCATAAGGCTTCGCATTCTAGAGGAAGCATTCCGCATTCTGCCAGCATTACTTCATATGGAGTTTGCACCTTTACGCCTAGCTCTGCATGTAAGAATTTCTTTTGCACTTTCTCTATTTTCTGCCATTGGTCTTGAGGCAGCCCCCGGAGACCTCACATCCATATAGAACCCTTTGCACGTACTAGTGTTTTGAAAAGCATCCTTTTCAAGCTAAACTTCCATATGTTTGCGTTTGCACATTTCCTCTGCATTGAAAAGAAGGCTTTGAGCCCGCCGTTTATTCTTTGCTCCACTGTCTGATTCCACCTAAAGTGTTTGTCCACGATTAAGCCCAGGTACTTATAGGACGTCGAGATCTCAACCACGCTGTCCTTATAAGTGAACTCATAGTTCTTGTCTAGCGTTGTTCCAAATATCACCACTTTGGTCTTGCTCAGGTTTACATGTAAACCCTTGGCATCACAAAAAGAAGCTAGCACATCTAGGTGCTTTTGCATCCCTTCCTTACTACGTGCAATCAGCACAATATCATCCCAGATAGAGCAAAGATTTGGATAACATATCCAAAGCAAGTGAGGTGCCACCATCGCCAAGACTTGCAACCCATTCTTCCAGTTCATCAATAAATATCCCAAATAGAGTTGGAGATAATGGGCAACCCTGCTTAACTCCGATATTACTATCCACCTTCTCTCTACACTCATTCACATAAGGGAAAGAAAGTTGCACCCACACCTTTTCATATAACATTTTCACCGCATCTCTATATGCATCAGGCACATTTATTCTTTCCAAGCTAACCCACAAATTGCCCCTGCACACTATGTCAAATGCTTTGGTACAATCTATGAATGCAGCAAAAAGTGGCTTTCTTTTTCCCTTGACTGAGTCTATCATAGCTCGGAAAGTGACTAAATGGTCGATGGTAGACTTTCGAGGCCTAAAACCTGCCTACCCCTTGGCCCTGACATCATGCCGCTCAGTCCATGTGCTGATTTTGGATTCTACTATGGTGGCATAGAGCTTCGCAAAAAGATTGCAAACCATGATCATTCTGTAATTATTGGGGTCCGTTTTGTCACCTGCCTTATGGATTGGTATCACCCTATTCATTTGCCACGCATCAGGAAAGCCATCCCTAGCCACAGCATTTAGTAAATGTACTAGTGCATCCACCATTTGTGGCCCAGCCCATTTAAGTAGCTCTGCCACCAAACCAAGGGAGTCTGGCGCCTTTCTATTTGCCAATTTTTGTAGCCCCTCGCGACATCCTTTGGAAAAGGTGAAATCACCCCTCACTGTACCCACATTGTCGCTTATCCCCTCCACATGATATAGCTTTTTAACCTGATGCATCAGATCTTCCACTTGTAATTGTGGTGTTTCATATTTGCCTTGCTTAAGCTTCTTCCAAAAATCAAACGGGTGAGTAAGCAAAGATTTGACCAACTCCTCCTGCTTGCGTTGCAAAAAGGCCCTTTTTTTTCTCTTCACTAGAGTTTTAAACTCCTTAATGAGTTGCGACCGTGCCTCCCCATATGCCAGTTTATATTGCCTTCTTTTCTCTTTACATTCTGCGTCGAACCACCCATTGCAAGGGAGTCCTTTTTGCCTGCGCGCTGATGTGAAACAGCTTCTAGCAGTCTCTAGTATAAGAGACGTCAAGAGAGAGCTCATCTCATCTGCCCCATGTGGCCATTCCACACTTTCTATGTGTTTTTCAAAAGCAGAAAGATACAATTCTGCCTTCTTGTCATCAACATAAATCTTACTAGCTACATGATGCACTGGCTGTTGCAAGGTTTTTCCAAAGACCTTAATACTAGCAATGATAGGTACATGGTCCGATTCACTTCTTTCCTCCAAAATTTGCATGTCTATAACATGATCTGCGAAGTATGCTGGTGCTATGAAATAATCAACCACACTCTTGCCACGACATGTGCATTTATCTGTATTAGGAAATCTTTTTGTACCATTGTAGATTAACATTTCTAAACCACTACACATACCTAGCAAGGCATTCCCCATAGAAGTGGGCCATTGGTCCGTATCTTGAGAAACCCGATTCCATCCTATTTCCCCTAATTCAGTTTCATCCAACTGCTCCATCCATATAGGATCCCCACAATCACTTGACATGGCTGCTTGTTTGCTAGCTGTCCTGCCATTAAAATCACCTACTAGCACCACTTTGCCCGACGCCAAAAAACATGAGACATCCTGTTCCAATGCTAGAAAAGGGTCATCCATATCTAAGCCATACATTCTATATGTCTGTTGCTTTAGTGGAGGAAAGTAACAGCCTGCAACATAAATATTCTGCCCATTTCCTGAAATTTCCACCCATATGTATTGTTTAGAGTCCTTAGCCAATCTTACCATGTGAGCAAGCTCTTGTCTAACGTAGCATGCAATCCCTCCATATCCACGCCTTCTCCAGCCTTTCATGTTCCAAACTGAGTGCACTATTATGAAACCTGGTATATCTGGTAATCCATTTTCCTCATGTTCCCATGTTTCTGAGAAAAAGACCAAGTCTATAGATGCTAGAACATCGCCCATTAAATCTACCTTCTCCCTATTCAACCGGTTAATGTTCCATGCCATAATCCTGATGGTCTCTATTTCCTATTCCTCAACATGCACTCGCCCACCTCTCCATACGCCCTCTTGTTGTTCTCTTCAGCATTTTTAAATTCTGAAGAGAGAGAGAGAGAGAGAGAGAGAGAGAGAGAGAGAGAGAGAGAGAGAGAGAGAGAGAGAGAGAGAGAGAGAGAGAGAGAGAGAGAGAGAGAGAGAGAGAGAGAGAGAGAGAGAGAGAGAGAGAGAGAGAGAGAGAGAGAGAGAGAAAGAGAGACGCCAGAGGCTATAGAAAATAGGGCAAAATTGTATTGAAATTTATTGTCCATGGTTGAAGTAGCATATGCTGTTTGGATAGTTTAAAGGGAAAATTTTAAAAACGCCCTTGTATTTTCTAATATTTGTCAAAATGCCCCCATATTTCTAGTATTCATCAAAATGCCCTTAATTCAAAAACTTTCACAGCCTTCTGTTTTTTGCCATAGCAAGCTCATCTTCCTGCTCCTCCTGCTGATCATCCTTGTAAAAGCATTTATGGCCAAATGCTTGCCCTACATTTTAGAGTGCACAGATTCATGACTGATTCTTCTCTCTGGTTTGAAAGATTTCCTGTTTGTAGATCTTCTGTATATGGCTATTTGTAATTGATTGTTTGCCTTGTACAGATCCGCTAAAGATGGAACAACTATAATCGTTGGAACTAAGTTTTATTCTGGGAATCGACATCACCTTATCTGCTGCCATGCGCACAATCGAAGGATATATATCTTTGACATAGAGGCGTGGTATTCTATGTACAAATAATACACAATCCAGAGCCTCCATATCTAGAAAGAGAAAATAGATATAATTTGGGCGCAGAAGATAAGCACTTATGACATTCTTGATCCAGAAAATATCACCCAGGATGTGGCTCACTTCAGTATTTTATTTCCATAGAAATAAGCAACAGAATTTTTTGTCTCAAATCTGGAATAAATTGTTCAAACCTAGGCTTCTGTATAATAATCTGGCTCAATCAAGATCCCTAAATTTGACAGCGTTTCGCTAAATTGCTGCCAGCAGACTTCTAGATGAAGAAATAAGGCCTCCAAATAGGTCCGGCGAGAGAGACGTCTATAGAATTATGGTGTTCCTCTAGTTCAAGACCCCATCAGAAACTTTCTGTCACAGCCGAGACGATTCATCTACCGGATCTGTGTACGTCTCCAAGAATCATGAAGCATATGAAAAAATAGGGCATTTTGATAAATATAAAAAATACAAGGCATTTTGGCAAATACACGAAAATATAAGGGCATTTTTAAAATTTTCCCTAGTTTAAATGATGCCCCTCCATTTAAGGTACTAGTATTTCTTAGTTTTGGAGGGGTGAGATGTGAGTTGTTGTAGCCGTTTTTTGTTGTCTTATAAAGGTTTATGTAATGTCTTTCGATTTCGGACGGACTTCGTTATCTTGTCAATATTGGATTCACAATATAAACATGAAATATATATCTCACATAGCTAGCCCAGCATAATCATGTAATTTATTGGTAAATAGTGGTGCATTGCTTTTTAATTACAACGTGTAGAAATGCTTCTGATTTAAAAAGGTTAAATAGTGCTGCTTTCTAATTACAAACGTAGAATAAGCAAAAGCTTTCTGCTTACGCTTAGATAAACTCAATAGACAAATTTACGACATCCGAAAGCATATTGTAATATTGTCTCCTTAATTGTTGGCAAGTCTTTCATATGGAAAGGAGAGAATTGTGTAATCAATGTCCGCTGCCAAATAAACCAAGTAATATCCATCTACAAGGCAAGATATTGACTTCATTAAATTTGGATTTTATTATATTGACTTCACAAATTTATATTCACATAATTTATTTGGCATGACAACTTTCATGAAATGCATAAATATTTTAGCTATGTGCATCTGTCCTCCTATTATGCTTCTTCTGGAACAATTACCATTTCATAGTCTGAGCTTCTCCTATGGAATAAAGCTGCAAGTTCATTATGACGGGGTTTGAGGAATTAGTGGAGCTAAGTTCAACATCTTTTTCAGATTAGCTTGTTATTTACGTATATCAAGTTTTCTACAGTTTACTGGTATTTTAATAATCCATCATAAGCCCTGAAATCTCAGTAGGAATGAAAATGATCAGAAGGTATAAGGAGGTTTAGAAGGCTTTAGCAAGGAAGGTAGTTTTAATTAAACATGACACATGTAAGGAATAAATATAACAGTAATTAATATGCTTCAACGCAACATTTGATAAAAACATAGGTATTGAAGAGTTATTTAGATCATCCAAAGAATCTCATTGTAAACATGGGTATGGTGCAAAATCTTCAGCTGGAACGTTAGGAACCTACAAGAAAATAATATAGAGGTCTCTCGGGCAATCCCTCGGGATGGAGTTTGAGGTTTTAGAGTATGCTTTGGCATCTTCAATGTGAAAAGTAGATATCTTGCCTGAATATGATGTAGATGGTTGATATTGTTGTAAATGAAGGTCTATGATTGCGCCACATAGAGGAGGGGGGCTTTATACCTATCCCGAGATTTCTAGTTATTAAGCTTGATCGATAGTGTAGGGTTTATATAGCTACACACAAATATGCTCATTTGCTACAACACTAGTTTGAAGCCCAGGATTAAATTAAAATTGTTGTGTATTATGCACGAGTCTCTACATATAAATATATGTGTAAAAATTTGAAATCTCAGGCATAGAAAAAATTAGGTATGAAAAATCCAGATGACATTTGTTGAACTGAACTAGCAGTGCAAGGGCAAGGCACAATTTTTAGACATTTAAGTTGTTACTTGCAATTTCAATTTCTGTAGAAAAATAATAATTTAGAGAAGAAAAAATTATCATGCAAGAAACTCATGAAAAAAATGCCTATATCTTTTGGCATGCTTTGGACAGGAAATCCCAGTTATAACATGCATACATTGCTTTCGTGAGCAAAAAACGCTTATGCCTATCACAATTGGACAAGAAAAAATGGCAAGAACGAAAAGTAGGCTCCAAAGGTCGACAAAAGATTTTGTTGTCCGCGATCATTATATTGGGTAACTGTATTCAGCTTATTACCATTATATTGGAATAGTTGGCAGTCTTTTTGTTATTAAGGTTACATGACAATAAAAATGTTAAGAGCTTTGTTTGATTTGGGTTGGGTTGGGTTGGGTTATTGCAATATCATATTTGGAGTTTTAGATTTTTTCCACTTGTTAATAATAAAACCAGTGCACGTAAAAGATTAGTTTTTTGGGGTTGATGTTATATTTGGAATCTAACATTTTTTTAATCCATCAGGCGGACATTTATTGTTTGATACCTCATGGAACCAAGGCAGATTATGACCACATTTTGGAATATATTGAAAGCAACAAAATAAAATGTGAGAGTTATTTCTCTCAGCTTCACAAAGTGGTTGTGATGGATAATTTTAGACAAATGCACAGGCATATAACATTAATATTTTTCTTTATATCTATCATAACAAAAGCTTTGTATGCTAGCTAGCCATTGGAAATAGTACTATTTTTATACAATGGGTTTATAACCTCTCCAGCTCATACTGCTGGCCACACATTATCATTATTTCCATATAATACAAAGAGAAATTCCAAGACATTTAGCATCCCTATATATAATTCTAGGATGTCCATATTTTGTATAATGTCAATAGACAAATGTGATTGCTAAGAAGTAAGATTTCCCATTAGAATGAAGAACTGCAGCGGAAATGAAGATTTTATATGTGAAATCTGAGTGTATAGAAACTAAAAAGGGAGAGGAGACAAAGGCATAGAAGGATGGGTAACCAAGCAATTGCTGAGAAATAAGAGTTCCTGGATTTATTGAAGGTTTTCTAATTCGAAAAGAGCTTCAGAGATGCCACTACCTCCTTCCGGCAGCTATGGCACAGAACATATAGGCTTCTCCACCGCCATGGTCACGCCATCGTCTCCACCCGACCATTGGCCACTCCTTCCCTGCAAAAACACCACTAGCCACAGCCACAAAATAAAATGGAGGTTTGATGCAAAGAGGAAGTTATTTCATGCCCTCCAACAACAACATGCAATAATCGGGTATTATGGCTTATGTTTGTGAGGTTGAATCCCAGCCGTGGATCTGGAGCATGTCCTGGGTACGATGCCAGATCAGGGCCAGCATCTTTTTGGAGAAAAAATGGCTTGCCATTTCCTAAGGTCTCCATGGAACTCATGGTGACTCAAGAAAAGGTCCGCAGACCATGCATATCCTGGATACGCCAGAATCGTCCCTCCCCTGTGCCGCAATGGTGACAACCGGCAGGCATCCATCTGCTCCCATCAACAGACTCCATCATCGACCACGGTTGTAAGAGCATGTTACTATTTGATGGCCTGCCATCATCGACCATTTGTAAGAGCATTTGATGAAGAAATCTAGAAATCAGATGGGATCCATCAACAGCAAGCCAGAATCTCTTCATCATCGACCACGATTGCTTCTCAGCTTTCTGCAGCTCCCCAGATGCCTTTCCAGCACTGCTTCCACTTTTCATCTCCCCATATGCTCTCAGTTTTTATCCACCCCTTCCGCTCTTCTTGCCCGTTCTGGAACCTGCTTCACCACAAATCCATGCTAAAAAAACATCATGTATCGCCATCAAGCCTGTGCTGCTACAAGCAAAGCAGCAACCCATCGAATCATGGCTTCACCGAATCTGTTCATGGCTGCAAATAGAAAACATCATCACATCTTATCCATTCCCTACTCTGGCTCCAAAGAACACGTAAAATACCTTTCTTCTTCCTAACCATACCAAAAAAAAATCCATCCAAAAAAGCACACCAAAATAGCAAATTTGACCTCTGAATGAAATTAAGCTCCTCAAACACAGTAAAATATACAGTTTCGCATACAATACATCCCAGAAATCATAGTCCAGACCATGCCGAGAAGCTACTCCCACAATACCAAACTCAAATCATGGAAGTTTATAAGGTTGCAAAATTATCTGGATACTAAGATTTGGGCAATGGTGGGCCGAAGAAAAGGGGTTTCTGTGTTTGTTCTGGATTTTTTTCAAGGTCCAAAATTAAATGTTCATTATGTGCACATGCGTTTCTATACCTGGTCTGTGGCTTGGCTGGAGTTTTTTTAAGACATGCAGCGGTCGACAGAAGAAATCCGGCCTGATGGACCGCAGATCCGGCGCTTTTTTCCTGTTGTGGCCCCTGTTTCGGGTTTTGTAGGGCAGAGCGAGCCTTGTTCCACTGTATTTCAAGCATTGGTGAGGTTTACAAGCTGTGCTTTAGATTATGCACAGGATTTCATGCATTTCAGTGGCAGGTAGAGCTTCAGATATAGAAGAACAGATAGAATGGGCCGCTGAAGGGTGCATGCTGAGCCGAGCTGGGTGGTTTGGAGGTTCAGAGGCGGATGCTGAGCCGAGCTAGGAGGTTTGGTGGTTTGCAATGGTTCATGAACCTGTATTTGCCATTCTCATGCGTATTTTTATACGTACATATATACACTGGGGAGCGCCGAAGTATACAGGGGTGTGATGTGTAAATGTGTGGACCCTAGATCTGGCATATTTGTAGGAATATGCCAAAATCCAATGAACCTTAAAAAACAATAAGGAGTGAACAAAATATAAGAATAGAATAGAATAGAATAGAATAGGTTTTTAGCGTCCACGGAGACCAATTGGCCTATGGGACCCAAACAAAAAGAGAGCAGCAAGCGTATTACTGACAGGATTAAAAAACCCCCGCCCCGAAGGGTTTTCGAGGGAAAAACCTTAGCAGTAATAAGCATGTTGGCACACTGTACAATTGCATAGGACAGTTCAAGACCGTCCCGTAGGACCGTCCCATAAGAGAGGAGAAATGGAAGTAAGAGGAAAGAGGAGGCTTACACCAGAACGGACAAAATCATGAACAAGAAAAAGCAGAATGATGTAAAGAGGAAGTTATTTCGCGACCTTTGCCATTTTTAGCCTTTTTTTTCTAATTTCCCTGGCATTGATTTGTAAAAGAGAGAATCTAAAGGTGGAACATGCCACCTCAGATTTTGATGAGGTGGAGGTGCTACGTGGATAGGCTAGAATTGCAAGAAAGGCTGTAGGCTTGGTTGGGCTGGTGTGCTAAAAAAAACATGGATTTGGAGCATTTTTTGAGCTAATCAGCAGTGTTTTGAACGAATTTGAAGAGTATTGGGGCCTAATTCGAGGTTTTTGAACTGTTTGGAACGTCTAAGCTATGCCAGTCTAATCTAAGGCCATTAGGAGTAGTTTGGAGTGATTTTAGTCTAATCTTAAAAAATTTGGAGTAATCGGCAGCCTAATCCAGAGATAGATTACCATTTTTTTTCCTTCTTCCAAACCCATATGTTTATGATGTAGCAAACATATTTTGGGGCTCTAATGTCATGCCAAAATCGTGGCCTCCACAATCCTTATCCAGAACAGAAAAAAACGCTTCATAGGCATCTTGTAGTGTGATTTCACCCTTAGCAATATGCACACAAAAAAAATTATTGCCACTAATTAGAAGAGAAATTCTACCTTCTAGGTTTGTGCTATGGACATGGATGTACCACATATGTAATAATGACAAGAAGTGCTCAAGCTTATCAAATGAGAATTAACATATTGGAATCAAGATGAACCTAGAAGAACTAAATCTAGCAACTATACTAAGAAAATTAAAAATATAAGAGAACTGGAGCTACCACACAAGTCACAATAACATCTCTGGACATGGGATCCATTAAAAGGAAAGAGCAAGAGAGACAATGGAAGAAAAATGATGTTAGAAGGAGGCAATATGTACTAAAGGAAAAGCTTTTCTAGTGGTTGTTTATGGGAGACCTATGCTTTTTGGATTTTGATCAAAATTCAAAAAGCCAATATTTTGTAGCTGTTGGCTAATAACATATAAATCATATTTCAACAGATAGACGCCATGAGATGGAACTATATATAGTACGACTCTAGTTGTCTCGAACTTGAGACAATGTTCTAGGGCTAGTAGGTTACCACTAGACCAAAGGCCCTAGCGCAATGGAAATCCAATATGTTCTTCCAAGATGCCCGGTTGCCAGTGCCAAAAAGCATGTTTCATTCGCATGTTGCATGCACACACAACATATGCTCATGTAACATGCATGTCACATGTGCATGACACAAGCACATGCCGCATGCAAATGCCAACCTTGGGAATTGTGGCGTTCCCTCAGAAATATACGCCATAAATATATATATTTCTGAGCCACGTCACCGTACAAGTCTACCAATTATAGCCTTATACACGGCTAAGTTCTTTACATAACTTAGCCAACCTTAGGCTTAAGGCCATTTCGACATGGCCTTACCCCATTGGGCACCTGCCATATGGAAGCACCCAAATGGAGCCACGTGGCAGTGATATGGAACCCTAACCTATAAGTACCCTAACCCTAACCCTAGGCCGCTTTTCGGCTCCACTTGCCTTGAGACATGTTCTTTGCTCAGAACTCCATTTTGAACACCGTTCGTTACGGCATAGCTCAGATCGACAACCCCAAGGCATGCACTCATCAGAAGAAGGAGGAACTACCAGGCTCATCGACAAGTCATGGAGACCCCAGGAGTGGGAGGAAGTTCGTCTGGAGCAGGTATTCAGGGTAGCTTTATAGGTAGATCATCTAGAACCTAGGATTCCAGATGAGCTAATAACTTATCTTGCTAGTAGAGCCTTCCTGTAACCCTCAGTCTAGGTTTGGAACCCAATCATTGAATCATGTATGTGATTAGGATTAGATGTTGTTCTCAGGTCAAGTGGATATATGATGATGGTTGATCTTATGTTTGCACCTCTTGTGTATTGGGAAGGGGGGTAGAGACCTAGTGGCCATTATCTAAGGGAGAATAGAAGATTTTTCACGAAAAAAGGATGTTTTCTGGTGGAGTAATCATCCTTGGTGGCTTCGCAACAAAGGATGGCTTTGCAATATGCTCGATATTTTGAATAATGTTAGCTTGATCGGGTGAAGCAGAGATAGCAGAATCCTGTATTTTTAATAAACAGTCGCTACCCCTTTTAGGTGTTGCTTTTCCATCACGCACGATAGGAGAGCACCCCTTATCCAGAAGTTACGGGGCCATTTTGCGGAGTTCCTTCAACATGGTTCTCCCAAGCGCGTCGGACGCAGCCCCGTCGTTGCCCAACTGTTACATGGGGCGGCCACCCCGAATCATAGCATACGTAATGCGGGAAGGGGACTGAGAGGAACACTTTGTCAACGAGTCAAGCTCCTGGGGGGTGCAGCTAATGTATAGTCTATAGGGCATGTGCGTGCACAGGGTTAAAGAAAAAGGTCCTTATACGGTTAAAATACTAGAAAAAATCCCCTTATACGGAAATTTAAAGAAACTCTAGATACACCCCCTACCATATATGTACGCTGAGTTCTGTAAATTCCTCCAAACCCCCTACCATATTTGTACAATAAATTATCTAAATTCAAACATACCCCCTACCATATTTTTATAATCATTTTCATTTGGACAGACATTATTCTATAAGTCGTTACGACGCCGCTACAAGCCCGTCCACAAGTGCTCTTGATAGGGGTTGTGTATACAGTTGACTACTGGATTGACCGGGTTGAGTGTTAAGTAGCCATGATTTAAGGTTTAACCCGGGTTTAACTTGGGGACGAAGGACAATCATAACCCTCGAGGTAAATCATATCACGTGAACCATTGGCTTATTTATTGCCATGTAAATTGGTCAGTTCTTGAACCTTAAGGGGAAAGTTAACACATGGTCTCGCACATGGTCAAATAACCTATAGACAAAATAGAAAGTATTCATAGAAATCCAGTATCCATATTTGTGACACCCCAACACCAATTGCATCTATACATTTTCCTAATCCATGCAGTCAATTACAAATTCATGCTCACAATGGCCCCTTGCCACCCACTAAAAGGATTTAGTTAATTATTTTCTAGTTCTTCTAAGGGTTGCACTTGGAATGTTATTTCAAGATGAAGGGGATAAACACCCCTGAGAGCCCATTACCTCAGATAAACTGGCGAGCCCGGAGGGGCGAGCCAGTTTATCTGAGGTAATGGGCGAGCAGGGGTGTTTATCCCCTTTAACCGGGCAGGCAAGCTGCCTCATCCATTGCTGGATTATCAGAGGTTCGGGCAGGCAGCAGATGGGTTATCAGAGGTTTGGGAGGCTGCACAGCTCGATTATCAGAGGTTCGGGGCTGTCCAGATCGATTATCATAGGTTCGGGGATGTCCCTCCCAGAAGTCTGCTTGCCCTGTCCACCGTTGTGCACGCTGTTGTGCCTCCCAGAAGTTTTGATTGCCTGTTATGCCCTATCACAGGGCATGAATCAATGGCCAGGAATGCTTGGATCCAAACGCCTGCCGGTTAAGGAATTTTCACATTTGAATAACAATGGTTTAATTGAACTATTAGTATTCATAAGGGATTCAACTCGAAAATCCATGTGAATTGCTCCAGTATATAATGAGCAAGTAATTGTGGAAACCTTATCCATGTAAACCTTACCCATGCAATGGTTGTTAGAAAAGCCAAGCTTCAAACCATTCCTAAGCAATAAGTCTATTTTTAATTGGTATTTGCAATCAATGAACCACAAGTGCGGGTTTCAAAATAATAGGCTATTTAATGCAATACACGGGGCGATAGCATTGAAGTTCGAACAAAGCACTATCCACACAGTGCACTATTCACCTACAAATACATGTCTACAACGGCCCTTTGCCACCCACTCGAAAAGGATTTAGTTATTTATTTTCTAGTTCTTCTAATGTTTGCACTTGGAATGTTATTTCAAGATGAAATTTTCACATTTGAATAACAATGGCTTCATTGATATATCAGCACTCATAAGGGATTCAACTCAAAAATACATGTGAATTGCTCTAGTATATAGTGAGCAAGTAATTCCAGAAACCTTACCCATATAATGGTTGCTATAAAAACCAAGCTTCATTTCTAAGCAATAAGTCCAATTTTAATTGACCACAAGTGCAATTTTTCAGAATAATAGGGTAAGGGCCATTGAAATTTTAACGTGCAATACCCGGATTGAATCTCGAACAAAACACTGTTCACGCAGTGCACTATTCACCTAGTGCACTGTAGCATTCGATTTCAATCTGCTATAGCCTAAGTGGGATGTTCTTCTTCCAATAGCTTCCGTTTTCACCATCCTAGACAAAAACCGGCTTGTTTCCCAGCAAATAACCTGTATCAAATAACCATCCGAGACAACCCGGCAGATAACGTGTATCATCCACAATACAACCTACTTCGACATGCTCTTTTTTTTCCCCAAACCATGATTTTATTTAACCTCTGCAGTGCTTATAGATGCACTAAAGAACTTATACCACTGCATGTCACAAAATTTGGAAAGAACCTAAGACATGGACTGCAAAAAAAACTGCAAGACTGCAAAAAAAACCTAAGACATGGACCTGTGTATGGTAGGTATCAGATGATCTATTCAACATTTAACATCACAGTTTCATCACAGTATGTCAATATGAGCAGACATTTAACATCACAGTTTCATCAACCTAGACTATAAAAACCCTTTAAAACCACAAGTAATTTAGATTAAAGCTCAAAATGTAAATACATCTAAAGTCTCCAAACACCAAATACGTCCACTACACCTAGTACATACCGAATAATGTTTTCTGAACATTCTTCTAAATATCTGATGCAGTCTTAGAAAACTAACATAACACTACAGATCAATGAACTTGGTGCTTGTTGCCCGCATGTATGTGTAACCAATAAAAGGAACTATTCAGAAACTAAAATCAGAAACTAACGCTGCTTATCATGTTATTCAAATCAGAAATTATCCATACAAATTTTATTTAGTCTTATATGACATGTACCTCCGCAGCCTCGATTTATCTTATTATTAAACCTATCTTGCCACACGTTTCCCCTTGGCCTCTGCAAAAAGTTTAGGCAGGCAGTTATTTAGTAACCAACAAAATAAAATGCCAAAAAATACTTACAAGATTTCAAAAATTCATCAAACTTTGTCTTGTCACCGTCACACAGTTTGTACTTATTGGTAACAGGGCTGAATGTGAAATTGGCAAGCGAAATGACACTCTCTAACTCTACAATCTGGTTCTCCAATAAATCGTACGTGTACAAATGACGGGAATCGCCTAGCACCTTATCAAATTCTCTGTACCAGGCCATGTTCACCTCAACAGCATAGGATGGCCTACTGGCTAAGTCAACGGGTTCTCGAGTTTCTCTCCACGACCTTCCAACCTTCTTCCTCATGCTAAGCACCCGACCAACATACCAAACAGACTTTGGTGTTTTCAATATTTTCTTTGAACTCCTTGTCCCTCTTCTACTTGTCTCTTCTTCCACTTCAAGTTCAAAGTAAACAGCTGCATCACTACCTATGCCCAAGCTTGTCCCTGCATCAATATCACTGGAGTCTTCACTGGTCACAAACCTAGATTTGACATTGGTTAATCTGTCCTTTGACAGCCAAGGATTACCATTAAGTTGGCTAACTAATGTACTAAATGACTTTCCCTTCCACCATCACATGGTGCTGCACCTTATGTTGGATTTCAGTGAAGGAGAATTTCATCAGTCAACAGACATTTGTGGACATAGAGATCTCTTGCCATTTTGTAGTCTTGCTGATGAAGTATTTTAGAGATTTTTTTTCAACCCTAATGGCTCCACTTGATTTGACGGGCAGCGACTGTTGTGAGAACTTTTTCTCTAAAGTAGGTGGTATGGTTGGGAACAAGCGTAGTTATTATGGGGCAGATCTTCTCCATAGTGCAGGTGCATTGAGTAAAGTAGCAGAGTACCAGGCACAAGCTGATTTGCTTTTCCCCAAAGCACACGCTAAAATGGAGAATATTTGGTCCAAAAACACAATTTGTTGGTCAAGTTAATATGGCAGCAGCAAACTTGGGAGATTATGGGGGTGTAGCTACAGATGAATTAGTCATTGGTTTGCTACAAAGAGGAGTCAGAAGTGCACAGTCCCTTTGCAAGAAATGTGGAATGGAGCCAAAGTTAGGAACGGAATGGTGGGATTTTCCATGGCTACACGAGAAATTCTTCCAACTTGCACGCGAGGTAGTTGATGCAAGCCCGACCAGTGATGAATGTGATGAGCTAGAGATGCCGATCAGTCACAATTGAAACATGTATTCGATGAGATGGTAGATCACGCAGAAGGCATGGTGATTAATCAACCACAATCTCCACAATCTGGATTATGAAAGCAAGGACAACAGTTATTGATTATCTAAAACACTATATGATGGAAACTAGAAGTACCTAAAGAAGAAGGCAACAGTTGCTGCAACCTCAACTCGAGCTGCCAAGTCCTTGTACGGGGATAAGAAAATGTCTATGTACAAAGCTACTACCTTCAGATATATCTCTGTTCCAAGATTATTCACCTTTTTTGTGTTGTTCTCTTCTCTCAAATATGTAAGTCACTGTTGAACCCTGCGACTTGCAAGTTGTTGCGCGGCTCTCCAATTCTGACGATCTACCCGCTTGGCATCACCTAGCTCCAGACCATGCTCATCACACTTCTCAAAGACCGCCCAAATGTCATTTAATGTGACCAACCACTTCCCTAAGTATAGTCGTCTTGCTGCACTATCAAGAGCATTCACTAATTTTTTACCATTGTGAATGTAGTCCTGATCATGCAGACCTGAAATACTGCCATCACCTCCATGTTGCCTCTTTAAAACCCAACCTACCCATGGAATGTCAAATGAAGAGCCCGATCTACAATAATCCTCAAGCATGCATTTTCTTCTTCTGCTATCACCGTCACTAGCATGTCCAATTAGAGGGCCAAGAACGCCCTCAAGATGCTTCTGCCATAGATCTTGTATTCGCTGCCACTGGTCTACAACAACACTTGCATCAAACTTGTTGCAAGTTAGTTGGATTGCCAAGACTAGCCTAGGTAGCTTAGGATGTAGAGGGTTCACTATTATTACACGAGCATAGTGCGCAATGGCACATTCATCATAAGCTTGGCTTACATTTGAAAACCCTTCAGCTCCTTCACCAACTTTTACCACAAAAAACTCATCACAAATGTGGTTGTGTTTCTGACCGCAGAAACCCTGCAACACATCATCCCGAGCACACATGGCACTCCGCATGGTGGATGAAGACCTAATTTGTCCATCTTCTTCTTGTATGTTCTAGCCAGCATCTCAAAATTATCCCCGCGTATACCAACCCTATATTGATGCTGAGTTCTACATCTCCGTTTAGTAGTGGAGATATGTGGCCCACCAAAATTACTGCTCAAGGAGTCGAGCATTCTAGCACCACCCCATATCTTTACGATTTCAAATAACTGCTTAGTGGTTTCATGGTATCTCTTACTCACACCAGGCTTGTTTAAATTGGAAGCTAAATCCACTAAAAAATTCCAAAGCCCTTGCTTTCCCTCAAACTTCCCGTTCCTATAAGCTTGTTCTATGTCCCTGCAAAATTTTGAGATATCCTTCCTCTTCATAGATTCGGTCACAGTCTCACGAAAAGTCCTCGCCCTGATTGAGAGGGCAAGACATCTTCTACTGAGCTAGAAATTCTCCTTCTTTAAGTAACGTAAAGCTCCTGCTGTAGATTGAGCCTGATGAAGGAGCTCGCCTGCTATTAAATAACCAAGCCTGATTCTAGACTTGGTGGACCTACTTCCACGCCTTACGTCTTTTTGTTGCTGCCTGGATACTCTCATCCTGAAGTCTCTCTCCTTTGGAATGGTGGAACAAGGCATGCATTGGTGATTGTTAGACGAGATACGAAGGCAACACTCATGCCGAAACGTTCCAACTATTGCACTTTCTTGGCCTAGAATGCTAATCCTCACATGCGGCTCACTATACCAGTTCACTCCAGGCTTAATGTCCCCAAGAAAAGGCTTTAAATCCACTGTTTTATTATTATATATGTACACCCCTTGCCAATAATCCCAACACAAACTTGATAGAAGCATCCTACCTGGTTTTACATTGAATACTCAATATCATTAACTAACACCCACCCTAAACTTACTTATTTACCTACAAACAGAAATGACAACCACATCTAAGTACTTACTTTCTGTTGCAATGTTCGTCCCTGCTTCGTTTATCCTTGCGCCACTTTGGCCTGCTCCACTGGTGCCATCACTAGCAGAGACTATAAAGAGAGAAACAATAAATAAACTATAAAGAGAGATAAATTTAATGGTACTATGATTTAAATGCATAACAACAAATAAGAACAAAAGTTGGAGTGCGCTCTTGTGCATCTGCAAACATGTCTGCATTTCGATTCTAGGGATGACTAGCAACAAATGCATCTCACAATGAGTTGCTTTGTTGATCTTTTGCACCATGCAGGAAGCTTCAAGAAGCATAGGTTTTGCACTTCAAATTTCAGCCCAAAAGAAGTTCGCACTTACATCAGTTATCGTGTAAACCATTGTATCTTAGTCTGGTTTCCTTCTCTCACGACTCCCATTTTAGCCTCAAGTCCTTAACTTCAGATATATATGATGATTCCCATTACTGGCTATTCTATGGCTATTTGAATGCATTCATATCAGTTGTTCCTCCTGCTATCAGTTCATTCTTTAAATATGCTTGCACACAAACAAAGTAGGAGATTAACAAACCTCGTGGTAAGAAGGTAAACAATGACTGTTGTTTCGCTTTCAGTGTGGAGAACTTGGATGGCCGACCAAGTTTTTTGCGATTTTCCTCATACTTTTTAACATGGGCTTGGGAGGTGATATGCTCCGTCGCTGAAACTATAATATCACCTGCCAAAGATACATTTAATCATGTAAGAAGAAGACGGGGAAGAAGAGCGCATTCGAATAGAGACATCAAATTTGGCTTCATGGCGGCCGGATTTGGGCCTGTGTGATTTCGGCCACTTTTGGGGAAGACATATATTGCTCCAGCTTCTAAAGCTGCGGCAAAATGGCGTGAAGCTACCGCCAGTTTGGTGATATGTGATCCCCCAGATACGGTGCAAAAAGAGGTAAATAATTCAGTTGAAAGTTCTTTGCCATCGTTGGTGATTGCTCCAGGGGTTCTTGAAGAAAGGGATTTTCCTCCCTTGCAAGGCGCTGCGAGTAAGGGAGTGGAAGCTAATGGGAATTTGCATCAAACAAGTACAGAATCTAGTCCTAATGTAGGTGCTCAGCCCCAGGCAAATGATAGTGCTTGGAAGTCACCTGATTCTGTTACAAAAGTTTCATACCAAAGATTTAGTGATTGGCTTTGTAAAGATATATCTAGTGCATCTAGAAAGGCAAGGGTAGTTTTGCTTTTACAGGTATTGTCTGAAGGGAGTAAGGATGAGTTGTCCGCAATCTTGGACACATTGAAAGCTTCGGCGGACTCGGCTTCAACAACAATTATCTCCGATGATGATATATTTTACGGTCGGGATCGGGATATAGTTGAAGCTTCTGGTATTCCTGAGGTTGAGGTGGACCATCAAGCTCATATTAAGTGTGTTGAGAACCTATCCTCATGTGCAGTCCTTGGTTATTTCTTTGGTGGCTATTTGGATTTTTCACGGTTAGGTATGTGGTTTTATCTCGGCTTTTTGAGGCGCCTTGACTTCCTCCTTTTCACTCCATCAAGTTGTTGGCGAAAAACTTTGTTCTTATTATGTTTGAAAGTAGTGATGCAATTGGACTCCTTGGTATCAAGAGGGATTGATCCACTTGGTGGGGAGTATATGATGTATCGATATTACTCTCACGGTTTTACACGGATATGGTTGGCGCATTAAAGATGCCTTGTTGGTTCTCGATACCTAATCTTCCTCTGTTCTAATGGCCCATCAATTTCTAGTTGCAATTGCAACCTGGTCTTGGGGTTCATATCTCACATTCCATCATGAGCGGTCCAGGATTTGTGTCTCAATGCCGGTGGACTCGGCTTTACCAGTTGTATAGTGGTGAAAAGTGGGCCTTGGTATAAGAAGTTGGATCTTAAGCTTCCGAATGGTCGCAATTAGCCCGTTGTTTCACGACAAGGAGGCTTTTGCTAGCTTCCGTCGAGGCACTCGTGCATCTCAGGCATCTGTTCAACCTTCTTCTCAGGCTCAAGCTCCCGTTGTTACTTCTTCATCTATTCATGATCAACCTTTACCATGGAAGATGTTCTAATTCCAGCTCCGACAGTGTCATCTTTAGCGCCATCATCTATACCTGTAGTTCATTCTTCTCTCCATGTTGATGCTTCTTCCTCTCATGTTTCTGAGGTTGTTATGGCTGATGGTCCTAATCTTCTGTGCACAAAAGAGTCATGGCAGCAGGTCAATTGGAAGAAGGCGGCAAGGAAGAAGTCTGTTATGTCATCTCACGAGGCTATCCCGCCTCGTTCTATTCAGTGGCATGATAATTTGATGTCTGTTGATGATCATCTTGATATGGTGGACCATGTTGATTGTGATGAGGCCATTAAACGCCTCACGGTGGCACAAGGAGTGTGAGTATATACTGTGTATGGGTGGTTTTGCTTAGTGGACTATTTCGTCCTCTAGGTTTTGAGTCCCATGTCACAGGTCCCTTGTATGTATCTTGATTTTTCTTGATAATAGATTGTCGTCCTTCAAAGAAAAAGAAATCAAATTTGGCTTCATCACCATGACCAAGGAGGAAAAAAGTTTACCGCTTGGTGGAAAAAGTTTCAGACCCCTTGAACAAATGTCACAAGTGATGAGGATCCTGTAGTCTCCAACAGAAGGGGCGTACAGTGAAAATGACGTGCCATTCTCCATTGACCATTTCGCAAGCTCACCCTCCAGCAACCCTTGAACTTGTTTTTTATTTGCTTCCAACACAAGCTTTACACGTTCACCTGTGTAGCGAATAATTAGGAGGTAGTTAGGGAATATAAAACCTAGAAAACTCTGGAGCAAAAAATCAGAAATCCAAAAGTGTAAAAGTGCAGACCTGGCCTAAGTTTTTCATCATCATGGCTCATCTTGACTCTAGCAAAATATTTATCCAAATGGGCCTTTGTTTTGCAATGCGAGGCAAAAAAGTTGTACCACATATCTTCACTGCCTGTCCCATATTCACTGTTACATTCATGGCAATAGATCTTGAACTTGGCTTTACCATCCTCGTCGCATGAGGTGAGCTCAAATTTGTCATGCCTGTTGATTGTTACAAGCTTTCTCCTCACTTTTTCTATGCGCCGTTTATACGCTGCTACTTCTCCAGGCCTTGCAAGCTTTGATTGCATCCGGCTGACTTGTCTTGAACCTTCTCCTTCACCTTCACTAAAAGTTCTAATACAGCAATATGGAGTATTAATACCACAACTAAAAAATACAAGAAAAAATTGTAGCATAAGTGAAGTTATATACCTTTTCGTCACGCTTTTACGTAGTACTTCTGGATGATTCTAGTGATCCCACATCGGTCAGAGGTTCAAATCGAGGTTTCTTAAAAACTGGCATGGCATATTCATCAACGATATCATACTCTTTGTCTGCTTCAAATACAGGTTGCTTGGGTTGCTTCACAGCCAACTCATTGGCAAATGCCACATCGGCGGAGGCTCGGATCGAGGTTTCTTAAAAGGCGGCATGTCACATTCATGCAAAGTTCAAGATCGCAAGGATATCACACTCTTTATGCCTTCAAATCTGAGGTTGCTTCACAACCAACTCATTGGCAAATGCAACTTCTACTGTGTTCTCAGGACAAAAATGCCTCTCTTCCTGCTTTCGTGAAATAGGAATCCATCGTAAACCCAGGAAGCAAAACTCTTTGCCCTTCAGTTCATCTACTTCTATCTCTCTTCGAACCACACTATAGCTGTTGTTTGGTGGGCAATGCACGTACCCAATCTCATTTTTCTCCAAAAAAATAAACATTGGCCTGACTGTATCCTCATGTGACATTGGAATGAGTTAAAAAACAAGAAACAAATCTTGATGGACTTTATATGAGAATGAATGCAGCCCCTTAAACTAGAAGCGATTTAGTCCTCTTAGAACATTTATAGGGTTTGTAGCAATGCCCTAGCAATGCTCAGTAACAATGCATTTCCACGATTGATTCTAACTTCTGATGTCGAACCACGCTACTAAACCTCCAAAAACTACCTTACCTTGCAGATTGTAGCTCGGGCAGCACGTCATGGGCTTTCTCTCGATGGGCTCGACCTCGAGGAACACAAGATCCGGGAGAAGACTCGAGGCGGGAGGGACTCGTCGATTCCAAAAAAAAATTTGTTTGGGCCCCTTCACGTATACGGACGGGGGGGGGGGAGGGGAACCATTGAAGGTACCCCCTCACATATGCATAAAAAAATCAACCCTTAGAACTGCCGTATGTATACGTACGGATTGCCCTAAAAAGGGACCCCCTTCCGTACATGCACATGTATGGGGGTCCCAAGAAGATGTGCACCCCCCGAGGTCAAGCTTCGGTGCCCAGCCTGGTCGTCCTTTCCCATCCTCGGAACAAGACCGCCTGTAAGGGAACAGAGACGGCGAGCCCCGTTGAATGCAGATTGGGTCTCAGACCTTTGATTATGCCAGGTTCTGTCATTCCGCTGTTCTAACTGACTAAACTATTCCGCTCACCGCACCGATTCCACCCCATCATCTGACAAGCAAGCGAATATGATTCACGATCCTGTGCCGCGCAACTCGGTGAACGAGGGAAAGACAACTTCCATCGGGTGAACGAGGCGCAGGGCGGGGTACGGGTAGCAGAGCCAACAAAAGTCGAAGAACGGGGTGGAGAATCATGCATGGTCGTTCGGGTAGCAAGCAAAGGCTTAGTGCCATTTTATGAGTCACTATAAACAAGGGAGAGGGATATAAAAAGAAAAGAGTGGGAACAGTTCAGGCCAAATCCTGGAGAAAGCTAAAAAGTGCTGTTCGATGAGCCTGCATAGTATTAGGTAGTTGGTTAGGTATCTGCTGACCAAGCCAATGATGCTTAGCTGATCTTTTCAGATGATCAGCCACACCGGGGCTTTGGAACCCAACCCTCTTCATACCAAGACATAACTTGTATTTATTCACTTCGTATCAGTCTTAACCTCACTCACTTTTATTTAGTATACTCATCCCTACTCCCCGAGTCAATATATAAATAGGCCGCCTTTTTGGATGACGGAACGTTCCACCAGTTCTCCATCCATCTCTAAGGCTGATCATGAAACACCATAAGCAGCAGGATGTTGAGGTCCAGAATTCAAAGTAAAATTATCGATTCGACAAGATCAAATGGGTAAAGAGTTCAAATTACATTATCCAGCCTGATGTTTTTGATGACTTTGCCTTTCTTGAAGTTCATCTGCAAATGCACTTAAATCTGAAACTATATTCCCACCAAGCTTCCACCAAACTTGAGATAAAGCTCATAACTTGGTTGATGGTATCACAAGTAATATTTCAAATCTTTTCAATTCCATCAAGCCTAGATGTAATGGTCTTGGCCACTTGATGGGTCAATATACGTATTTATATATGTATGTACACATGCATGGCATGTATGCAGCATGAGTCTAAGGTTTTGATTGGAGAAAGGATTGTTGCAGAAGGCAGGGTCCTTCAAACTTTCTCCTCATCTAACTGCTTGGCTCTTTAAACGTGCTCGAAACATCAGTTTCATGACTTGGCAATATAGTATCACTAAATTTTGATGGTTGTGGGCCCATATCTCAGGTTAACTATTTCGACCTGAGACTATCATACTGTGACACAATTTTGTATGGTTTCAATTATGGGACAGATGCCCATGCTCATATTTGGTTTTTATTATATCATATCTACCATAAAGATATGATCGTCATCATTGTTTTATACTGGCTTGCTTTTTGGTTAGCCTTGACCAAGGGTAATTATCATATTGTACTTGTTTTCTTATAATAATGAATAAAAAATCTCTTTCCTTCAAAAAAGAGAGGAAAAAAAAAAGCTGATTTGAGACATTGAAAAAGACTATGGGTATAAAAAACTAAACTGGAGGTCCAAAACTGCATGCAAAACATGCATGCATGCATGCTCCTCCTCATGAGAATCTCGCCCCTACAGAGCGGATCGATTCGCATCTCACGAGGACTCGCATCATGCATCCAAGCTGCCAATAAGAAGTCATGCATCATGCATCTGCCCCATATAAACCTTTTTAAAATCCTTCATCAATGAGTTCACATCTTCTTTTAGAAATTCTGCCCCATATAAACCTTTTTAAAATCCTTCATTAATGAGTTCACATCTTCTTTTAGAAATTCCTGCATTGCTTCCATCACAAAAGCCTTCATAGCTTCCACCATCTGTTGCATAGAAAGGGCTTGAGATTTTTCCATAGAGCTTTCATATTTATCAACAAAACCTGTTAGTGGAGACTAAATTTCTACTGCAAGCAAAGCATCAAAATCAAGCTTTGAAGATGTCATGGAAAGGTTGCCATGGAGATGTCATGGACCTATCTATAGACGAAAGCATCTTGTCAGCTCTATATGCTGTCATCTCTTAGCACCACTTGCCCTTCCACTGCCTGCTAGATGGTAGTTACAGATAGAAGAATTGCACTCGTACTTGGTGGTGGATTTGTGATAAGTTGCTCCATCCGAAGATCTCAACATTTTGATTGGAGAATATTCAAGGGCACTTGTGTGTGGGTGCATTTAGCCCATTGTGGTCTTCGTGCCTCTGCGATATCTCCATTTTGAAGATTGAGTCACTTGAACATTGTCTGTAACGAGCTTGGCCCGTTAGCAAGCATTAAAAAAAAATAAAAAAAAATTATTAAACAAAAATAAGCATTACAAGATATAAATATCTCATCTAGTTCTGAAGCACAAGAAAATGCTGCTGAAAAATGAGCCTGAAGCATTATATACTTATTTCTGACATAGAAGACTAATTAATGCAGTCCCTCACTTCTTTCATGAGGGAGGAAGACTTATAAGGCATCAGTATCTTAGTCTGGGTTGCAGCAATAACACTACAAACATATGAGTAAATGCCTAAGAAAATGTGCAATCTACGACACTTGTAGATTGACCACTGTGACTAACCAGACCCTAGATGAAATGCCTTCTGCTTAGGTAGGGCCCATACACCTAGATAGCGATGCCAAGAGGAACTTACACGTAAACACCTATACAAAACTTACCACCAAAGTACAGAAACTTTAGGATGGAGCAACTTATCCCAAAGCCAGCGCCATGTATGACCACACATGGGTTTTGGAATTTGCAATTGCCATCCTTTTGGTAGTGGGAGAGGTCATGGAGCTAAAAGATAGATAGATAGATAGATAGATAGATAAATAGTATTTTTATGTCATGCCACATTGGCAGCATCCATGAGGACATACGACGGACATTCAGAGACTTGAACACAAGATCTCTTATTTGCTAACCCAATGGACTAACCACTAAACCGAAGTGGAGAGTCTTCAATCTGAGCAAAATTGTGGTGGTTGGGTGCAGAACTGGGACTTCTCAGACGGTCACCCATCCCAATACTATTCCGATCCAAGCACGCTTAAGTTCGGAGTTCTATACTATTCCGATCCAAGCGCGCTTAAGTTCGGAGTTCTGATGGAATCCGTCGTGGTAGCACTGGTATGACCATACCAATACATGATAAGGAGATGATATATGGAGCGGACAAGGTACCAAGCTTCAAATTAATTTTTCGCTCAAGAATTCCTCATTATTCAAGGTAATGCCATAGAAAACAATATTTAAGGTGGAAGGCGATGTCGTTAATCTTATTATGCAAAAGACGATTATGATATGGTAGGAAATATCTATGGGGCAAGAGAAATAGAAATAAAGTCAATTTATGCCAAACCATTAAACCGAATAGAAGTGTAACATTAAGATAAGGTTAATACTAATATGGCCTTTTAAAAAAGGGGGTGAAGGCCTTACTACATAGAAGGCAACCATAGCAGATAAGGAATAAGGGTGGACAACAGACAGTCAGCAGGAAAAAGGCTTAGACTGCTATAGTACATCGACGACCAAAGGACAACATCTCGGACCAAAGGCTGACGTCTGCTACAGCGCCTGCGACCAACTCTGCTCAATGACCAACTTTTGGCAACTGTGACTAAGAGCAGTTACTGATCCAGCTTCCAATTCTTCTTTTCTATCCTTTACTTGATCCTGAAACATTAGCTAAATAGTTTATGTGAGGATTGGATGGTTGGCAGAATTGTGGTTTTTCCATATTCTATCCAGAGCTAAACCTTTAACTCCTAGCTCTTCTAGAACTTGTGAATTTGCTAGCAAGTGCCTCTAGTGCTACCATTGGATTTCCCTTTATCCTTTCTATTTTAAAAAATCTAGTTTTTCTTAGAAGTTCTCTTGCTCGGATCGCCCAATTAGGTGATGACCTTTGGCCTTAAGGGCCGGTACTATGTTTAGAATCCTTTATTCTCTAATAATTGTTCTTTCAAGATCAACATTGAGTTCACACTTCTTACCAAGAATTGATATAGTTTATGAGGCATAGTGATAAAGCCTTGAAAAGGTTGGGGCCCATTGGATAATGAGTTTCAAAAAACTCATGAACATGTAAGAACTGGATTAAGGAATGGGGAAAGGCTAGACAGAGAAAATGTATAGAAGAGAAGAACAATCTCCTCAAGGAAATGAAGGAGATCAGACAAAAGTTAGAACTCACTCCTCTATGTGCCAATTTACATAAACAGGAAGTTCTGTTGAAAAATAATATCAAAGCCATAGAAGAGAAGGAAGCAAAGGGTATGGCTTTAAGGGCCAAAATCTGCCAGTACAACAAAATGGATCAAGGCAGCTCCAAATATTTTTTCAGAGTTGCCAAAAATAAATTAATTAATAATGCTATTACAATATTGGATCAGGAAAATGGAGAGAAAATAGAGGAGGAGCAAAGCTTAAGGCAAAATTTATGGAACAATATAGCAATATATTTAAGGGCACTGATTACAGTGCTCAAGAAGAGGAGAATATGAATAATTTTTTCAATAACATCCCAGCTACCATACTTATGGAGGAGGATTCGCATGGCTATCCTGATGAAAGGGAGGTGCTGCAAGTCTTGAAAAACATGGAGAAAGGGAAAAGCCCAGGGCCTGATGACTTTCCCCCCAAATTCTTTCTGACCTTCTGGGTAGTTATGAAGGAGGACTTTATGGAGTTCATTAAAGGAGCCTGGGATGCAGCCTCTCTATACCCTGCATTTAGCTCCAGCCTTATTACCTTAATCCCTAAAACCAAAAATCCCAGCAGAATAAATGGTTGGAGGCCAATATCTCTGACCAATACTACTTACAAAATCCTAGCAAAGATTCTTGCCTTCGGTATTCTCATGCACCTTCACAAATCAGTCAGTAGCTGTCAATCAGGTTTTCTATCTGGTAGATTTATTCTTGACAACTACATTGCTGCCAGTGAAGCAATCCACTGGAACAGGCTATCCAAACAAAACTGTATGCTGCTCAAATTAGACTTCAAAAGAGCTTATGATTCTATAACTTGGCCCTTTTTAAAGAGAGCAATGATCCATATAGGTATTCACCAGACTCTTATAGACAAAATCATGGCACTTAACAACCTTACTTCCTCCAGTCTGATCATAAATGGCTCCCCAAGCAATTCCTTCCCTATAAGAAGAGGGGTCAGACAAGGATATCCCCTGGCCCCATATCTTTTTCTCTGTGTAGCAGAAATGCTCACGAGAGTTGTTCAAGGTCTTCAACAGCAAGGTTTGATTCAGGGAATTCAAATGCCAGGGTCGGATAAGCAGCTTACTATCATGCAGTATGCTGATGATACCTTTATTCTTTTAAAAGCCAATCAAAATAGTTTCAATGTTCTGTTAGATAGCATTCAAAATTTTGTTTGTGTCTCGGGAGTTCACCTTAATCTAAACAAATGCAGTATCTTATGGAAGAACCCTACAGATTCTATAAATACCAGGGGAATCAAAATCAATCCAGCCAATCAAGCCATCACCCTCCTTGGTCTCCCTTTAGCCATTAACCTTCCTAAGAAGGAGGTGTGGAGACCTATAGTAAGCAGAATCAGAAAGAAACTTCTGTCTCTCTCTCCCAATCTTTCCTTTGCTGGCAGAGTCCTTATAGCTAATGTAGTGCTGGCCAGCACCCATGTCGACTTCTCCTCTCATTGCCAACAAGGAAACTTACAATGACATTGAAAAATGTCTAAGAGAATACATCTGGAAAGGTATGCACTTTGTTAGATGGGAGGAAATTACTCATAGCAAAAAGGAGGGAGGTCTGGGCCTGAAAATTCTTCAAAAACACAGCCAGGCTCTGGGTGCTAAATATGTTTGGAAAGCAATAAATGGTTGGAATTCCCCAGCCATGGAGTTTATCAAATATTGGTTGCAGGTTAGCAGACCTTTTGGGATGAAGAAATATGCTCATCAATTTATTATCAATATGCTCATCAATTTATTATTATGATTCTATTTATTATCAATTTAAGTGTGCCCCCAATACCTCCCCTTTGATGAGGAAAATTTTTGAGGCCTGGAATCTAGTGGTAGAAGGGTTTGAACATAAAGAGATTGGTTATGATAGTGCCAATTTCTCCCTTTTCTGGTCACCTATTTTTGCTAAAGAGAATGATGTTTGCTGGGCCCTCAAGCATCCCCAAATATGGAAAAAGTGGAAAGAAGCAGGGATAACACAGCTACAACATCTTTGGGAAGGAGACAAATGGTGTAGTTGGGAATATATAAAGCTGGTGGTTAAAGGCAAGAAAATAGATAAGGTGATCTTTGACACCATTATGAATGTTGCTAACACTCAAAGTGAATGCCAAAGCCCCAAAAATCCAAACTCTCACATTATGAATTCTGATCAGTACAAAGTGGCCCTGGGATATAAGGTTCTGGCCCCAACTAAGTCCTCGACTCAGGCTGTCAAGTGGCATGTTCCTAACAAACACCTCATGAACATATTGAAGAATAATTGGAAATCTTATTCTCATCCTAAAATGCAAGTGTTTATTTGGAGATGCCTTCATAATGCTCTTCCTTCTAACTGTAATATGTTCAAGAGGTGTGAGGATCTTCAAGACAGCCCCGGGTGTAAGCTTTGTGGGGGCAATTCTGAAACCATAAGCCATATGTTCGATTGCCCCAAAATCAAAGAATTCTGGAGATGGCTGGATGCTTACCTAAGGACAAAAGGCCACAACTTAGGCAATTGGGCCAATATCATGGACCTCCTAAAGGGTTCAAACAGGTTCTTAAACACTATCAGACAGACTGCCCTTTGGATCATATGAAAACACAGGAACAGGGTAAATTATTCAAATCAAAGGGTGGATGTAGCCTGGATGAAAGTAGCCTTTCAAATTGAGATATCCAAGATTGCCATGGCACATAAAAATAGCAAACAAGATAAATATGATTGTGCTTGGTTATCAATAGGGAATTTTGTTGGTTTACACAATATCTTTGTTAGTGATATGCTTATCTCTAATGATCATTTTATGGTGTTCAGGGCTGCTGATTGCCCTTACAACGAGGATGAACTGTAAGCCAAACCTCCCTGACCTGTCTAATTTTGCTGCTGCTACAGAGATTTTTAATAACCAGCAACTCTGGTCTCTTTCTCCCTCTATTGACCAAGATTTGGAAAAACTAAAACCTTTCATGTTAAACGGTTACCAGGCACATATTCTTGACAGATTCCTCTTTTGTTATGAGAGACTGCTAACTGATGACCAGTTCTCCCACTTTCAGATATGTTTTATCACCACAAAGCCTTGCAGGATGCTCATGGGGAGGCCATCATCCTTTTTTCTGAAACAGCCCCTCTTTGGTTCTTTGCTTTCCCACCTGAATGGAATGACATTGGCTGGCAGCTGGATCCGGTGGCTTCGGATTTGGTGATCATTGATGAAGAGGAGGCCGACTCAGACTTAGATTTTCTGGTTCAAGATCTTCCACTCTGATAGTGATCGGGTTACACCTGATACAGTTTGTTTTGTATAGAGGACTCTGGTCCCAATTTTGTCAGTAGTGTATATGTGTGCTAAAGGCACAATTTTTGTGAACCTTAATGGTTCCTGCAAATCTCTGATGTAACTTTCGGATGAGTAATATAAATCTTCCTTTTCTCCAAAAAAAAAAAAAAAAAAAAAAAAAAGAGAGAGTTTCATGTAGGATCCATCCTCTTAATGTATTGTTTATCACTAGAGGTGCTAGTATGTAACAATTGGTATCAGACCCAAGGTTAAGTTCCTAGTGGCAATATTAGTGTGTTCCACGTGCTTAAGGGCAACCATCTCGAGGAAGGGGAGAAATTGATATGGTCTATAGGTACGGGATTAAAGCCTTGAAAAGGTTGGGGCCCATTAGACAACGATTTCCATGAAGGATCCACCCTCTTGGTGTGTTGGTTATCATTAGAGGTGCTAGTGTGTAACAATTTCCATAAGGACCATCATTAGAGGTGCTAAGTGTGTAACAAATTCCATAAGGACCAGCAAGATTAGAGTTGGAAGGCGATATTGTTAATCTTACCAGGTGCAAGGCGATTCTTCCATGAGAAGCTCTTATCCAAGATGATGGCAGGATATTGCAGTCGTACAAGATGAGATTGCAATGTCAGTTATAGGGAGTCTCATGTCCACAAGTTTTCAAACTAAAGTTGCTCTAAATATTGAACCATTTTAGGCTATCATTGAATGGCTATTGGACCTAACATTAGAATTTGACTATTGCTAGACGATAGGCTATATTGGATTAAAAAACAGGCTAATAAGGGAATTGGCCGCAACAAAGAATTCCCAATCATTATACTAGAATTTGGATAAAGTGATTAGTTAGAGGGGACTTACATATTAATTTATTTTGCCATGTAATAGTTATTTATTTATCTAATATAATATTGTCCGCTGTAGAACTTTTGACTAAAATCTTCCGTGATTTATAAATGTTGCACTTTGTGATTTTATGAGTAAAATATCAAATAAAAGAATTGTTAATAGAAGTAAAGCAAGATATGAAAGCTATTGAAAACAAAATTATGAATGACATGAAAACTACATATGTACTAGCGCAAGGAGCTATGTGAGAAGATGAAGGAAATTTTTTGGGGGAGCATAAATATGTGGTCTTACGCTTGCTCTTGATGTTCAACTGAGAACGCCATGTTGCATGCCAAGTTGGATGGAGGCTCACTAATTCATAAAGAACAAGTTATCTAAGGAATGAAGGCCTATATCAGATATAGGTGGAACTGTGGAACTGACATTTGTTGTTCATATTCTTGACCCCACAAGTTATATGCACCTATCACCTTATTTTCCTAAGGAACAAGCCTTTATAGGATTTCTCAAATAATGCCATCGATCCGAGCCATCGGATCGGTATTCTCGAATGGGCGAGCATGCATCTCTTGCACGCATTGCATGCATTTTCTGGGGCTCAGGTTCATTTAGGGATTGCTATTTCTTGCAGATTCTTCATCGACTTCTCATCGGCATTTTCTCCTCTCTCAGCAATTCCCTTGACTTTCAATATCTCTTTTTTTTCTTTTTTCTTTTTTTACCAGGCAGTGGTGGGGCTTCTCCCTGCTTGGTTTGATAGTTTGGCGTCTTTTTCCATGTGACATATTCTTCCCGATCTGTCCCTTTTGTGGCCATCCTTCAACCTTCAACCTCGATTCTGTTTTGATAAGGAAGTTCTCTTTTTATCGGGAGCTTTTGTCTGTTTTCATGCGAGCCCTTATTCGAGAATGTCATCGATCCGAGCCATCGGATCGATATTCTCGAATGGGCGAGCATATATCTCTTGCATGCATACATGCATTGCATGCATTTTCTGGGGCTTAGGTTCATTTGGGGATTGCTATTTCTTGCAGGTTCTTCATCGACTTCGCATTGGCATTTTCTCCTCTCTCAGTAGTTCCCTTGACTCCCACCCACCCTCCCTTAATGTGTATATTATTGTATTGTAAACATTATTTTTTTGTCGTGTGGCACGCGTGACCAGCCCCTCTCTTTTTTGAGGTTGTTTTTTGTCGCGTGGCACGCGTGACCAGCCCCTCTCTTTTCGAGGTTGTTGTTTTCTTATCTTTGTGTTCTAGTTTGTTGATGTGCAGGTACAGTGGGATGCGCGACTCCGTCTTCCTCAGGCTTCGTGGATTTCTTTGTGGGAGCATTTTTTTGCAACTTTACGTCGTGTCCAAGCCCCTTATCGAGGGCTTATCACTAGGGTTTTTCTTCGAAAACCCGAAAAGGCGAGGTTTTTTAATCCCTGTGATAAGCTCTCAGCAGGGACACTTAACCAACTAGAATTTTTTTGGGGTCTAGATGATATAACTGGATATTCCCTTTGTTTTTTCATTGTGGGTAGCTTGCAAATATGCAGCTATCCTCTCAACCATTATAGAATTCTATTGAGATGAATGAAAAGCCTAGCTAGCAGGAGCTTTTGTCTGTTTTCATGCGAGCCCTTATTCGAAAATGACCTTTCTTTCACAATAATACTAAAAATCTCAATCATTCAAAGGACACAATCAACAATTACTTAAACATCTAGAAATCTAAGATGATAAAAGGGTTATTTGTCTTTGGTTGCAAATTTGAAAATATGATATAGTCAGTGATGTAGATACAAAGATCTAGTGCACTACTTAGATCCACCATGTGTTCTTGCCTGTTGCCTCAAAGGAAGGCAACCAAGCTTCTTGGTATCCCTGTGGGTATTCATGTCTCGACTTCTGATGCTTGGGATGTCATAATAGAGGGGTTGCGGAGGCACCCGTTTTTTGGTGGGATGTTGCTAAACTCTCTATGCTTAGAAGGGTAACAGTTGCTAAGCATGTCTTAAGCAACATGCATGTCTATATGGCTTCTGCTATTCGTGCTTCCCAATCAAGGTTTCATGATATTGTGGATGTTACCAGAAACTTTATTTTTGGGGTGGAAACGAAGCAGGGGTTGCGTTAAAGATTGCATAGTCTAAATGTTCAAAAGCTAAGTTTACTGGAGGTTTGAGCATGATAGATATCCATTTGCAGAATGCGTAAGGTTATGATCTCAAAATTCATTTGGAGGCTCCTCGTCCTGGGTTACGACTTATTGCACATGTTCTTACTCACTATATTCCATTTGGTAAAGTCACACTTAAATCTGTTCTTCCATGTGGTCTATTCTATGAGTTGCGGCCTTATCATAATGCTTCTCCATTTTTAAAGGGATTGTTAGATTCCTGGCACACAGTCAAAATGTTATTTTACATCAGTCCAACTGCTTGTGCTCAGTTGAATGCATATTGTTGGTGGATCCCCCTGGCAGACAATGCACCACTTTGTTTTATAGTGCACCCATTGACTCAATGAAGTTGGAAAATGGCAGGAAGCTTAACAATTGCAGCATGTTATGACTCAGGCCAGCTGCTGTCATGGGAGGCATTTTAGTTAAAGTTTTTATTGGGGCGATGGGATAGAGCTCTTTGGAAAAAAGTTGTTGACTATCTACATCCTATCCTGCCACACCAAGAAGATATTTTGGTATCATCCAGGAAGTACAAGCCTTCTTCTCGACTCGCGAGTCGAGAATTTCTCGACTCGCGAGGCGAGAACAGGGAGTGTACACCCTGGATTGTTGGCTGGTTGAGGCAATCTCGAATCGTGAGTCGAGAATGCAGACAGCTAACCAGAGACTATCTAGTCCTTGAAAGCCAGCCAATGCCTTTGTGCATTCTCGACTCAGCGGCCGAGAATGTCATTACGACCAATGGCTCAGGTGTCGATCGCGAGTGCCTCCACCGGTCAGAGCCCACTCCCCTTGAACCATCTTCGCCGAGATATTGCGGCGGGGGTGCCCGACCGGTGAAGGCCTCTAACGACTCAAACGTCTTGGCTGTCTTCGTCTTCATTGAGTTCAGAAGACCCCTAGCTTCCAGAATCCCGTGCATTCTTCTGTGTCTTGTCCCAGGTGCCTGCAGACAGTCTTAGCCACTCTCCTTCAAATTATCTTCCTCGAGTATTGCAAAGGGAAGTGGTCTCGACTGGCTCAAGCCTGATTCAAACCACGAGGGGCCGACATGTTTTCTCAGACATTCTCGCCAGTCGAGAATCCCCTTAAACGACCAATTATCCCGCGGTTGCAGTGTAGGGTTCCTCTACCCAGCCAGAGCCAATTGCGAAGAGGAGGGGCTCGGTTTGGGTGGAGGCCTCTGCAACTAACAGGGAAATGCATCCTTAAGGCCTCAGCCACCCAACAAGACTCGATAATACCATAGGTTGGCTTGCTGTCTGCATTCTCGACTCGCGAGTCGAGAATACTAGCCAGCACTCCAGGAGTACTACCTGGAGTTTTCGATGGCTAAGGCATTCTCGACTTGCGAGTAGAGAATGAAGGCATCAAGCCAACACTGGGATTCTCGACTTGCGAGTCGAGAATGCAGGCATCAAGCCAACATTGGGATTCTCGACTTTTGAGTCGAGAATCCCTTACCCATCCAATTCTCCTGTGCCTCTAGTCCTAGGTTTAGTCCTAGGTGTCTCTATCCTGTCTGAGCCACTCTCCTTCGAACCATCTTCCTCGAATATTGCGAAGGGGAGTGGCCCGAACTGGGTGGAGGCCTCTGGGACTAACCACAGGGGGATGCATTTGAACTGCATTCCTAAGGCCCTAGACCTAGCATTATCTATACACAACTAGCATGCCTAACACATACTTGGACCGATGCTTCTAAACAGAATGGAAGGCATTCCAAGCAAAAATCGTTGATGAAACGTTTCATGAAGCTACTCTGTTTCCATTGTTTCGCGTGCCCGGCATCTCTCAACCTTGCAGAGTATATTTCATCTCGTCGCTGAAATATCTTCGGACAAGGAAACAATAAATCGGCCGAACTTGAAAGGTCCATGTTCTATATATAACATCCGGCATGTTGTACACATAATGAAACAGAATCTCGAAACTCACCTCTTCTCGCGAAGAACTCCTTGGGCCATTGTATCCACGCGGATCGCGAGTCTCCACCGAGAGTCTTCGCTTCTTTTCCGTTGGCCTCATCAACAATGCATATCCCCATCAAACACTTGTATCAACGCGATTCTCGCGTATCCCTCTTCCATGGCGCTAAATAGTTGAAGTGTTCCTGTGTCTTGCGGCTCATATCCGCTTGCTACCTTAGCCCGTGCACATCGATCAAATCAACTATTTGCAAAAGAACACGCAGATTAGAAATAGAGAGAGAGTAAGGCGATGTTAGGAGCTTACAGCCGTGAAGCCCATCCGGTGAACTCGAAAGCAATCGATCTCCGCCCGCCGCCGTATACCATGCCGGAACTTGCCGCCGGAAATTCCATCTGGGCCACTAAGTCTCCGAAATGAATGAATTTGAATTGATGTTTTACGGGCTAAAGCCGGTCGCGGCTGCACTTTAGCCCACTTTTTTTTCCTTGAATGATTGTGTGTCCTTAATTTCAAATTTAAGAACACGCCGACCTTTTTTACGCGGTAGTCCTAAAAACCTCCAAGGCGGAAGAGGCTCAATTTACAAGGGAATTCGAAACTAAAGAAGATGCGGGGCATACGGATATAGCGACTCCATCGAAGAAGCTGGCGGCGAGCGAAGTCGGTTCAAGTGGCACCAAGAAAAGAAAGACAAGTGACTCCGGTGAGCCGATTTGTGTTCGGGTCGGGATACCTTTTATCGATCCATCCTTCGCCTTTGCAAAGATTCATCGCGGAGACGCTTAGTGATCAACCGGCGAACTTCGTTCTTCGTTATCGAGGGATTGGAGACAGAGCTACTTGATACACCAGCAGATTCTTGGTGGTATGTCGAAGTATCAACAAGTGGGAAGGAGAAATATCTGTTTCTGTGGCAAAGGGATAAGAAGAGCTCCAGCGACAAGTACAAGAAGTTCGGTGTTGTGCTCTCCGTCTCTGCGCTAGTTTCGAAGCATCTTACATTGTATGCGGAAGACTGCCTGAAGGGTAAGTTCTACCACACAAAGAAGTTATCAGTATCTAATTACTCTCACTCTTCAATGAACAAGTCGAAGGGGACAGACAAAAGGCCGGCGCCTTTAAATTGTCAGAACCTTGGGTGGAAGGATCTGGAAGGGATGAAGGAGGTCGGTACCCTAACATCCAGGGAGCTTAGAATGGAGATATCCATGGTTAGGGAGAAGCTGTTCAACACCGGGAGCTTTATGTCCAGCGTGCTAAAGACTCTAAAGCACTTTCGGCGTTACCCGGATGTTGTAGTTCGAAAAGAAAAACTCGGGACAGAATGCGATGAGGCGGATGCCAGAGATTACGGGAGGATTTCGGATGTGAAGATGAGGAAGATATGGTCGACTCCCAATTCTTGGATCCAGATGAGCAGATTAGGAAATCACAGAGAAGGGCCTAGAAGATGGAGCGGCTGGCTCAGTATTATCCATTGGGGATATCACACAAGTCGCCGGACATCGATGCCCGAAGGTTTGCATGTGAGATGCCGCCTTGTTCAACCATAGGAATTTAATCCAAAGACACATGCCGGAGATTCTCGAACTTGATGGTGCGGCATCCCATTTGCAGCATCCAATGCCTCGCAGATGTCATACCATTCGCCAGACGACCGTGAGTTGTTCAGCTAGAAGTCCGAGGAAGACTCAAGGGAAAAGACGCCGTTTTGGGTTATGGACGCCGCAAGATTCGCTGAGGGCAAAGCAACTATTGCAGACGGAAAAGGAAGTGCGCCAAAGGATCAAGGACGATATTCCAAACGAGAATGCAGAGTTCTTTACGGCTGACACGCCATCAATCCGGAGCTCACCAAATTATGCTACGCGAGAACACAATAGCGCAAGTACCCGCCTACATAAGGTAAATTCTTGTCTCGATTCGAGGGGTTTCTTGACTCGCGAAGTCAAAGAAAGCACGCATCTTCGATTTCGATTGTTCCTCGCCGACCGACTGAAGTCGAGATACCCCGAAAAAAAATGGGAAAGCGTAAAACACGGAAAGCAGAGGTTATGCGGGTGCTTTCGGCGAAGTTGAGAAATCGAGGAGAAGTAAAAAGAAAAGTAAAGATTGAAGGACTTTCGACTAGCGAAGTCGAGAAAGCCGGTGAGAATAAACGGAAGAATAGTATGAAGGGGCTTTCGACTCCTTAAAAGAGAAAGTCCCTTCATACTGGACTTTCTCGCTCCTGGCCGACTTTCTCGACTTCGCTTGGTGAGATACCCTGTGGCAATAGAGAGAACATTAGAGATTAATGGTTGACGAAAGTGAAAGCATCGAGCCTTCCCATCCTTTCTTCCCTCGCCTCTTCGGCAATGTCGCTTAATTTATATCCTAAGTTGCATCGCTCAAGAAGAGGCAAGCAAGGATTTGGGAATGAGCCGTGCTTTCACTCCGCCTTCATTCTCCTATGTTCTCTCCTCTCCTCAGGGTATTCTCGACTTCCGAAGCCCAGAAAGTCCCTTCGATCTTTCCTCTCCCCTGTGCTCCTCGACTTTCCGGCTTCGCGAGTTGAGAAACTCCAGCGAAATAGATAGAACATTAGAGATTAATGGTTGAAGAGTGAAAGCATCGAGCCTTCCCAATCTTTCATTCCCTCTTCGGCAATGTCGCTTAGTTAATATCCTAAGTTGCATCGTTCGAAGAGGCGTGGAAAGCAAAGATTTGGGAATGCGCCATGCTTTGGCCCGCCTTGACTCTCCTATGTTTCTCCTCTCCTGTGGTTATTCTCACTCGCGAAGTCGAGAAACCCTTGCATCCTTCTATTTATTTTTCCTTGGGTGTTAGGAGATACTTTCATGCCGTGACATTGTGACATTTACTGAATGCAGCCCGTATCCTGACCAGATCATACACGCTCGGCAACATTGGAAAGCATTGGGTAGTCCTCAGCGTCCTAAAGGAAACAGGGCCCCCTCCGATAAGTGGAAGACCTTCGAGAAACTCTGCAGATATGTTCTTCTGGAAGGCCAGGAAGATGATGAGGGAGAGGATGAAGGCAGAAGAAGAAGAGAACACCAAGAAAGGCGGGAATCCCTCTCGGACCAATATGACCTCATTCTTAGCACCGAGGCTGCCCGGGAGAAATGGACCGAGATATGGGCTCAATGGACAAGAGGCAAGTCAAGGACAAAGAATGGAGAATTGCCAACCAGGCCGGACCCAAAGTTGTTCGACAAGCAATTCATGAAAAGGATACTGTGGCCCGACGGACAAGGAAACGCTTTTGATCTACAAGGCGTAATCCCTCGGATGGAACAATCCGCTAAGGAAAAGTAGAAGTTTAAAATTGCAGGGATGCAAAGGATTACGCCACAATCCTAAAGAGACGGCAGCATTGGAAGAAGGCATCCGTAGTTTTGCAATGTTGCCTCCAATGCATGCCATGATTTTGATTATTATAAGGAGAAGGCTGCGCTTGATGAGGAAGACATGAAGGAGTTGAACCGTCTATGTCAACCATACATCAACACCAAGCTAAAGCGTAACGTCAAAACCCTCCCCTTCCCTGAACGTGCTATGGCAATTCGAAGAGGAAGCTTGGATTGAGGGGTGGTCCCATTTAAGACGGATGATAGCTCCCCTCCATTTCTCGGTAACCTTGGGACACAAGGGGTTTGGTGGTCCGAATTGGCTTTGGGCCTGTGGCACTATTTGCCATCAATATGATCAAGACCCCACCTGTTTTATGAAAAAGTCGACATTGAGAAGTGGTACAAGGCGTAATGCGGACATGACCGAGCTGGATACTTTTCGGTTTCCTTATCTTTTGCATGCGGACTATCGATGCTTCTTGCTTGTGTCACAATGGGCAGCTGATATTAACTTCACCAACAAGATCTTGTATTCCATATACGAACTGGAACATGAGTGTAGACTTGGCCTGCCGAAGGCACCAAGTTTTGCCAATGTAGTTTTGGTTTTGGTTTTGGTTTCAATATCGGCTACAGACCTGGACAAGTGGTGGTCTAGTGAACACCACTATCTCGACAAGTTCATGATTTCTCAAGAGCAGATGGAACCCTGAAAGGGCGACAGATTTATGGAGGATGTGCCATCGATGGACAAAGTCATCGACAGGTCCAATACATAGAATTCCTATCCAGCCAAGGGTTATCAAGTACTTCATAACCAGCTTGGTCGAGGAAGATCATATTGTATGCGAATGGTACATGAATGGCCTGTTCTCTCAGGGGGCTATGCTGTATGGAATGAAACCTATATCCGTGGTTGGAAATAAGGACATGGTTGAAACCATTCGGTCATACCTGGACCTGCTTCATGAGAATTTCAAAGGGAGGAAGACAAATGGGAAGCGTGGAAGGACGATGATGGCGAAGACAAAGCGACAAACCCGAGGAGAGAAAGGTGGCGGAGACGACAATGTTCAAGGTTTAGACGACAACGCTGCCGAACTAATACTGGAGAGTCTGAGATTGAGGTGAGTTCACTTTGCTCTCGGAGTGTTTCTCGACTCGCGAATCGAGAAACCCTCCGAGTCTTTAGCTTTTTCTTTTCTCGACTTGTGAGTCGAGAAAACGTTTCCTATCTGATGTCTTTCATCATTCCAAGGACATCGACCGCAACGAATCGGGATCATTGTCAATATCACACGAATCTGCTGGCAGCTCACATCACGTGGAGGATACTGGATCCAAGAAAGGCAGTCAAGAGCAAGACAGTGCGGGCAGCAAGAAAGGACCTGAAAAAATAATGATCCTGCATATGGATCCCGATCAATCAGAAATCTGGTCAGAGCCTGGGATTCCAAGTGGCCATATGGTCTTGTATGGCAAAGAAAAATATTATCAATGTCCTTGGTGTTCTCGGCCTTCCAGTTTTGATGTTCAAGTTTGTTTGGGAAAATGAAAGGATCGAGCATGTGTCAGACCTCGATCCAGAGATCACAAAGGGGAAGCCTATTATGGTGAAAAGGCTGGACAGGGTTTATGAAGCATACCAGGACTTTAACAAACACAACACTCTGATCATAGACGACTCCGCCTACAAGTGCTATCATAACTCGCACAATACGATCATTGCCAAGAGTTATCGACCAGAAGAGTATGAAACGGATAGGTGGTTGTCTTTCAAGCTCGTTCCTGTCTTGGCAGAATCCCTGTTTGCCATACTTGTGGACGATGTGATTAGGAACTATCTGGACCTCAAGGAGGTCGATCCAGAGAGCAGCGCGATCATGAAAGCTATGGATGACAAATATTTTGGTGATCAAGAAGAGTGACCTCTGTTTTCAGATAGTCGAATTGTGTGAATCTTGTAAAGAAACGTGAAGAAATGTACTATATTTTGTAATGAATATACTTGTACATTGAGTTTTCGTTGGCTTTCTCGACTCGCGAGTCGAGAAAGGCATGCTTGTCCTGTTGATGAAACCATTTGTATGTTTGTTTGTGTGACTGGATACAACCATAATCTATAATGATAATGGTTGTACATTGGGTTTCCTGGGCCTTTCTCGACTCTCGAGTCGAGAAAGGCACTGCTTGTCTCGTTGACGAAAAACCATTTGTATGCTTCCGTGTGTGCTTGGATGCAACCATATTCTAATGAGAATGGTTGTACTTTGACTTTTCCGGGCCTTTCTCGACTCGCGAGTCGAGAAAGGCACTACTTGCCACGTGAATGGATGCAGTTATATGGAATGAATGTTCTCCATTGTATTTTGAATTCACCATTCTTTTCTTCGTTTTGACTAATGATACCGTAATTGTTAATCATACTCTCCTTGCTCCAGGTGGTTCAGGCACAGATCCCGCACAGATCCCGTTCAGGCATCACAGAGACCGCTCCAGGTGGCACAGATCCTGCTCAAGGCGGCAGAGATACCGTTCTGGCACAGATCCCGCTCACGCTACACTCTTACCCGGCCTTTGGGATAAGGTTGCTCGTGAATGCAGAAGCCATGCACATGCACGGGATAAAGAAGACGGGAAGAAATTTGAGACAGTCCAGAAAGCTCAAAGCATCTTGCAAGCATTGCATAACATCCACGGAGGTTGGGGAAGAAGCATATTCGATGAAAAGCTGCGGGAGGAGAGTGGAGAAGTCGGGTGGACAGGTCAACCGGTGGCTCCGGAGGCACCTCCTCGTGAGGCATTCCACACTCTTCAGGTTGCCCCCAAGGCTTATAGACGGCATGAAGAAGTGCCGCAAGTTAATCCCCTAAGGTGGACCACCTACCACGATGACGTAACTGTAGTGACAGCAAGACCACCATGGTCTCTGCGTCCGATGTAAAATACATTGTACCTATTCAATTTATTAATAAAAATTCTTTTTCAACTAGAACTTTGGTTTCAATCTTTAATGAATGTCCTTTGTTTGAGTTGCATTGTTCTTGTTCTCGACTCGCTATCCGAGAAAACTGGAAGAAAGCTTGGATGCACACTAATAGACAAAAATTTGAATTATGGACAGTTTTCGGGTCGGGGTGCTCCTTTTTGTGTAAAATAACAGGGTTCCGAAAAAAAGTGGGAATGGAATGAGACCCACTTTAATTAAATAGTGCTTTATGGATTTGTCATGGGGATGTTAATGAATGCAAACTTGTGAACTCTATGTCTAAGTTGTCGCTTGATACTGATATTCTTCCTCCTTCTAATAAGTGGCCCCTTCAACTTCTTCCTCTTCAATGGCAGCAGATGTGGACTTGGACATGGAATAAGCTACTTCATCCTAAAGTGGAAGTTCTTTAGTGGTAGATTCTTCATAGATATCTTCGGGTTAATGTGCTTGTTTAGAAGTTTAACCATAAAATATCATCAGTGTCCAGTATGCAAGCATGAATCTGAGACCAGTGAGCATTTCTTTTTTATGTGTGACCACCTTAGACATGTATGGGATTGGACGTTCTCTATTTTTCAAGTTTCACTAACAAGTGTTTCTGGCAATTTATCCACGTACTTGGATGAAGTTACAAAGCCAGGCTTTTCATATTGCAGCATGATGGTTGCTTTGGACTATCTGGAAAAGACAAAAACTGGTAATCTTCAAAGGTTTGGATGTGGCAGATAACCCTATTCTCCAAGAAGCTCAAGGTCACATTGCTAAGTCGTACCATTGTTCTTTTGCCCCTCGTAAGAGATGATTGATCTTCAGCAACTGATTTGAAATCCTCAGTTCCTTCACTCACAAGAGACACCGAGATTCCATGGTATATTCATTGAATTTTCTTAGAGTTATTGGGGTCATATGTTCTTGATGCATTTGTTGATTTTTTTTCACTCCAATGTCTTGGACATGCTTTTAAATATAGATGCAATATCTTTAATCTCCAATATCAAGTTGCCACAAATAATTCTTGATGTGGTGTCCAATTACCTTGTTGTGTATAAAATCTTTGCTAAAGCTTTTGCAGAACGACTCTAGCTGACTCCATTTCAACAATTCAGTCAAGAGTTCTGCCTAGAAGGTACATCCTTGACAACGTAGCTGATGGGACTTATTAGGCTCATCGACAAAGCCTTCCTAGTATATACCTTAAGCTTAACTTTAGGAAAACTTATGAAAGTGTCAATTGGAATTTTATGCATCAATGCTTATTTGAATTAGGTTTAGGTTTCAGATATCAATTCACCACGAATGTTATACAACTGCATGTCTATGCTCGAACTATTGTTCTATTTCATGGTGAGCAATTTGAGAGTGTGTAATAAATATGGAAGGAGGGTGACACATTATTTATTCTTGGTGGGCCACTTCACGGCGATGTTCTCTCACACATTTTCATTGACCTTTGGCAGAAGTGTACTGCTCTTTGGACCGTTGATGTCCCTCCATCTTATGTGCACAATTACCCATGAAGGATGCTAGCACATGGACATGCCACTAAGCAGTTGTGGATTTCTTTGAATATTCATGTTGATGCAGGAGCTTCTAGAGAAGAGATTGTTAAAGGCATGGAGAAACATCTCTTCTGTTGAATATTGCAAAAAATTGTTCATCGCATAAAACATATATTTATAGGTCCAAATTATTTATGATTTGGTTGATATATTTGTGTGAGGGTTTGCATTAATCATAGTGAGCATCCCTAATAGTTTTACCCATGTATGTAATTATTTTGTCATAATCGTAACAGTTATTTTTGCATGCAGACATCGAAGGTTCTCATATTAGGGTTCATCCACCTCTTGCTCCGGAAATCCACTGCATCATATTTCGGCATGCTCCTTCATTAACTACAGGCCAGTTTTCAATATTCCTTGGCCTTTTCATCGCTTCGAAATGGCAATGCATATGAATTTCTTCTTCTCTATGTAGGCCCATTTTCAATATTCTTTGGGCACAGACAATAGCCTAAATGCGAAACTTAGTGTGCGACTGATGTGATTCCACTTATCGTTGAGCTTAAGGGCTTGCATCTGTTAATGGTAAGGAGTTCACTATACATGCAATGTTAGATGCAGTTTTTGTTGCCATACAACAACTCCAAATTTTGACTATTCATATTGCTCTAAGAGAAACAAGATGGCGGCTAGTAAGTATGGGCTCCATGGAGTTCTAAACTTTTTTTTGCACAGAGTTGCCATATTTGAGTATAATAGCACTTTATATGGAATATTGTATTATCCTTGAGCTTTTAATTTCCAAATTTTCCGGTTCCCCTTTTTTTTTGAAGGATGACAAGCTTTATTTACCAATCAAAACTAGAACAATATAAAATGCAAAGATAGAATTATAACCCCAGCGGACAAACTGATCCAACTGAGCAAACCACTTGTCTATGCATAAGAACAAATCTGAAGGTAAGTACGCCAAATCAGCACTTTCTTCACTTGATCAAGAGAAGAACAATTATAAGCCATAACAATTTTATGTGTCCACTGAAGAAGAATCTCATCTGCAGTATTTATGCCTTTAAAGATAAACACTCTTCTTCTCTTCCAGATTGATCATAAAAGTCAGCCACATGCAAGTTGAAAAGCTCGTTTCCACTGTTTATGCCATGCGTCAGGATAGATAGCGAGCAGAACTTGTTGGCTCGATCGAGACGTGCCAAATAGAGTTAACAACCAAGATCATGCTTGTCGAAGGCGCTCGTATTAGAAAAACAATGCTCAATACTCTCAATCCTTTGCTTACATAAAGGACAGAGCTTTAAAATTCGATTATCAATTTTATGGACCAGCCTGTTAAATCTGAGGCATCTATGGATCAGTTGCCACTACAAAACTGCCAGTTTGGGATGAAGCAACTTATTCCATACGCATGCCCAAACATCCATTGTGGCTGAGGAACCTGAAGATGCCATCTATTAGATAAAGTCAAGATTTCAGAATGCAGAAGCAATTTATACACAGAAGAAACAAAGCACCCTGGGTTGATACCCTGATGGTAATCCCATACAGTTACTTCAATTTATGGGTCAGAATGCTATGGCAACAATGTAGCAATATGAGTCCAAATTACTCTATCCCATTTGTACAACAAGAATTTTGTTCTAAATGCTTCCACTGACATGAGATGACCAGACTCATACTAAGTTGCAATAGTGCTTATACCAGCTGCTTTCCATCATCGTTGTGTCTTCGGATGAACACCAACACTACAAGGCACATTCTCAGTGTCCTGCAAAGGAAACCACCAGCTTGGAGTAGACAACTGAAGACACGCCTCAGGATTGATATGAAAAAGAGACCTAACAGTATCTCAAGCTTGACCACAACTCCTACTTCATTTCCACTCCAAATACAATTCCTGAAGATACGCACAATCTCCTCCATCTTACACTGAGGAGTTAGTAGAGTAGATGCCATGTAGACATGAGTATTACTAAGAACACATTTAGCCACAATGATTCTTCTGGGCATGGATAGTTTAGTTGTATTCCACCAAAATAAGTGTTCTGCAACCCTGTAATAACTTCAGCCCAAGCATCTGAAGGGGAGACGTGAATTTCGACAAGGATACCAAGCAACTTCGTGGTATTGCTATGCAGAAGAATCTTCCGTGGATAGTCTAGAATATAGGAAGGGATGGGACTGTCCAACATCCACATAGCTGTACACTTTTTCCAATCCACAAGAACTCCTGATGTTAAGGAGCTAGTTGTCTTGATTGTCTGGCCCCTTGACTATATTATAGCAGGTTTCAGTGATTTTTTTTATTGCTATTAGCTTTATTTAGACCTCCTGTTCTATGATCTTGGCCAGGTAAACCTTGACCTTGGCTCCTGTTTCCATTATGCTCATATCACTGTCGTTTGTGCACCTTATGCTAGTTCAGTTCCTTATGTCCTAGATCCTTTCAAGTAATCAATTTTATTTTCATCTTATATCAAAGCTTATTGCACAGATTTTTACTAGCAGTAGAATTCTGGACCTGCACTGCAATAGCTTGGATTAATAGTCTTATCTTGAGACAAATTGCATCTTATAATATCTTTCCTCTAGAAAGGAGGCCTATGCATATCAGAACTCACTAATACTGTCTTTTGAGCCACCAAAGAGTACAATGTAGGTAAAAGTATGCCGAAACATTCTACATAGTGCAGTAACTACTACTAAGACTAAGACAACTGGTAAAGATATAACATTATTAAATTATATAATTCAGCTTGTAGCCTAAATGCAATGGAGCTTCATGGCATTGTTGAGTTTCCCTTTTGATTCTTGCAGTTCATTTCCTTGTTCTGCTACTATTACACACACAGTTTTTTGCATGAACATGTTGGTTAGTTATGAGCTGATATAAACCACTATAACCTATGGTACTATTTTTTCTTCAACATGGATACTTGAGAATGAGAATGATTTTTTTATCGTCCACTGAGGCCAATCGGCCTATGGGACCCATAAGGAGCGCAGCAAACTTATTACTGTCCGGGTTAAAAAACCCCCGCCCCGAAGGGTTTTCGAGGGAAAAACCGTGGCAGTAATAAAAATGCTGTCAAACTGTACAAGTATACATCAATGTATATATACATGTCAAGTGTGTGCCCGAGGTCATAGCTGATCTCGCATGTCCATAACCTCCTGAAGGTATGATCCCAAGACTGCACGGATCTCGCGGCTCAAAGTCACATGTAACGGCTGACCGTGCCCCACCAACTCAAAGATAGCGGCCCGAATTTGATCATATCTTCGGGCAACTTTGAAGGGTATGAGATTCATCCTCAATGACTCCCATTTGGCAAAGCATTGATGAGCACGCCCTGGCGTGGCTCACCAATCCATCCGCCCGCCTCACCCTCAAGATGATGTGCCCCCAATGCGGATGGAGGCAATGAGTCCTGCGCCTTTTCATGGGCAAGTGGGTACGCAGGTAGCATTGCGGGGCCGCTCCAATGTGGGATTTATGTGGTATTTGGTAGTGTCTTTGTCTTGACATGTTCAAGGGCATCGGCATCCCAAAGTTTGCCGAGGAAGCAAGCGCCAAGATATTGCCTCAAGCTATGGCGATCCGCCTCTGTTTGCACATGTATGCACTGTGCTCTCGCACATTCCATCTAGCCAACCATTGAGCTCTCTTTTCTCTCCAAAGCGGGGCCTTGAGGGAGGCAAGGCCCCATTGCCATGATATAAGCTAGTTTAGGGAGACGAGCATTGTCCATATTGACCACCTTATGAAAATAGACAATGTGGCGATCAAGGGGCCGCCCTCTCCCAAGAGGCAAGAATCACGTCTCCCGCAAAGAGAATTTGATATGGGACCCGGACTTCACCCTAGTGCTCGTGATTCAAGAAGGCACTCCGCTCCAAGTCATTCCAAGTAGCAAGTGATACTACTAAGCCCCATACTTCTACCCCAATAAAAAGGACAGCTCCACTAAGACCTTAAACCGGTGTGGACTGATGGACCCAATCATACAACTCCGGCTCTATGACTATTGTTTTGCATTGCATATAGTGCCTTCCACTGCCGTCACTGTGAGTCGCATGGATGTGTCCCAAAGGCATAGTAGAAGGAAACTCCACTCCCAAATATTTGTATGTGGATGCAACTTCCACATACTCGCCCTCAGAATCGAAGGAGGGACCCTCGACCGACGCGGAAGATGATATGAAAACCACCTTAGTCTTGGCTGGGTTGACGCTCATATCGATGCCGCTTGGCGTATCGTGTCCAGTGGCATCGAGATGTCGTTGCATGTCCGGGCTGGTGTGTAAGCTAGGAGGTCCACATCATCAGCATATATTAACTGTCTGATGATCTGATAGAGAAGGTGAGCTCCATCGCCTCCATTATCAGCAAGCCAGCTCTCCAATTGATCAATCCTAATATTTCTATCCTAATAATTATGACTCTAAAAGTCTTGCTTATTTGTTCTGTTTCATGTGACTGAATGATTTTAACACCGACTTTTCTATATCCTTATTAGCCTGTCAAAGTTTTGCCATTTATCTTCCTTTTTGTTCCATTTATTCAGGAGCTGGTAAATGGATTGTATTAATACTTGATCAACGCTAGTCGATCCAAAGCTTAAGTTTGTTAATGTTATTTTTGTCATGTTTGTATGAGTGCAGTTGCATTAACCTTGAAAGCCTATTTGTCCTCGTTGCCTAAAAACTAGATATTGTGAATCCTTGTTTGTAGAGGAAAAACTAGACCTTCGAAACTAGACATCGTGAATCTTTGTTTGCTCGAGAAACTCCTCGTTATTCAAGGTAGTGTTGTAGAAATCACTATTCAAGCTGAAATGCGATATCGTAAATATTTCCATGTAAAAGATGATTCCATGAGGACCAGATAGATTAGAGTTTGATGGCGATATCATTAATCTTCCTATATAGAAGGTGGTTCTTCCATTAGAACCAAGAAGACATGCTCCTGTCCAAGATGATGGTAGGAGATTGTGGCCGTACAAGATAAGATTGGCAATGTCAGTTATAGGGGGTCTCATGTCCACAAGTTTTCAAACTAAAGTTGCTCTAAATATTGAATCGTTTCAAGCTATCATTGCATGGCTATTGGACCCAACATTAAAATTTGACTATTCCGAACCATGATAGACTATATTGGATTTAAAAATTGGTTGATAAGGAAATTGGTCGTGAGCACAACAAAGAAATTTCAATCATTATACCAGAATTTTGATAAAGTGATTAGTTAGAGATGGCATTATGCATAAATGTATTTTGTTATGTAATGGTTATTTGTTTATTGGATATCGTCCGCTGTAGAACTTTTGACCAAAAACTTTTATGATTTGTAAATGTTACATTTTGTGATTCTTCCAAGCATTGAAAATCTTTAAGTAAAATATCAAATAAAAGAGTTGTTAATCGAAGTAAAGGAAGCCATGAAAGCTATTGAAAACACAAGTAAAAATAACATGAAAGCTACATATTTACCGGTGCAAGGAACTACTGGAAGCAAATGAAGGAAAATTTTGGGGGAGCAAAAATATGTTGTTTTAAGCTTGCTCTTAATATTCAACTGAGAACGTCACCCAGAGAACGTCACTTGCATGTCAAGGTATAGTTGGATGGAGGCTCACTAATTCTAGAAGAACAAGTTATCTAAAGAATGAAGGGCTATACTAGCTATAGGTGGAACTCACATGTGCTTGGTCGTATTCTTGGCCCCACAGGTTATATGCACGTTATCACGTTATGTCCTTGGAGAATTTCTGGAATGCTAACCTTTCTTTTGCAATAATACTAAAAAGCTCAATCATCCAAAGGACACAATCGACTTAAACATCTAGAAATCTAAGATGAGGATGAAAGGGGCGTCTGTTCTTTAATTACAAGGTTGGGAGAGTGATATAGTCAATGATGTAGATACAAGGATCTAGTGCACTATTTGGAGTATTAGGCAAATAAAAGCTTTGGACATGACAGATACAAACTAGTTTCCATGGCTATGCCGTATGGAAAACCACAAAATTATCCTTACGTGTAGCGGTGGAAGGTGCAGAGGGTCAGGGATGTATTGTTATCTCATCAGACTAATCAAACTGGTGTATGTTCATTACTATCTAAGTGATGGCGGATGATGAGGACGTGCCCTTTAAGCCGCCGCACAACGATTGACATGTAAATGAAGGAAAACTATCCTCACAACATATGTCATTGTACTGATTCTATTGAAGCGACCATCTAACTTGCAGAATTCGATTCTCCACAGCCTTACATGCGAGTCCAGCTCTCGAGCTACAGTGACATAAGGGGCATATACATCTAGCCACCCCATTATGTGGACCTGCTCGCAACTAACACTGGTCCAGAGAAGTGTGGTCCTAGATGTCGATACGCTTACACGCAATTATCAGTGTTCTAGCTATGCAAGGTTTTGGCTTTGCTCAAAACCAATGGGCAGGATCAAGTCTTCGGCCCAGTCAATATAAAAAAAAAAAATGTCCTCGCTGACCGAAAGGTTGACCGTTACCATAGTAAATTTTCTACTTTACCGCGGTTAACCAAACCACTGACCGGCAGTGAACTGCCCCTCTCTTACTGCCATGTGATTGCGACCTCTAACTGCGCCGTATCTATGCGTTTCTTGGTAGAAGAGAAGGAAGCCATAGTTGCGTGCCCGCCGTCTCAGCGTGATGATCTGCTTGATCTTCAACTATTTGATGGGAACCCGTTTGGATCAGCAGCTCCGGAGCTCGATCTGACATACTTTTCGAGCCGCTTACAAACATATTCTTTAGGTACCATTTCCCCTCTTTTTTCTACCCTACAAGCTTAATCTTTGGTTCCGGCAGTGATTCTTACCCTTCAATGCTAGTTTTGTGATCTATCCTTTTCGTTTTTGTTGCTAAATGAACCCCTAGTATTTGGGTCTTTCGTCCCTTGCTCTGTTGCTGCTCGTTTCAAAGAGCTCTTTTTGTGAAGGTTAAAGGGGGGACCTTTTTTTATATGGTTATGGATGGTAACGGGAAAGGAGGTAAGAGCAGAAGAGTCGAGAACGGGAGTCCTCAGAGGAAAGGAGATTTGAAAGCTGCAAAGGCACCAAATCGGGCCACAAAATGTAAGCATAATGTTGTTTATGCACATATGAACAAGTCTGTATGTGATAAGTGTACAGATAAAAGTGATGGCAAATATCATTACGCTGGAAAAGAAGCCATTAAGTCATCTTTGCCCAGGAAGAAGGCTAGGATTGGCTTGGATAACACTTCCTTACATGCAAGTGACTTTCTGAAGACTAAAAGAGTAGATTGTGAAACTAGAATAAAAAACTGTCAGTCTGATGGAGAATGCCAACAGGATTTTCAGTGTCCTCTTACTAAAATAATGGGCATGAATACTGTGGTAGAGTCAGTGAGCCATAATAGCAGAGATGAAAAGTGCGAAGGCGCTGATTCCTCTCTGATTCCTGGTCTTGGTGATGATGAAGCACAACTTTGCCTTGCTAGATTGTCTAGGTCTAGCTATGGGACGTATTATACAGTGAGCAAGAGGTTTTGTGATCTCTTTACAAGCGGTGAGCTGTATAGAACACGCAGAAGGCTAGGCATTTCAGAACAATGGGTGTATTTGTTGAACAGTGGTCAGTCTGTCTGGAGAGCATTTAGCCCTAGGGATGGAGGCAAGTGGCGTTCCCTGCCACAAACTCCTGCAGATAGCTGTTTTGCTATGTGTGATAAGGAATCCCTTACTGCAGGAACACAACTACTTGTTAAAGGACGAGAAATCCATGGTCATGCCATATGGGGATATGACCTTGTTACCAATAACTGGTTTAGAGCTCCGCAGATGATCACAGCGCGCTGTTTATATGCATCAGCTAGTTACGGAGAGTATGGTTTTGTAGCAGGTGGAATGGATGCTAATGGAGATGAACTTCAGAAGGCAGAGAGATATGATTCTACCAAGCGTGGTTGGGAACCATTGCCTGACATGATTAAAAAAAGAAAGATGTGCTCTGGATTTTACATGAATGGCAAGTTTTATGTGATTGGAGGAACAAACAGCAGTGAAGGCCCCTTGGCTTGTGGTGAAGAGTATGATCCTGAGACTAAAGTATGGAAGTTAATTTGCAACATGTTACCTGGCAAGGGAGATACTTCCCAGATTTCAGTGGCTCCTCCATTGGTAGCCGTTGTGGATAATCAACTTTATTCATTAGATGCATCTCAAAACCAGCTGAATGTATACTGTAGAGACACGAACACCTGGAAGCTTTTAGGTGAAGTGCCTGCTCGAGCAGATGTTAGCAGTGGTTGGGGACTGGCATTCAAAGCTCTTGATGGGGAGTTGCTCCTAATAGGTGGGCAATGTGCCCCTGTTATGGCAGAAGGTAATGCCATTTATGCATGGAAACCAAACGCAAGCGGAGGACCTTTGGTATGGCGTTTTGTGACAGGATCTCTTGGAACTTTTGTGTTCAATTGTGCAGTAATGTCTGCATGACTTTGGATGGTTGGACGCAAGAGCACTAGTGTCCAATGGGTAACTTGACTGTTATAACACCTTATTGTATACTATTCATTTGCATAGGCACATTTTCCTCTAGAGGAGTTTGGTCTCATCTCTGTTTTGTCTTCGTTGAGATCACTCCTGAATTATATGCACTAAAGCAATTCAATTGAAATAAATAAGGAACAATGGCTACACTCGCTAGAGGGGCAGTTATTTGAGACTCTGACCATACTCTTTCAGCTAGGGAAAGGTTTTATGATTGCTCTGATGATGCAGGTTAGATGATTCTTTTGGATGTACTAATCGACGTTGTTGTGGTGTTTGAAGAGCTACAGTGCTACTGCTGATAATGAAATTATAATCCCTTTAGGCTGCAAAAATAAAAAGAGAACAGCCCATTCTATGTACAAAAAGGTGATGATCCTAATGATTAGTTCTGGTTAAATTTGATACAAGCAGGCCACAAAATGGACCAGGATGAAGGAATTACTTTGGCAGAATCTCAGCTAGAGCAGGTGTTTGAAAATGAAATGTTTGAAACCAAATCAAATGTTAACAAGGATGTGTTGTAAAAATTTTCAAAAACCCACCCGTCAAAAATTACCTATGTTGGGAGAGATGATATAACCAGATACGGATCCATGAAAACACAAGTTACTTGTTCAATACATAAATTTTCCTCTCAATTTTGATGAGTATAAGTGCCACATCCATATAATATTTCTAGGGAATGAAAATGAAAGAACAAAAGAACTATGGTTTTAAAATATGTCTAGCATAAAAACGGCTTTTTGGTAATCTTTATTCAAACATGCTTTTTGGTAAAACTAGGAGAAGGGCAGGCTTAGGGCAAAGGATTAGCAATGGTTACATCTATACAAGGGCAGGTGCAATTGCTACAGAGTTTTCTTTTTGTAGAATAGGACAAATAGACCGAGATAGTGCAAGTGAAGTATATGACAACGAAGGAGTAGTCTCGCAAGAGGGTAGGAGGACAAGAACTTGGAAAAATGGCAACTGGTGCCAACTATAGAAGCATCCACCAAGATGAATAACTCTTTGGAACTTATTGATCTTCTTCTATTATGCATGGTAATTGTCTCTTATGGGAAGAGGGTGAAATCATAAGGAAGTTTTTTTTTTTTTTTTTTTTGAAGGACGTCAAGCTTTATTCACCAACTAGAAACCAGAGCAACATAAATGCAAAGACAGGATTATAACCCCAGTGGACAAACCGATCCAACTGAGCACAACCACCTGCCTATGCAAAAGAATGAATCTGAAGGTAAGTATGCCAGATCAGTACTTTCTTCTCTTGATCAAGAGAAGAACAATTGTAAGCCATAACAATTTTATCTTGCGCCCACTGAAGAACAACCTCATCTGCAGTATCATAAGGAAGTTTAAGCACATTAGATAAGCTCTAGGATGTTGTAAGGTAAATTTAGTAGTACAATATTAAGGAAAATTGAAGAGCTCATCATACTTTTCTATGATGTTCATTGGTACTAGACTATATTAAATTACATGGAGTTAGAAATCTGAGACATTCCAATCACATCTCCCTTAGTTCGATGAGGCAGGAGTGAGATAAGTCTCATCCAGGAAATACAATGGAACTCTGGGTAAATTAGAGGATCGTGGGGACACATGTCCTTATTTGACGTAACTCCACTGGGACCAGAAGTACACCACCAATCCAGCAGCGATCGGACCCATACTCTGCCCTCACTCAGTAACAGACTATTAGACGCAACTCAGGGTAAATTTTAAGGATGTTAAATGTCTTTTCTATTCAAATTAAGATTGGCAGAAGGTGTGGTCTTGGGCATGGGACAAGCTACTTCATCCTAAAGTGGCAGTTCTTTGGTGGCAGATTCTTCATAGGTGTCTGCGGGTTAATGTGCTTGTCCATAAGTTTAACCCTAGAATATCAAATCGTTAAAGATGCAAGCGTGGATCCGAGACCATTGAGCATTGCTTTTTCATGTGTGAACACCTTAGAGATGTATGGGACTGGTTGTTTTCCTTTTTCGGGTTTCACTAACAAGTCAACAACTGCTGTTGGCAATTTACCCAAGTACTTGGACAGAGTTACAAGGCCAGGCTTTTCATCTAGCAGCAGGATGGTTGCTTTGGACTATCTGGAAAAGACGAAGATTGGTAATCTTCAAAGGTCTGGATGTGGCAGATAATCGTGTTCTCCAAGAAGCTCAAGGTTACATTGTAAAGTCGTATCATTGTTCTTCGCAAGAGGCGATTGATTTTTGAGGAGTTTTTGGATGTGCACTCTTATGCTTAGGCAGGTTGCTTCACTCGGTGGGTCTCCGCTTATCCGCTGAGATTTTATTCCTGTCTCTGCATTTATACTTGTATTTGACTCTTTGATTGAATAAAGTCTGACGTCCTTCAAAAAAAAAAAAAAAAAAAAAAAAAAAAAATTAAGATTGGCTAAACCTATGGAAAACAAAAGTTCATAGATCCTTTTTAGGCAAAATTTGATAAATAAAACCCTTTAGTTATCTTCCCACTTAGCTAAAATGTAAAATTTCTAAGATATGAAATTCTTGTGTTGGCAAATTTTTCTTGGTTGGTAGCTAAAGTGCAAATATTTAACTTCAAATTCTAAGCATTCATGATCACATGAATGACAACTGATTCAATATGCTTCGATTACAAAATAATAACAAAGATTCAAAGTACAATTTATAAGGAACAAACAATACCATTTGAGGGAACACATATATTTAAGTTGGGGTCAAATGCATCCAAATGGCTAACTTGGTGCATAGAGCCCTTTAAGATCAACAATTGCAAGAATAAATCACTATCACTTAAAGCTTAAAATGCTGACTACATAACATTCACCTATAACCTAAACGACTTATAATTCAAATTCAATATCCATCAAAGCATGATTGATGTAGCTATTGGCGGTACCTAAATTGAAGAGGTTTCTGAATAGATTCAACATGGCTATTTGAATTGATCAGGGTGCGCCTAATCAACTTCAGAGAAGGCGATTTAGCATGCCATACTGTAGCCAATCCCGGCAAAGTTCTAGATGTTTAAAACTTTCCCCCTTGAGAATGGCCAAATTATTTTTTTCTTAAAAAATGACCTTTATTAACTTTAGCCACAAATTTTGACTAAGGGTCTGAAAAATTGCCATTTGTGGAATCTTAGCCACTCTTTAATACCATGGCTAGCTCACTAATAGAACCTAGTAGCCACAAACTATCTACTTCTTGCCTTGAAAACCTTTTAACATCACTTAATTGGGCTTGCCTTGTTTATTTATGCCTTTGTTGATATATTGACTATTTCAAACCTTAACTATTAAAGTTTATTGAGCCATTTTGCCTTGCCTTGCCAATGAATTGCCATTATCTAGAGCCCCATGCTAGTCCACCAAGACTAACATCTCAAACCACACCTCCGAGCTATCATAATCATATCAAATATAGCAAAAAAGCTCTCTAAATCAAATGAAATGTCCTAAACACATTCTAGAGAAGGTGGACAACAGCATTAAGAAAGTGCATTAGTCATCTAATGGGACTTTATGAGCAGATTTAAGTTTAAATGAGGATGAATCTGAGAAGTCTTGAACTCATCTCTAAATTAATCTTCCTGATGGCCTGAGAAGAATGTGTGAGAGCGCACGAAAGCACCTGAGAAGAATGCCTGATAGCGGGTGAGAAGATTGAATTGGAAGCATTTGAAAATACAATACAATCTTGTACCAAGCATATCTCAGGGCAGTTGAGACACTGCCATAATCTAAATTTTCCACATGCAAAATTTGAATATCACTAGAAGATCTATTCTTGTTCAAGTGGGCTCTTAGATATTCTTCTCAAATGCTCCTCATGCCAATTTACCAGGATGAATTATTTATCAGGATGCGTGGATTGTTTTGATTTACCAGTTTGAATTATTTAAATTTGGAATGATGGCAAATATTTGAAAGTGGATCATGATTCAAAAGCTGAATTTTATGTGTACCGTGTATTTTAGCTGAAAAGGGGCACCTAAATTTCTTTGGAGCCGGAAGTGGCCAGAATTTTTCCACGAGATTAATTCACAGGTGGCATAATAAATATGACGATTATATCTTTTACGCACGACATATTTATGGTAGCGCCCGCTGTAATTATGACACGCTCGATCAACCGACATACCATAGTCTCCTTCTCTTGAACAACATATCCAACTGGTTGCTCCATGTAAATTTTTTCTTGAAGATCACCATTAAGAAAGGCCCTCGACGTCCACCTGATGTACTTCCAAGTCATGGGCAGTGCAAATGCTAAAAGAGCTCTTACAGTAGTTAACCGAACTACAGATCAGAAAGTCTAAGTATAATCAACTCTTGCAACTTGAAAAGAACCCTTTGCAACCAAGCGAGCTTTAAGTTTAGCAAAAGTTACCATCAGCTCGATATTTAATCTTGAACGTCCATTTATATTTGATCGTCTTCCTTCCAAGTGGCAATTCAATCAACTTCCAAGTTCCTTTATTGATCAAGGAATCATATTCGGCATCCATGAGAATTTTCCAATTTGCATTCTGTGGAGAAGCGACCGCCTCATCATAAGTGGTAGGATCATCTGTAATGGTAAAACAAGAATGAGAATCATCAAGGTAATAACATCTGGCATGATAGTCCAAGATCCTTTTAGTAGGTTGCCAATGACGGTGTGAGGAACGAATAATTTCATGTGCAACCGGTACCACATCCATGCTAGCATCACCATCATCAGGGCTCATCGATACAGACATATCAAGAAGTTCATGAAGGACTAATGAAGGGTTGTGAGTGGATGTAGAAGTATGAGGAAGTGTATGAGGGGTTATGAGCACTAGTAACTTTTGGAGAACCTAGGAAAATAGGAGCATCATCCTCTTCGATGTGAAAGTCACGCAATATGACAGTTGAAGTTGTAGGATTATAGGTTTTACTAGTCATTCCTTTCTTATCAAAAATAACATCTCTTTCTAAGAAGATTCTTTCTGCCTCAATATTCCAAAAGCGATAGCCACTAGTGTCAAAAGAATATCCCAAGAGAATACACCTTCTCGATATCGGATCAAGCTTTTTACGAGTGGATATATGTACCCAAGCCAAATATCCAATAATATGCAGGTGTGCAATGTCCGCCTTATTGCCAGTCCATAACTGATATGGAGTCATATCACCTAAAGCAACAGAAACCAATCTATTCTGAAGATAGACAACAGTTGACGCTCCATTCTGCTGAGGTGTATAAGGAATAGTGAATCATGATGAACATCTTCTTCGGCACAAAATTGGGTGAAACCATGTGATTTGTATTCACCACCATTGTCGATCTCTTTAATCGCCTACCTGTTTGTGTTTCAACCATTATCTTGAACTCCTTAAACTTAGATAACACCTCAAACTTGTTCTTGAGAATATAAACATGTGTATATCGAGAAAAATCATCAATGAATAGTAAAAAGTAGTAGCCACTTCCGTGTTGCAGCAATGGACCATAAATATCAGAATGCACCAAGTCAAGAATATTAGATGCGGGATTGAATTAATTGGAAAACCTGGCGCACCGCTTGGCCGCTTAGGGCTTTGTCCTACGGCCGTACATGCCCATCCGGCCCTGCCTGCCCACATTCGGCCATGCCAGAGGAGATTGCCAGGTTCGTTTTGGATGGTGGATGGATGGGTAAGGGCAGCAACCACTCAAATGGGGCCAGCCGAAGGGATTTCTCCTGCTTTGATTTTGAGCAACAAGGATCATCCCTTCATCCAGGTGATCCTTATTTCATCCTAATAATTTGGCAGGAACCTTCCTTCTTTTTCCACGTCTTGCTGGCAGAATGTACATAGAATAGGAAGATGGAGACAACAAGTTCTGTTCCTCTTTGTAGCTATGGCAGATTGATTAGTCAGATTTCAAGATTTGATGGCATTTTAGGTGTCTTCTCACAATTTATAATTCAAGGCTGGGCTCTGGAGAGTAGTCTGGTGGGTTGGGCTTATTCTAAGTCTAACCAGCTTCAAGATGACTGTTTGAAGTCTCTGTAAATTTTCCACCAATTTAAGGTATTTTGGATGATCAGGAGGTTATTTGGTTACAACGAATCAGAACTTTAAAAGCCTGTGGCAGCTTTAAGAATAGTGTGACAGCCTATTCTACTTTTATTGTTGCTTCCATCCATATATTCTATGTATATATGGAGATTTTTATGTATCTTAGCAGATGTGATCAGTTTACTAGATCTGAAATCTTGAAATTCAAGTGGCGGGAGACCTTGGATTTCATTTTTTGATGGAGGGTTTGTGGATGGATAGCTACTGAATTTCTACTTGTAAGTAAACATGATGATCTAGAGGCATCTCCAACAATGCACCATCTTTCGGATCACATTTTTAGGGCTGAGCTATGGTCTAGTTGGTATTCATTGGATTTAGATTTATGGCGAGCTAGGAGATTGCACTGCCTTTATAATGGGAATGTTCATCTTCAGGCATAAGATTTGGGTAATTATTTGTCTACATGTCCTTTTTCTGTTTCCTCCTGATTTTGGTTCATGTTTTACTCTTCCAGTTTGCAAAGGATACTGAAAATCTTTCTTGGGCTTAATCTATATGTGGCCATTAAGGGTAACAGAAGCTGCTACAGTTGGGCTAACAATGGATCAGTTGTTGAAAACTGTGGAGAGGTTCCTATAGTAATTGGTTTTAACAGAAGAAGAATGGTTTACCACTATAGTATGTTGAAGCCGAAGAAGATGTTGAATGACTCCATTGGTAGTACTTAACTTGTCCATTCATTCTACTTTATGTTAGTAGTTTCTTATTTTTCCCTGGATCTTCTGGGTTCCCCCTAGATATTCAGGGTTTCTATGTGTTGGAATTCTTTCAATATGATTTTTATGGAATCATGTATGTGCTGTAAATTTATATCATATGAATGAATACAAAATCTATCGTGCCTTCCAAAAAAAAAAAGGGGAATATTAGATGTCAAAATCTCATATTTTACACAAGAACGGCCGCCTATGCAATTTTCCAAAAGCACATGTATCATAATTGCCCATGAACTTTGATCTTTTCACCGCCTTGTTGCGTTCGAAGGCCACAAGGTAAGGAACACTGACATGACCAAATATGCGGTGCCATAACAACCATAAAGTACTTCTTTTATCCATCACCATATTCACGAATCAGCAGTTGATTAATTTGATTTCCCATGTAGTGAGCGGTAGCTAATACGCAACCATCAACAATAAAGTGACAAATATTTCTCTCAAACTGCACCGCAACACCTAAATCAGCAAGTCGAGAAACTGAAAGCAATGTTCTGCGCAACTCATGAACATGAAGAACATCCCCTAGACGTGACGCTCCCTGAATATATACGGCGCTCCGGACGTATACATACAAGGACTTCCCCCTCCCATGGCAATCAGCTCACCATGAGCAGGGCCCTCCGTCTAACTCGGACCATCCATAGAAAGATACCCAGGTGAAGGACACAGAGGTGTCATTCGGCCCACGCCTTCAATGGGACTCCTAAGTCGCGGAAGCGTGAATACATGTTAGCATACAACATAAATCATACATAAATATCCACCACAAAGGTACTAACGGCAAAGAAGATGCATCTAATCCTAAGGAAAACGCCCCAAAACCCGGGTTCTACCCCACTCGGACTCTGTGAGGATGGATGGGACGGCTCGGTCTCAAGAGATCAGCGGTGAGGTATAACCTAAGCGTTGGTGACATAGAACGATGGCTAGGATAGTCCACTCCATCCGCCCCCCTCACATTGCACTTTGCGGATGATTTGAATCAAGCTATGGCACCATTGTAGCCTTTCGGAGACGCGATCCCAAGGAATCACCCGCCGGGACTACTCGGGTTACATCTCCCGGTCAGATGGGGCAGGAGAAGTGTCCCCTTCAGTCGCAGATGAATCCATGGGTGAACTAGAGGACACGCGTGCCGCATCGGCAACCCCCGCATCCGTGCGGACTTACTCCCCTAACTTTATATTCAAAATCTGGAATGATCACACCAATCGTATCCGGGAGTGTCGGGCCCATACCCGGCCCCTCGTGGACCGGCTATCGGGCCTAGCTCACTATAGGAGTCCCCGTAGCCTTTTATGCTCAGGCGAGACCCCACCCCACACTTCATCACTCACGACCCCTTATCGGTGCTTCAATGATGCCATAGATTCCACGGCTTCGGTGGGATCTTGTGCCTGAGCCGCAACTAATGGGAATAATGAGGGGCTCTATCTAGGAGCATACTACAATACATGGGCTCAGAGGTCTCTACCCCCCCGTAATCCCCATCTCCGGAGTGCTAACTAGACAAAGAACTACTAAACCATCAACCAAAGCACATACGTAAAACTAGAGATAAGAATACTCACCATATCAATCAAGGGTTAGCCTAACGGGTAAAACCACGAGAGAAAAGCAGAGAGAGAACACACCACAGAGAGGCGCTATGCTATAGATCAACAAAGAAGCCTAACAGAGGCGCTAACCTACTATGATCACAACTAAGCTAACTATGTACTAACCGGAACCATAGCTAGCTCCACTATCCCTCCGGGGTCGCCATCGTTTCGGGCTAGAACAGGGTCGAACAAAGACATCGTGGTTGGCAAAGCATCTCCTCCTCCATCTCCAATTGCCCCAAATCGAATTGGGGCAAATTGGAGTGCAACCCCAATTTGGGTGTCCCAAATTGGAAACTTCTGCCTTTGCCCAATCGATTTGGGCGGTGGCGACTTTAGGTTGGTTAATATTAGCTAATTTGGTATTTTAGCCCTTTTTAATATTAGGTTAAGCCCTAAATTCGAATTAGGGTTTTAGGTTAGGTTTCCACTTTAATAATGAATTATTAACATAGCTAACCTTAGCTTATGAATAATTAATGTGCCATTAATTATTCATAATGACGTGTCTTGTATTTATACTCAAAAGGCGATAAATATGTGGAGCGTCACATTCTCCCCACCTTAAAAAATGATGTTGTCCTCAGCATCAAGACTACTCTTGTTGCAGGGCAACACATCGTACATTGGAAGGAAGTCTCCCCTCCTTAAAGAGATAGCGTAAAGTGATTAAGTTTGAAATGACTTGTAATGTGCAATTTATAACTCTAGAATATAAACGGAATAGAGGTATAGATCGGACATGATCATGGCTTAGGACTTTATCAAAAGTCAACAGATGAGTTTCAAGGTTTGTGGAAATCATTCTTTTTTACACATTTCATTCTTTTGTGATGAGTTTGCGGTTTATCCGTCATTGTAGAAATCATTGTATTTTTATACTATTATATGACTTTGTAATTCTTTTAATATAGTACCTAACTTAATTTTGTAGCAAAATTTTGTTTAGTAGAAAGTCATTCTAATCATATTAATCCGTGTATATGCCCTTCTATTATATTCTTTTTGACTTTGCAAGTGATTTGTTTAACCTTTCCATACTTTAATAGTAGATCCATAGTTTACGGCCTTCATGATTTATTATTCCGATAGTGAGGCCTTGATATGCAAAGGGTAATTCCCCAGTAGAAAATGAGACTACATTGTTGATAGAAATGTTGGTTTAATTTCAAAAAAGTTCTAAGGTGTGAAACTCCTATTGCTATATTGTTGGCTTTAAGTAACCATGGGTAAAGAGGACACATATTAAATCTAAAGTCATGGATCTACATTTCTATCGATAATGCTCCAATTTGAAAAAGTAATAGATGGTTCTTGAGGTTAATTGTCCAAAGGAATTTCGAGGTGAACTATGACTAAAACGAGCTTTACCTCACATGAGCACACCTATTAATTCATTAGTTATATCTATACATTTATTGAGATGGATCCATGGCGGAAGCATCAAAAGCCATGCCCGTGCTTCTTGAGGCTATTATATAATGATGGATAAGCAGTCCGGGTTCTTACTTGAAGTAGAAGTGCCAAACGTTGGGAATAAGGAGTGGTAAGGTATTTTTGATTTGGGATCGATAGAAAATTGGTAGATGTTTGGGTATGAACGACCTAATAATGTTTGATTTATTCCATTGCTACGTCTTTGGAGGATATATAATTACATGGAGATTGATTTATCTTATAGACCATGTTAAGGAGGTACTATACTAAGGTGGAAACTGGTTTATAAGTACCCAGCTCATGAGAGGAAGATCACTTTAGAAGTATAGGTTTTGACAATGGTGGTGAAGGTATAGAATGTCGACCCGACACTTTATAGCTATTGCTAGTTGAATCGAGGTATGATTCGAGGAACGGTAGAGAATAATGTTGTACAAGGATATCGATCCATAAACTATGGATTATAAAATTACATATACATTGCGTTTCGTAAGGAGATTGATGTTCCTGAGGCATGAGAGATGCAAGGGTATAGATGAGTAAGAAGACTACGTAGCCACGTGGATACGTTTAATGACGGCGGTCAATTGCATGACGATTATGCATGATATAAATTAAGGAAATGGACACATTTGATGTCTGCTGGGAACATTGAGATGCCGTATAACAGACTGGACAATAGTGTGGAACGTACCCCACACAAGGTCAAGAGAAGACGACAACTGGTAGGACCAGGCGCAATCATCTAAAGGCTGCAAGGTATGTTGGAGCTTTGGTGACGCCAGACTTTGAAGGAAAGTTGACCTTCAACTAATGATACATTAGGAAGGCAAGTAATGTATCCATACGACAAGTGGGGGACAAGAGATGGTTGAAAGTTGTTGTAAACAACATTTCAAATATAGAGAATCTGGAGAAACACTTTGAATAGACCAAAGTCTGGAGTATGAATAAGGTAGGCGTCCAATGAATATCTTAGCAAAGAGAATGCGTTCTGGACTTGGTATCATGTGCGTATCCCGAGGAGTAGCTCCGCGTTGGTATATATGTAATAGGACCATTTAATGGTAAAACATAACTAAAAAAAAGATAGGGTGTATAATAGAACTTTTAGTTCACATTCCATATGAATACGGAAGCAATGAAATATAAGAGTTCTTATACTAGACGTTAAACATGTCCACTAGGAACTTAGGATGGCATCTGCCCCTGTGGAATTTGTGACTAGAGCTTGAGGATCAAGGCAAGTTGAAGAAATACAATCGCGGGACATATGAACATAGCTAGAGGGCTATGTCAACGAGTTACATATGAGTCTAGACGTAGGGTTGGTGCACGCATGTTAGTATATCTCATAATAACAACGTAGTGATCTTGGATGTCGGAAGGAGTTAGTAGTATTAAATACTACACTAGTGAGAACATCGAGGATGTCGATTGTGATATTCAAATGTAGGTCATATTGGAAGATAGTAGAATGTTCGTACAAATGAGTGAAATATTACTTAGGAAGATTTAAGGAATAAGCATAATGATATGCGTATACTCAAAGATATTGGATTAAGTATGATCCAGGAGAGATAAGCATTCAAGTTACCCCAATGGTTGGAGTTGCCTATCTTAGGTTCATCGTACTAAGGAATATGGAAAGAGTTTAAAGTAGTGAAAATAGCCTGAGTAAGTCTAGCATATGCGGGATGTTACATTCAAAAACATCCCAAGGATGGTTGGAATGGTGTTGGAATAACCGATAACGAGAGCTTAACTACTCAAAGGTTCTAGATACCAATGAATTACTTCAGCGTTATAATCTGAAAGCATTTATTTGGTTTCGGGAATAAGAAAATGTGTAAAATATCGCATCCCCCTGATGGAAGAAAGGAGAAGTACGACGGCTTTGGCGATTATACCTTTAGGGATAACCGAGAAGAGGGCAATACATAGCAATTCCAAGTCCCGATAAAAATCAAGATGAGGTGTATAGATTACAAGGAGTGAGATTATATAGACCAGTAGTCCATATATCCTAAGAGTTACCCTACTCGCGGGGAACAATTGTAGGTACTGAAGTAGAAGGTGGAGGATCCGTTGCCTTGAGGCATAGACCCGTTAGAGATTATGACTTTGAAACTCTTAAGAGGGTAAGGAATTGGATAATCATATGGCGGTTACTAACGAAGATTGAAACATTGGGTTTTCCTATTAGAAGACCAGGAGGTTTTAGTGCCTCCACTTCATTATGAGGTAGCCAAAGACGACAGCATTTGAAGCTGATCAAAAGCTGAAGTCCACATGATAACTTAAGAAAAATAGGTTAATTGTAACTAAGCATGGGTGGTATGGAACACAAAGGATCCTTAGCGAAAGAAGCCTTTAGAAAAGCTCCTCATCTGGGGTAGTAAACCTTCGGAATTATGGCATAATCCCATGGGTGGTATCATAGTGTATGTACACGACTGGAATACCATAAGGCACTAAAGGGATGGTTGAAGTAGCTGGGGATCCTATCAAAAACTGTAGGCAGCATATAGATTTCCAACATAGAGTTGGCCACTGCCCAGTTGGGAAGTTGGTGGCCACATTATAAAGGTACCTAGGTAATAGGTTTAAAGACGAGTGTACGCCGAAGTTACCGATGAAGGGTTTAGAGTATGTTCGGAATGAGTAAACAACATTCAATCTATTGTAGGCTAAGGTATGATGTCGTAGTTGGCACTTGAAATAAATGTCAACGGGCACTAGAATGAAGCTTAAGATGAGGGGGTTGAATAGTACAATAGTACAATTCCAGGATAGGTATCAAATAACAGTTACTTGCCAGAAGTTCGAATGTGTCTTGCATAGACACCCAAGACTAGCTTTCCCATATGATTCATACCCGGATCAGGCAGAGGTCGAGCTAGAATATACAGGACTCGAACATTGATACAAGTCCGGGTCATATCTAACGTCGGTAATTGTAGGAAGACTCACAAAATACCAGGCAGGCACCTTGATGAGTCCTGGTAATTTACGATTCCTACAAAGGCTCAGTCGCTCTTAGGCCATGACTATGGCTTAAATGAGGATGCCAAGTCATTTGGAATGCCACAACAATAGGTGGGTTGACAACATAAGGGGCATATAATAGCGGCTTAGAAGCCACAAGACGGTTAACGGATACGTAAAGGGGTAATTGGATTGGTGACTCTACTGAACAAAGGTCACAACAAAAGGGTGATTTGTATACGCTGTGGCAGACGTAAGGGCCAGGATACTAAAAATCAGCCATAGACGTAGAAAATATATTGAAGAAGAGAAGGAATGAAGGACCCTTATTAATGATATTTAGCAATCTGGATAGGAAGGTTATTAGCTAACATAAAGGGTGGTCGTTGCTAACATGCAAAGATAGATTTCCGGCTTGAAAGGCAGTAAGAACTAAAAAGGTTATCTAAAGATTTGGTGCATGGCTTAGAGAAGAAGACTTCCATGTCTTAGGACAATATGGTGAGTTGAATTCACCAAGATCCTTTTTAATAGAAGAGGCCTATCTTGAGAGGTATTTGGGTGGTACTGTCCTTTGGGATATTCACATAATCCCTTGGAATTTGTAAGTTCATTTGCGGAACCTAAGGACATTTAGGTACTAAAATAATGGTTGGTTTCTATTAGATTGATATACTAGAATAATTGTAAGAGAACAACTAAAAGGAATTCCAGTATAGTAGAATATCCTTGTGTCAAATTGAAACGAGTGAAGATGTACTGCAAGTTGAGATAACAATAGGTAGAGTCATGTAGCGGCTCAAAGTGTAATTGAAAATTAAGGACGAAGAATTTCTAGACTAGAATGGTTTACATTAGGAAGACAGAGCTACTACTGAATAGTAGAGAGATGGGTTATTATATCCATTGAATACGTAGAGAAAGCATTTACTCATCGTAATGAATGGGGGCAGAATAAAAGGACAAGGTTGCATTCTAGGTGTGCGGGGATAAGATATTGGTTGCGTTCCACGGTTACAAAGTTCCACGACGAGCATCTGTCGCGGCGGGGAAATGAGGAATTCGGTCTCCTTTCTCGAATCGCGGGTCCGTTCGCCACGTTACGGAGATTATCGAACTTGGCCATGTTGATGTAAGTGTTGAAAGGCGCTTGGCGAGGAAGAAAAACGATAGTGCAGGAGCGGTCGGCGGAGGTCGGCTATGGCAGAGAGAGGTCGACTCCCGTGGCTATGGGAAGACTACTTACTCCGGCGGCTATGGCGAGAGAGCTTGCTCCGGCGGAGTTGTGACGAGAGGGCTTGCTCTGGTGGAGTTGTTGCCTCCACAACATGGGTTTACCAAAGGCAAGCCTCTAATTTAATATGGAATAAATCCACTATAAATACTAGAAAAAGGATTATATCCCTTCAACAAAGAAGTTGGCTTATTGGTAAAGGTGTTGGCTTGGGTGTAGAAGGTTAGGGGTTCAATCCCATGATGTACCTTTTGCTTAAAAGAACTGCTAATTGGATAAAACAAAACATTAGATATGTAAAACAAAGGGATAGAACATATAACCTTACATAAACAGAGTTGGCAAAATGGAAAGAATGTTGGGTTAGAAGTGGGAGGTCACGAGTTCGAAATGGAGGGGGGAAAAGAAAACTTTTTTTTTTTCTAAAAAAAAAACGCGTATTTTATACGGCGGACCATATAAGGGCGCTGACTGCAAAATACGCTCATAACTTTTGATTTTAAACACCCAATCTGCAGGCAGCGCCCCTTTTGGGTTCTAGCCTTGGGGTCGCCATTTTGACCTCGGGAAACATGCCCCTAGGGTATTTGGATGTGCCCGAGCCGTTGGAGCCATTTTCGCCTTCATCCGAGTTACCTATTAAAAGTTATAGCCCATCTAAACCTGAGTCCTCCAACTACACCTTTTTCCCTCCAAAATCACCCTAAAATTCCTAAATCTCAAACAATTTGTTACATCAACCTAGCACAAGACTAAATCTCTAAAAAGTTAGGCAGTCCAACTAGCTTAAACTCCCTCGCCAACTACCGAACTAACGGGTTAGAGATTTTGTCTATGATTTTAGTCAACCAAAATCATAGCTCGATACCATCAAGCGGCTCCCCGAATATATATACTGGCTCGGGACGTATACATACGAGGACTTCCCCTCCCATGGCAATCGGCTCACCATGAGCGGGGCCCTCCGCGTCTAACTTCCGGACCATCCATAGAAAGATGCTCGGTGAAGGACACGGAGGTGTCATTCGCCCACGCCTTCAATGGGACTCTAAGTCGCGGGCGTGAATACATGTTAGCATACAAAGATAAATCATACATAAATATCCACCACGAAGGGTGGCACATCCATCCAAGTACTAACGGCAAAGAAGATGCATCTAATCCTAAGGAAAACGCCCCAAAAACCCGGGTTCTACCCGGCTCGGACCAGGAGGATGGATCGATGCTCGGTCTCAAGAGATCGCCACAGAGGTATAACCGGCGTTGGCATAGCATAGAACGCTGGCTAGGGTAGTCCACTCCATCCGCCCCTCCCATGCACACTTTGTGATGAGTCAATCAAGCTATGGCTACCATTGTTACCTTCCGGAGACGCAATCCCAAGGAATCACCCTTCCGGGACTACTCCGGGTTACATCTCCTCGTCCGGATGAGGCAGGTCGTGAGAAGTGTCCCCTTCCGCAGTCGCAGTATGAATCCATGGGTGAACTTGAGGACACGTACGCATCGGCGACCCCCGTGATCCGCATCTAACTTACTCCCCTAACTTTATCTTCAAAGTACTGTGATGATCACACCACCGCACCTGTGGAGTGTCGGACTCCATACCCGCCCCCCTACGTAACCCCGCTGTCGCCTAGCTCACTATAGGAGTCCCCGTAGCCTTTATGCTCAAAGCAGACCCCACCCCACACTTCATCACTACGGCCCTTATCCGGTGCTTCAATGATGCCATAGATTCCACGGTTTCGGTGGGATCTTGTGCACATGCCGCAACTAATGGGAATAATACAGTGGCTCTATCTAGGAGCATACTACAATACATGGGCTCGTGAGGTCTCTACCCCGTAATCCCCCATCTCCGGAGTGCTAACTAGGCAAAGAACTACTAAACCATCAACCAAAGCACATACGTAAACTAGAGATAAGAATACGCACCATATCAATCAAGGGTTAGCCTAATGCAAAAACCACAGAGAAAAGCGAGAGAGAACACACCATTTAGAGGCGCCACGCTATAGATCAACAAAGAAGCCTAACAGAGGCTAACCTACTAGAATCACAACTAAGCTAACTATGTACTAACCGGAACCATAGCTAGCTCCACTATCCCTCGGGGCCGGCCCTTCCGGGCCGAACAGGTCGAACAAACATCTCGTGGTTGGGCATCATCTCCTCCTCCATCTCCAATTGCCCCAAATCGAATTGGGGCAAACAGTGCAACCCCCAATTTGGGTGTCCCCAAATTGGAAACTCCGGCCTTGCCCAATTGATTTGGGGCGGTGTGGCTTAATTTTAGGTTGGTTAATATTAGCTAATTTGGTATTTTAGCCCTTTTTAATATTAGGTTAAGCCGTAAATTCGAATTAGGGTTTTAGGTTAGCTTTCCACTTTAATAATGAATTATTAACATAGCTAACCTTAGCTTATGAATAATTAATGTGCCATTAATTATTCATAATGACGTGTCATGTATTTAAAAAGGCATATAAATATGTGGAACGTCATACTAGAATATAAACATCAGATGAGGTCTGTATATGTAAATCTCCAATACCTTCAACTTTATGACAAGTATAATTACCAAAATATACTGATTTTTTAATGTGAATAGGAAAATAATTCACGAAATGCTCTTTAGCATGTCACGTGTGAAGTTGCTCCTGAGTTAACTATGAAATAAGTAGAGGAATCCACCATCAAAGCCTGAGCTTCATAAACCATGTTATTATGAGCATGGTGTTTTTCAAAAAACTGTCGAAATTGGCAATTAAAGTCCTCATGATTGTGCTTTCAACAAAAGGAACATGCATGGTCCCCATTAACCAGGGAAAAAGCACGATTCGTGCCACCTGAAAAGCTGCCATTAGAATCATGTCCAGCAAAAAAATTCCTTCTTGGAATATCTGCTTCTTTTTTAAACATTTTATATGCAATGTAAAAAGCTTTCTCACCATCACTAGGCTCTCTAGTACATCTAGAATCTGTAAGAATTTGCTCATCAAGAGTGGTATGAACAAATAAATCTTTTTCCTCCAGGGGAACAACCTCATGCTTCACTTTTCAAACATGATCTTTTAACGACAAGCATGCACTTTCAAAAGCCAAATCTTCTTTGTTGAGAAGAATGATGACTATAGTGTCAAAATCATGAGGCATCGTGAACAACATAACAAGCAATTGTTCTTTCTCCACCGGTGCCCCAGCTACTGATAATTGTTCTACTAACTCTTTGAATTTATCAATATGGTCATCAATAGAATTTGTAATATGTACTTTAAACAGATTAAATTATTATGTAGATGCAACACTTCTTGTTTTGTCTGCTTCAAATAAATCTTGTCCAAATACTCCCATACTTCATTAGCATGCACATATACTTCGCTATCAACAAGAATGGAATCTTTAAGGACATATTTTATCATGCCTCGAGCAACCTGATCTTTATCATCCCAATCTTCTACTTCTTTAAGCCATGCATCGTACAGAGGCCCTTGTGTCAAAAGAACTCCAGGCGTATCTTCAGGTTGCAGAGGGCGTACCATTGCTCCTAAGACGACATGTTGTTTCGGAGTACAATCTTCATCTTTGTCTTCCACGCAGGATAATTTGTTCCATCAAACACATAAAGCGTCCTTGTTCCAGTCACTCCACGTATGGAAATCGTTGACTGCTCTGATACCATATCAAACAAGTGAATAAGAAGAGGAGATGCAACACCAAAAGATGACAGTATTTAGTAATCCATCTGTCATACCTAAAAAGGCATAAAAGACAAAGCATCTTTATTAATACTAAAGGGATTTTGTGTGTAAGTGATCAACTTCCATTATAGATTGTGGATGCATATGAAAGGTCAGGATTAAGAAAATTTAGGCGAAATCTCAGTAACTTGCATTGTAGGCAGTTAGATCACGAATTTACCTTTCTCTTTGAATGGGCGCACAAGAATAATAGCCGGAGAATAGCCGGACTGTATTCCAAAGCTGGTTTAGGGCATTGCTCGCACTAATGCCTCCAGGCTTCCTTTTGCATGCAACCTTCTTCCAGCTTATGGTGGATCATGGCTCTGCGTTTCCTTCCTCTGTGTTTCCCTTCTGTTCAGAGAAAAATAGTTTACTGTCCAGTTCATTATCCAATTCTGTATATAGAAGCATATAAACTGCTTTTGCCTTACAAAAATGTGCATGCCTGATTGGGGCTCTATAAGTGGTGTAGGATTTTTGAGGAGCTTTTTCACACAGGCAGATGTTTGTCAGCATATTGGCTGTAGGAAGAGGAATCGATACACGAATTTCAGGATTATGAAACATAGAACCAGAACGAGGGCATGAGCTACATAATGAGGTATGGATGGCCAGATCAAAATGCACAAAATCCCTTCTTCAATGCATCACAGGGCGGGATATAACAAATGAGCTAGCAATTAGATGCAACAAAGAGACATTGGCATAGCTGCACCAGGGGAAGAAAAAGGAACCACGTTCAGTCAAATCTTCTGCAAACAACGCCACCAGACTTTTATTTTTCTTTAGGGTTTTTTTCGGCTGGAGCACTAGGCCGGGAGTTTTTCTGACGCCATAGCCATCCTCTGCCGTGTCTTGCCTTTTCTTCACATTTGACTTTTGCCTTTTTCCTCCGGCAAGAAATTTCTGTTATGGACCAGAACAGGGATCTTCTTATAAACCGGATTGGATTGAAGAAGAAGGGCACTTATCTGTGGCATAGTTCTCTTGCTCAAAAAATTATAGGGGATGTTCTTGCTTCAGATCTTCTGCAAACAATGCCATCAGATGTCAAGGTAAGGAAATATTTGGTCGTTATCTTTCTTTAGAGTTTTATCTTTCTTTAGGGTTTTTTTAACTGGAGCACTGGGCTGTGAGTTTTTCTGATGCCATAACCATCCTCTGCCCTGCCTTGCCTTGCCTTTTCTTCACATTTGACGTTTGCATTTTTCCTCCGGCAAGGAATTTCTATTATGCACCAAAACATGGATCTTCTTATAAACCACATTGGATTGCAGAAGAAGGGCACTTATCTGTGGCATAACTCTCTTGCTCAAAAAATTATACAGGACGCTCAAAAAATTATAGGGAAGAAAAAGAGTGTTCAAACTTCTAATAACCTTCCTTTTAGAGGTACTTGCTTCTTAGCCAGGGGCTGATTCAATCCTCCAGTGATGTAATTTCAACATGCATGTGCTCAATATTTAAGGATTTTTCTAATGGAAAGTAGGGATGCTAATGTAGCGACATGGCAGATGTAGTATCAGCTTGTGTAGTACCAAAAATGCACGATCCAGTAAGGTGAGTAAGGTGAGTTCAACAGTTCTTTCTAAGTTTGTCAATATTTTGTGCAAGAAATAAGTTGTTTGTGGCTTATTTTATGCTTACTTGACAGAGCCAGGGATCCATTAATAGCCTTGCATTTTCTGCAGACGGAGCTTTCTTGGCTTTAGTTGGGAGGTATGGTATGCATTTCCCTTCAATTGTTTGCAAGGAACCACCATCTTTTATCATCTAAGCCTATGTGTATGCAGGCTATTTGAGAATATGTGACTATGCTAAGGAGCAGATGGTTTGTGGGCGCAAAAGCTACTTTTGGTGCCCTACTTTGTTGTGCATGGCTGTATCATCTGTATAACATTATGTGCCTGTCATGAAGTTTTGTTAAGTGTCCGCCATGCATATTTTTATAGGTTAAGTGTCCTGCAGTGTTAAAAACCACTGTTGGTTTAGCTATTTTATCATGTTAAATTGAAGAGAAGAACATATATTGAGGCCATTTTTGTTAACTTTTTCATTGCCTCATTTGGTGCCAAAAGTTACGACGAATGAAGTTCTGCTAAGTTAACTTGAGATTAGGCAATCCCACATCCAATTTTACTTGAGGAAGCATGGTAGCATTTGAAAAATGCCCAAGCATGGTAGCATTTGAAAAATGCCCAGGTTCATTTAATCTACCTTAAGGTCTTTTAGTTCAATTTTGCACCTCTTTGTGGACTTGCCTTTATTAGCGATTCAATGATGGCTGCTTGTCATGAAGGGCATATTAAAATTTGGGATAGACTAGCTCTTGGTGATTTTACCGTTGGCAGTGCTGAGAATTCGGTTCGAAGTCTAAAAGATAGACAACAATAAAAAAGTAGCAACCACAAACGGTAAGGATATGTTAGCATTATCATCTTTGGGTCAACATTATCATCTTTGGGTCAGTGCCCTAGCCAGTGACTTTAAACTTCAATGGCATTGTACATTTTGACATCTGCTACAGTCCAACCTGGTGATAAAGCTCTCTTGCTCAAAAAATTATAGGGGATGTTCTTGCTTCAAGTGCCAAGGCTACCTACGTTTTGAAAGGTCAGAACCATGAGGACAAGAGCTTCCCTCAGGAAGAAAAGGGGTGTTCAAACTTCTGATGACCTTCCTTTTAGGCATCATTGGTGTGCTTGCTTCTTAGCCAGGGGCTGATTCAATCTTCCAGTGCTGTAATTTCAACATGCATATGCTCAATATTTAAGGATTTCTCTGATGAAAAGTAGGGATGCTAATATAGCACCAGATGGAAATATAGCAGTTGTCTAATAGCAGTTGTCTGATAGCAGATGCCATGTATTTTGCTTTATATGCCCTACTCAGTCCAAAGTGAGCATTTATTCTGGCTTTTCTCATTTCTTTCTGACCCAAACTAAGGATGCATCTGGTCTTATTGTATTAAATTGTGCACCTTTTGCAAGTTCTGATCTATTTTGCTGGTTGGCTCAGGATCAGTAGGAGAAGAAGGCAACATGATACTTGGAAGAACAAGGATTCAGGGTGTTTGTGGTTGACAAAGGTGAGTATCATATTGGAAAAGAAGAGTACACAATTTGTTGGCACGGCAGGCTAACTGTGGGAAAGCAAAAGAGCAGATTTTCTATCACGTCATGGACCAATGTTATAAATTCAAGCATGTATCTATTACAAGATATCTGGGTGAAATGATAGTTCCCTGGGATGTTGAAAGGTGACAAGCTTTACCTTTGTGTTTCATCTAATCCCAATTTATAAAGTTCTATATGAAAATCCATGAAAAAAGCAACCATCATAATGAAGAATAGAAATGACAGGGTACTTGGCAATATATATTATGCTGGGGAAAGATGATTATGTATTATTTATTGATGTTGCAGGGTATAGGACTGGAAAAAATTTGGGTCTCAAAACTCTACAGTGCGCCTCTTCTCCTTTATAAAATAGCTTCTTGCATGTACTGAGTTATGGCACTTTTAGGAAGAATGCTTGGGAGTTAGTTGCCAAGTTGAAGGTAAGGTTTGTGGATTTGTTATTTTTGATGTTCTTTAAAGTAGACACATGGCTTCATAATTCTTTGGAACAAGCAGAGAGCAAATAAAGACATTTGCTAAACACGTTAGATATTGCGTACTGTCTAGCATGTTTGATGGCTGCATGTCTAGCAAACATATGTATGTTTAATATTACTGAAACTGTCTAGCAGAGCATAGCAGTCACATTTTTTGTAGAGCTGTAAAAGAATCAAAATTAACATTGCTTTCTTACAAACACTAAGTGTGAAGATGCAATAACATGCATGCACATGCTTTTGTTGCAATCTCCCAGTTCAGCTAAAAGGCACACAGCTAAAAGACACACGCATGCACATGTACAGAGAAGATGTGGCAATGAATCACTTTAATAATTTTGGAGTTTTAGCACCAACAATGGGTGTATTTTGAAAATACTATATTCATGCATGCATTAAAAGGCTTTAAAAGAAAAAAAAGAACGATTTATTCAACTGATATGGTGCTTATATAGTGTTCTATTAGAGTGCTATGTTAAAGGATATTACACAAATGCATTTCCCAATAACGCAGGAATTAGCATTGCACATACTATGTGTTTTGACTTCAATCTTGACTTTCTCATTGAATAGAAATACTTAAAGCCAAGTTCAATTTTTGAAGATACCATTTGACTTGGTAATGGTATTAAAAACCAAATCATGCCTATAACAAAACAAACTCGTGTAGTACAACTTAATGAAATCTCAAATGCATACTTATTTGATGGCTACACAAAACACGCCTTTGAAAATCAAGTACCATGGAGGTACCCACATCAAGTAGCAGTTCAATAAGTTATCTACTTTTAGGTAGTAGCAATTATGGCAAAGCAGAATTATTCCATTTTACATTTGATCAAACAACAACATAAACTCTATGTTGCTGGCATGGGTGATTGGATCTAAGAAAGAAAAAAAAACATTAGGATAGAAGGCTTGTATAACTAATTTCTCCCTAAGATTCATGAACTAGCTATGGCTATGGCACACAAGTAGAAGTACATATGGTCTATTAAAATATGGGCCTTGCATAAACAACATGCATCGCTTACAGAAAGAGCAAGAAACTAAGCCTGTTGCACTGGTAAATCTAGAAGCATTTCAAAAATTTGGCAAAATAGAGAGCTCCAAATAGGTTGAAGAAGATTTGTTTCAAATTTTGTTTTGAAGAAGATTAAAGTGTGGCTCCTCAAAAAGGTTTTGAATCTAAGTACAATTTTTAGAGAACAAGAACTTCAAAATTCTTATAAAAGCAGTAAGTTTATATATGTACAAACATTAGACCTTATTGTTTAGAAACTATAAGGTCATATGATGTGGATCTTGTTTTATCTTCGGGCAAAACTTACCTATACTTACCTGTAAAGCATACTTAGCTATAAGGCACATTGATTTCTTTTCATAACATCAAATGTTTTGCTTTATATTAGCGATTGTCACATGATGTAATATCAATTTTTGAAGCAAGAAATGAATCTGTTCGTAGGGAGGAAGTGATTAAACATTGTAGATCATTGAGAGAATGCAATGTAGCTATTCATTTAGTTCTCATCCCTGAACTTTTGAGCTTATGGACTCTTTGACATTATCCAGACTCATATCATTTGCAAAAATTCCAAACATTAACATCGATCTAGCATTGCCTTGAATTTATTTCTGGCGAAAAGTCCAGCAACGCTGGGACTTTTTCTAGTCCAATAATAAGATTAAGATGCTAATAATAAAGAATATATAGATAAATATTTATTGTGAGGCCTAGAATGCCTCGAACACCACCATGTAATAATCCCATCAATCTGAGCCCTCGGATCGAAATTCTAGAGGAGGCGAGTATGCATGTCTTGCATGCATGCATGTGGTACATGCCTTCTCTGGTTGGGACATCGCTATATTAGGCGAGGTTCTTCATCAACGTCTCATCGACGCTTCCTCTTCTCTCTCAGCAGTACCTTATTCTCTATTCTTTGAAACCATGCAGGATAGGGGCTTCTCCCTGCCTGGATTGACCAATTTGGCGTTTCTTTGATGCTGTGGCATGTCCTTTCTCGGCCTTGCCTCTTCTTTGGCCATAATCCTTTGCCCTTCGTCCTCGATCCCGTTTTGATAAGGAAGTTCTCTTCTATTCGGGAGGTTTTTGTCGTTTTCATGCGAGCCGCATTCTAGAATCCCATCGATCCGAGCCCTCGGATCGAAATTCTAGAGGGGGCCAGCATGCATGTCTTGCATGCATGCATGCGGTGCATGCCTTCTCACGGTTGGAAGATCGCTATATTAGGCGAGGTTCTTCATGAACGTCTCATCGGCTTTCTCTTCCCTCTCGTGTTATCTTATTCTCTATTCTTTGAACTCCCCCAACCCCCCTCCTTCCCCCTTAATTGTTTAATGTATTTGTCACCGCACGCATGACTAACCCCTCTATTTGAAGATGTTTTTGTTTTGATGTCGTGTGGCATGCGTGATTAGCCTCTCTACTTTGGGAGGTTTGTTTTGTCACATTTATTCTAGTGTTGGTGATTGTGGGTATAGGTTGGCAAGTGGCAGCAGCTTCGACTTCTCGATTCGTGGGTTTTGGGAGCGAATTCTCAGAATTTACGTTTGTCCAAGCCCCTTGCCAAAGGCTTATCACTAGGGTTTTTCCTCGAAAACCCGAAAGGGCGGGATTTTTTAATCCCAGTGATAAGCTTTCGGCAAATACACAAACAAAACATCTATTAGCATTGTATTTCATGGGGTCCAAGTTGTATAATTAGACATTCCCTTTATTTTTCTTCGTGGATAGTTCGCATGTGTGCGGCTACCCACTATCCACCATTGTAGAAAATCTGCTGAGATGAATGAGAAGCCTATCTATTCGGGAGGTTTTTGTCGTTTTCATGCGAGCCCCATTCTAGTAATAATGCTAGTATATAGTACTCTGAAATGCAGTTTTGCAACACATTCCAACTAGAAAGGCAGGAACAGATATTGTAAAATTCTGGTAATTGTCATCAGCCATGTTGGTGGTGATGTGGAGCATGAAGGGTCGGGCATTCTTGCCAGCCCCTGACGGGCAGAATCTAGGACAGTGGATTCTGCAGATCAAGGAGTTGGCAAGAATGCCCGACTCCTTCATGTTTCTACTACGTCAAGGTAAGCTTTCCTCACCGACCAGATTCTACAGGTTTTTTCAGAGCCAGTTGCTTTTCTCGATTAGAAAATTTGTATATTTTTTGCTGGTTGTATTTACAGGTCAATGTTTAGAAGAAATGATTCTTGGAAAAGTTCCTATGCGCAAGACATCAACATCATAAGTGAAGTGGTGTTCTATTGATGAGAAAAAATGATTCTTGGGAAAGGTCTTATGCACAAGACATCAACATCCGAAGTGAAGTGGTGTTCTATTGATGAGCCTGGATCAATGAATATAATAATTCATAGGAAAACACAACAACGAATTCTAAATGAGTGAAAACAAAATCAAATGCCTCAAAATTAGACAATCACTGAGGTCATATGAACAGAGTATCAACAAGTAATCCCATATGGGCTTAGGAATTTGAAGAACATTGTTGAAGGTAAATTCGTCTCTGAGTTAGAAACTTATCGTCGGGATAAAAATCCATGCCCTTTCGGGTTTCCGAGGAAAACTCTAATAACTGACACGAAGAGCAGTTACTGTCGAAAAGTCGTTGAAGATGCACCCATGTCCATGATAGTCCATGAAGAGTGTCAACTCGAAGAAACCCAGCGACCCCTGCAACATGCAACTCCAAACTATATGCCGAAATCCATCACCTCGACTATCGTTCCAAATTGCAAAACAAGGAAAAATCAACCACGCCGACTGTCAAAGTGTTAGAGTTCGAAGCAATTGACCATTTACAAAGTGCCGACTTGAAGAAGAAAATCTCAAATGGAAGATATATGGAAGATCGAATAAGATTTCGATGGCATGCACAAAGTTGAGAAAGAGAATTGAGGAAATTAGAATGTCAACAGGAAAAAACATCCAATGAGGAGAATCAGAAGCCATAAGACTGCATCAGAAAAGACTTTGAAAGTTACGGAGACTGTGGAAGCCACAAAGCTATACCAAGAAGAGAAAATAGGCACATCCAATAGAAGAACCCCTTGAAGCCTACCCAGAAGTGACAAAGTGCTATGCCTGGAGGGGAGAGAGAGGAGGAGGGAGGGAGGGAGGGAGGGAGAGAGAGAGAGAGCTTTTCCACATGATAGACTTTTTTGTGGGAGAGACGATGAGAGGTGATGAGGGTTGCGAGAGGGAGGTGAGAGTGGGGAGGTGAGAATGGGGATTTTGGCGCCTTCGATTTCCGGTAACTTAGCAAAACGGCCGCTGTTAAGGCCCGAGAGAAGAGCTCTTCTCGAGCTCGAGGAGCTATACGGGCAAAATATCTCTCACGATGATAGCAGAGATAAAAAATTTCATCATGTGGGACACCAAAGAGAGAGAGAGAGAGAGAGAGAGAGAGAGAGAGAGAGAGAGAGAGAGAGAGAGAGAGAGAGAGAGAGAGAGAGAGAGAGAGAGAGAGAGAGAGAGAGAGAGAGAGAGAGAGAGAGAGAGATGATGAAATGAAATGAAATCTATTATTCCTGTCTTGAGACCACCGTGTCTATGAGACGTTTACAAGTTACATTCAAAATTATAAAACAAGTCATCCAGTCTCGTCCGAGAGTCTGCTTTGGGCTCCTCTATCTCAATCTCATTACCTTCTGATTTTTCAAACAAGCATCTCTATATTTAAGAATGTGAACAATATATCCCCAATGGATGCCCCCGGATATAAAAAAGAACTCCTCAAGGGGAGGTAGCACGATCCCATGTATGACTCTTAAATCTGAATAAGCCACGGCAACAAAGTAAGATATGAGCCTCATCCTCCACGACACCGTCACTACACAAGTTACAAGGTGTCTAAGATCATGAGCTTATGTCTGCCCATCTCCCTACCTCCACACCAAGATGGTGCGAGCTTAACCGGATCCTCGCAATTGTTTGCATATGCTTCATAGATATGGGTTCACTAAGATCTTCTTGTTGCCTTCAATGTGGGATTCATCTAAGTCCAGATAGTACTTTTCTTTCACCGGGCGTATTCCATGTCTTAGTGAGAACACTCTTCCGAACCCATCCCTCAATATCTTCCCCGATTCATCCGCAATTCGTGAATATCCATCCCCATTTCACCAGCCATCTACTAATATCCACATACCAACCTTTGTCACTACTCTCTGCAGCAATTTTGGCAAGCTATTCCTCGGCATATCATATAAAACCTTATGCGCATAACGAAGGTTTTGCAAAGAGCTTCAGCTTCAAGGGGTATCATCCCGCACTCTCCTAACATCATATCATATGGCGTTTGCATTTTAGTGCCCAGTTCCGTGTGAAAAAATTTCTTTTGTATTTTTTCCACCTTTTTCCACCCATCATTAGCGAGGCCCGCCCCCAAGCTTCACAACCATACAAGATAACCTGTTTTGTACCAATACTTTAAAGAGCATCGTTTCATTTCAAAGTTCCAAATGTCAAAGATTCACACACCTTCTCGCATTGCATATAGTGCGTTTAAGCCCGCACTCACTCTATGTTCGGACCACTTTTGATTCCAATTCGGACTTTTGTCTGATCAAACCCGGATACTTATAGCTTTCAACGACCTCAACTTGCTTATCCTTGTAAAGTAGCGACATGATCTGTTTTATTCGGGCTCCAAAACAAATGCCTTTAGTCTTTTCCAGATTTACCCGCATACTTTTAGCATCACAAAACCGGCAAGCACATCCAAATGTCTTTTGCATCCCCTGTATATGCTCCGAGATAGCAACACAATATCATCAGCATATAGCAAGAGCATAAGTACATACCCATTCAAGGATGTACCATTGAAGGGTTTCAGCATATAAGTCATGTAAATGGGAGAGCTTTGACATGTGATATTACATTCTAATCTATGAGAAGCAGTGGCAGTGGATTAGAATGTGCATACTGACCTATGAGAAGCAGTGGCAGTAGGTCAAAGTCAAAGGTGGCGGGTCAGTCAAAGGTGGCGGGCAGGTACTACCCGGGTGTTGCTAGGCTCGCTAGAAATCGTCACCTACCCCCTGCCCGCCACTTAGGGTTTTGAGTTGACTAGTCAAAGTCAAAGTCAACTAGGGCCGAAATTTAAGGTCAGCAAGTCTATCTACTCCGGATTTTTAGGCAAGTTGTAGAACTTTCTATATAAAGGGGATGCACAAATTGTCAAGTGGATGTACCCAGATTGGAAAGTAAATATACACATAAATGCTGGAGTGATGCACAGATTATGTGTACTTGCAGGGCGTGTTACAAGAGAGGAGGAGATTATGGGCGCTATGTTATTGATTTGTATGATGATTATTGACTTGTACATGATCAATTGAAAATTAGTGACCACTTTTTGGCTTTTCACTAAGATCATAAAGTTGTAAATCTTGCTAGACATCTATCTTCAGTTTCTTGAGTATATTATCTTCAAATCTTATCACTGGTATCAGAGCAACAACATGTCTAGTAGATTTGCTGCAAGTTTGTTGAACACAATAGATGTGTATAAAGGTGGACCAGGGTTCCAGGTGTGGAAGGATGCCATCCAATATGTGTTAGAGGTGGAAGACCTCTGGGATCTGGTAGATCCCGATGGGACTGTGAGTGCTCAAACAAGGATCTTGAGCAGGTCTGAGTCTGCAGGATCTGCAGTTGATACAGCAGAGAAGTCTACAGGAGGGGACGCTGCAGGTGGAGTTAGTGGCTCAACAGGAGGGAAGTCTCTGCAAGCTAAGGCCAAAGCAGCACAAGGGATCATCTCATGCAAGGTAAGTCCCTCTATACGCCTTAAGCTTAGATCTCTTGGACCTAGAGACATGTGGAAGTTTCTGTTGAAGCATTATGAGGAAAAGACTTCCTCGCAGATAGACCTTCTTGAAAATGAATTAAGAGGTTTAAAATTAAGAGAGAATGAAGATGTGGGAGAGTTCTTTAACAAGTTTGATAACTTAATAGTAGATTTGCATGGTGCTGGAGTTGTAATCTCAGAGAGAAGTCAGGTTCTACAAATATCAAGAGCCATAGGTGACAATGAGACTCTGGCCTTATTCATAAGAAATTCATGTAAGTCTAGGGAAGAAGCTGAAACTACCTTAAGAACTGAATGGGAACAAAAGAAGATCTTAAGGCAAAATGAAGACACTCCTGAAATTTTGTTTGTAAAGAGAAAGGAAACTGTCATGAGTCAGGACACTATAAAAATGAGTGCCCTAAGCTTAAGAGAGATTTAAATTGCTATACATGTGGAGGAAGAGGTCATATAGCATCAAAATGTCCAACACCAAAGGGGTTTGGAAAATCTAGAGGAAGAGGAGAATCTAGCAGGGGCAGATCAGGAAGAGGAAGAGGTCGAGGCTATGAGAAAGCATATGTTGCTCAAGAACAGGAGATCAATGAAAAAGGGGTTACTGAGGAAATAGACGAGGATGAGGTAAACATTGAATTTGCTATTATGCATGAAAGTGTTGGCACTAATGAATCTGATCATTTGATAGTTGATAGTGGAGCTGAAAGATCAGTAGTCCAATCTACTGAGCTTTTGAAGAATATATCAACTACGAGCTCCAGAAAAATACAAGTTGGAAATGGAGCTCTTCAAGAAGTAAAAGGAAGGGGTTTGCTGCAGTTAGAAGATCTTGAAGGCAATATTGTGAATATAGAAGATGTTTTGTGTGTCCCAGCCATAATCAGAAATTTAATTTACATCATAGACTTTTGTGATTTGGGATATAGAGTTGTGTTTGAAGGAGACAAATGTAATGTATTTCGAACAATGAATTGAAGTTTTTGCTAAAAGAGTTGGCAATCTATTTGAGATGGATAGTGTTGTGCATCATAGCATAAATACAATTCAAGAAGAGAGTGTAGATCTATGGCATAAAAGATTGGCACACACAAATTGCAAAAATTTGAAATGGTTGCTTAAGCAAGGTTACATAAATTATCATGACAGCAAGTCAAATGAGTTTATTTGTGAAGGATGTGCTTTGGGCAAACTAAACAGGCTGCCATTTGCTAAAAGTAAAACAAGGGCTCAAACAAATTCTCGAGTTAGTGCATACTTGATTTATGTGGTCCCTTAAATGTGCAAAGCGGAACCAATAAAAGATACTTTATAACGTTCACGAGATGACTATAGCGAGAAAATGTAGAACATATTGTTTGACAAGAAAATCTCAAGCATTGAGTGTTTTCAAACAATATGTGGCTGAAATGGAAAGAGAGACCAATCTCAAACTCAAATGTATTAGATCGGATAGAGGAGGTGAATATCTTGCAAAGCAATTTAAACAATTCTGTGCTGTTCAGGGAATTAAGAGACAGTTAACCTGCAGATACTCACCTCAGCAAAACGGAGTTTCAGAAAGAAAGAACAGGACATTAATGGATGCAGTCAGAGCCATGATAAAAGGAAGTGGTCTGCCCAACAAGCTTTGGGAAGAGGCGTTACAAACTAGCAGGTGTTAATACAAAACATGTCGCCTACAAAGAAGTTTAAAGGGAAACATCCCAGATGCTATATGGAATCCAGATAAAAATATAAACTATGAGAAGCTAAAAGCATTTGGATGTTTAGTTTATGCACATGTTCCTACTGAATTGAGAAAGAAATTAGACAACAAGGCTGAAGTTGGATTTCTTGTAGGCTATGATGAGCATTCTAAAGGATATAGAATATATATGTCCGAATAAAAACTGCATTAGTCAGCAGAGATGTTTTATTTAATGAGCACATACTTTATAAAGATAGATACAAAAAGGGAACCAAAATTGTCACAACAAGACCAGAGATGCCTATGTTTGATTTAGATGATGCAGATGATTATGAAGAAGAAAAGCAGGACTTGAGTACAGCAGAAATGGAGAGTCCAACAATGCAAACTGAAATGGAGACTCCGTATGCATGAAGGTCGAGGGAGTCAATTGATCATCATATGGAAAAAAAAGAAAAGGAAAACTCAGGCAGAAAAATTAGTAGAGGAAGCTAAACTAGAGGAGGGAAAATTATATGGCAGAGATGAGTCAGGGAAAAGTAGAAGACACGTTACATTTGAGCCAGAGCAGATTATGGCTATTTTAGAAGATGAAATCATTCCACAAAACTTTGAAGATGCTCTACAAAGTCAGGACAAAGATTGCCATGAATGATGAACTCAAATCCTTTAAAGAAACTAAAACTTATGACCTTGTCAAGGCTGATAGCAAACAGAATGTAATTGGAAGCAAGTGGTTGTACAAAGTAAAAGTAAATCCTGATGGCAGCAAGAAATTTAAGGCAAGGCTGGTTGCTCAAGGTTACACACAGAAAAAGGGAAGAGATTATGATGAAACCTATTCTCCTATAGTCAAGCTCACAAGCATTAGAGTTTTGCTTGCTATGGCAAATGCATTAAATTTAGAGCTGCATCACATGGATGTGAAGACAGCATTCTTAAATGCCACACTTGAGGAGGAGGCTTATATGAAGCAAGCTCCAGGATATTCACATGGCAAGGATATGGTCTGGAAACTCAATAGGGCAGTCTATGGGCTGAAACAGTCACCAAGAGAATGGTACTTATGTATAAATGGTTTCTTACAAGAACAGGGCTTTGAAAAGTTACATAATGATGGAAATCTCTATAGATTTGAAGAAGATGGAGAATATTGCATGATAGCCTTATATGTGGATGATTGTATCATGATTGCAAATTCTTTGAAAATCCTCAACAGGTGCAAAAGCATTTTAAAGTCAAGGTTTCAAATGTCAGATCTGGGTGAACTGAGGAAGTTTCTTGGAATTGAGGTTATCAGGGATAGGAAGCAGAAATGGATAAAATTGCATCAAAGAACACATATAGAAAATATGCTCAAAAGGTTCAAGCTGGTTGAGGCAAAGCCATCCAAAATTCCAATGACAACAGGGCATAGGCTGACTGATGTTCACAACGTCTCAAATGATGAAGAAAATAAAATGGAAAATGTACCATATAGAGCATTGATTGGGTGCCTACTCTTTCTGGCAAACAGCACACGACCTGACATTGCCTATGCTGTAAACATTTTGAGCAGAAGGAATCATGATGCTACTAAAGAACATTGGGAGGCAGCCAAGCGAGTTCTCAAATATCTAAAGGGAACACAAACTCATGGTATATGTTTTGATTCAGAAAACCTAACTATGACTTGTTATAGTGATGCAGATTGGGGAGGAGATCTGCATACAAGGAAATCTACTTCTGGCTATGCTATATATTTAGGAGGAGGTGTCATAACCTGGAGGTGCAAGAAACAAGCAGGATTGGAAAGTAAATATACACATAAATGCTGGAGTGATGCACAGATTATGTGTACTTGCAGGGCGTGTTACAAGAGAGGAGGAGATTATGGGCGCTATGTTATTGATTGGTATGATGATTATTGACTTGTACATGATCAAGTGAAAATTAGTGATTACTTTTTGGCTTTTCACTAAGATCATAAAGTTGTAAATCTTGCTAGACATCTATCTTCAGTTTCTTGAGTATATTATCTTCAAATCTTATCAACCATCCCCTCCATGTGCTCTTATCCACACCTCCAGCTGATCTATGAACAATCCAAACAAGGTAGGCGACAAAGGACACCCCTGTTTAACTCCCATATTACTCTCTACTACATTATCACACATTCCAACAAAAGGGAAAGAGAGTTGCACGAGTACTTTTTTATAAAGAACACTTACCACATGCCTAAGCCCCATCAGGATGCCCAAATCTACCATCCTATGCCACAGATTTTGCCTATTCACCATGTCAAAGGCCTTGCTGAAATCCACAAACACAGCATACAAAGGTTTCCTTTTTCCCCCCACTGAATCCATCATAGCACGAAGGGTGACCAAATGGTCAGTTGTAGACCTTTTAGGTCTAAAGCCCGCTTGGCCCATTAGCACCTTTAGGGAGGGAGGGACGGAGGGAGAGAGAGAGCACGACCAATGGGAAAAAAATCGAGGGAAAACTCCACAAGAAAGAGAGAACCCTAAAGGTGCTACTCGAAAATCACAATGCTACACAGCCCAAACCCATCATGACAACAAATGTCAGAACAAAAAGGGCTGAGCAACTACATGCACATTGATCCTCGCTATGCAAGCAACACTGACTAAACACAGACAACCATTCAACGATCTCAAAAGAGAAAAGGATGTAAAGGAGGGAAACTGACACCAAGAATCAAAGATCCAGCTCAAGGAAACACCAATGAGAATTGAGAGAGAGAACGTAGTATATATAGGGGAGAAAGGAGACAAATGAGGCCTGAGCCAAAGAACCATTGCATTGAATAAAACCATTGCATTTTTGGGAAAGGTCCTATTGCACAAAATATCAACATCCGACAGAAGAGGAACAATCTTAAACTCAAACAAAGATCGAAGATACAAGGGACCATAAGGTATATAGGAGATAACTGAGACTACCCTAAGAACCAGGATAAAAGGATAAAGAATAAAACAGATGCTATGGAGCAAAGACACAATAGGACAATGGGGCAACTAAGGCAAAAAGGAAAAGACAATGGGGGTAACTAATGGTAAATGAACAAAAGGGCCATTAGAGGCGAGGCATTTGACAACAAGGAAATATGGTAAAGACCACCAAATAAGCAATGGACGCCAACCATGAATAAATGGATAAAAACAGCATGAGGCCCAATGAACCAATGCAAACAGTGCAAACAGAGCAACCAAAATGAACGCAACAAAATGGATCAGCCATACTACAAAGAAATGAGGAATCAACTAAAATAACAATATAAGCAATGGAGCTGAAGAAGCAGAGGAACCACGAAGATAAAGGGAAGACCTAGTGACAAACAAAGGCTAAACAATAGAAGGCTAGAATATTATAGTAAAGGCATTGATTGATATCTCAAGAAGGAGCTAACGATGATAAGTTGAAAAAGTGATGCACCAACAAAGGACAAGGGACATAAAGTGACATTCCCATAGCCTGAACACAACAGAATACATGATGAGAACTACAAGAAACAAAAATGGAGCCGTAAGGGATAAAAATGAACAGAACTAATGAGGCAAGAGAATACTAGGGACCAACAAGACACAAGAACCAAGCAGGGTTTAGGGAACTAAAAGTAACATGGAAAATGATGTCAACAAGGGAAGTGATGAAAATAGACTCTATCGGGCAACCTGGATAAATAAAACAATAAAGATACGAAAGCAAGAACGTCTGACTCGCAAGGCCAATAGAATAAGTAAAACTAAAGGTCAAGAAGATGAGCAATGAAGCTATGAGCAAGGAAAATTAAAATAACAAAGCTAAAACAAGTACAATGAGACTAAAAGAACAAACTCAAAATAAATGGACCCGACCAACTAACCATGGAATAAGCGGAGCAAGAGGATACAACTATGATTAAAGGCAATAGAATGTGGCCGCTAGACATAGAATGGCAAGAGGGACAAATCAGAAAATTGGAATAAACGACAACTGGAAGACTATGATAACCATCATTCAATTAAATTGGGATTATGTCTTAATTTTGGGACAAATTTCATATTGTATGTTTTTAGTAGCATACTCAAATTCACACAAACCACCTCAAAAGTATGAAAACATAATATCATATTATTTATAAAATAGTTAATATTTCATAATATAGCACTATATTATAAAAACGTGATGCAGAAAATTTACATAGTTATTCACTTTTCTTCAAGCACCCCCAATGATATCATAGCCTTCTTTCTTACATCCCGAGGTATTGTAATTCTCACATTTCTATATAGAACAGTTTTTGGAGTCCTTGAGTACAATACACTTTCAAAGTCTAGCCGAAAATCAGGATCACTAGGATTTCTCCTCCATTTCTTTATCCAACAATCTAAGTATCTTTCTTTATCTGATACATTGATCAACTAACGCACTGGATACCACCATTCCATCCGCACATGGTTGAAGTTAATATTATCTTCTTTTTTGCAAATACCAAAGATGGCGGATCCCAACCACACTGGATATGTCTCCAAATCGGTTGGCTTTACTACCATAACTTGGTGGCTTTCCAAGTCAATGGAAGGTTCATAAGATTCCATAACTAGAAATTTTGGCCTATTGTTCTTAGGACCAACATAGTGTTTGTCAGAAGGAGGAGGAGCACAATGCTTATGAATGCTACTAACAGTATCATCAACGTCCTCAACACCTGCTAAGGTCTTCCACCTAGTTTAGGCAACCACCCTTCTTTCAATTCATTTGAGGATGTATCTATCTCCCCCAACAAGTTAATCATCTTCTTCCAGTTCCAGTAAGCTACCAATGCACGATTGGTGTCATCGGGGTTAGTTTGCCAATGCTTTATACAGTCCTGGATTCCTTCCTTAGTCAATCCCAATTGCTTGGAAGAAATGAGACAATTAGGACTAGTACAAAAATAGAGCAAGCACTAAAGAGACTCTCATGGGCTATAAGAGACAAATGGAGCAATAATAGATAACTAAAACTAAGTATGTGATGGGCAACACGGAGAGAAGAAAACGCCTACGACAGTGGAAATAAATGAGATAAAAAAGGATTGAAGGCGCATGGGTTTTAGGGTAGCTGAACATCGACAAGAACCAAACCCCATAAGAGACACGTATAAACCATATAGAATTTGGGAAAAAAACGCGTCCAACTTCACCGCTGTGAAACATATGAAAAAAGGTCAGATCAAGCAACAAGCACTCCGGAGGAAAAACAGACTAATCTATGAAAATGACCTCATGCAAGAGACCATGCCTAATGCCTATAACCTGGATATGTGCAAGTCTACCATAAGTTATAGTGTCCATGAGAAGAAAAAAAAAAGCAATAAGAGAAATGACAGGGCACATCGATGTTAGTGTAGTTGTAACAATGACAAGAAACATATCACATAAAAACAAGGTGCTGTGCACGATGGGTTGCCCTCCGGCGGAGTGTGATTTCTTGTTTCTCGTTGTGTGTTCGACCTTTTTTAGTTTGGGCAGTTGCTTTTTTTTTTTTTTTTTTTTTTTTTTTTGCAATGGGAGTTATTGCTAATGGTCTTGCACTTTACAATGGTCTAGTTCCATATGTGGCAACATTCTTTGTCTTTACAGATTATATGAGGGTGCAAATGTAATATCTTATAACAAGAACATGGAAATTTAGACAGAATGTCAACAATCTAAGATTCTTCACAAAATCCCATTGAAACAACATTAGGGAATGTTAGGTCCAAAACCTTTTACAATGTTTACATGTTATTTCACAAAACCTTAATAGACTATCTACACGTCTCAAAATAGTTACATTCAAGTTCGCATAAGTCCCCATATTATCCCCATACTACAAACACCATACTACAGTCAGTGAGGTTTGACTATGCATACCATTTTAGCGTACATGGAATTCAAACACAAAAAGGACCGGCTTCTCATTGTTGCAACTTCAGCAATTTCAAATATTACAAACACGGAGTTGTTTGCTTCCAACAACTTTGGGACTCCAACAACTCTAGCCTCCATGTTGTTATCAAGCCAAATATTGATCGATTCCGCAGCCTAACTATATTTTTGAGCTTTATATTACCCAGCCAGTTACTTCAACAATAAATCTGTGGTCGTCTTTTGAAAGCTTCTTCATCACGGCAACAATCTTTGAAAACATTTTAATTTGCAATCAAACACATTGTCTTCATATCTCAAACCTCTAAAACAACTCTTTCTGCAGAAAAAGTGAGCCGCAACAATCAAATATTCCTAAACATAGCAATGTATTTGTTGGTATGATCATACGAATGCCAACTATCGTGAAAATGAGTGCCAATGCCTGGGAAGAGTATTTTGTCCTCCTTTACAACCATCCAACGCTAATCCGATTTCTCTGAGGGAAAAAATGTAGAAAGCAGAAATCACATAAAGCTTCAGATGACAATTGTGCTTATGGAGAATAAAGCTTTCCCCTTTCATTCCAAAATGGGAGCAAAGTGTCTGAAGTCAATCTCCACAACATTTAACTAAAGTTTCTCTATTTTTCTTCGAAATTCACATGCTAATCTGCAGATCCAATGAGCAAAGATAAACCCACCATTTCTGGGACCAGAAAACTCGAATCCAACTTCAATAACTGCTACTCAAGGCTAGAATAGATGATTGCATAATTTTTTCAAAAGAACAATAAAAATCTTCAAGCATCTGCCATAGGGTACTCATATATCACGAGAACATGCAAGTTGGATCCATAACGGGCATAGAAGCAAAGGGTGCCTATATTAAAATGTGCATAACACCTTTAAAATAGCAGAGCTCTGGAGTTTCCTTCTGCTTCTACACCAGAAGTGGCTATGGCACCAGGCTATTTCTGTAGCTCCAGAAAAACGTGAGAGCCCAGTACTTCCAGAAAAATGCGGTATTGAGGCAAAAGTTTTGGACCTTTGAAGGGTCTGTTGTGGACTGACCGGAATCCGCCATAGCCAGAGCTGACCTTTGTTGAAAGGGCTTAACTAAAGTCGACCTTGCGCCTTACCTTCTTCCGGCCGTTGTTAGGTGTCAAGACTCAAGATTGGTCGCAGATTGCTCCCTAAAATATAGTGCAATACTCTGCTTTGAAAATGTGTATACCTGCTCCAATGATTCCTTCGACTTTGTCTGCTGCGATCAATAGTTGCCGAACCTTTCTTTTTGAGAAAATCATGTGTGATTCATCCTCAGCAGCTTGGCGAGCCAAAATCAAACACTGGCGGAAACACACAGTCGGTTAGGCAATTCGAACAGCGACCCCCCAGCAACAGGGGTGACCACCAGTTTATTGCCTATACCAAGTTTGTAGCAGTTTTGTGCATATTCTAGGAATACACTGGCATATATCAAGAATATTATGAAAACCCACACAAGCAAGGATTGCCCCCTTAGGGGCAACCCAAAAATTAACTTCTTTCCCCAAAAGGATGTGTGCCAGGTGGCAGTAGATGATTGGACGGAAGAGCAGAAAAATTGGTACCTGACATTTACGTTGACGTATAGGGAAGCACTGAATGGGGTATTCAAGGTTCAAGGACAGGTTCAAAATGTAAGGGGTAGAAAAGGAAAACCATTGGGGAAAAAAAAGCAATGGATTTTAGGATTGGGTAACATAGGCAGCAAGGGGGCAAATATGAGCTTTGAGTTGGGGGGAGATATGGCGCCTAGGTTTTGAATGTGGGATAGGGCGAAAGGGCCTCTACAATATCCTGGACGCTCCAGCCCGCCTGCCTCAGCAAATCAGACAGACAATCTAATTCCAGCGCCAAATTCTGCAGCACTGCCTGCCGATCCAGATCTGCCGGAACCAGCCCATCTTCCAACCCGTCCAATCTGGTCTCCGCCATCTCCAAAATCTCGCTCTCTTCCCACCCCCCTTCCTTCAGCTTCTCAGACATTCTCTGCACAAATCCTTCCACAAAAATCATTGCACTATCTTCCTTTTTTTTAATTGAAGGCCTATAAGTATATTTATATAAATAGTTGAGTATATAAAATTACTTTTTATAGGGTAGTATAACCCTTATGGTTCTTAAGTTAGGATAGATAAGGAGAAAAGCCCAGTTCTGATACAGAGTCTGTATGATATAAAACAATAACTGTCTAAAAATGAGATTTGAGATTTGAGTTGACTGATTTCCGGCCTCTGCCTCTAACCATAGCTGAGAGGGTACAGAAAACACAGAGGCATGATTCCGCCTTTGCCATATTAAATCTTCCCCTGTTATCTTTGGCCTCGCACAACATACCCCTTCTAGCATCAGGGTTCTGATCACAGCAGCACTCGCATACGCATGGTTCCTTATGCCCCTCAATATCCGAAGGACCGAACACCTTGATCCATTCCTGATTCATGTGCAAATCGATCCTCTTCCATTTAAGCTTGCATACCAGCATGAATATAATCCCTGTAAAGCCAACAAGAAAATTATGAGAATCATTATCAGAATAATTATCCTGCAGCAATAATCCATTTGATATCATATTCAATCTGTTTAATAAAGCCTCCGGATAAGTGATTTCACAATTGAAAATGAAATTGTTCCTCCCTTTCCGCATCCTCCACAATATAATGTAAATCCTCCAATCATCGGGATGATCCGGCAAGAAGAAGTCAATAGAGCTCAAGGAGTTAAGATCAGAGCCCATAATGGCAGAGGCTAACTCAAGAATCCACTCCGACCACATGCAGGTTCTGAATAAATGATCCTCATCTTCTCTATGCGGCATACACCTGGGGCATACATCCGAATCTGCCATCTGAAGCATGTGTCTCTTGCTAATGCTTTATGCCATAGCTGCCACATAAAGGATTTAACCTTGGGAGGAATGGGGCTAGACCACATAAACTTAAGGTTTCTAATGCACCTCTCTCTCCCAATCTGCCACTTATTATACATAGTTATAAATTGGTCTTTCATTAAATATCTGTAGGCTGCTTTGACCGTGAACTCTGCAATCTCGTTATGATTCCAGTTGATATTCTCTTCTGCCCACTTTCCCTGGATGAGCACAGTGCAGATGTTATTGTACAGGGCTTCACAGTTTCCATTCTCTTCAGACAGCACCGAGTTCCTAAAAGGGATAATTCCCTGGTCATCAAACATGTCTCTGATAAGGTGAATGCCCTTGGTACTCCATAACTTGGCCTGCTCAGGAAAGTGACAGGCTAGAGACAGAGATGGATCGTTAGTAAGAAGAGCCAGGTTCCAAAAAATCGATTGATCCATAGATAGCCCCTCTTTTCAAGTAAACATCCCCTTTACCATATTCCAAGCCCGTATCCACTTCTGAATTAGGCTCGGGGTGGAATTAGGGACAGTAAATGGGAAATAAATAGAGTGAGGGAGACTCATCTTCAAGTTCCTCCAGCTATAAGAAAGGCATCTGCCCAACTAATGTCTGATAATAATAGACATTGGGTGATTAATCTTATTGTATGCAGCCTTGTAGAAATATTTAGCAGCTAAAGCCATTCCATGCTTTTCAATATTAATAACACCCAGCCCCCCATACTTCCTGTTCTTGCAGCATTCCTTCATGGCCACAGGAGTCCAACATCTCTTGTTCTGGCCACAGGAGATGAATCTGAAAACCATTACACTATCGTTTTTTTCTTCAATCTGATCCTCTATTTCTAGCTCCTTCTCTGGCATATCGCTCCAGAACTCAATCCTCCTTGGTGTTTTGGAGCATTTCGACGAAGATATGGACATCATTTTTTTACTCGATTAAGACCAAAAGTCAGAACATGCATCTTCATCCGAGCTAGAAAATGAAGCTTCGAAGCTGTGCAGCTGCCCAGAAGCATAAATTCTCTTGCGGATCGGCCTTTCAGAATTGGCGAAATATGCATTTGGATTATTCGCCAAAGCATCCAGCCTCTGGCCCCAGGATTCATGATCCTCGCAGCTACCTTCAACCTTATTCGGCATCGATTTTGATCTTTTGACATGATCCGATTTCTTCTCCAGAACAAATTTTTTTACTACCCAGTTCGAATGAATACTGCGAAAATCATACTGCGATCAATGCTTGCTTGATCTTTCTTTTTGAGAAAATCATGTGCGATTCATCCTCAGCAGTTCGGCGAGCCAAAAACAAACACTGGCGGAAACACACAGCCGGTTAGGCAGTTCGAACAGCGACCCCCAGCAACAGGGGTGACTGCCAGTTTACTGCCTATACCAAGTTTGTAGCAGTTTTTGTGCATATTCTGGGAATACACTGGCATATATCAAGAATATTTTGAAAACCCACACAAGCAAGGGATTGCCCCCTTAGGGGCAACCCAAAAAATATAAAAACAATAGATGGACTATATATAGCAAATGTCAATGTATCATGAACTAAATATATCACATACATATAACAAATAATGATGCAACATGAAATATGAAATAGAATAAACATATTATCCATATTAAACATAATATATACATGCTCGATATAATACACTTGCCAAACCATAAGAATGCTCGTGCATAACCCCATGCCAAACATCATGCCCAATATACATAACTTGGATACGTACACGTCTACTATAAGTTATAGTTTCCATGAGAAATCATTAGAGTTCTAAAAACATGCAAGAGATATTCACTCCTGTGATAGTGTTCTGAGAGGGAGGAAAATGACGAGCGCCCTTTTTCTTTACTCTTTTGTCTTTATCCCACATTTTCTGTTTGAAACCCTTTCTTGGCCGAAACTTGCTTGAAAATTTGAATTTTTGCCTTCTCTGCTCACGAATTCCATTGAATTTCAGGTGGCTTCTCCTGAACAAAAGCTTGAAGTCTAATGCTTACAGGGCTAAGTACAATAACCAAAACTCTGACAGATGCCCTTTAGGTTGTGGCCAAGCCGAGTCATCCACACACATCTTTATTTGTCCTTGGCTGACCCCCTTTTGGTCCTGGATAGGCAATCATATTGGTGCAATTCCAGCTGCTGAACAGGATCTTTTTGACTTTCTTGCAAGTTCTTCCCTTTTTGTGGACACAATTAGATCATTATGCCTGTGGGTAATTTGGAAACATAGGAACAATGTTGCCATTAACCACCACAGTCCAGACTTGAACTATCTTAAGACTACCCTTCAATTGGAGCTAGCAGAAGCAGCCATGGCTCATAGAATGAAAAAAGGATGCAATTATGACAAAAGATGGGATGATTTGGGCTCTTTTCAAGGGTTCTATGCTTTCTTTTCGTCTTATTTCAGTAACACTTCTAATGTCTGTAACAGATTATCTGGTCAATAAACATTATGAAGGCGGCCATGCCCGGGAGGTTCCGGAAGATACTCGTCCTATGACTCATCAGGAGGTGCTGGCAGCTCTGCAGTGGGTCAAAACAGAAACGATAATGATTCGAACCTTACAACAAGTACTGAAAGATGATGATATCTGGGTTTTCAAGCAGGAGATCAAGCCTTATTTTGAGGAGAAGCTTCAAATTTGTATGGAGGCCCGCGAGTCTTGGATCCTCTACATTCTGGATTCCTCTTCCTATGGAGCATGGGAGCTCGATGATCCGCTTTTTAGGTTTACCATTCATTTTCGGCAAGAATCTCCTTAGACGGAGTCACTGTGAAATCAAGACTCAAAGACAACTGCCAGGATTTACCGTAACAAAAGAAACTTTAAGCTTTTATAATTTTGTTTTCGATATTCTCGTTAAAAACTTCAATCAGTGTTTTAATCTTAGTAACTATCCTCCTCTGGAGTGTCAAGGCCATTTTCCAATTTGGCCTTTAGTACAGGGGGTTTCCCCCTGTCTTTTTGTATTACCATGTAATTACATGTAATATAATACTACTGCCGTTTCCACAAAAAAAAAAAAAAAAAAAAATTCGGGCTAGCCTTGTAGAGGCTAGCAATCTCTGATGATTCGCGAAGTCCTCAGCTCCATATGGATACCACAATCTTCACCATTCTAATTGATGGTCCCAGATTGACTTGTGGTTTTTTAAAAGGCTTAGCATCAAAATTGTGGGAGGATCTCATTCTAAACAAATTCTTCCCAGATAACCTGTTTCACCCAGAATACACTTTTGTTCCGAGTTCAGAGGAATTTGAAACAGAAATTATTGAAGCTTGGTTAGAAGAATTCATTGGTGACAAAAATTGTCCTGCTACTGGAATCTTTCGAGTTCACTGCGATTGGAGCGAAAACCCGGTGTTTGTGAAGGTATTCTCTGTCTAACTCATGCTTGGTTTTGCTACCATGTATTATGGATCTTGCATTATGGTAATTTGTGAGGCAATCTAGTCTCCATTCGATCTTTTTGCTTCTTTCCCTCACGTTGCCCATGCATTTTTTCTTTCTCCCTCATTTCCCGCCCTTCCCCTGCTTTTGATCGACTCAATTTCCCCTTTGTTGTTTCTACCTGAGCTTCATTATGGCGGAATTGAAGAGCCATTTTAACCTAAAGCCAAATTTTCTTCCGTTTCTTCACTATTTTCTGGCGCTTCAAAAGGAAGATCAGGAATCTCTGCTTGCAAACTTGAAGGAAAGCTCGTCCAAAGGCTCTACTTTCATTCCTTTCGGTAATTTTCGGGATCTTTCTCTTCAAAGGAAAATTATGGAGCCTCTCTCTGATCGCACTCCAATATGGGACAATCTCTCGAAAGATCCCAACTTTCTTGGTGTTATGCCTGCAATTGATCCCTCTACTGGCATTCCAATTCCTTATGGTGTCCAGCGCCCTACTGCTAAAGTCCATTCTGATGCTTCCTGGGACAACCTGCTTATAAATGAACGGCCTCAAATTGGATCTAAGCTTGCTACTGTTCATGGTATTCACTTAAACTCTCCTATGGTCTTTGAGAAAATGAAATGTCTTTCAAATACTGCTGTAGTTCTCAAAGTAAATAAAACAGGGATCAATATAGCTAACCTATGGTCTCACTTGCTCTCTTTGCAAAAAGGAATAACCATAAATGCTGTTTACTGGTTAAGCTATCCTTATATCATGATAGAATGTGGTAACCATAAGTCAGCAAATTACCTACTTCATAGTGGAACTTTGGTTTATGAAAATTTCCATATCTCATTCATAAAATGGAACCCAAAGCTTTCCACTTCTGATTTGAATAATTACTGTGTTGCATCAACCTCACTTTATGGCTTAAGCCCAATTTACTGGAATGAAGATTCCTTCAAGTCTCTTTTCAATTCTGTTGGCACTTATATCTCAACTGTTTATGCTCCCTACAAACCTCCAATTGCTTATGTCCAGCTTGACTTGTCAAAAGACATCCCCACCACAATTCCCTTCATGGACTGCTTTGGCCAAAATTCCTCCCTTCAACTAAGGTGGGCTGGTTTGCCTCCAAATTGCCTTAAATGCAATTCCAGACATTTTTGGTATGCAGATTGCAGGCTTGAAGATACTGATAATAGGGAATCGAAGGAATCCAAGGAATCCAAGGAAAATGAGCTCACAGAATCACTTCAGGCCAAAAACAATGGAAGCATAATTAACAAAGATATGGCAGAGCCTTTCATTCCATGGAGTAGAGTTAATGGGAGTGCAAGAAGAATTGCAAAAAAGAGGATGGAAAGGGAAAAAGAACAGCCTCCTGGTAATAACATCGACAAAAGCAGATCTGGGACAGACAGTGTTTCTTTATTCAAAGCAAGAATGACAGATAATCAAAGATATATGCTAAAAGGAAAATCCAAAGTTGATTTTGGCATTGACTTACATTCTACTTTAACTCAAATAGCCCGAGATTCTAGATCCAATCTCAACCACCTTCCAAGCACCTCAAAGTCAAAATCAAATTGGGGTTTACCAATTTGGAAGCCCTCCAAGGGTACGAGAGATTCATTAACTATGGAAATACAAAATAAGTACTCATTGAAATCAAATGAGATAAAGGAAAACAATCAAGTTTCTGAGAGCAACAAGAGGGGAAAAAATAGTCTCACAATCAGAAATTTTACTTCAGCAAAGCACCAGTCTGGTCCTGTTATTGCTCCAGCTGCTCCAGCTCCTGCTCTTAAACATTTTGAGCAAACCAAGCATGTCCAGCATCAACATCAACACCAGCAACCTCAGCATCAATCTCAGCAGATTCTAAATGGAGATCCTTCTGATAAAAATAAGTCATCCTCATCTACAATAACCTCTGAGGATGATGAGGAGGTAATTTTTTGCTCAAATCAATTTGCTGTTTTTGCTAACCTACCTGCAGACCAAATTGAGCTATTGCATCCAAATTCTGTCAAACAGCCATCTCAGTACACTGATACCATCATTGCAAATCTGGCTCCTGCTCCCATTCCCAAACATTCTCCCAAGCTTGCACTTAAACGAAACCTAAAAGATTCCTTCATTGATCTCATTGACCTTACCAATCCTGATAGCCCCCCCTCCCTCTCCCAAAATCATTTTTCCATTTCTGATACAGTTGCCAGACAGTTGGCCACCATAGATTTCTCAAGAGAAGAAATGGTTGGGGATAAGAATCAGGATACAAGCATAGATCTTGCAGCAGATGATCAGAAAGGGAAAAAGGTTCCAGAAAAGGGAGACTATGACATTGAGTTTGTTCCAGAGACACCTGAACTTTCTTCTCAAATTTCTGACTTCAACTTAAGGAAAGATGACATCATTTTATCCAGGCAAGTTCTCAATCCAATAAGCATTAATGATTCTTGCATTAATGCTAATAAAACTGGTAATGCTTATAATTTGATTAACTCTGATTCTCCAGTTAATAAATTATTTGAATTCATTCCTGGTGGTGCATCTTCTGAAACTGAAAGTGAGAGTGATTTTGAGAATTATAAAGAAAATGTAGATTTAAATGATAAAAGTAACTGGGACTATGAATATTACTTGAACAGCTATCAGCCTAATGAGGAAATGACTAAAGATATCCCTAAAGAGGTTTCTTCAAAGAATTCTAGGGGCAGGAAAAAAACCATTGTTTCTGTTCCCAAAAATGCTCCTGCTAGCAATACCAGAAGTAAACAAAAAAAAAAAAGAAAAAAGGGGAAAAGGGAAAAACAAAAGGCTTTAATTTCTGCTGTTTCCTGCTTCAAATCTAGCCTAATGAAGATTGTTTCCTGGAATTTAAGAGGGATAAAAGGTGTTCTAAAGAGAAGAAGAGTTATTTCCCAGCTTAAGACCTACAAAGCTGATGTTATTCTACTCCAAGAACATAAACTTCAGAAATTTGAGTGTGCTAATCTAGGTGATTGGATAATCCCTGGCAGTAGCTCCATTTGGATAGAAGCTAATGGAACCTCGGGTGGTATCTGCATGATTTGGAAAAACATGGAGAATATATCCTTCTATAATAGCCCTACTAATATGTGGCAGGTCACGATTTTTAAGGTCCAGGATAATTATTTTGGTCTTATCAACATCTATGCTTCAACTAATCCTAAAGATAGAGAAGCTCTCTGGGTTGAAATAAACAATTGGATTGAGAATCAAGTTATTTCAGATTGGATTCTTGCAGGGGATTTCAATAATACTCCTTCTTGGGATCAAAAGCTTGGAAGTAAGATTAACATGTCAAGGCTGGAAAAAAACAACTGGAATAATCTGCTGGATGAAAATTCATTCATTCTTATTCCCTCCTCCACTGCCAAATACTCTTGGTCAAATAAGAGAAAGGGTGAGGCTAGAGTTTACTGTGCCTTAGACAGATTTTACCTGAATGCTTCCAACTCAAATTTCTGGGATAATGCCTATGTTATATCTGATGAGTCTGTCTCCATTTCAGACCATCAACCTCGGTTCCTCTGTACTAATCATCAAATTTCTATCCCTAGAGCTGGTAATATTCCTTACAAGTTCAACACCAGTCTTCTCCACTCTGAGGCCTTTTGTGATCAATTCAAAACATTTTATTCCAGCATGGCCCCTGTTACAGATCATAACTCTATGAAGGATTTTTATTTCAAGATTAAATCTGCTAAATCTTGGATCAAATCTTGGTCTAATTCCCTGCATAAATCTAAAATGGCTGAAAAAAATATGCTTCTTCAGAAAATGAGGGACACTAGAATGGCTCTTGAAAACAATCCCCTTAATCCTTCATTGCATATTCAAGAAGAAGATATTGAAAGACAGATCAAAGTCATTGAAGAGCTTGAAGCAAAAGGAGCTGCTATTAAATGCAAGATCAAGTATACTACTGAAATGGATTCAGGTTGTTCCAAATTCTTTTACAGAGCAGCTAAATCTAGACAACTCAAAAATTCTATTACTGATGTGCTTGATGATCATGGCTCTATTTTGAATAATCCTGGTGACATATCCAATTTCTTTTCCCTCAAATATTCCAAGCTCTTCACTCAGGAAATCCCAAGTGACATATCTGAGATAACAAAAGCTAGGAATTTCATGGATCTTATTGATCAAATTATTCCACTTGATCACCCTAAAATGGATTCTTCTGTAAACAGCTTGCCTACCATAGAGGAAGTTTTAGCTACTCTAAAGAGCTTCAAGCATGGTAAATCACCTGGGCCAGATGGCTTCCCTCCTGAATTTTATCTTCATTTCTAGGATACAATCAAGCTTGACCTAATGGCTTTTATCAAAGGTTTTTGGAACTCGGGCCATTTGCACCCATCTATTTCTAGTGGTTTTATCACCCTAGTCCCTAAAGTTGATAAACCTACTAATTTCTCTGATTGGAGGCCTATTTCTCTAACTAATACCTCCTACAAAATCTGTGCTAAGATTATTGCATCAAGGATAAAAGATCATTTGCAAAAGGTCATTAGTTTGAATCAATCAGCTTTCTTGCCTAATAGATTTATCCTGGAAAACTATGTAGCTGCCATGGAGGGTTTGCACTGGAACAAAGTCTCAAATCAGGATTGTATTCTTCTTAAACTTGATTTTAAAAAGGCTTTTGATACTATTAATTGGGACTTCATCAATTTTGCTATGCTCAAGCTTGGATTTGACCCTGATCTGATTAAGCTAATTATGGGACTCAATCAAAGATCCAGCTCAGCTATTCTTATCAATGGCTCCCCAGCTACTTTCTTTCCTCTCACTAAAGGAGTGAGACAAGGTTGCCCTCTAGCTCCCTACCTTTTCATAACTGTGACTGAATTACTGACTATAGTCATGTTTCATCAGAATAATGGAAATATCATTGGCTTGAAGGCTCCTGATAATGTCAATTCTCTAAGTATGCTTCAATATGCTGATGACACCTTTACTTTCCTCAAGAATGATCTTAACAATATCTCTGCATTTTTAAATATTGTCAAAGATTTCAGTGCTGCATCTGGAATTCACTTAAATTTGGATAAATGTAGCATCATGGCTGATATTCCGAGCTCTCAAATTGCAGGGATTAATGTTATTAGTACTAATCAAGCTACTAAATTGCTTGGTATGCCTCTATCCTTGAATACAAATCTCTCTGGTTTATGGACCCCTATTGTTGACAAAATCCGTGCCAAGCTTCACATTTATAGAAATAGTATATCTCTGGCTGGGAGAGTTGTAATTGCTAATGCTGTGCTTGCCAGCTCACATGTCTATTTTTCTTCTGCTCTGGTGGCTCCAGCATCTATTTATAAGCAAATTGAAAGGATCATTAGGCAGTTCATTTGGAATGGAAATAATCAGGTTAACTGGGATACTATTGCCAGGAAAAAAAAAGAGGGTGGTCTCAACTGTAAAATTCTTCATAAGCAAGCTCAAGCCCTTGCTGGTAAATTCATTTGGAAAGCTATCAATGGATCCTCAAGTGCTGCTTCTATCTTCATTAATTATTGGATTTCTAAAAGTAATCCTGCTGGGCATCCATCTGTGACCCATGCTCTTCCTGACTCTGCATTCTGTGAACTCCATATTGCTCCCAACACTTCCCCTTTGATGAGAAATTTTATTAAAGCTTGGAATAATATCTATCCAGCTTTTTCCTATGCTCAAGTCAATTCTGCTCATCTGGCCATGCCTATTTTTTGGTCCCCTATTTTTAAGGATCACCCTAATCATGTTCTTGCCCTCAAGCATCCTCAGATTTATAAAAGGTGGACCTCATCAGCTATCACTTCTATTGGAGATCTCTGGTACAACAACAGATGGATTACTTGGACTTGCCTGAGAAGGAAGATTAATGGTACAGTTACTGACAAAAGGATATATGTTCACATAAGGAATGTCATGGGAGATAGAACTCCTGCTGTGGCTCATAATACAGCATCTGATTGGTTTTTAAGCAATAAATCTAGATACAAGGTTTCCCTTATCTATGACTATCTAAATCAAAATGCTAGCATTGCCAAATCTGCTTATTCTTGGAACTTGGATATTGCTACCTTCAAATCTTTGATATCTAATGTTTGGAATTCTTATTCTCCAAATAAAATCTCATTCTTCATCTGGCTGATTGCAAACAAAAGTGTTTCTTGCCTGGAAACTTTTTCCAAGAGGAATCCAAATATTTCTCCCTTATGTCCTCTTAATTGCAATAATGTGGAAAGTATGGAACACATTTTCTCCTGCCCTAAACTCAGACATTTCTGGAGATGGTTTGAGCATTACTTTGGTATCCATGATAGGAGCTCCATCATTCAGTTACTTCAAACCAATAATCCATATAACAATACTATTATCTATTTAGCTTTATGGAATATCTGGAAGTCTAGAAACAGATGTCTCTATGGTCACAAAAACTTCTCTACAACTTGGATCAAGATTCATTTCAAATATGATGTTGAGTTGTGTGCAACAGCACATAAAAATTTATTTTCTGACAACTATGACAGGTGCTGGAACCAAATTGGTATTTTTCAAGGATATTTTAACCTCTTCAATTCCAATTTATCTTACACAAATTCTAACTAAATTCTTGCTCGTAGGATACATGGAGCTCTGCAGAGGTCATCAGAAAAGGAAATTTGATAGAGGAGCAGATAGGTATGAAGTTAAGCTGTATGGGGATGAGAGAATTCATGAACACCAGGTCAAGTTTCCCCCTCATAATCAATGGTCAGTCAGAGAGATGATCAGGGACAATGAAATCAGTAAGGCAAGAGAAAGGATTTGGGCAGATATATACACAAGGGAAGTCATGCAAATGTTTTATATGTTTTGGTTCATTAATTCCAACCATCATGAATTCACTGAAAGGCAGTTCAGCAGATACAGGGAGATGTACTACACTCACAGAATGTTAGCTGATGCTTATGGAACCCTTATTCTTCTCATGGTTCAGCAGGATTTCTACAGACTAATAAGGGATAATCTATGGATGGCCGATTCCTATGTCATGGGTACTGCAGACTCTTTCACTCAATCCTATAACCAACTCTTCCATAGTGCCATAAACTCGGATGACCCAAAGATCCCTACCATCCCTGATGATCTTTGTGACGTTCCAAGACAAAAATATCGCTCGGGGCGTACATTGTATGCCACGTCCGTCAGCGTTACACGCCACCCGATTGGCGGTAATGCCAAGCGGATAGCTGTGTAAGTAGCCCTAGGGGCAACTTGCTAGGAGTGTTCATATATTATTAATGTGCACATGTGCACATTAATGAGGGCACACCTTTCCATGTTGGCATATTTTGCCACCTAGCCACTAAAGGCAAGTGGGGCCTTTCCAATTATCCCACATGCCAAATTGGGTAATTGGAAACCCTAGCCTAAACCCCATGTCTATTTAGGGTAGGAAAACCCTAGCTTGCTAGTTTTTCGTCCTTAGGGTTTTAGAGCTCAGTTTGGCTGCCCCAGAGCCAAAACCGCCTCCCCGAGCGCTGCCTGCTTAATTGCGCCATCGGTTTCCACGAATTCGACGATCAGCTCGGCCAGGATGGTTGAACTTCAGTGGGGAGGAGCCACTCAAGGATCGGTATTTGGTCAATTTAATAGCTTAAACCGTCTTCTAGTCATAGAATCGAGAGGTTTAGACTATTAAATTGCCCATAGTAGTTATCTAGATCTTAGATCTGGACACTAACTAAAGAACCTAACTCTATGATTGGATCTAGTTCTTTAGTTCTTTACGTGATATATTTGGATGATGTATTTACATTGAACTCCTTGTATTGGGAAGGGGGTAGAGGCCCTAAAGCTTGTAGTTGATGCTCCTAGAGTAGCCTCTCTAGCATGCTTGTAGATTGGCTGTGGTACAAGAGCCACACCGGGTTGTGGGTGAAGGGCCAGACGGCTAAGAAGGAGATTCATGTCGATTCTTGAACGATCCCCCGGTGTGTAAAGCCTACGGGGATCATTGTGACTAGGTCGATGGCTTACCACCGAGTCTTGGGGTAAGGCATGGGCTCGGACACCGAGGAAGTGGTGTACACTTTCCAGTTGGTTCGGTCGAATACGGCAAAGGGCCCTCTAGTCACCTTGAGTTAGCATGTAGATCTCGAGGGAGTGATCCCTACCGCCCCATCGAACCGGGAGGATGAGACCCCAGAATAGCCCCCTTCGGCTATGCATCCGCGGCTACAAAGTCCCGACACTTTTCAACCTACTACGCAAAGTGTGCACGGGAGGGGCGGATGGAGTGGACAACCCTATGCCATGTTCTTATGCCACCCAAATCCATTGCCATGAATTCTGGTCCAACGAACTCCTCGGAGACCTGCCGCCAGTCATCCTTTGAGTCCGAGCCTTGGGTAGAATCCCCTATGTGATGTGCTGATCTTTGTCTATGCAGATATGAGGAGGACCATCGCCGAGATGGTCACAGGATGTTGATGTATGTGCTAATCGACATGTATGTTTACGCTTCAGCAGCCTAGGTAGGCCCCGAGGGAGACGGGGTAGAATGACACCTTCACTCTTCCCATCGGGGACTCGTTAAGGGGTGCGTTGATATGTGGAGGGCCTTGTATCACGATGGAGCTGGTGTGGGGAAGAACTCTGTTTGTATACGGTGAGTGCACCGTGATATGCAGTAGGGGACGTCACAAAGGGTATCGAGCAATGTTCTTGGAGACCAAGAGCAAAGCACTCGACCATGTTCCCGATAGTACTAACTTGATAGGATCCTCAAGCCTCGAAAAGTGGGAAAAAATTTTTTCTCACCTTTGTAGTTATGCTAAGCTAGTAACAATTAAGTGAATTGGAATTTAACAAGATTAAAAAGAATGAGCCAAAATTTTCCAAGTGAGGGTGGTCTCACATTTCCGCTGGTCATAAAAACTAACTTTTGTTTTGAAGCGAGGCTAAGCCGTGAGACATCGAATCAAGAACACCAAAACATGATGAATTTGAGATAAATAATGTGGTAAGGCTAATTCTAAGATAGGAATTAGTTAGAATAGCATGTTTTAATTACCTAAAAACCCTAGAATGTATGAGATCTCACCGCTACCGGGTCAAAAACTAAACATTAGTATTGGAACGAGGCTGTCGTGAGACCAATAGGTAGAAAAAGTCTGAAATAAGTATAAGTTTTAGATAAATTGGTGCCTTAGCATGTTAAAAAGCGAGCAACTTGAGTTTTGACCTAAAATTCCCCAAGCTATAAATAGATGTAGAACCCACTCATTTTTTTTCGGCCCAAGCCCTAGAAATCCGCTTCTTCCCAACTTAGGGCGATCTTTCGGCGCTTTCATCCGATTGACGATCCGTAAAACATGGCCCAACCAAACAGACCAAGAAGGAAGCGCCGCTTGAGTAAAACCACCACGCCACTGACAGAGATCATTCTAAGATGCTTCGCGGAGAGGCTCGAAGAGGGGATCGCTCTTCGGACGAAGAGCAAGACACCTCTGATTTGATCGATGTCTTCAACCAGCCAGTGGAGGACGAGGCCACATCACCAAACCCATGGACGATTTAGACGAGGGAGGTGTATGAAGAAATAGAGCCGGGAGATCCACAGCCAGAAAAGCTCAGCATGAGCAAGTGACGGGGTTTGGGAGCCGAGGAGGTAGTGACCTTAGAAGATTCATCAGAAGTACGAAAGCAGTAAGAGAAGGGAGGACAAAAAGAGGAAAAGGAAGGAGGAGGAACAAAAGACAGCAGTAAGAAAAGAAGGAAGCAAAGGGAAGTTCGTGGGTGGCATAAGGAGAACAAAGGATCCGCCCGGGCCAAGGAAGAGGCCGAACCCCAACATTATCATCAAGGAGCTGCAACCCGATTTAACCCCCAAACCCTTCCGACGAATTTTCCGATGGGGACTTCAACCCTAACGCCGCCGCAGTGGAAGCTCTTCCAAGAATCCGTGTGACGAAAGCAAGAAGTACCCGAAAGCAAAAACCGCACTGGAAAGCAACCCCAAAGAAGACGGGCGCGTATTCTCCCCCGAAAAACCCTCGCATGGGATAGAAAGAAGCAACCACCTACCACCAGGAAGCCTACGCCAACCGCTGTGGTGAAGATTTATGAGAGAAAGATGAGGGGAGCACGAGGCCTACATGAAGAAATGGGAGGCCTATAACAAATATTATGAAGAAAACAGAAGTTAAGTTCATCGAGGAGGGGCACTAAACGGCAAAGAAACCTTAAGGCCGCCACCACCAAGCCCAAGGTTCCCAAGCCACCCGTGAAGAAAGCGGATAGGGAAGGAGGTAGAGAGAAGAGCTAAGGAGATTAGACACTTCCAACAAGCAGTTTCGGGTCTCCCTAATCCCCCGCGGCCCCTTCGCCCTAAGTTGGTGCGTGAAGTTATGCAGCCTATAGAATGTGACTTTTAGAGTCACAGACGAGGGCCGCTAGCAATGCAAGAGGCGGCCGAGGCAAAGATAGTACAACATTTTGAAGATTCAACAGCCTGCACTATCCACGCCAAGGGGTAACCTTGATGCGACAAGACATGAGTCTTATGACCCGCATTAAGGGAGAACGCCTTTAGAAACTTTTGTTGTAAATAATTAAAAATTTTGTAATATAGAGCAATTTTGTCTACTTTGATGACATAAACTTGACTAATTAGGAGCAAATTAATAAGTTTTAGCTTTTATTTCAAGAAAATAGGACATTTGGGAGCGAGAGACATGATGTCTCACAACCGCTACTCGTCAAAAACAAAAAAGTTAGGATTGAAGCGAGGCGCAAGCCGCGGAGACCTCGCCCAAACTTGACTAAAACAGCTCCAAATCGACCAAATAAGGGGTCGATTCTGCCTAATTTGATGAGCCCATCACCCTTACACCATTAGTTTACCCAAATTGGACACCTTTAATCGAAAATGGGACTGATGTCTCACACCGCTACCGTCTAAAACAAAAGTTAGGATTGAAGGAGGCGCAAGTCGTGAGACCTCTTACCAATTCTTCACCGGGACTTGTTAAAGTCACCTTCAACCCATCAGATAGCATCTTTTAGGTAACCTAGCCTTGTTCAAGCATCTCCTATAGTCCTCAAACTCCTATTTTGACCTCGGATAGGCTAGAATTACCCAACCCTAGGAAATTTTCAAGTCATCCAAAAATTAGGGTTTTCCCCTTTTCTATAAATAGACCCGCCACTTCTCACATAGCACCCTACAAAATCCGCCTCCTGCCCTTCTAGCCGATTTCCTAACTCCCGAGGCGCTCTTGCAACCATTTGTTACCTTCTTCCGCAATTAATCAATGGCAACTTCGATTTCCGTGAGATGGTACATAGCCAGGGCCATGCCATGCCGAGGTCGACGTCGACCAAATCTTCCAGATTTTCAGGAAGGAGGTAGACGCCCAAGCAACCTTGCACGCGACCCCAGCCTTATATAGTAGAGTCTTGATCGAAGTTCCAAGCTAGGGGTAGAACCCGGGCTAGTGCAACTCCCCTCCTTGTATAGGATATTTTGTTCCTAGACAGGTCCCCGCAGTAGAAAGATTAGATCGATGTCCCTAACATCGCCAAATACCTCACAAACAAAGCGACCGCGACACTCGAGCCAATGGTCCTAATCACAACAAAGACCAAGTACTTCTTTTCAACACCGCCTCGCAATCTTTTCACCCCATCGCCGGCAGAACATCGTGGGGAAACCTCCATTCCCCCATGGACGATCCATTAGCCGTAGCAAACAGAACAATCCGCCTCCTCACACAAAGACGGCAACAGAGCGTGTGAAGGGAAGGGGAAGAAGACTCTGATGAACAGAACTGAGGAGGAGGAAGAAGATGTTGAGCTCGACCTAGCAGAGGAGCAGCAATGATGCCGGAGCGAGAGTGGCAAGATCCTCAAAGAAGCCTACAGACTCTCGAAGTCGCCACCCCAAGCTAGGCATCACAAGCCTAGCTCCCATTATAATCGAAGGTGAGGAGTTTCTGCTCCTAAGCGTTTACATTCAAAACCTCCTGAGTGCGTGGAAAGGGAATATCGACCAAGAGTTGCTGCACCAACCTCGGGAATCGCTTGGGACGACTTCATCGTCCGAGGAGAGTCCGACTTCCCCCTCCAAGTAAGGGAAGCCGACACTTACACCGAGAGTTTACCTCCGGACATCCAAGCCTACACAGCAACATCGTGATCATGGAGGCGCATAAGGCTGAGAACAAGCTACCGACGGAGGAAGAGTTCCTTGCTCTCCAGAACAGATGGGGATCCGTTATGCGACCAAACATCCTAACGGCAAGCTCGTCCGGCAAAGACCTCCCGGGATAGACAGCGAATTGACCAGGAGGGCTTCAAAGAACACCAATGACTACGTGGAGCTCACCACCACGGTGGAGGTTGATGATTTCGAAGCGCATAATCGAGCTGGATACCGAAAGTAGCCGAGGACTGCATCCGCAAACGATGTGTCATTACGCCATTACCCGCCATTGCCGATGGATGGAAGAATAGCGGGTTATCCACCGCAAATTCACCCCCGAGGCGCAGGAAGGAGTATCACGCTGATTGCACTCTCGATTCGGCAGCATGCACGGTTACCCCTTAACACCAGTATGCAATCCTCGGTGAAAAGAGCGGTAGCACTCGACGCCTTCGACCGCCATACCCAAAGCGGCAGCAAGACTGCGGTGGCACAGCAGCCTTATACCTCCCACCCAGAATAGAAGATTTAGCAAGAGCATTACGTGGTGGATCTCCATTAATGTTCTTAGGAACTTGGGCCATTCAAGGGGAACAGCCCAAGTGAAAAGTTCCCGAGGATAATCCATCTTACCGCATCAATGTATGATTAGCAGAGTTGCAAGTTCTTGTATTAGTGTAATATAAAATATAAATATAACATTCTCTTGCACTATAAATGTTTTGTTGATACATTTTGTGTCCCCTCAACCATGCCAACAAACATAAATAATGCAAGAAAGCAAGGAAAACTAACCATGTAGATATGAACCACTTGTGTATGCAGCTAGAGGCCCGAAGCGCAGAGAACCATTAACCCATGGAACTTACAGGGAACAGAGCCCCGCCTGTGCCACGCCCTAAGAAGGAACCTCGCTTGAAGAGTTTGGACAAATGACCCCGTAAGAAGAAATATCGAAATGAGGACGGACTCCTCGAAAGCGATAAAGGTTTTGCTAGCCTAACGCTGTGAGCAGTGTTCTGGTAACGCCAACCGGCCGCAAGCATCGCTCTGAGAACAGTAGAGACAGAAGAGGAGCAAGAGAGGAAGGTCCCCAGCCTTGACTCCTCCGACTCAAGCTCGATTCGTGACCGATTCCGAGGAAGAAGAAGAGCGTAACCAAGTCCGAAAAGCATCTAAAGGCGTGAGGAACCACCCGAGGGACCACAAAGGGACACAAGAACCCCTCGATCACCGTGAAGAAAGTAGACTCGCGATTGGGAAATGTTTGGAAGGCCAGAAGCTCGAGCACAATTCTCAAAGCAGAACAGTCGTGCATGGAAGCAGAGGCTTGGCTTGACGAGATGATTAATACGCAATGCCTATGGTATGAAGGATAAGGATAAAGGCAGGTGGCAACAAATAACCCTCAAGGAGCAAAGACGCGATTTGGTGGAAGGGCTATGCCAAGGCTCATGGCTTAAGCAGGATGCTTGCGGTGTTCAAGAAGTTTGCTAAAGCCTTCGCGCCATTATGTCCCAAGAGAGCACAAGTCCAAGATGATTTAGCTTCACAACAGTTGCAAAGAAGGCAACAAGTCAAGATGTAAATACAATGTGAGGAATTTATGAGGCTAAGGTCAGATGTGCCAAAGTTAGAGAGAAGCACGCTAAGGAAAGCTACATTGAAGGTCCGGAATGAGGAGATCCGCAAGCTTGTAAGGGCAATAAACCCAAGAACAAGATCGGGCTTTGAGTCCAAGGCAATAAGTTTGCAAGGAACAGACCCTCGCAATAGCGGGCGAGGCAACAAAGATACCAAGATAAAGGCAAGGCAAAGAAAGCGCTTTAGCCCGAGAACAAACCTCAGAGACCGCCTAGAGCCCCATATAGTGGCAATCAAGGGAAACAAAAAGGAGAAGAAGCAGTGTCCTTCAAAGACAAACAGAAGGGTCAAACTACTCCAAAGCAGTTGGCGATCCTTTCACAGCAGCATGCCCAAGGAAAAGAGAGAGGAGTGCATAGAAAAGCAGCCTTTGCTTCGTGTTTCCAACCAGCCATAGACAAGAAACTGCCCATATGTCATGAGTGCAAAATTAGCGAGAGTTGGGAGATTGGGACACTGGCCCCGGACGACGACGGGCGAGGAGGCCCACTGACTACATCTGTGGTGAGTGTCATATCTTTGCCGCAATAGATACAGAGAGCAAGCAGAGCCAAGATAAAGTAATTTCCACAGTGGGAAAGGCCAAGGCCAAGTCATTTATAGTCCTAATAGATTCTCGTGAAGTAGCCATAACTTTGCATCTCCCGCACGGTTCAAATGTTGAAGTTGAAACCATTAAAGTCAAAGCCAAGGCCCGCTGTCTTTAGCAAGTGGAGCAAAGAAGGCGCACTGCAGTAAAAGAATCAACTTTGACATCGACTTGCCGGGATTAAGATCCGTGATGGGGGCGGAGGTAATGGGCATCGGCAAGTACTTACTTGATAATAGGTATGGAGTACCTTGGACCAGCAGGGCCATTATTGATTGTGGAGCGGAAGGTGACCTTCCCAACACCCGACGGCAAGATCATTGAGATAACAGTAAAGAAGTTGTTCCCATCATGCTGGTATGTCTTCTAAAACTACTGCTCAAGTGCATCAAGAGTGAGCAGTAGCATACATCTTCAAGCTTGAGATTAGCTTAGCCGGAATTGGAAGGAAGCAAAGAAGACAAGATGCTCGCCAAGTTGCCGAGGCAAATAGCTAAGTTGATCACGAAAGTTCCACGATCTCTTTCCAGATGAGATCAAGCAGCCCTCCTTATAGGGGAGTCGAAAGCAGATAGCACCGAACCAGGAACAAAGCCCACAAGCAAGGCTCCATATAGAATGACAACGCAGAATTGTTTCAGAGCTAAAGAAGCAGCTAGGGAGTCGCCGACCTAGGTTTCATTAGACCTAGTGTCGGGCCGCTCGAGTTTCCATTCTTTTTGTCAAGAAGAAGGATGGATCTTTGAGGATGTGCATAGACTATGCGTTTTGAATAAGCACACCATTAAGAACAAGTATGCGCTTCCAAGATCGATGACTTGATGGATCAGCCTTCAAGGAGCAAAGATCTTCTCCAAAATTGACTTAAGGTCGTTATCATCGATAAGGATAAAGGAGGAGGATATCCACAAGAGACCTTCGGGACGCTGGTATGGGCATTACGAAGTTCACGTTGATGCCTTTCGCTTATCAAATGCCCCCGAACGCTCATGAGGCTCATGAACGATATCTTCGGAGTCCCCGACACCTTTGTGATTGTTTTCTTTGATGACATTTTGGTGTATAGCAGATCCCTTTGAAGGGCACGGCAACACTTGGAGAAGGGTGCTAGAGAAGTTGAGAAGACACGGCACGCCACGCCAAGTTGTCGGGGCGCCACTCGCAAACGCAGAAGGTGGAATACCTTTGGTCATGTGATCCTCGGCAAGGCATCTCGACGACCCCCGCCAAGATTGAAGCAGTTGATTCCGGTCTACCAAGAATGTGCACCAGGTCAGAAGTTTTCTGCCTAGCAGTGGTACTACAGAAGTTCGTGAAAGAACTTTGTTAAGATAGCAGCCCCGCTAACGCAACCTTAACGACGGGCGTAGAAGGTGAAAGATTGGGTAGAGCATTGGCACAAGAAAGCCCAAAAGGGGTTTGAATTGTTGAAGGAAGCTTTAACAACAGCCCCTGGCCTTTAACCCCTTTGCCCGAGAAGGATAAGCTTGTAGCAACAGATGCGAAGTAAGATAGCTACAAAAGCAGGCTTATGCAAGAAGAACGGTGGTAGCGCATGATTCCGTGAAGATGAACGACGCCGAGACGCCGCTACCCAACGACGCATCGAGTTGCTTGCAAGCTTGTCGTGGCATTAAGAATATGGAGGCACTATCTCTTGGGAAGGAAGTTCCAATTGATACCCACCATCGAGCCTCCAATATGTATTCACGCTAAACCACACCCTCAACTGGTAAGGCAAGGAGATGGATGGAGTTCCTCAAGAATATGACTTTGATATAGTCTACTGCCGGGAAGCTCAATGTGGTAGCAGATGCTTTCAAGGCACCCCCGACAACTAGAGTGCATTGCAACGCAATTTCAACGCTTCCAAATGACTTTGGTAAGAAGATTGAAGAGTCCTTGCCAATGGATGTGGATTTCGGGAAGTATGGGTAAGCCTCTAAGGAGGCTAGAACAGATAAAGAACGGAGGCCTTCAAGCATTATAAGAAGGAAGGCAACCTCGTTATACCATAAGAACAAGTTGTGCACTCAATCATCGTGTGTAAGGAAGTTGATCCTCCATGACACGCACAAATGCCCAATAGCTGGCCATGCGGGATTCATGAAAACATATTTCAAAAGCGCAGCAGCCTATTATTGGCCAGAATGAAGAAGCAAATAGCTCGCTACATCAAGGAATGTCGTTTTATGCCGTGATAAGGCGAGAGCAGCCTTCAATTCGGGGGGCATTAGAGCCATTAGTGCTAAATGCTAAGTGGGAGGTAATCAAAGATGGATTTCATCACAGACTCCTAAGAACAAATGAGAGGCAAGGATGCCTTGATGGTAGTGGTCCATTAAGTTGTCAAAGATGGCACATTTTGTGCCTTGCAGACCACAGATACGCCTATGGATACAAAGAAAGCTCTTCACCAAAGAGATCTTCAGGCTTCATGGCATGCCAAGGGAGATTATCTCCGATTGAGATCCGGTTCATGAGTGCCTTTGGCAAGACCTCTTTGGCGACAATTCGCACCAAGCTATCCATGAGCATCTGCCAGATCATCCTCGACGGATGGCCAACGGAGCGACCAACAGATCTTAGAAGACATGCTTTAAACTATGTCCGAATAAGCAAAGTATGTGGGAAGAATTCATTCACTTGGTGGAGTTTGCATACAACAATAGCACCAAGGTGAATCGCCCCAGATGTCGCCATTTATGATCAATTATGGCTATCGGTGTTTAACTCCGCACACTTGGCACAACCCCGCGTCAAAAGTAGAAGTTTCGCCAGAGATGTTGGCCGATATGCAAAGCAAATCGTGGAAGAAGTTCGAGGTTATCCGCTAGCAAGAAGAAGTCGTCGAAGAGCATCACGACAAGCATCGAACAAATGAGAGTTCAAAGTTGGAGATGATGTATGGCTCAAGATAAAGGTGAAGCAGCGAAGCTCAGGATTGGCAATTGCAAGAAGCTTGCTCCAAGGTGGGTCGGACCCTTCGTAATAATCAAGAGAGTAGGTAATCAATCCTACAAGTTAGAATTGCCAAAGACACCTAAAGATTCATAAGGTCTTCCACGTGAGTTTGTTGAAGAAGCATACCCAAATCCGCACGGTTTTGACACTCCAACGTTGTTGGAAATGACGAGGAGCAGCTGGAAATAGTTCCGTAAATGATTCTTGATAAAGCTTTCAAGAAGACAAGGAGGCCTGAGTTCCTCCAATACTTGGTCAAGTGGAAACACTTGCCGCTGGAAGACGCCACGCGGGTACTTAAGAAGGATTTGTAAAGCAAAGACCCACGCTTTATGGAGCAATGGGACGGCAAGGTCATCTCCCGAAGAAATCGCCTGGGCATGTCGGCATGTAGGTTAATTCTTGTATAGATTAATTCCACGATGCAACCTATGCTTGGTATGGGTCGCATGCGCCGTTATCGATGATGAGACCACTACGGTGATCTCTAGGGCGTGGTGTAATGTCAATGTAGGCATGACCGCTGCTCGGCTTGGGCGAAAGTGGAAGGTAGATTAGAAAGTCTACTGTCCCACGGAAGGAGACTACTGAGAGAGAAAAGAGGTCATTAAGGAATGCATTGATAGGGAAAGCACCTTTAGCCCCATATATGCTTTGATAGGAGGAATCCATCCTTCACGCCCACCACGAGAAGGATATCCTCCACGTTGGCAACTAGAGGTGTAGGCATGAGCGCATATAGGCATATAGGCCGGCCTCCCCGCCATTATGGAAGATTCATCCTCCTTCCTACGGAGATTAGCCATGCATTCATGTAGATAGGTGGGGTGGTCACCATATAACCAAAATTTATTAAACAATTAAAACGGTACTAACGTAGTGTCGACCCGCAGCCAAGAGAGCCCCGAGGGCAAGGAGGTCGAAGATGGTTTAAGACTTGCAACACAAGTTTTGTTGGAATGTGTTGCAAGGAATGAAGAGTACCTCTGACAAGAATTATAGATATGAAATGCTGAAATTTTGTCTAACTTAACATAGTGAATAACTTGTTAATGGTGTTATGAATTGATAAGTATTCCATAATATAATAACGTAATAATGTTCTAAAAGTAATTACCTTAGAGTAATCGCGATAAATGTATAAAGATTATATTGTAGGTATCAACGCTGATTGCAAAAGTTGCGGGTTAGGGAAGATCCCAAGGTGGGGAGACCCACATGATCTTTGCGACAAAGATCATTTCAAGGTGGGGAGAATGTGACGTTCCAAAGACAAGATACGCTCCCCGGGACGTACATTGTATCGCCACGCCACGCCGCACACGCCACCCGATTGACGGTACGCCAACGGATAGCCGGGTAAGTAGCCCTAGGGGCAACTTGCTAGAGTGTTCATATATTATTAATGTGCACATGTGCACATTAATGAGGGCACACCTTTCCATGTTGGCATATTTTGCCACCTAGCCACTAAAGGCAAGTGGGGCCTTTCCAATTATCCCACATGCCAAATTGGGTAATTGGAAACCCTAGCCTAAACCCCATGTCTATTTAGGGTAGGAAAACCCTAGCTTGCTAGTTTTTCGGTCCTTAGGGTTTTAGAGCTCGGTTTTGGCTGCCCCAGAGCCAAAACCGCCTCCCGTGACGCCCCAAGCTTAATTGCGCCATCGGTTTCTGAATTGATCAGCTCACAGATGGTTGAACTCAGTCGAGGAGCCACTCAAGGATCAGATTTGGTCAATTTAATAGCTTAAACCGCCTTCTAGTCATAGAATCAAAGAGGTTTAGACTATTAAATTGCCCATAGTAGTTATCTAGATCTTAGATCTGGGACACTAACTAAAGAACCTAACTCTATGATTGGATCTAGTTCTTTAGTTCTTTCCGTGATATATTTGGATGATGTATTTCTCGTGAACTCCTTGTATTGGGAAGGGGGTAGAGGCCCTAAAGCTTGTAGTTGATGCTCCTAGAGTAGCCTCTCTAGCACACCGTAGATTCGGCCTGTGGTACAAGAGCCACACCCGGGTTGTGGGTGAAGGGGCTGACCGGGCTAAGAAGGAGATTCATGTCCTCCGATTCTTGAACCATCCCCCGGTGTGTAAAGCCTACCTGGGATCATTGTGACTAGGTCCGATGGCTTACCACCGAAAAGTGCGGGTAAGGCATGGGCTCGACACCGTGAAGTGGTGTACACTTTCCGTTGGGTTCAATCGAACGGGCAAAGGGCCCTCTAGTCACCTTGAGTTAGCATGTAGATCTCGAGGGAGTGATCCCTACCCGCCCCATCGGAATCGGGAGGATGAGACCCGGGAATAGCCCCTTCGGCTATGCATCCCGGTGGCTAGGGCCTGTCCCGACACTTTTCAACCTACTCAGCAAAGTGTGCACGTGAGGGGCGGATGGAGTGGACAACCCTATGCCATGTTCTTATGCCGCCAAATCCATTGCCATGAATTCTCGTCCGCGAACGATCCTCGGAGACCCAAGCCGCCACCATCCTTTGAGTCCGAGCCTTGGGTAGAATCCCCTATGTGATGTGGCCGATCTTTGTCTATGCAGATATGAGGAGGACCATCCTTCGAGATGGTCACAGGATGTTGATGTATGTGCTACTGACATGTATGTTTACGCTCCGCAAGCTAGGTAGGCCCTGAGGGAGACGGGGTAGAATGACACCTTCACTCTTCCCACTGAGACTCGTTACGGGTGCGATTGATATGTGGAGGGCCTTGTATCGCATGGAGCTGGTGTGGGGAAGAACTCTGTTTGTATACGGTGGAGTGCACCGTATACGAGTAGGGGACGTCACAATCTTTACATCGACAGTATTGCCTCTTCTGAGGTGCAATAGTTCTTTATTTGGTTTTGCAGGTCTGTTAGCAGAGATATGCTTGTTGATTGGACATCACATGGAGTTACCTTCTTGGAAGAACTTATTTTGCTGGAACAATTGCTCTTCTGAAACAAACGGATTACCACCAAATCACTGATCCCAAGTACTATACAAGACTCGAACATCTACTTTATCTACAATTTGACTAGACTTTGACTAAACATTGTGTTGCTGAACTACTACTTGTATTTTTGATATTTTCCTCATTTTGATTTGGTAAAACCTATCTATGAAGGTTTCCAAACAATTATGTATGTATTTCCTTAATTAATGAAAAAATCATCTCGTACTCTCAAAAAAAAAAAAATCCAGTCCATGCTAGCCATAGCAAAAGCCAACTAGCATTACATCTACTCAGGTCAATCCCTGATGTAGTATTATCTGCCCACATCTAGACCATAAATCTAGAGTGGCATTTGTATTCCAAGACATCAAGTATATAGTACATATCCTAGCCGTGAAACATACTCCAAAAACCAGAATACATAACAACACCCCAACCTGGAAGCTCTTTAATATTAGTATCTGGCTTTTTCTCAATAATTCGAGTGCATTTGATCATGAGAGGCAAAGTGACTTTGTTCAGTTCAATGTCAAAAGTGTACAATAGTGAGCTACTTTAGCCATAAATCCATTACGCACTATGCAACCCGGTTTATATATGCAACCGCAAATCCAAAGATACAATTTGAAAGGATATATCATTGCAAATGCACCTACCAAACCCCGGTAGTGCGTTTGAGACCTTGAAAAATAGAAAATGTATATCATATGAACAAGACATCTATGCTTTTCATATAGACCACTATCATAAATGCGCATGTACTCCTAGTGTGCATGTGCCATCGCGGATCCTCATTTAAGGCCTCAAAAAGAGCACGATCATGTTAAACATCTTACAATGTCAAGTACATCAAGAATCAAGTGCTATATAAGCACATTTTCGTGCGGTGCATCATAACCATCTTAGTGAGATAAATGCAAATAGTGTTTCCACAAAATGCACTAACCGATATAAGAACTTATCCCGTCCATGTTTTTGTAAAGCTCCACAACCACGTATCCATCACCATTACCAAACAAACTAGAACATCGGGAACAAAGAAACGACAAAGGGAAGAGAGGTCCCACTTTAGCCAAGCAATACTTTGTTAGCATGATGATGGTAACAAAGCAAGGGCCAAAAGGTACATTTGGGCCTCTGGGTTCATCACCGATTACCCTTTGTAGCCTCTTTGTCCCAAGTTAGAATTTCATGAAATATGAAATGGAAATATATGTTCAAAGCAAGAAGACTACTAAAAACATTCCAACCAAACATTTGGCAACCATTCAAACCTTTTGATTTGCCACACAGAGACATGTATCTGTTATCTTCAAAGATTGATGCAAGGTCTTCATCAACTTGAGTTTTAGAGAATCCAATATTCGTGAAGATGAAGCCATAACTATCGCATTCCCGGATGATTTAGAGTATTATCTACACTTGTTTGTCCTTGTTTTTACAAAGATTTGCTCCAGCCAAGAACGCCAATATCAAAGAGAACATTTGGCTTTCACTAAGGCAGCCCTGAGTAACTTGCAATCATTTAATCATCCAAGCTTCTATAAAGCCCTCTTTCATTCATCGATACCATATATCTATCCGTACCTCTGTTGCTTCTCTTCTTATCTAAAGTTGCCACAAAGATAAGCTCGGGTAAGAACATTGTTGTGGCGCATGAACATTTCCTCTTATTCCAAAACATAGGCCGGGCACTATCGATTGAATGAGCTTACCATAAAGCCCGCACCAAATCTTTATGAATATTATGAGAGGGAAATAACCACGGCTTAAATGCAAATCAATCTAGCTTGTGGCAGAATAATCCCCCAAATCCGTATGGCCAATGCCGCACCCTAGCCACCGCCATTTTGGGTTGTGCCAGAGAATCACATGCAAATCGATGTGGAGCAGAGCCAATCTTTTTAGCTTGGAGTAGAGTCGACCATCTAAAGAAGTTTTAGGTCTCGAGAAGACACCTTAATGTCACTTTTTATTTAAAACACAGGGTATATATGCTCTTCGTAATGGACATCCCAAGCAACCTATGTATAATATTATGAAAACAAACCACCACGTACCTTGGAAGTTGTCAAGTCCAAGCCACAAGTTTTATCTCAAACCTTGAGATGATATAGAATGCAAACGTTATAATAGAAAGCAAAAAATCTTTGATAAACAATGCATGCAAGCTTTTTTGCTTTCCAAAAGCCAAGTGTCTCACATGCATCTTAAGAAAAATGCATGCAAATGCTATTAACTTTATAAGGAAGGATATATTCCACTTCAAAGCTCTAATATCTTTAACAAGTTCCAGCTTAAATTCTTCAAGCCTTACGTTTTATCCTAAGTACCTTAAGGCAAGTGCCATGCTCTACCAGTGCAAGTGCCATGCTCTCCTAGACCAATATGTTTTATTTTAAGTGCATTAAGGCAAGCGCCATGCTCTACTAGACTTCTCCATAATCATGAGAAGAAAAACATGGATATACATATATAAAAAAATCCTACCTCCAACCGTAGGAGAGAGAAGCCCTCTTTGATGAAGAAGCTGTAATACTAGGGAGGGCAGACCCCTACCATTACAGCAGAGGTCTACCCTATCCCATTATTTCTTGAACCACAAACTCTGGTGCAGTTTCTAGTCTTATACCCTGGTGAATAAAAGCGAAGAAAAGTAACAAGCCGAGTGGCATTTTAAACATAAAGCCAAGTGGCATTGTAAGACAAAAAGCCAAGTGGCATAATCCTTTGTATTAAGCCGTTTTATTTTCAATAGAACCATTATATCCAGATAACACTACCTTGCATATGATGAAGGTTTAATGTTGTTGCCTCTCCATCTCATGGACCATTTAGTTCTTTGCTCCAAATATGTGGATCAACTTGTTCATCAACATGGTAATCTTTTCTTGGGCACATCAGCATTTAGCATCTGACCCATGTAGGTAGATTTACAGTATTCCATATCTGAATGCTCCTAGCATCTGATTCATGTAGGTAGACTTACAATAATCCATAGCCAAGTGCAGCTATATCCGAAAGCCATATTGGTAAGACTACTTCACTATTAAACAATCCCTGTATTTGTTGATTATCCAGCAAAAATGTACAAAAAACCTTTACATTGTTGTTGCAATTCTTGAGTTCAAAGTCATATTGTAGAATGTCAAATTGAGTGGCACATGAAGTGCAAATAAAAGCTCCATACTCCGGAAGTATACAATATGAGCATCATTCCAGTCAATAATATTACCTTCTCCTGGAATCCATGACACATCAAAATGTAAGTTCCAAAATGTAGATAAAAATTCAGTTTATAAAGCGAGCTATGGAAAACGTAAGGAAACTATACTAGATACTTGAGTCCAAGATACAAGTGTCACTGGTAAGACCAATGAACAGAAGTTCCTAAAAAAATCCAGTCCATGCTAGCCATAGCAAAAGCCAACTAGCATTACATCTACTCAGGTCAATCCCTGATGTAGTATTATCTGCCCACATCTAGACCATAAATCTAGAGTGGCATTTGTATTCCAAGACATCAAGTATATAGTACATATCCTAGCCGTGAAACATACTCCAAAAACCAGAATACATAACAACACCCCAACCTGGAAGCTCTTTAATATTAGTATCTGGCTTTTTCTCAATAATTCGAGTGCATTTGATCATGAGAGGCAAAGTGACTTTGTTCAGTTCAATGTCAAAAGTGTACAATAGTGAGCTACTTTAGCCATAAATCCATTACGTACTATGCAACCAGTTTATATATGCAACCTGCAAATCCAGCATACAATTTGAAAGGATATATCATTGCAAATGCACCCAGTCAAACCCTGGTAGTGCGTTTCAGACCTTGAAAAAATAGAAAATGTATATCATATGAACAAGACATCTATGCTTTTCATATAGACCACTATCATAAATGCGCATGTACTCCTAGTGTGCATGTGCCACCGTGATCTGTTTAAGGCCTCAAAAAAGAGCCTGTATCATGTTAAACATCTTACAATGTCAAGTACATCAGTAATCAAGTGCTATATAAGCACATTTCGTGTGCATCATAACCATCTTAGTGAGATAAATGCAAATAGTGTTTCCACAAAATGCACTAACTGATATAAGAACTTATCCTGTCCATGTTTTTTGTAAAGCTCCACAGCTACGTATCCATCACCATTACCAGCAAACTAGAACATCAGGAACAAAGAAACGACAAAGGGAAGAGAGGTCCGGTACCTGCAGCCAAGCAATACTTTGTTAGCATGATGATGGTAACAAAGCAAGGGCCAAAAGGTACATTTGGGCCTCTCGGTTCATCACCGATTACCCTTTGTAGCCTCTTTGTCCCAAGTTAGAATTTACTGAAATATGAAATGGAAATATATGTTCAAAGCAAGAAGACTACTAAAAACATTCCAGCCAAACATTTGGCAACCATTCAAACCTTTTGATTTGCCACAGTAGACATGTATCTGTTATCTTCAAAGATTGATGCAAGGTCTTCATCAACTTGAGTTTTAGAGAATCCAATATTCAGGAAGACTGAAGCCATAACTATCGCATTCCTGGATGATTTAGAGTATTATCTACACTTGTTTGTCCACTGTTTTTACAGCATTTGCTCCAGCCAAGAACGCCAATATCAAAGAGAACATTTGGCTTTCACTAAGGCAGCCCAGAGTAACTTGCAATCATTTAATCATCCAAGCTTCTATAAAGCCCTCTTTCATTCATCAGATACCATATATCTATCCGTACCTCTGTTGCTTCTCTTCTTATCTAAAGTTGCCACAGCATAAGCTCTGGGTAAGAACACTGTTGTGGCGCATGAACATTTCCTCTTATTCCTGAAACATAGGCCAGGCACTATCGATTGAATGAGCTTACCATAAAGCCTGCACCAAATCTTTATGAATATTATGAGAGGGAAATAACCACGGCTTAAATGCACCGTCAATCTAGCTTGTGGCAGAATAATCCCTGCAAATCCGTATGGCCAATGCTGCACCCTAGCCACCGCCATTTTGGGTTGTGCCAGAGAATCACATGCAAATCGATGTGGAGCAGAGCCAATCTTTTTAGCTTGGAGTAGAGTCGACCATCTAAAGAAGTTTTAGGTCTCGAGAAGACACCTTAATGTCACTTTTTATTTAAAACACAGGGTATATATGCTCTTCGTAATGGACATCCCAAGCAACCTATGTATAATATTATGAAAACAAACCACCACGTACCTTGGAAGTAGCCAAGTACATACCTTGGAAGTTGTCAAGTCCAAGCCACAAGTTTTATCTCAAGCCTTGAGATGATATAGAATGCAAACGTTATAATAGAAAGCAAAAAATCTTTGATAAACAATGCATGCAAGCTTTTTTGCTTTCCAAAAGCCAAGTGTCTCACATGCATCTTAAGAAAAATGCATGCAAATGCTATTAACTTTATAAGGAAGGATATATTCCACTTCAAAGCTCTAATATCTTTAACAAGTTCCAGCTTAAATTCTTCAAGCCTTACGTTTTATCCTAAGTACCTTAAGGCAAGTGCCATGCTCTACCAGTGCAAGTGCCATGCTCTCCTAGACCAATATGTTTTATTTTAAGTGCATTAAGGCAAGCGCCATGCTCTACTAGACTTCTCCATAATCATGAGAAGAAAAACATGGATATACATACATAAAAAAAAAAAAAAAAAAAAAAAAAAAATTTGGTTCTCCATATAGCCTGGTTGCATAACAGAGCATGGTTTTCAACCAACCTTTCTGGAATAATTGGGAACTTAAGGCAGTTATTCAGTGTGAATTCAAATGTGTCAATATTATCCTTGTCACATCCATCACTGCCCACATTTAAAGAGGCTTTTTCCTGTTCACTTAAAACCGATCCAAAGGGGTCATCTTCAGCATCAGTTTCATCTGTCTGAATGATATCCAATGCCCTTTGATCCTTATTGACGTTGTTGGCCTTATCAAGAGCTTTCAGTGTCCTGTGATAGAGCCCTTTGCACCAGTCTTCTTCCCTTGTCCACTCATAGATCATGCTAGGTAGGCCGTCGTATAATTCATCAACAACTCTGGTAATTTTGTCACAGTCATTACCAGCCTTGTTAATTTGAGCAAAAGCATTAATCCATTGGCTGAAACCAAGATGTATAGTAATAGAATAACGCCCTGGTTTTAAAGCTAGTTCCTCCGCAAAGATGTATTCATGAGCTATGACGTTCTTGATGCAAAGAAATCAATCCTTGTACCGCATAGTGGGGCATTCCGATTTGATGGCTCTGTAGCCTAAGGCAGATAGTTCTTTGTTCCAAGTAGGAAGTATGAGCTCATGTTCAAAGTCCTGTGAATTGCACCCGGATAAAGCTTAGTTTTATGACAGAGTACATGCCTTTCATAATATAATTAATCACATTACGAACAGTGGAAATCAGATGATAGATGTACTAAATACTTGAGTATAAGTTTCTCCCGTGACATTGGTATAACCAATAATCTGAAATTCCTAAAAACCCAAATTCAAGCTAGCCATAGCAAATGATTTAACTAGCATGACATCCGCCAAGGTCAATCCCCTCGGGCAAGATGATCGCACGTTTTCATACTAGGACCATAGTCCATGATGGCACCGAAGTTCAAATACTTCAAGCATTTAGTACATCACCATATGTAATCATAAAATCAATGATGACTTAAGTCATTTTACCCCATTTATATAGGTATCAAATACTAAGCATCTCTATGCACCAAGCTAAATTATCGATATCAAAGTCCCTTCAGCTTGGTCCGGGAACCCATTCATTCCAATTATATCTATAATCCAGTTTGAAAGTTAGTATGCTTTTAAATGCATTATGAGTTGTAGTACATTATCTACCCGATAGGGTCAAACAATATAACTTTGCATGCCGCACAAGCAAGGTTAATTCTCAAGGTCGTGAGAAAGTCAATTAAGTTTATACTATGGCATCATCCGATTTATTACCATGCAAAGTGCAGATTACCATCATGCGTGCAGATTACCATCGACAATCTTTGCCTAAGCCTCTAATTATCAGACAAGCATCGGACATGCACATGCAAATTACATCCCGTGCCGGGTGCTAATACCCATCGGATAAGCTTTGCCCAAGACTATAATGACTTTATGTTAAATGACATGCACATGCAAATTACAATCCAGCCATCTCAGCCAGAGCCCATAATTGCTACATGTATATATCAAATACCGATTCATGCACATGCATGCAAGCTATCAGATCTTTGATATCCATAATCGGCTATTATATGTAATTCATTATGTCCAAACAAGCTTTATCACCCATTATTCCCATTATTTTTACTGTTCACCAGATCATTCAATGCCCAATGAAATACTATATGCCCATCTATATATTTCAGAGATGTTACTGTAGACTTCTGTACAATGAACCTGGCCCATTTCAAATTATTAAGATCATAGCAATTATTTAGATCAATATGGATCATGGCTATCATTTAAATCAGCAAATCCGGATCGTAACTCAAATCATGCCATGCATGTCACTACAAACATTTGCATTTAACGCAGATAAACCGATTACACCAAAGAATATAACTATATTGTTGCTATAAAGCACTTATCGCCAAAGATATCTATGTATTGTCAATATGAATCTTCAGACAAACACAAAATCCATGTAGTGAAGAAGAAGAAGTCGCATACATTATGTCCTTCAAGTATTATAGTGGCATGCGTAATTCTAGAAACAAGACTGTTTAAACCGAGAATGCAACAATAATAATATATCTTGTCGCCAAGTTTTAGATCAGAATCTTTATAGTGTAGAGACAGACTTAGAGCTTTGCCCGTAGTGTTTGTAGCCCGCCATTTCGGAGATTAAAAGCTCATCTTGTTTTGCTACTTAACCACAAAAACCATTACCAAAATTTGCATCACATTATCATAAGGTTTAATGTATGCTTCCCTTCATATCACGTGAGTCGCTAGTTCCACTTGTTCAAATAAAAATCCAAGAATGTATTCTTCCGGCCGGACTTGTTCTTGAAAGCAAAAAGATGACAAAAGGAGGAGAAACCCGTACCTGCAGCCAACCAACACAACATTAGCATGAAAATGGTAATGAGTGAGGGGCCAAAAGGTACCTTAGGTTTCTCAGCTTATCGCTGGTCACCTATTGTAACCTTTTTACCCCAAGCTCAGCCAGACTAGAAGTATAAGAGCAAGTGCAAAATCAAAAGCCTTAAGCTAAATCAACTTCACTAAGTAGACAGTAAATCATTACATTTTAAATCTGTAAAGATCTATCAGCATGAAATTAAGCTCAGCAAACCATGGTGGTCCATTGAATTCAGATAATGATAGATTAATATAAAGGGAAGCATGCAGCTGCCAGCTACCAGATTACTATCACATAATCGTATTTAAGCAGAACAGAGTAGGGTCCAGTCTTAGATTGATGCCATGCTTCAATAAGAGAGTCATACCCCAAGAATCACAACAAAAGTTGGAGGATCAGCACGTTTTTTTCAGCCAAATGAAGGGAACATTCCAAACCTGATTTTCTTCTTGATCATACTCATTATTGACATCCTCCTGTGTGTCTGGAACAATGCTTCTGGAGTTATAATGCCCTTGCTTATATCCTCCATGTTTGGATGATGCACCATGATTACTACCCTTATGCTGATCATATTGCCATGGGCGTTTCTGCCCATAACCACTATCAGTATCCATTTCTATCTTGCAGAATTCAGTGCGGTCAAGATAAGCATGGAGTTCTTCAGCTAACAATTCAACATCTAAAGCTGCTCCGTGATTCGTTTCAAATGGGCAGCCATCGGAGTCATACTCATCCTCATATACTTCTTCCATTACCCAAAAGCTGGTCTCAGACGTCAAATCAGCCTAAGGACATTAATTTAAAGAGCTCCTAAGATGTGAGTCCCGCTTGCATGTGTATCGCTCACGAACCCTAGTTTACGGGAGTATTCTCACAACAAACAGATAGGGAATTAGGTAAGAAAAGGATGTTTGAAACCACACCGGCGATCGTATTATCTTGTATCGAAGATCCGCTTTGGCTCGTAAGATTCTACCGCCAAACACAGCTAACCAAGCTACCTTAGGTCTATGCCCAGATCGGACCGAAAAACAAGAATGTGCACCCCATTTCAGATATCATATCCTCGCTCTATACTCTTACCATAGGCCACGATTTAGAAAAAAGGAAGATATTCAATCACCCATAGAAACTCTAATTGACTCTAACTTTTATGTATACCATTATTTCAATAAGTTCCAAGTATTAGGCCGTCAATACCATAACCTATGTGTGTATGGCAAGGTCCGCACCATCGCCTCCCATAGTAAGTCCATATAGTATGAAATAGTTAAAATAAAAGGTAGGTCAAAACCATGTAACAAAGGTTTTATGCATTAAATATGCCAATTGTATTGAGTCACTAATCCTAAGTGTAGCATCCAAGCAAATTAGTATCATGCCCCCGTCCTTGAATGCCAACGGGCGATGATCATACGTCATTTCATCTAAAAATAAATGTCATATTGCAGTTCTCTGTAAAGTTGCACCGTTTGATGGCACACTCAAGCTATACTATGTAACTGTGTAGCAAACGTACCTTTTAATGTATAAAATGCAAACATTTAGTCAAATATATAAAAAAAAAAAAAAAAAAAACATGCATCATATTAAAACTCAAAATATAGGAATTTAGAATACCAAACCACATAGAAGTAGGGAAAAACGAGTCCAATATCACTGCTCCTAAACATATGAAAAAATATTAGCTCAAGCAATGTGACCAATCTAGAAAAGAAATAGACTATACTATGAACACAACCTCTATGTCAAATATCATGCCTAAAGCCTGTAATATAAGATCCATGCAAGTCAACCACATTGTTTCCATGAGAAAAACATGCGATAAAAGAATTGACAAGGCACATGGTGTTAATGCAGTTGCAACACCGATAAAAAACATACCACCCAAGAAAAAATCATAAACCTAACATATCACACTGATATAACAAATACTGATGCAACATGAGACATGAAATAGAAAGAGGTCAACAATTATCCATGTCATAATATACATGTCGAAAATAATATGCTTGACAAACCATAAAGAAAACCCATGCCGACATCACGCCTAAACCCATGCCGACATCACGCCTAAAGTGCATACCCTAGATACGTACACGCCTACGGTAAGTTAGTTTCCATGAGAAAATAAGCAACTTTGGAGTTTTAAAATATGCATCAGGGAAAAACTCGAAATATAGAAAATTAGAACACCAAACCATATAGAACTAGGAAAAAACGAGACCAACATCATCGCTACTAAATAGATGAAAATGGTTAGTTCCAATAATGAGCACTCTGGCAGGAAAATGAACTAACCCAAGAAAACAACAAGAACCACGTAATATAAGAATCTAAAACGGAGAAAGAAAACAGGAGAGGCGGCTGTCAAACCCAAATCAGCAAACCAATAAGGCAAACCAAGAACTATACAAAAACTGACAAACCAAAAAGCGAATCACAAACTATACAACCACCAAGAAAAAAAAAACATATCAACCTAGGGAAAACCACCACAGACACCATACTAACATTGATATAATCAAGCACATAAGCTGAGGGGACAAAGCCAAATATGGTCCTACGGTAAAAAGAAAAAAGTCCATAGGCATGCCAAAGTGGAAAAAGGGGAAGGATATATCAATGGCTATCGCAAAAGAAACCAGGAAAAAATAAATAAGATAAGATAAGATAAGAAATTTTTACGTCCACGGGAACCCAACGGGTTATGGGACGGCACATGCAAGGGCAACAGCCCATCTAAAACCTGGGGACTAGGCCCCATCACCAAACACAATAACCAAATATTAAAAGACTATCAAGAATAAGATAAGATAATACTTATGCTAGTGGTAAACTTATGCTTCTAAAATTATCTAGACATAGCCAGTCCAAGGATTGGAAGGCCATTGATCTAGAATAATTCTTCGCGCCTCCCATTAACCGCCCATTTCTTTTTGTAAAAGGGGCTGCCCTCACCTTTGCAGAGCTCCTCCTTACGGTTACACAATTGAAGAGGGAAAGGTCCTCTGTCATCGAGAAACTAGTCCCTCCGAGATGGTTTCCATGTCAAGAACATGTAAGCTGCTAAGAGTGTCTTGAAACCGAACCAAAAGATGGCGAGGACGATTAAGTCTTGCGCTCCCCACCCTAGTAGCGGAGACAACTCCAATGCCTTCACATGCATGACATCGGTGAAAAATGCAAGGCAACATCCATATCGAAAAGGGCATCATCTTCGACCTCTGCAACCCCTATAATACATAAGTTAGGGCTCCTAGTAATGTAAGAGATCGAGGCACCGCCCTCTACTACTAGTTCTAAGCGACTCCTGGTCCCCTTGGGATTGTGGAGATGTCTGTACGCCCACCTCAACATGTTAGAAAGATCTAAGTTGGACTTACTTAACAATGATGTAAAATTCACAACATTTCTATGATGAACAAATAATAAAGTAACTTCTTGAAACCATAAATAATCCCATTATACTTCAATTGAAATAATTGTTCAAAGGTTTTTTGCACTTGAACTAAAATAGTCCAACTACTGTAGCATCGATATATATCATGAGCACAAACATATGATCAAATCCGATCATTCTCCATATATCATCCTGAACTGAGCAATGCGATCGATCAGATAGATGATTCAATCTTCAAATCTACAGTCTATATGTCATGCCTCCGACAGTTTAGCAGCATCGAGCTCATATTGCAGTTTATTATGTCGAATTCTTATTCGACCGAATTTCTCCCTTCTAATAATAACTAGTAACGGTGCCCGGCGTTGCCGGGCATTTGTAGTGATTTGTTGAGTTCAAGGTGTTTTTGAAGAATTGTGCAATGTTGCGAAGCATGTGGTGAAGTAGTTTATAAATATAAATATGTATTGTGAATGAGGAATATGTAGTAATAGAATTTTTTTTTTTTACATAGAGATTTTTGTAGTGCGAGTGTTAATTTCTTGGATAAAGGAATGGTTGTGGACATTAGATTTCTATTGTTTTGTCGTATTTTAAGTGTGATGGGCATGTAATTGTTATAGGTATAATTTGCTTTGTAATAAATTTCAAACCTAATTTTCGTTATCCTTAGACTCGATAAATTTGCTTGGCCTTATTAGATCTCAGTCAATATTGTTTTCTTGGTTTTAATAGATTTCCCGGTACTTTTTCTATTCACTAAGCCTCTTTCATAGCCAATATGTCAAAATAATGAATATATTATCAAGTAAATGATAATGGATGGTATGCTGCCTAGCTTTAGCAGACCTCATGGTACTCCTTGAAGTTGTTCACTAACCCTTTTTTGTAGCCAATATGTTGAAATAATAAAGATGAATGATGACTGTAGTATGTAACATTCGTTTCACGTATGGTAATACGTATAATTGATGCTTAATTGATGCTTAATCATTTTCATTGTGCTGCAACTTGGAAGAGGGAAGTTGCTATAGTGAAAAAGAGGGACTTCTGGGAAAAGGTGGTTATGGATTGTGAAGGAAGCGGTGCCATGTATTATAATACTTGTATGTGGTTGCAAGATCATAAACTTGAAAGTGCATGTATTAGACTGAGCAATTGATAAGAGGTTCTTTTTTAGTTGTTATATGAGGTGACATAATTATTGCCCATCCTACATAATGTAAGCTTTAGGGAATAATGCTTTATTGTATAGGCCTCACATTAAAATATGGTATAATAGATGTCCTAATGCAACTAAAAATTCAGATGTATTGGATGTCCTGCAACAAAAGCCTAGAAATTTAGATGTATTGGATTTGGGAATGTAGATCCCCACTTTTTATTCCTTTCTATATTCAAGTAAAAGCATATTCAATTTGCTCTCCTTGCCTTTAAGCACTTCATTGACATCATCCAATTATCTTGCCTTGTTGACAATTCTATGTGCCAAATGTTGGAAGTGTTTTTAGTGAGGTTGTCAAATACCTAAGGCACATATTTCGATGAAGGTGATGGGTCTCTTGCCATTAATGATTTGAATCATTTAACTTATTCGTCCAAACAAAGATAGCTCCTCGTGTTTAGTAAATTGGAGCCAAATCTATAAGTCCTTTAAGTACTAAAATCAGCAATCTTGCATCCACATTTGTACTTTGCATTCTGGAGTATCATAATGGCTTTCTGCTACAGAGATCATAGAACTGGATCCTATTGCAGATGCAACTCAATTCATTCCATGGAAGAGAACTGACTGGGCTAATGTGTACACCATTTGTACAGGCCATTGCTCCCTGTGCTTGTTTTCAGGATAAATATGTTAATGCTAAGATCAACATTTAGTGCAAGAAATTTGATGCTAATATTAAGATGAACATTATCTAGTGCAAGAGATTTGATATGTATATCTGCCCTCTAAGCTGTCAAGATAGTTAAGAACTACCTAACCATGACATAAGCAATCTGATGTCGACAAAAGGAACTACTCACTTCCTATGTGATCTTTACAAAATCATATTTTCAGAAACTGTGGCCTCCTTGTCTAGATGCAAAAGAAAAGTGCATCAAATGTTGCCCAATGCAATTGAGCTCATTTACTCCATAGGATCGCAGCAAGAACTCTCACAATCCATTCAAGAGTAAACTTAAATTTGTAATGATTCAAAGCTGCAAGGCTGAAAAGTTCATGGTCACATTAATGCATCCAAAACAAATAAATGTGGAAATAGAATAGAATAGAATAGTTTTTTTTAACGTCCACGGAGACCAATAGGTCATGGGACCCATACAATGGGCTAGTATAATCATTACTACTAGGATTAAAAAACCCCTGCCTCGAAAGGTTTTCAAGGGAAAAACCTTTGCAGTAATGATGATACTAGACAAGCTTAGATAATGACTACTGAGGGCTCAGTAATTGCAGACGTTTATCTAGAACCTCAAGTATGTATAATGCCAAGTCATGCACAGATGGTGCGCTGAGAAGTTGTGGAAGCGTGGAATGGAATGCTAAGGTCGAAAAATGATTCCGGACTATCTCAAAAGCAGGGCAACTCAGAAGAGTATGGCTTTCATCTTCAATAACCTGTGGGAAAGAGACATAAGCCATTGAGGTCCTGCAAGTACAAATCTTTTACACAACTGGATATTGAATGTTATGAAATGGCAAAAATAAAAGATCTCACACATTATAGAATGCTGTCATAACCTTGGAGTTGTAAACCAGAAGTTGAACCAGTACATCAATTATTGCATAAAAAATTACAGAGTTTGCCACGTTCTTCTCTAAAAGATGTAATTGCCCTCTTGGCAATGCCACAACAAAGGCATAAACAGAATTGTGAACACGATTTAGCAAGTCTAGAGTAAAGTCAAGAGGGAAGGGCAGAAGGTAATCATTTAGACTTGAATGTTAACTTGCAAACAAAATCTCGTTATCTTGCTCAAAGACTAACTATAATCATTCAAGAGAATGGGTACCTCTTAGCAAAGGAATCTGGTGCAGCTGGTAAAGGAGCTGAATGTTTTGAAATGCATTATGACACATGTAATCAAGCCATAGCAACTCAAGATGGGAGTTTTCAATAGCACTTCCCAGACACGATCAGTATTTTCTTGTAGATGGTTATGTACTCACTTCTCAAAGTACAGCATTTACCAGGCAGAAGTTTTCCATGGCAAAACTGAGGGTTTTTATGCAATTCAAAAGCTTAAGAGAAAAGGGGAATCTCATTAACATGAGTACATTTGACGCATGGCAGAACCAAGCCCAATGCAGAAGCCCAACAGATAGGGCTTATTTAGGGATGTCGTTGACATAAACTTTTATAGGATGGCCATTTGAACCACTTAACAAAGATGCAACCATAGCTATCAAATCAATTATCAACGATAGCATCCATGTCATGCTCTAATTCAATAGGGAAATTGCTTTCACAGTTGCAACATAATAAACCACAACATTTCCCATGTAGTAGGATAACAGTTAGACATAATGCCCGTCAAGAAAAATAGATTTATCTCTTACAGATGCATTCTAACTACAAATGAAAAAGAAAAGGAACATGTGCGAGCGCAGAGATCAGATGCAAGGAATGATAAACAGAAGATGAAGGGACATATATTAACTATCAAGCAAAAAGGAAAAACAATCCATACCTTCAAAAAGCATGCGAGTTTTTGCTCAAAGAAATGGAAGCATGAAACAACCACATGTAAAAGCTTGTAAATAGTTAAACCTGTCCAATAAAGTCAGGACTCTGCAAAGTGTTCCAGCATTTGTTGTAAATTAAAGGAAGCGAATGGAACCCCATCTACTTGGCCAAATCTGTGGCATACATCCACGTATGCAACGATCTTGAAGCAGCAAACTCCAGTGCACAAACCATGAAGAAGATTAATTTATGAAAACAAAAATTGAAGCTCCAAAAGCCTGCAACCTTTAATCAATATCATGCCAGACCGTATGGTGATGAGTAGAAAACATGGAACATGAGAAGAAATGATGCATCTGATACTTTATAGAAAGAAAATACATCATAGTAGGTATTGCGAATAAGAACCCCGAAACCTCAGTAAAGACTCAAGTAAATGGATTTACCACAATAATACACCACCTTCTCTGCTTTAACATAGGATTCGTACATGCATCTGGCAAGTCCAAAGCTCCAGCAGACTGACAAATGATAGTGCCAAAACCAAAGCTCCGCTCAATGTTGGATTCATATGTGCTATGGATAGTGTTGCCAAGATATGTGCAGGATCAGATTAGATTAAAAGGGGAGCAATTTTCAACCCAAGAAAGAGCTTAGAGAGATCATTATCTGATTAAATAGATTGTCATCCACGATTGAAGAAAGCAAAACTGAAGCAACTAAGAAATTACATGTAACATGGTATTTTTAACATGTACTTCATATCATTTATGATTTGCAGTCCTTGCCATCTTAAAAATAAGCAAGACATAAACCAGATGATTGACAATAACCAAAACACAGATCAACTTTACAATTACCAATAAACATAGTATTCTTGTCTACAGAAACCATTTTACCTGTCTACAAGGGGTTGTAGTTCCTTGGTGCTCTAGCCCGTTGCTACCTGGACTCTAACACTGCAAGCAAGCAAGCAAGCAAGCAATGAAATTAGCTTCGGAGCACACTTCAAATGCCAAAAGTATAATAGAAGAAACAAGATGTTGGAGAATTGCCTTCTGCCTATTGAAGTGGCCAGAGCGACTTCGTTTCTTGAAGATAGGAAAAGAAAAAGAACTATACTACTGCCTGAGATTCACCATTATCAGTCCTGCAAAGGAATTAAAAACATGGAAGATGGATGCTGGCGTTTGAAGTTATGGAAAGTAGAGACGAAGCTCTGCAAAGAAATCAAAATCATATATATCTAAGAATAATGAAGAGAAACATGAAAATTAAAAAGAAAAAGAACTATACTACTGGCTGAGATTCGCCATTTTAAGTCCTGCAAAAGAATGAAAAACATAGAAGATGGAGGCTGGCATTTGAAGTCATGGAAAGTAGAGGCAAAGCCCTGCAAAGAAATCAAAATCATATATAAACATAGTTCTTCAAGAAAAAATCTGTAGAATACCTGAAACTTGTCAGACAATAGAGAATCATTAAGAAGCCCAATCATTAAGAAGCTCGAGGATGCTATCCTTCAGTATGATAGAAGAACTGATCCTTCCACATGACGAATCTGGTAAGAACAAATCCATGGCACTGACGGGAACGCCGGAAACCCCTTGCAAACATCATAGTGAACAAAAATCTCTACTTCAAACTGCTATAATCATCGCTATCATCTCTGCCAAAAACTAATATCTAGAAGGATCATCTGTGGCCTACATGTCGGGGAATCCGGCAACTGGGGACGATTAACCAAAATCCGAATTTCGTAGGAAAAGCCACAAGCCCGATTTTTGGAACGCTGGAATTTTTTTCCGGGGACTAAAAGCCTTGAAACCTTTGAAAATCAACCTTAAAAAAAAATCCAAAAAATTTTTGGAACCCCGGAAAAACCAAATTTAAACAATAGGATAGGATAATTCAATGGTTTTAAGCAATATTTAACCCCATGGTTTTAAACCTTCATTCACCAAATAATAATAATCTAATGTTATTATTTTCTCCTTGTATTCTAGCACACCTTGTCTTTTCTCAACCTTATACTTTCAATACCTTCCTATGCATACTTGTATTCACAGTTAAAGCATGTGCATATCTTCAGATCAAGTGTAGCAACTTCAACCTTCTGTGCAAAAGAAAATTTATTATGACCTGTAATTCTATCATTCCTCCTCCATGATAACTTTTCTGTATTTCTGCAATTTAACCTGTCAGTTGACCACCTATATCTGTATCCACTTACTTTGTAAATATGTCTGCCAGTTGAAAATTTGTCTGAATATATTCCATCTGTATCAACTTCTTGCTGACCATATCTCTTATAAAATGCATTTCCATTTCAATATGTGTTGTCCTTTCATGTAAGACTGGATTTTTTGCTATTGCTATGCAGCTCTGATTATCACAATATAACACAGTATTTTCATTACCTTTGATGTTTAACTCTCTCAGCAATCTTTGTATCCATACTATTTCTTTTGCTGCTAAAGTGCATGCTGCATACTCTGATTCTGCAGTAGATAGAGCTATTGATGTTTGTTTTTTGCTTCTCCAACTTACAGGTGCTCCTCCAAGCATCAAAACATACCCTGAAGTTGACTTTCTCTCATCCAAGTCTCCACATCAGTCAGCATCACAATAAGCTGTCAGTTTTAAGTTTTTGAGCAGGGTATGAATTAAAAACTTCTTAATTTTAAAACATGAACTTGGTTTGGCTATAGTTGCATGGAACTCCTCTAATTTCTAACTATACTTTGGCTAAAGTTTCTAGAAAAATAAGCAAAACATTAGCCAAACATATAAGAACTAGTTATGGTGCCCGGCGTTGCCGGGCTTTAGTTGCAATTTGAAAGTGAAACAACCATTGTACAAAAATCTTAGCTGTTTGCGAGCATCTTCTAGTGCATTGTTTTTTGAGTATATGATACGTCTACCAGAATGTTGTTAGGGTCAGGCATTGGTAGGCTTTATTAACCTATGAACTTTTGGGTTGCAATGTGAGCAATCTATGAAGTTTTGGATTGGAATGTGAAGGCAACGACAGTTATACTTGAAATCGTATGTAGTTGTGTTGAGTTGTTCTAGTATAAGAATTGAGTGTGGTGTTTTTAATTTATGCATTATGGATTTGATTAGGCGATAGAAGCATAATGATTAGAGAATTGAATGAAAGGCGATCATGTATGTGAATTCACCCTAACGTGGATCTAGAGTTTTTCGTTTATGCTAGCTATGCAATATGGATGTAATGTATATTTCAAAAATTCATCCTAATGTAGGTGTAATGGCTCACATAGTAAATAAAATGAGAATATGTATTCAATGTCTACTCAAATGTAGTTTTGTGTTGATTTTTTTGAATGATGTAATTGTTAGGCTTATAGATGTGCAATTTTAATTGATAAAGTGATTAAGAAAACGATGGTTATTCGATGTGTATCCAAGTGAGTCAATGTGTATGGAGTAATGGTGGTCGGCGTTGCCGAGCTTTAGGTACAATAAGATAGAAGGACTTGATGTATAAATACCAAAAGTAGTGTTTAATTTATTTGTTGGTCCAATGTGGATGGGTGCCCGAGTTCTAGACATTGTAGAGCACATATCCATGATCATTTGCTAGGAAAAAGGTATGCTCCGTTACAAATGAGACTTTTAAGTAGATGTCCATGGAGAGAAGTTGTTCTTGATGAGCTACAACAATCATGAAATTCTAACAAATGGTAAATTTTAGTGGTGTGACATTTGTTTTCGTGGCAAGAACGTGGTGTGCGTAAACAAAATGCTAGTTGAAATATATTGCTAGCAAATAAAAGTTTCTTTGGTGATTGTTTTCAAGTTTGATATGTTTGAATATGATTTGTTGTATCCTTCAAAGCCTGGAACATATGAAAAGCAAATAAATGTTTCTTTAGTGATGAATGGAAGGTTCTAATTATATTAGGCAAGTTCGACGTAACTTATGTTTGAAATTCAGCTTGAAGAGTAGACAATGGTCTAGAAATGCCAATTTGTTAGTGATGAATGAAAGGTTGTAATTATATTCGCCAAGTTCGACATAAAACTTATGCTTGAAATTTAGCTTGAAGAGTAGACAATGGTATTATTAACTTCCCATTAGCAATAGTATCATGAAATTCAGCTTCAAGAATTCACAGTAGTATTGAGTGCCCATTAGCAATAGTATCATGTTAAAGAGTGTGCAGTGGTTATAAATGAAAAATGCATTCATAATAGTACATATTTTGGGTGGAGATCCAATGTGATTGTCAATGAAGAGGTTTTTCAAACAACTCAAGCATTGTATAGAAAGGTTGGACCTCTCCCTTGATGCTTCTAAGACCTGCGAGCTGCTGATATGTTGGGCTTCCTGTTCTTATATCAGCATTATGATACCTATAAACAACAATAGAGAAGCTAGTAAGAAGATGTATACTGAATAATAAAGTCAAAGAGTCGGAAATAGACATCTACAAAAAAAGAACACTATTGGGTAAAGCTTTAAAGCCATGTATATCTAGGCCAGTTTGTGGCCTGATGTTTGAAAAAAAAAGGAACAATTCCATTTATATGACCTTGAGCTAAGCCGTGATGAAATAAGAATAAGAACGATATTTTATCGTCCACTGAGGCCAATCGGCCTATGGGACCCATAAGGAGCGCAGCAAACTTATTATCGTCTGTGTTAAAACCCCCCGCCCGAAGCGGGTTTTCGAGGAAAACCGCGGGCAATAATAAGAATGTCACAAACTATACAAGTATACATCAATGTATATATACATGTCGAGGTGCCCGAGGACATAGCCGATCTCGCATGTCCATAACCTCTCGAGGTATGATCCCAAAGACCTGCACGGATGTCGTGCTCAATGTCACATGTAACTACTGGCCAGCCCGACTCAACTCAAAGATAGCTGCCTCAATTTGATCATATGTCGGGCAACTTTGAAGGGTATGAGATTCATCCTCAATAACTCCCATTTGGCAAAGATTGACAGCCGAGCTCGGCCCCGGGCGCTGCCTCACCAATCCATCCGCCTGCCCTCATTCAAGATGATGTGCCCCCGGGCTAATGGAGGCAATGAGTCTCCGCGCTTTTCATGGGCAAGTGGGTACGCAGTAGCATTGTGGCCTCGCTCCAATGTGGGATTTATGTGGCGCCGGTAGTGTGTTGTCTTGACATGTTCAAGGGCATTGGCATCCCAAAGCTTGCCGAGGAAGCAAGCGCCAAGATATTGCCTCAAGCTATGGCGACCGCCTGCTTGTACCTCAGATGCACCTATGCTCCTCAGACATTCCATCTAGCCATCCATTGAGCTCTTTTTCCCTCCAAAGAAGCCTTGAGGCGCTATGGCCCCATTGCCATGATATAAGCTAGTTTAGGAGACGAGCATCATCCATATTGACCACCTTCCGAAAATAGACAATGTGGCGATCAAGGGGCCCTCCCAAGAGGCAAGAATCATGTTTCCGCAAAGAGAATTTGATATGGGACCGTGGACTTCACCCCTAGTGCTCGCATTTCAAGAAGGCTTTCTCGACCTGCTCCAAGTCATTCCAAGTAGCAAGTGATACTCTTTCGGACCCCATACTTCCACCCCGTATAAAAAAGGACGGGCTCTACTAAGACCTTGAACAGGTGTGATCGATGGGCCCAATCATACAACTCCGCTTCTATGACTATTGTTTTGCATTGCATATAGTGCCTTCCCACCGCCACCTCAGAAATGTATGGATGTGTCCCCTGCATAGTTGAAGGAAACTCCACTCCCAAATACTTGTATGTGGATGCCACTTCCACATTCGCCTTGGTAATCAAGGAGGGACCCTACCGACGGAAGATGATATGAAACCACCTTAGTCTTGGCCGGTTGGACGCAGCATATCGGGCCGCTTAGCGTATCGTGTCCGTGGCATCGAGATGTCGTTGCATGTTTGCTGGTATGTAAGCTAGGAGGTCTACATCATCGGCATATATTAACCGTTCGATGATCCGAGAGAGAAGGTGAGCTCCACGCCCCCATTATCGCCACCTCTCCAATTGATCAATGTAAAGCCCAAACAATGTTGGGGAGAGAGGGCATCCCCCGGCGAACCCCGATACTACTATCAAATGGTTGGCTTTGTCTGGCCGCGAATCGACCCGAAAGCATCTTTCATATAGCTCGCATTAATCGTGATTGCGCAAATCTACAGAACCCCTACCGCTGCAGCCTTGCCCATAGTTTTTCCCGAGGCACGATTGTCAAACGCCGCAAAATCCACAGCAACAATATAGATCCCGACGGCAGTTCTCGCATCTTCAATCGAGTTCGCAACGTGAAGGCGGGTCAATGGTTGAGTGCGTCGGTCCAATCCGCTCGGGTGAGGGCCCGCGACTCGGCCGCCTTGGCCCAATAACCGCCGCTCAAGAATCCCAAAGAAGCTTTGCAAACACCGGCTGATCATGATTGTTCGGTAATTGGCCGGGCGATTGTGGGTCACCGCCTTATAGATGGGAACAACTACGCTATTGGTCCACCTGGTGGGGAAGCCTTCCCCTGTAATGCCTTGTTGAACAAGGCTATCAAGACTGGTATTATGGACGGCCCTACCCACTTAAGCAATTCTGCCGCATACCATCCAAGTCCGGGCTTTCCCATTGGACGCTGTAAGCCTTGTTCCACGTCAGAATCGGATTTCCAAAGATCGGGCCTTCTTGCAAGGGTATGCCGCATGTGCACCCCGAGGGTCGAGGCTGTTGCAAGTATTGCCTCCACCGCCGGAGTGATATTCCCGGTGGGCTGTCGGGCTTTCTAAGAACCCTTCGCCGGAAGGTCCGGGGTGATGTTCGGAGAGGTAAAACATTTCCATTTGATGCCGCAATGTACCCGGCTTTCTTAGCTTTAAGGAAGATGCGATCTTGTCAATCGCATGTGGGCGTAGAAGGGGTCTATGACTTGGCAGAGCCGGCGTTTGTGTTCCTTGCACTACGCATCAAACCATTGATTACGTGGGAAGGTTGTGGTCCCGGAGGTGCTGCCATGGGCGGCTTATCCCAAAGCACCTCTACACCGCTAGCCCTAAGCACATCGGTCGGTCGGCTTGTCCATTTGCTCTAGTGTAGGATATTGCAAAATTTACGCGAGGTCATCTATATAAGCATCCGGGCATAAGCCCCCGCATGTTCATAATCAATCGCGAGATGAGGCATGTGAGGAGTTGTTGCAAGGGGTTCGCACAACTTCGCCAAGCCAACTTCAAAGTAAAAGTGGTAAGTGGTGCGAGTCGATCTCTTCATCCCTATTAGTTGTTCCCACCGAAAAGTGTTTTGACGACATGCATATCTCCGCCAGCACCAACACATAGTCCACCACACTAGATCCAAATGGGTTTTTTCCCGCCTACAAGTGCTCTTATGGGTGGAAGGCCACTGCGGCTATCCATTCAGATTACCAGGTCAAAGATACCGCAGAGCAAAAGCAACTGTCGACCATAGCTCGTGACTCGATTGTCATCCGATGTCCGTGGGCCAAGCTCCTTCCTCGGGGCGCGAATTGCAATATATCATCGTCCAAGGGATCAAATCTCATGGGTTGTTCTACCCGGTCGCGTGCATTGAAGTCTCCAAGGAGTATGACACCGCCTAACCGCTTAGGCCGGCCAGATGTCATCATATAGATCGACATAGGGTCCGGCCTATCCACATCCGGTGGGTGTGATAGAAGTTGCTTTCTGCATGTGGAAAGTAGCAGCCGCCACAAAGAGTGGTCTGCTACTGCAGTTTTGCACACGCACTCCACGGAGTACCGGTTGTGCTTGTCTATCTTGAACAAGGAGATTGATGCCAAAAGGTTGTTCGATAGTAGCAGGCAACCCGCCCATGCCCCCGCTTTCCTGGGCAATCATTGAAGATTGAGTAAATGCGGTATCCCTGGCAAATCCGGGTATCCCTCGGTCCCTGGATGCTCCCCATGTTTCCATGAGGAAGATGAGATCCATGTCCGCGGCAAATCGAGTTGAGACTATCTCCCTTCGCCATGGGAAACCCCCCCGACACCCCAGAGACCATGCGAGGCACAATTCCTATTTGTTGGCAGTGGGGCCAGTGGGGATTGAAGCTGGCAAGAAGAGGGGTGGCGTGGTGGGAAGTACGAGATGTGCGAAAGCAACGAAGGTGAGGCAACTTGAGCAGGGCATCGCGGTGTGGTGAGGCAAAGCAGTAGCTCCAGCCGAGGCTTTGGAGTGGTTAGCAAGATTCTGCGCAGCATTCGGGCGGCCCGAAAATTTGCATCTTGCCCCTAATCACCCCGGGCAGCCCCTCCCCTGTCTGCCGAATGCTTTTAACTTTGGCCAACTTCGTTACTGCGGTCTTCTTGTTGGGCGGGGTCAGGTCTCGGTCAACATACAGGAAGTTCCCTTTAGTTGCCTACCCCGGGCGCATGATGGCCTTTCACTTGCGCATCTCGGGTGCGTGAACGTGACCAGGCGATGGGGTCTTTAGCGGACGCCATGGCGTCTCGCTCTAATAATGTTTACGGCATGGGGAATGTCATTCGAGCAAGAATCAACATTTGAAGCCGGTTAATGAGGTCCTCCCTGCCTTTCAATGGAGCCACGTACCACCACATTGTGGCTTCTCCGCCTCGGCTCACGAGCTCTCATTTGTTGGGTCAATCCCCGCGACTGCCGGGGAGTTGTTCTTTGTCGGCGGGGCATAGGTTGTGGCCTACATTGGGGCGGGGGTGGCATGGAAGCGGCAGGGGGTGCAGTAGTAGGGATGGCGGCTGGCGCCCTCATGACTCTTGGGCAGATGGGACTGCCATGGCGGGTATAGTGGTCTCTCCTTCGAAGTCGGGAGCTTAGCTCCTGCTGAAATTATTCTTTGCCTTGCCAATTCACGCATGCACCGTTGCAATTGCTCATGGCGCCTGCATTGAGGCCCTTGCCTTTTTCAGCAATGGCGCCCTCGGCTCTGCATCTTCCGATCTTGGGCCGCGGAGCTATGCCGGTTTACGCAGCGAGAGTCCGGCATAGGGTTCATTGCGGATGAGGCCACTTCTTGTCTCGAACCCTACTTTGAAGGGCTCTCAATTATGACGGCTCTCTTCAAAAAGCAACCTGGATTTTTTGCATCACAAATAACAGCCTCCTCGCCCTCGATCGAAGGCGGAGATGGTTACCATTGTCTCTGCTCAACCGTTGCTTGTCCCTGTGTCATGGTTTCCATGGCGATTGTACAAGGAATCTATCGCGGCCTGCATGTCGGACAAGACTCTTCTTATCCTACGCCTTCGTGAGTGCACCAGGCGAAGGCCATCTTCCAGTCTTTGTATCACGGGGTCTCCATCTTTGGAAACACTTATTTTTTTGATAGCCATCGCCTCTTGAGCAATTTGGGTGAGCTGCGCATTTCCTCGCCAAACAAAGCAATTCGAACTCTGTCTGCCCTCTGCCATTGCTTGAACCTATTTCGGTGCTCATAACTCCACGGTTTGGTGGTGGTGAAGCGCGGATCTGGCTTTACCGCTAGGCTAGAGTATCACGTCATATGCTGCCGAGCTATGCTTGTTGCCGCGAGACTTTGCCGGCGCTTCTCTTTTGATTATTGCTTTTGTCAATTTTGCCGGTGTCATCGGCTGCGATTGGGAATGGCATCTATGTACTCTCGGTAGAAGTTTTTTGTCATGTCCGCACTAGGTAGAGGGGATGCGTATCGGCTTCATCCACATGCATATCGTGGGGTTGGATGAAGCGGCCGCGGGGCTCGTCCGGCTCTTCTATCACCGAGGTTGCCATGAATACGATGTCACCCTACGGGCGGCTGTAAAGAAAGCCTCCAAGCACTTTGATGGCCATACGACCTCCGCCCTTTACGACGCCCGTCCCTGAAAAGCTTCCACGATGTCGGGGAAGCAAGCTTCCAAGTGCAAGAAGCAAGTGCAGGGCTCTTTCACTTTTACGCACACCCACATGCGTAAAGTGTTCCAAAGGCATAAAAAACAATCAAGGTGGCAAATTATCGACAGCAGGTTAATCCCATGCTCACGAGGGGCCCACACCACTACCCCGCGCACCCATCTACCCCATGAAAAGCGCCAGGTGATTGCTTCCATTACCGACAGTGCACACCACCTCCCGCGATTGAGACAGGGAGATGGATTCGAGGGGAGCGGAGGACGAGTCCGCCGGGCCGGGTCAACAGGGGCCATTGAGGATGAAAGTCACGCCTCCAGTGCCCACGTAGGCTACCCAGCATATCCGTGCCGGTATGCTCCCGGTTAGTTGTGCCCCCATCGGGCCTTGCATGAGCTTAACAGCACGGCCAGATGATGCTTGTTGGGATCAGACCGGAGGTAATGCCCCCTCGTCCAGCATTAACCTCCGCCTATACTTGTGTTTATGTATATCATTGCGGCGGTATGTCAAAGATCCTTATTGCTACTAAGGTTTTTCCTCCGAAAACCCTTCTGGCATGGGTTTTTAATCCTGGTAGTAATCGCCTGCTGCTCTCTCTTTGTACTTGGGTCCCATAGGCCGGTTGGTCTCCGTGGACGATAAAATCATATTCTATTCTATTCTATTCTTTCTTCCAATTGGTTGTAAAAATGCTCTCCAAAACAGTAGTCCATGCTACAGGAACTGCACGTGCCACTGGCAACCCACCCCATATTATTCATTCTTCGTTAAGTGCAATTAGCTTTCCCCAAGGGCCATGCACCAAATGATTTGCTGCCAACGGATTTTGCATTTGATCTCATTCTCCCTTATTTTTTACACTGTCTACCTTCTTCTAAATTTCAGGAAGAGCGGTATGGCAACGATGACCAGTCCCCAGTCCAACATACTTGCATTCAAGTTCCGTGTTGGTTTTGAACTTGCGGGCGCAATAGAATTATTTCCCTTAACAACTTAATAGTCTTTTGCATATTAATCCCTTCATCTACAAAGTAAATTAAGACCACTTAAACATGTATCTGGACACTAAAACTTAGAAAGAAGAAAAACACATGTACTAAAACAAGTACTCATGTGCACTTTGAATAACAAAAACAATGGCATATATTTAGAAATGGAGAATATACATCAGTTAAAGTTTGTCCCAACAATAGGCCACTGCTGAGGCCAATAACAATTTGGCAATTTCTCCATTCCCTATTCCATATATACTGATTGAACTTAAAAAGCAGAGCAACCAAGTTATTACCATCGTTAGCCAGTGAAATCTGTTCAACCTGCTTCGAAATGCCATCTGATTCGTTACTCATTGGATGCTCTTTCACATAATTTATAGCATCTGCAACAACTTTGAAATCATTAAGCCATTGAATGAGTTCCATGACAAGAAATTTATCGCAAGGTACAATTGGTGTCCAAGAGAAAGGACATATGAAGCTTCTTGCATGATTCAAAGTGGCCTTATATCTTTCGTCATCGATTAGAATTGTATTGCCGTAGTACTCGGGATATTCTTTCCATAACAAAGCTAATTGTCCGGTTCAGTAGGGTGTTTATGTGGAAGAGACCAGCAATGCTTCTGACTGTAAACAAACTTAGATTTAATGGCAAAAATATTGCAGATATGGTCCACAACTGGCTACAGATTCTTAGATGTGGGTGATGATCAAATGATAATATTAAAGCCTTCTCTAATAAATGCCAATAAGGATGCGAACCGGCCTGCAATAAAACGCCCTATTTCCTAAATCAAATTTCATTTCATCTTTTTGAATCTTCTGGTATCTTGAGTTAGCAGGTTCTCTCTTGTGCGCGCTCTTGCCCAACACAGAATATAAGTCAAACACAATGAGCTTTCTCATTGACTCAGATGATTCACCTATCAACAAGAAAACACTTGAGAGTCGATTCACGATTATATAAGTCACATGATTGTACATCGAAAGAAACATAATTATAGTGAAGATATTACATTGAAAGAAATATAATTACAGAATTGATGTGGCATAGGTATAAATGACATAAGAAAGTCATATTTCCATTAATTGTTGAATACAAAGAAAAATGAGCATTGCTCATAATAAACTGTAATTCACATGGCTAAGAGACTATCTAGTCATGGCAGGAACAACACTTTGTATATTCATCTCACCTTCAACAACTAAAACCTCTATTAGATGATTCCTCTGTGACTTGGCATAGGTAGACGTCATCTGCATGGTCACAAGCATTAGAGGACTGTATCAGCAAAGAATTAATAAGATAATACCAGTGCAGCAACCACGACATCGACGAATGCGTGCATGTAAGCTACAATGTACAAGCAAGGAGTGATGTTACTAGTTTTGGGCACTTTAGGATGATGGACTAGGGCATCAAATTTCTTCATGGAAATTGCCACATGAGAATAAGCAAATCATAAATAACAAAACTAAAAGTGATATTTACTTCTGGAGCAGTTTAGCGTCCACTGCAAAGCCTTTGACAGGACATAGGATCTGTATCCTTGAACTCACCAGACACGAGAGAGTGGTTTTGAATGGACCAGCAAGCACAAGTGTTGCCAAGCCAATATTTGGGCCTTGCAGAACTTGGACAAAAATGTATTGACATTGTGCAAGCACAATGCCATCCAGCCCTTCCTTTATGTGACTATTCTGGACATCCGCAGAACTCTTGTTCTTAAAGGCACTCACAAAATTGATGCAGCTCTCTGGTCAAAACATAAAGAACTTGTGTTTCCAATCAGATAAAAGATAGCTACAAAGGTACCTACAAATAAATCCAAAATAAATATTAGTACATAAAATGAGTGAGTGTAAGAATGAAATAACAAAAAATGCTTAAAATATAGCTTACTTCCCATACACATCTACCGTCTTTGAGGTCAAGTCCAGCTTCCAGCAGAACTCATCGACATCATTTTGAAATACAGTAGGTGCAGACTTAGGAGGACAGTCCCTATAAGAAGTGAACGAGACTAAAATTTTGAGTCAGTCCACTAAACTGTACAAGGAAATGGCAGCATCAGCATCACAAGCAGACTTTCAAAAAGTAATCAATTGTATGTCTATTAATCACCACCTTCCTTGTCGAAGACTGCGGCTTTTGCAACTTTCACGGTCTGCTACAACTTGCGTGCTATCACATCAACCTCTTGATCGATGTCTTCTTCTTCTTCTTCTGATGGTTTTGGTTCTGGTTTTGGTTCAATTTCCTTTACAACCTGTGATCTTGTCTATGTATAAAACAAATGTGGTTAATTATCATAGAGCTGAGATGATGAACAAAATTAGCTAATCCTGCACATATCTCTTTCTTGGTGATGGTAGCACAGGTTTACTTGGAGATTTTCTTTTTGCAGATGATTTTTTTTGCTGCAGCCTATTTTTTATCTTTTGGAGTTACAGCAGCAATATTCTTTTGTTTCCTTGGAGTAGACCAAATATCCACCTCTTCTTCAGAGGCGTCCTCTTCCCTGCACTTGCCTGGACTAAAATCTGGATCTGTATCCGATATAGCATCTGTACCAGGTACAGAGCTGGCATCTGCAGATGATGCTGATATTGATGATTTTGCAGACAATGAAGCTGCAACATCTGAAATTTTCTCAGAGGCTTTTCCAAGAACTAATTTAGCACTTGGTGATGAAGCTGCAGTAGGAAATGACTTCGCAGCTGCTGATGGATCTGAGGATTTAGTTGGGGCACTTACTAAAGTCTCTGCACCTCATGCTGCTATAACTCGCAAAAATATCATCCTCTCTATTTTTCAACTTCAGCCTACGATATTTGAGCTTGCACTGTTGCAACAGGTTTTGTTGCTGGCTGCGACGTTCTAGTTGGTGATCTGGAACTGGAAACTGGCACATGTTTATATTGAGGCTGGTTATGGTCAATACCATCTGTAAACAAGGTCGACGAAGACGGTTCAACAATGTCAGCTGTGACGTTCCCCTGAAATATATGCTATACATATATTTCTGGGCCACGTCACTATAAAAGTCTACTTTAGTAGCCTTGTACACCATAGTAGGTGGAAAAAAGGGGCATGGCTAAGTTATTCATATAACTTAGCCAACCTTAAGCATAGGGCCATTTCCACATGGCCTCATCCTATTGGGCACCCACCACATGGAGGCACCCCATTGGAGCTATGTGGCAGTGACATACCCTAACCTATAAATGGCTAAACCCTAATCCTAAGCCATTTTTCTGGCTCCAACGGTCTGGGAACTTTGTTCGCGCTCGAAACTCCATTTCGAGAACCGTCTGCTGTGGCACAGTAACCCCCAGAGCGTGCGCACATCACTAGGATTGGGAGCTACTTCAAACCCCTTGAAGGTCGTGGAGATGCTAGGAGCTGGAGGGAGTTCCTCAGGAGCAGGTATTTGGGTTTGAGTCCTTTGTAGATCATCTGAAAGTTAAGATTCCAGATGAGTTAGCATTTCGTATCTCTAGTAGAACCATTCTAAAACCCTTAGTCTAGATCTTGAACCCTAATCAATGAACCCTAACTGTAACGTTCCTAACCGACATGCCCTTAACCAACTGGGCAAAACCATCTAGACGTTTATGAGTAGTCGCTTCTACCCATTTATGCCAGTGCCTCGGGAACGCAACACCATCTACTCAAGCGGTCTCCCATGGGTCCGTTACAATCTCTCCCACTAGAAGTATGCTCGTCCTGGAGCATTACAAACCAAGTTATGACCTACCGTCCAACGGTATTCGGGGCTATACTTGCCCCCATGGAGACTCGAACTCGAGCCCTGCTCTGATACCAAATGTAATGTTCCTGCCGATTTGACCATCTTGTCAACCTTGCACTAATTTTAGGTTGGTGTGACAAACAATTTGATATGGTGAAGAATTGAATCTTCCTTGAATTTAAAATTGGCCCATTCTTATATATTGAAGTATCCATCATATGCAACAACAATACCTAGAGGAAACAATATCCTCAATACATTCATAATATCTAACTCAATATATAATCCAGAATTCTCCCTTAACCACGATCCCCAGCTGCAATGCCGCCATCCACCTGACCAACACCTTGCTCATTCACTGCACATGCACTTACTGGAGTTAGTCCTCGTGACTAAGTGGGGGTCCCTGGCTGCCTCTGCATGCATGGAGATACTTTGAAAATCTTGGGTAACAAGGAAATAAGCACAAACATAGACGAAAAATTCTATGAGTACAGTGCTAAGACAATGACAACATAATCCAAGGAAATATCAAACATGAACACCAGAAGCAAAGAACATGGCCAAAATACCAAACCATCATGACACATAGCTCCGGGACAATGGGAAGCTCAGCCAGCCTACATGAAGGCCCTGTTAATAGAGAAATGCCCAGCCAGCTCAAATTCTGAGCCCTGTTGGCGGAGTTGGTTGGGTGAACCTCGTATGCACATACCCTTCCCAGCCCACGTCTGGCATGGAGGACCTCTTACCATGGAGTCACAGAGGTGACGTAGCATCCCTGCCAGTAGAACTATGCCCGGTGTCATAGAGCACAAGAATACCACAGAGAAATACAGATGAACATGAGCATGCCGGAGCAACCTAGGCCACCGAACCTAGAAGTCTGACCCCGGAGGTTCCAACAGACATAATCAAATACCAAACAGTCGGGTACGAATCATGTGTCGCCATGATTCTCTAGCCGTCCGAGGAGCCACTAGACCTCGGGAAGGGGAGATGCAACCCTTCCTGCCTCATCGGACCGGGGAGATGCAACCCAGAGTAGTCTCGATGGGCGAGATTGCGTATCCGACAGGCTATAGTCACGCCAGAGCCCGATTTAGCCCGTCTGCATAGTATACATAGGAGGGTCGGATGAAGTGGTCAACCCTAGCCATGTCTTGCGGGATAGATGCAGGGCCCATGCGGCAGGTGTGCTAGATAGGAGATTTCCCACGAGGTGTACGATGGGGCGTCGTATATTTGGTGGGGAGCATCATATCAGCGATGGAAGATTGCCTGCAAATGGTCTTCTGGACATAAACACCCCCATCTGGAAACAAACAAGAGATCTAGATGTTGATAGACATAAAAGCAAAACTCGATATTAATAAACATGAAAAAAGAACATAAACATGAGAAATATCAGGTACACTCATCTGTAACATGTACATCAAATGTACATAAAATGTATCAAATGTGCTTAAAAGGTCAATCAACCTACAACTATAGTACATTTTATATATCTAAATGTACATCACTGTACATAAATGTACCAAAATTTACCTAAATGTACCCAAACATCCAGAAAGAGAACGTAGAACTATGCCCATAAAATGCACATTTATGTAAAAAAATGCACATACATATGAATCATCTACAGATGCACTCCAACCACAGGAACAAATGCATCCAAAAATAAAATATGTACAACTACTTGCAGATGTAGACTCAATTAGATACATGTACAACTCATAAATGAAACCAAGGTGCTGCGCACGAAGGGTTGCCCTCTGGTAGCACAAAAGTGTGTTTTCATGTTTTTCATTTGGCCGTTTTGTTTTCATGTTTTTTATTTTTTGTCCTTTCGTGTGTCGGGCCTTATTTATAGCTTGAACGGGTGAGTTTCGTGTGTCGGGCCTTATTTATAGCATGAACGGGTGAGTTTGTTTGTTGTTGTTTTGTTTTGTTTTGTTTTCTTTTGTTTATGAATGTATATTAGAGGAAATGTGATTACCAATCTAGGACAATGTTGTTTAATGCTCGATATTAATTTGCTTGTGCTGTTGTTTATTAGCAAGATTAGTTGGTATTATACATGATACATAATATGATATATACATGTAGGTAGACACCTAATAAGCCATCGCTCGAATTATATTTACTTTTCAAATCGTGGCATTGAGAGCACTGCTGTAAGGATTGTAAACCAGTATTACAACATGCTGGGTTTGCTCCCCTAGGGGCAACCCAAAAACTATAAGAAATGTTCATAATGTTTAGATTGCTCCAAATTCTTCGAGTCAATGTATTGAAACTTTCTAAATGTTTTAGTAAATTTAACTAGAATTACCCCATTGTTTCATTATGGAATTTATGTTGTAAAGTATTGACTCCTTAAATGGATCCATTTGATTTTATAAACAATCATGTTCATTGAAACTTCTTATATACACTATGTCCAGTAAAACTTTCGACATGTTGTAGGACATTTGACTTGAATTACCCCATTGTTTCTATATAGCGACACTTTAATATTCTTTTCATGCAAGCAATAATATAGACCCAATGTATTTGTTAAATTGCTATGTTCCATGTGTTTTATAGAACCAAAGTATTTGTTAAATTGCTATATTCCTTGTGTTTTTTGTTGCAATTGCATGCTATAGATATGGTCCTCATCATGCAACTTTCCACTTTTGGCTGTGCAACAAGACAAATGTCGCAATAAACGATTAGAATTGTACAACTGCTGTCTCTATTTTTTTCCCCTATTTCTGTCGAGCAAAACCTTCAATTTCCGCAATTTTTTACTGCCATTTCCAGCCCATGCTTCCCTTTTATTCTTCAGAGATGTTATTCGAGACTGCATTGGACACTACATGTTGGTATACACATGATATTATTGTTTAAACATATTGGTCTAATCGTTAGTAAGGTCTTTTGTTGAGTACAGAAAACATATCATTATACCACATGAAAAAAAAAACAACAACAAAATAACCAAATATTAAACCTGTCACCTCATGGGTCAATGGGGCAACATAATTTTGTTGAATAAACATAAAGGCAAGACTTTAACCAGAGAAATATTCCTATGAAGAGGAAATCACCTCCTTCATTGATAGCAACAAAAGTAACAAATGACATGACCAGTGAAGGTCAAACTCTCCACGGAAGTCTCTTTTGCTTCCTGGAATCGATGTCATTAGACAGCTGCCTTGATAACAGAACTATTTAGCAACAGAGTTAGGATATATAAATATTTTAGTAAACGGTATTGCTACTCCACCTGGCAGAAGACAAAAAAAATTTAAAGCTGAATCAACAAAGATGTTTTTCCAGGAACAAAACAAAAAGTGGTCAAGAGCAACAGAGAGGAAAATTTCATTCACAATATCAAATTAGCATGTAGAAATGACGCAAATGGCACTTTAATCTGTGCTTGCCTTGAAGCTTATAGTAAATAATCTGTACACGGCAACTGTACTAAAGCGTGTTCCTCTGAAATGCCTTCATGGCCTGGGGATAACTTTACTTTATGTTATCCACAGTAAAGATCCAGTTGAAATTATTGTCTAAGTTGTTGTTTGGCTTGGACCATCTTATATTCTGCAACCTTGCAAATAACTCAGACTAAACCTATGCTTGAATTCTGGATTTCCTACATGTTGCATTTTGCAGGATGCTTGGAACAAATTAAACACTCAGGAGCAGTCGTAAATCCTCATATGGGAAAGAATATTAAAACCATGTATTTTTCCTGAAAATAAGAAAGGCGTAGAAGGATGTAGAACTTCTACAGAACATATTTTAGCATGGCAAAGAAATTTCGTCAGAATTAAGGGTATCCCTTTGAATCATCTTCATCTTGTTAACCTCGAAGCAGTTAAGAAAGCATATAGAAAAGCTACATTCTGCCTACACTCAGATAAAGTGCAACATGTTAATCCTTGTCTAGCAAACTCACCAGACTGCTTCAAACCTGGAAAAATGCCTCCAGGTTTATCATAATCCTCCGTTTATAAATCCCTCTTCTCCTACTTTATCAAAATTATTACCTTATCCCGCTGTTATAGGCATCTCATCACCAGTACTGGTTTCATTCAACTTGTGATCCTCAGACTTGGCATTTTCGGGTCCTGTTACAGTCATATGATCATCAGTACCAGCGGCAGCATTTTTGGCCTCTGGTTCAGAAATATATCCCAATAATGGTGAGTATATCTTACGGCCATTAAATTCACATCAGGGTATATCTTAAGCTGACCAAACAGTACCAAGTAGAAAATTAGACGATAAACTTCTACTTGCATATACTCCACAGAAAAGCTTTGCACCTATATCATGATTGCTTTGGTTACCCATCTTCAGCTAACAACAATCCACAGAAATTATGGGCAGACTGGAAAACTAACTACTCAGATGTTCAAATGCATGCAAGTGGAGGCTCACTTGTCAGATTGGGAAGATGTCTTGGATTTTCGTCTTTGTTTTTCTGATTGGCAATTCACCAGCGATGGAGGTCCTGATTGAAGCCTACAGATCGAGCCTAAAGCAAAATCGAAAGCAGATAAATACAAATAAAAAAATGTATTGTCCATGCCTATTGTTAGAATATGGTAAAAAATACGCAGAGACCAAACAGTACTCCAGAGCAAGGAAGCATGTAAACGCCCAGCATATAGTCTAAAAGGCAAAGAATTATCCATTTATCTCATTTTGCAAATGTAGTTTGAGCAATATCACAACCTGAGCAATATCCAAAGATCTTCCCGGACACGCAAAAAAAAAAAGAGAATAGAAGATATAACTTTTAAAGAGCTCACAACGACCTCAAAAATAGATTTGAACTTACATGCCCGAAAACACAAAGTCTAGATTATGTTGCAAAAAACTTGAAAACCGGACGATCTTGGGCTTTGTGAGCGGTGAGGCAGATATACTGTCTTGCTATGCAGAAATAACAATGCTCTCCTTTCTTCATATACTCCCTGTTGTAACCCATGTATAGAAAAAGATGTAGGAAGAATGCGAGGGTTAACACCATATTCCATTATTATCTACGAAGAATTCACTGTAATATATCCTGCTAAATACCTCTCTTGCATGGATCGTTGATTGAGTTTTTGTTGGATCTGCATGCTGGATTTGCATTGAAAGTGTTGAGCACCTGGTGGAAGCCGAAAATCAAGGCTTTCAATATGTGCAAAAACAGAACATGGCAAATGGCTCTTCAAAGACCTTATAAAAATTCCAATTGTGATGTAGGCAAATGGATGCATACTCAACTATAATTGGATACGGAACAATGCAAATGTTCCAATTTTATTTCAAGTTGAGAAGGCAGATACCCACGTGTGCATACCACGAAAAAGGGGCTTCTCATAAGAAATAACGGACTCCAGGTCTATTATTCTCAAATGCAGCATCATCTCAAATGCCAACACCGATCCATTAAGTGTTGGGGGCGATAGGAAATACTTGGACTCGTGTCTATTATTCTCGTGATGCAAAACATCATCTCAAATGCCAACACCGATCCATTAAGAGTTCCGTGGTCCCAATCCACACCATTCCTGTGCATATCTGGTTAAAAGCAACAATTAATAAAGGAAAAAGCAAAAACATATGCAACCTGAAATTGATAGACAGTGATTAAGGACGAAACTTAAATATATGACCTCTAGGAGCAAGCCTTAACAAATAAATCGTGTATGGCAACAAAAAGCTCATATGAGAATCATCATTTGAATCAGCCATCATTTGAACCCGGTGATTATATGTTGATCGACCTATCCGACCTAATACAACAGAGCTACTGGGGCAAGCATCAAGCAAGATCCGAACCACCACGGCTAGTTCGGCCAGGGCAACAAATGCATTGGGAAATTCAGTTTATGTAGCCGACCAAGCCATGTCTTTGTGGTCGACGGAAGCCAATCAATCAACTGCCATAAGCTCGAGCACATTTGCGCTCACGGAACTCTCCATCCAAACAAACTAAAAATGGAGATACCATCTGGCCGTTTATGGAATTACGACCCGGTTGGCTCTGCAAAAATCCAAGATCTGGGGAATGAAGCCGTCATTGTGCATATATTGTGCATGCCGGAATCATTTCGACCATTTACATTTGTAGAACACTTGGAATTGAACCATACTCTGCTAGAATCCAGAACAAAATGAAGCCAAAAATTGAAAATGGAATAGCCCATTTCAATCGAACCATTGTGCAGGAAAATATAACCTGAAAATCCTATCTTAAGATTATGTTGTCGTGAAGCCACGAAGACTCGTAGTTCAAATATTACCTAGATAGCACGAAAGAAAATCGAAAGAGAACGGCTTGAAAGCCGATAGAAAAACCACCGCTTTTTTTGTGCATTAGGCCTTGACTTCAAAGATGCCTTCACTTCAAATCCGCCTTAAGCTTCAACGATCCTTCCTTGACTTCATATCCGCGGATCCTTAAGCAAAGAGAGACAAAGATCCGGATGAACCTTTGTTATCCTAACCATCAGCCCTAAAGCGAATTACTTCCTGCGGCAACACCTCTGCTCCATTCCCCAATACAACCCATCAACGTTTTTTTTTTGCTATGGATTGTTCCATTGCTTAGAAGGAGCAAGCACCAGTTAGCCGGTTTTCAGAGAGGCTGCCCTACAAAAATTGGGGTTAGGATGCGAGGCACCTGGTGGGAGGAGAGCTTCGGTCGGATCTCGAGCTGCGCCATAGCCACGCCTTCGAAGGAATGCTGGTGGGAGGAGAGCTTCGGTCGGATCTCGAGCTGCGCCATAGCCACGCCTTCGAAGGAATGGGGCTGGATGACCGAAAGCATTTCTGCGTGACCATTTTTTATGATCATCAAGATATGCTAGGTATATGCCAGTATATACTTGAATATACCCACATACCCACATAAACGAGGGTTTGCCCCCCTAGGGGCAACCCTACATGTTATCTCAGTGGATTAAGACGACACCAAAATTCATTTGGCCCATATTGTCTTCCAGCATTAACTTTTCCTGTAATGTATTTTGATATGCACGTTTCTTCCTTCTTAACATGCATTTATAAGCTTTCGTCATGTCATAAAATTGCGGCTTACCTCTTGCAGTTCTCATATTCCGACGACTTTCTTTGCACTCCTTATCATACCAAACATTCTGCAAAAAAGATGCTTTTGGTTTCATAGTGCGACGTCCAAAGATTTTTTCACAAGTAGAAGCTAATACCTTACTCAATAGTCTCTATCTATGCATGAATGAGCCTCAATTAAGATAGTTTTCAACCGAAATATCAATTCGGTTTCAAAGACCCCCCATTTATGGCATTGATATATAAAACCCAGCTCAATAGGGCACTTTAGTCCCTCTGCCCTGAAACAAGTCAAATGTGCATAAAGTGGAGTGCGACCTGATTCCTCTAAATTTATCTCACCAATCCGAAAATAAGAGATATTGCTGGTCACACCCATTGTTTCTGCCATATAGTCTACCACACTATCATGCCCTCTCCCATCAGAGAAAGTCATGATTTCTGCTTCCAAGGCATTGTAGCATTAAAAACAATCATATCTGTCGCAGAGAAAAAGCGTAAGATTTGACGTCTTGGATCATTAACTTCTTTATCCGGAGAACAACGATTCCATAACTCATAATAATATTCTTCAACGTTGTCACCATTGATCACAATATCATATGCTTATAGACTTCCTGTCCTCCCATTGAAGTCACCCATAATCAAAACATCATACCTTTTTGTCTTCCAATCCTGTATTTTTGTACCCAAACCTAGAAACTTATTTTATGTCAGAAACATTTGGAGGTTTTGGCTAGGCATATTCCAAGTCATAAGATACAAAATGTAGATTACCCTTTAGTGAAATGGATCTATTATTCATGCGACACATCTTTTTTAAATAGTTGGACGACTATGGAGGAAGAGACCACGACAGGACTAGTTGATGAGGCCAAGATCAGAGATGGCAGAAGACATGTTAGAACTAGGGAATCAGGCCTTATCTTTAGCGTTCTCTTAGAGGTAGAATGATAGAATCTGATTATTGCCAAAACCCTACGAAAGGGAAATATATGCTGGAAGCTTTCGATCCTAGAACTGCTTTATACCACAAAGTTTAACAATGCGAGTAATTAACATGAAATATATCAAAGGGCAATTTATGCCTTTGCCGTGTAAGCCTTTTACCTTTTAGTGAATCCAATATATCCGACCGCATTGTGTTCTAGAGATGGAGAAGGTGCTTTTGATCAATTGAATTAGCCATGGGAGCTGGAGGGGAATTTCAGCTTCTGCATTTAGTGACACCATTTCTTTCAATCTTGCTTGAAGTTCAAATAGTTGATTGAAAGGCTCCCTTAGAGAGAAGGTATATTATACTATACTATCCCTCTTCATCTTTCTTGTTTGTAGTCAGCTCCCCTCTATGGTGTCCATAGCGCTATTGGATCGGATACTTTTCACTGGATGCGAGTCATTTTGGCCTCTAATCGTGGCACTGTCTTGTCATGCAATTGCTTGCTGACTCAAAAATTATAGAAATTGATAACAATGTCAAGGAGGATCAAGCACTTCTGTAAGTTTTTTCATTCTGCACAACACTTCTTTGTTTAGAACTAAACTAGTTTGCATTTATTATTTTCATGTGCTAGGATTTGCTTTAAGATGAGATGCAATGCTTCTACTTCAAGGTTCAAAAAATCAAATGCTTAATTGTAAATATCCTTTCATTCCAGGAATGGCGCTCATAAGCTCCTAGGTGTTATGATAACTATTGGTGAGGTTGTTGCATATGTCATATCAGGAATGTATGGCGATGTTCGCGACCTAGGAGTTGGAAATGCCATCTTGATAATATTGCAGCTGTTCTTTACTGGAATTATTGTGATGACCTGTGGCAAAAAGGCTATGGTCTTGGTTCTGGCATTTATTGCAACAAACATATGGTAAGACTTCTACATGATGTTCTTTTTAAAACTGAGAGTTGCTCTTTCTGACTGTCCTTCGTTTGTAGTGGAAATATTATTTGGAAAGCCTTCAGCCCAACAACTTTAAACAGTGGCAAAGGTGTCGAGTTTGAAGGTGCAGTCATTACGCTTTTCCATCTTTTGATTACCCGGACAGACAAGGTCAGAGCTCTTAGAGAGGCCTTCTACAGGCAAAATTTACCAAATGTGACAAATTTACTTGCCACAGTATTAGTTTTCCTCATAGTAATCTATTTTCAAGGTTTTCGGGTTGTATTACCTGTAAGGTCAAAGAATGCATGCGGTCAGCAAAGTTCATACCCCGCAAAGCTTTCCACTTCTAACATGCCAATTATTCTGCAATCGGCACTTGTCTCAAACCTATACTTCATTTCTCAGGTTTGCTTCTATCTCTTGCAAACTCTCTGTTCTTCTGTCCCCTCCTTTGGCCGTTTCCTTGTTACTCATTTTGATTTTTTTTGTGATGTAGCTTTTGTTTAAGCAGTATGGGGGTAATTTCTTTGTTAGACTTCTTGGCAAGTGGCAGGAAGCGAAATATACCCACAGTGTCCAACTTATTCCTGTAGGCGGCCTTGTTTACTATATTACACCACTTGCAAGGTTAGTTGCACCTTAATTTGGATGTTTGAATTGTGGTAATTATATTATTAACAGGATGTATTGTTATATTGCAGCATGGCTGATATTGCTGCAAATCCTTTCCATGCATTATTTTACCTGGTGTTCATGCTCACGGCATGTGCATTGTTTTCAAAAACCTGGATTGAGTTTTTGGGTCTTCTGCACGTGATGTAGCAAAGCAGCTAAAGGTAATTCTGACGTCTTTGTTCTTGATGTCTCTGACTAGCTATTTTGCATAAACCTGACATCAAAAGACCATTGCAATGGTTTAGATTAGGGTCATTGTAAGCTGGTTCTAGGAGCCAAGCTTTATGTGCAGAGTCGGTAATTTTATTGTGGCGTTAGCATGATCCGAACAATTCTTGTGTGGCCACTGATACTTTTGGACTCATTTGTGGCATGCCGCTGATGTTTTTGTTTGACTCTTTTGTAGGAACAACAAATGGTGATCCCTGGCCACCGTGAGTCAAACTTGCAGAAAGAATCAAATAGATACATTCCCATGGCAGGTGCCTTTGGAGGCATGTGCATTGGAGCTCTAACTATTGTGGCAGACTTCATGGGAGCCATAGGCTCTGGAACAGGAATTTTGCTTGTAGTGACCATCATCTACCAGTATTTTGAGATATTTGATAAGGAAAGAGCAAGCGAACTAGGCTTCTTTGATTTCTAGATAGCATTCTTGATATAGGGGATGTTGAAATGAGCATTCCCCTCTGGAGTTTTGCTTTCTAATGTGTACTTCTGAATTTCTACTCAGAGGATGTTCAAGAAAATTTCTTCCTCTTCTTTTTTGAGGTGCACCATGTTATCTGAAGGTCTGGCATTACAACAATAATCACGTGGGTGTTAAAATGTTGTCTAGTTGACTGACAAGTAGTTTTCTACGTGAAGTAGAGCTATGCATCATTGGCAATTTTGCTAAATGCTGGTGTCTTCAGAAAAGTTTGAGGATTTTGCCAGTGCTGAAAGAATGCTTTATTTATTTGGCTCCATTTATGAAACAATCATGCATTTTATTACAATTATTTGATCTTGTGGATCTTCTAAAAAAAACCAGAACTTGGCTTATGAGTCTGCTATCAATGTTTATCTTAGTCTAATCCAATCCAAAAGCTAAAAACCAAAAAACCAATGCTTAGAAGCGTGATGCTGGAAAGAATACCTTGTGGACCTTGTAGGTTGTATCAATATTTGGTTCAATCCAAAAAGCTAAAAACAAAAAAAGGCTTTCTAAATTGGATGATGTATCTGCTATGAATCTTCCCCCTTCTATCCAAAAAGATAAAAACAAAAGGATCAGTATTTGCTTCTATCCAAAACTCGCTCTAGAATAGAAACAAAAGGACGAATATTTTGCTTTTAGAAAAACAAAAAATATAATAAAATATAGTATGAAGAAGATGTGGAACAGGTTTGAAAATTTTGAGGTCACCATCTTGTGTGGGAGACGTGGGCGGGTGCAAGTCCCACTAACCATGCCTTCAAATTTTTTTAAAACAAATTTGCGGCATATTCCGTCGCATCTGAGGAGGAATATTCTATGGCATCTGGCGTCTGCATAAAAATGGCCGAGAAACAGCTGCAGACCTGCAGGTCTATTTTTCCCTCTTTCTTGTTTCAAGGACCGCCGGAACTGGCTATGGCGCCCAGGCTTGGAGATATAGTGCCGGATTTTACAGCCGAATCCACACTTGGAACCATAAATTTCTACGAATTTTTAGGCAACAATTGGGGCATTCTTTTTTCCCATCCCAATGATTTCACCCCAGTCTGCACCACAGAGCTCGGCGCCGTAGCTCAATACATGCCGGAGTTCCAAAAGCGAGGCGTCAAGGTTCTTGCCTTAAGCTGCAACGATATCGAATCGCACAAAGGCTGGATTGCTGATATTGAAAGCTTTACGCCGGATTGCTCTGTTTCTTACCCTATTGTTGCCGATTTGAACAGGGAGCTTGCCGTCTTGTTTGGAATGCTTGATCCTGTCGAAAAAGATAAGTCCGGCATGCCCCTTACTGCCAGAGCTGTCTTTATCATAGGTCCTGATAAAAGATTGAAGCTTTCCATCCTTTACCCGGCCACTACTGGCCGGAATTTTAAGGAAGTTTTGAGAGTTATCGATTCTTTGCAGCTTACTGCAAATTATTCTGTTGCTACTCCGGTGGATTGGCAACCTGGTGATAAATGCATGGTGATTCCTTCCCTTTCTAATGAAGCTGCTAGGGAGAAATTTCCTAAAGGATTTCAGAGCTTTCCTGTTCCTTCTGGCAAGGAATATATCCGTCTTACTCCTCAGCCTAATATTTGAACCAGGTATTTGCATTCTGTTCTTCATTTTACTGCTATCAGCAAATAATCCTTCAGATATGTGATCCTTTTTAGTTCTGTATATCATCAATATGGCCTATCCTTGAAACTTTAATTGATTTGCATACTGTGTAGTTCCAAAGCAAATAATCCTTCACATATGTGATCCTTTTTAGTTCTGCATATTATCAGTATGACGTATCCTTGAATTTTTAGTTGTATTTGCGTACTGTGTAGTTCCAAGTTGGACTTTCAATAAAATTTGTGCAGCTGTGTTTATGTTTGATATTGGATTCTTTATTCTCAAATTCACAATAATATGCCATCTATCTGACATAAAAGAGTTGAATGGCATCAGGAATAGGTTATTGTAATGTGAATGATGAGGATATTGGACGAAAATTGATGCAAAGATTAAGGAAACAAAGATATTTATTTTCCCCGCATGATGCATGTGTGTGCTTTTAAAATTGAATTGAATCCAATTCACTTTTAGGTTACACGAATAAATGATGCATGCGTGTGCTTTTAAAATTGAATTGAATCTATTGATTTTTAACCAATAAATTTGGTTAGCCTCCCGAGAATTGAAATTAGGGGAGGTAGGGCTAAAAAATAGCAATAGGGCTCGAAAATAGCAATAGGTCTAACCACTAAAAATGTTGCTTGATATTTGAGGCTACTGGAAAAAATATATATTAGTGGACAAAATATATATTAGTGCATTTTCTAGTGTATTTTATTGAAAATTTTTTATTTGCTAGAAAATTGCCGGATATTTTGTGGAATGACTGGAAATTAAGAGTAGTCAGCAAATTCTTAGGGGCTGAACTCTTAGGGGCTGAACTCTGCTATTTATAATAAGCTACCTCGAAGGGTAGTACCATCTATCCATCCATAGATCCATCATAGGTATCAATACATCATCACCACATGAGCTCTTATCCAAGCTCAGACTCGTGGGGAAAGTAGACTGACGGCTGGGGTAGATAGAGCAGACTGAGCTATGGCAATGACTTGGGCTGGCAATACACAATAGCTAGGGTTGACCACTCCATCCGCCCCTCTTGTGTATACTTTGCAGACTGTATGACTATAGGCCTCTTCATGACTGTAACCTGCCGGAAACGCAGTCTCATGGTATCACCCAACAAGACTACTCTAGATTACATCTCCCCGATGAGGTAGGAAGGGTTGCATCTCCCCTTCTCGAAGAATAGTAGCTCCATGGGCTGCTAGAGGATTGTGGCAACATACGTTCATATCCGAGTGAACTTCCCAAAATAAGAGCCAGGCCAACATCTGCAACTCTTGAGAGTTAGGGCGACACCATTGACCGAAGAAGTGTCGGACCCATACCTGGTTCACAGGGAGTGACCGACTATAGGCCTAGCCCACTATAGATCCCTAGTAGCCGTGCTCAGCAGGGACCTCCTGCACTTTGCCACTAACCCCGTTATGTGGTGCTCAGTCACTCCATAGCCTCCGTAGCCTAGTGGGCTCTATGCACAGGCCGCATATAATAGGAGCTAAGGGGTCTAAACTAGGAGCGTCATCTCAATAATGGCTACTAGGTCTCTCCCCCTTCTCAATACAAGAGGAGCAAACATTACCAACCAAGGAGCAAACATTACCAACCAACGTCATATATCCATATAACATGATAAATAATGAGAATAACATCTAATTCAAATCACATGCATCTAACTTACAGTTAGGGTTCATTGATTAGAGTTTGAAATCTAAACTGAGTGTTCTAGAATGGCTCTACTATGGAATCCTAACTTCCAGATGATCTACCAAGGAATCTACTCCAAATACCTGCTTTGGAGGACTTCCACCCGCTCCTGGCATCTCCATCACTCTTCAAGTGGTTCGGAGTAGTTCCCACTCCTTCTGACGCGTACATGCTCCGGGGCTGCTGAGCTATGCTCTGTTGTAGCAAACAATGCTTGAAATGGAGCTTCGAGTGCGAACAAGGTTCGAGGACTGTTGGAGCCAGAAAAATGGCCTAGGGTTAGGGTCTGGCCATTTATAGATTAGGGTTGCCATGTCATGCCACGTGGCTCTTATAAGGTGCGTCCATGTGGCGGGTTGCCAATAGGATGGAGCCATGTGGAAATCGTTCTATGCTTAAGGTTGGCTAAGTCATGTAAATAACTTAGTCATGCTCCTTTATCCACACACTATGGTATATAAAGCTACTAAGGTAGGCTTGTATGGTGACACGGCCTAGAAATATACGTATTTATACTGTGTATTTCAGGGGAACATCACAAGTAATTGCGAGAAGGACCAAACAGAGTTTTAGATACCTGAAGTTGCTCAAATGCCTTAGGTTCCATGAGCACAGCACTGTCCCGTCTTCTACAAATATGTATGCTTCTTCTTCTAAATATAAGCCTCGACCATCAAACAGACTTCAAACTGCAAATATGAATGCGGAAATACCTCGCCTCAGACAGCTCTGCAAGAAATAAAATAAAGATGGCAAAAGAAGCGGCCAAAGGAAGAATTAATCTCTAGGCATCATGGATTACTTCGACGGAAAGACATTGTCAATATATAAGTGCCACAGAGTTCTGAATTTTAGAGTAACTAATTATCTTAGCCATTGATTGAAAATTATGGAGACCCAATGGCATAGAGTAAAAGTAGATGCGTGGCATGACAGATGGATAGGCTAGAATTTCAGTACTTGTTGTAGGGGAGGTTAGACAAACCTACTAATTAAATATTACAAGAAATTTTATCGCGCCGCTTAACATTTCTCTTCTCCAACGCGCTGCAAAAGAAGTTTTGTGCTAAGTTGAATAGATCTCTTTGGACATCCTTGAGATGCGAAAGAACATGCAGGACGATATGGTGCCCGAAATTACCTCACGTTCTTAAGATTTTATAGCAAAAATATCTTGAATATGGATGGTAATCAAAATTATGTAATTATTCTTGGCTTAAACTTTTCACATCTTCCCCTTAACACCACCTTGCTCCTAATCATTCTTGGCATAAGCTTTTTGCATTGTTCCCTTTGTGCATATAGACTTTAAATGTTAAAAATACATTGCATGGTTGATTTGCAAATTTAGAGGTAAAATGAAAAGCCCAATAGAGACTAACAGAGTTCTAAAAGCTTGATTTGAAAAAGGCCATGGAAAGTAGCATTAAAGTAGGTAGGTTTTGGGTAAAATTTGATGAAAAAGCTTCAATTAAGAACTGGGTTTCACAGAGCAATCGGATCGAATGTATTAAAAGCTTGATTTGGGAAAAAAAAAATCCATGTAAAGTAGGATTACAGAGTCTAGGTGTTGGCCAAAATTTGATGAAAAAGCTTGAATTAAGAACTGGGTTTGACAATCGAATCAATGTACCGACCGAGGCAAAAAGCTTGATCTTGCCCGGTGATGGCTGACCGAAAAGAATAAAGCATAAAAGACCAAGCATTAATACATTTATTGGCTATATCTTGGCATCGAAAGCTGCATCCAGTAAGCACTTGGAACATTATATAACAGTCAAAATATATTTTCCTTGTGTGCCCAGTTGAATAATGTACACTTGATAGCAAGTCAAAATGGCACGAATTTTGAACGAACCAAACTGTAGTGCTGAATGTCTAAGCTTGAAAGATTTGAATCACAAAATGAATGAATTATGAACTATTAAGTCAAGAAACTTTACCAATGGTTTCATGAAAAAATAAATAAATGGTGAGCACTTATTACTTTGGTATCTGCCACGTCATCAGGCTGCATAACAGACAGCTTTGCATCCCCTTTTTCAGCTTTGAGGATTCTTTAAGGAAATAGTAGCTTTGAAAACTGGCTATGGCAGAAGGATGTCTCACAGCAATTACTCATTTAGGCGTGTCAATTCAAAACTTGGCCAAGGATTTCTTCCATGCGTGATTATTGTCGGAATAGTGATTCTGGCGAGATGGCGATGGCTTCGTGCTAGAATAGAGCAAGAGCTCCCCTGCTCTGAGGCAACACTTCCAAGGGTTAATGTAGCAATCAATACGGCTAACACAAATATTTATCAGGTAAATTAGATATCAGATAAATCAGTGTATTCTGGTGTACCTTCACTCCAAAACACACCTCATCTCCAGACCTCCAAAACCGTTGTATGCAAAAAGCCACAAAAATTTCCCTATCGAAAGTTGCCTTTGCTCGGATCTTTCCTGCCTGTTTGATCCTTGCCACCTAAAAGCATTTGAAAAATCTGCAATCCACAGATGGGTTCGCAGATGGTCAGTGGAGATGGTTCAGAAGAATTGGAATCAAATTTTTGCCCGATTTGATAAGTTGGAGCAGATGGAATACATAACATGGTCAGCCAGATCTATATTCATGTTCCCGAGCCCTAGATTCTAAGCATCTGAGTTCTAAACTTATTTGCATGTTTCTAGGTTCTTTTGCTTGCTCTGGTCGCCCAGACATGCTGCAATTTACGGCCGCATAGCAAAGAAAACTATGTTTTTCTGCAAGCTCTCCATACAGCCCAGGAACTTGCCATCAATTGCATGCAATCGATGCCCCTCCAATTTTTCTTCCCTTACCTTAATTGCGATGGAAGATGGAAATAGAACAAGTGCGGAAGCCTCAACAGCCCCATGAGAAAAAACAGCTTCCCCAAATTTGGCCTGCCTCTGCCCTCAGATAAACGTCGGCAATTACTGAGCCCTCAGTAGTCATTATCTCCGCTTGTCTAGTATCATCATTACTGCAAAGGTTTTTCCCTTGAAAACCTTTCGAGGCAGGGGTTTTTTAATCCTAGTAGTAATGATTGTACTAGCCCATTGTATGGGTCCCATGACCTATTAGTCTCCGTGGACGTTAAAAAATTTATTCTATTCTATTCTATTCTGCCTCCAGTGCAACAATCGAGTTGCCCTCAATTCAACAATGGCGACTCGGATTGGTTGCCTGCATCTAACATTTGCAATCTTGGCATCATAAAAAGAAAAACAACCAAAAAAAAGAAGAAGACAGTATGAACTATGAAGGCGCTCAAACATACCTCTGAAGCAGATAAGGAATGACGAGGAGGAGCTCTTCTTATTTATAGACAAAGAAAACAGCTTACAGCTCATTCAACCATGTTCTGGCTATCTGTGATCCTACCACCTGTAGGTGATTACTTCTACCGCAGGGGAGTTCATTATCAATTTCAAGTGGCACCTAGGAGCCGACACACACCTCGTGGTCATTATCTGCCATTCTCAAAACAATGGGTGCAACAACAGCTTTGGAAGCACCTTTCTTAATAAGCTCACTTGATAAACTCCATATTTTTCTTAATAAGCTCACTTGATAAACTCCGTATTTCATTATACAGATGTAGTTTATCGCATGTATAGAATTGAATATGTAAGGAAACCATTGCAAAACACAGAGACTAGTTAGAATGTTTACCTGGATTCCATTCGAAAAAAACACCGACCTTCAGAAAACTTTCGCTGCTCCAGCCGCCATTATTCATGCCGAAATGCTAGCTTAGGGCTTTTCGGCCAGTTTAGAGCATGAAAAAATGATTTCGAAGTGAAAGTCCATGATCTTGCTCTGAATCGAAATTTCTCTTCTTGTTTTAAGGTAAGCAGGTCTCGGACCGGAAAATCTAAGCCAGACAAAATCGTGTATGGCCCAAATTCAGCATATCGGCCTTTGACATCGATTTATCTCATCTGATATTTGCCCTGTAGAGTAGGAAACAGCCGGTTCATGCGGATGCCAGTTTTGGCGCCACAAATTAAGCACACTTCGGCTTGCTTCATACCATCTTAAATTTCTGCTTCTAGTGCACCTTAAAATGTGTTTTATAGCGACAACACAGAAGAAAAGAAAGATGGAATGGAAGCCGTCGCCCGACAGTAGCCGCCATAGCCTTCGAATGCGCAGAACAGGGCCGTCAAAGCCCTTTTTCATTTTCCATCTTTTTTCTAAAGCCCCTATTTTTTCCTTCCGGAAAATCGTGGCAACATTAGAGGCAAGCATCAAGATCGAATATACTGAAAGAATTTTTCCCATAAGAATTATACATGTTAAGATAAATACATATCAATGATGAGAATAAAATATCTTGCACATAATGATATCAATAAACAGCTATTGCTTCCACATGTCCTTAACCACATGTCAGACTATTTATTTCGCGGGAGGGATGACAACCACATCTATGACCGTGTCTACTGTGAGATGGACACAATTGTTACAGTTAATATATGCCTTGGTCCTAGCCTCTAATGGCTAGTATATGGGAACAAGACATTAGAGCCAGAATTACAGCCATGGCAGAAGCATTGTGCTGATGCAGGATTGCAAAAATTTGGAAGGGAACATGTTGAGATGGGAGTAAAGATATCTCCACAATTCGTAGTGGACCAAAAACCCCGGCGTCAAACTAGCAAACAGGACCTTGCTACCTCAGTAGCTGCTGCTACTAGTACCTTGACCTTGCGTATTATAGGGGTTTCCCAGACTGCTCACGTGATCATATAAGGGATTTTTCCCTTTGGAGCACTCCCAGCCAGCGGGGTTCCGCCACATGGACCCCTTAATTAACTTAAAAAAAGTTCCACATTAACATTTATATTAAAATGTCGAGTTAAGGTGCGAAACAAATGCCATTTAAAATTACCCAACACCGCCTCTAGGCAGTAACTGGCTCTGGGAATGTTCCCAGGCCACGCGGTGGCACTTCCCAGGCCAACTCCCCATTGTAAGCCCTGCAAGTGCAAGTGCAACTTGCCCTTGGACCGTAACAATCAGTTTTCCAGCCCTTGCTGCCTTTCAAGCCGGAAATCTATCCTTGCCTGCTAGTGGAGACCACCCTTCAAGTCGTGCCACTCATCCAGGCAAGACATGATCGTCCTCGACATCTTTTGGTTCAGTTTCATGATGCTCTTAGCGGCCTACACATTCGTCAGCATAGTAACCATCCCAAAGGGATTAGTTTTTCAGTACAAGAGGATCTCTCTCCTGTTCAATTGTGTAACTGTAAAGAAGAGCTTTGCAAGGTCAGGGCAGCCCGCTTGCAAAACAAATGGGCAGTGTACAGGGGAGGCACAGCAAATTCTATATCAATACCCTTCCAATCCTTGGACTGGCTATGTCTGGATAATCTAAGTAGCACAAAATTACCATTGGCATTAGCATTATCTTTTTTTCTTTTTTATACCTTTTGAGCTTCCATCATGCCCCTTTTGTTCTTTGGGTTCCATGGTCAATTTGGTCTCCCTGGATGTTAAAAATCTATCTATCTATCTATCCTTAGCACCAAGTGATGTCCACCAAGTGTTTGCATATCTATGAGCTCATATAGCTGGATTTCTTCCCCTCGGTAAGTTGCTTATTGTCTTAGATTATTATTTGAAGTTTCACATATTCCACACTGAATTGTTTGCCATTCCCAAGATATTTGATGCTCTGTCTTATTAAGATCTCACAAGATATCTGCTATCTCATGATAAATAAGATAAAACTTGCAAGTTTTATCTTATGCAATGTATATGTGAGTCTGTTCGATCATGAAAACAATTATCATAGTTGAGATAATTTAGCTTCAATTGAATACCAATAAAAGGAGTCTCAATGTATTTAATAGAGCTACAAAACATGTTGTTATGCAAAATATACATCTAATCATGACTCTTTTATTTGTTAGATTGTGCAAAAAACATCTTATCTATAAGGTAATGCATTAGAGTCCATCGCATATAAGGCATAACATATGTGGCAATTAAAGCAAATATAACCAAATAAACTACAATTCAAAATTAGAGATGTAAATTATAATTGGGTGAAGCCAGTACCATCAATGATACAAAAGATGGGAGTCAAGTGATAGAGTTCAAAAGATGGGATTGCACTTTCTGGAATGTTCAAAAACTAAACTCTACTAGGTTAGCATACAGCGGAAGCAAATGGCATAGCATCTTGCAGCTTATATCCTTGAGAGACTGCCCGTGTCCAATACATGTGCGGTAATTATCATGCAATGAATGATATGTTGATATATGAGACACATTGATTCACTACAGGGAGTATATTTGAAAGTCGTACCATTCTTGAGGCCTCTAACCATTCAGAGAATGTCAACTTTTTTTTCAGGTATGCTGAGAAATTGCTAAATAAGAAAGTGCCATTCAAATAAAAATAGAGAAAATTTATCAGAATGGCTACTCTAATAAACCATTCTAAATTTTTATATTTTTTTTATTTATTAATTCTCTATCATTGTTTTACACTAGTTTAAGAGTTCTATAATATTTATATTTGAATGGTTTCAAAAAAAAAAAAAATTAATTTCCTAGATAAATTTTTTTTTTGCATCTATCAAGGTATAGATCCCCAAAAAAAGGGAAAATATATATACATATATATAATGCACTAGTATAAAAGTAATTAAAGTTTTATTATAATACAAGGCGTAGTTTTAAACATTTGCAAATTTTTTTTATTTTTTGGCAAAATGGCTACAATACGAACTAAAATCTCAAAAATCAATAGTTTAGTTTTCAAAAGACCATATTTAAGATTATAAAATTCCCATTTATTATACTTGCCTTAAACATTTGACAATATAATTTCCATGCGTTTGACAAATTATATTTTATAGATAAATAATAAATTTATACTTGATTTTAAAAAGTTAAAGATCTAAACATTTCAGAAATATAATTATATGAATGATATAATATACTTTATATAACAGTTTCAAAACCAAGATCGTAAAGAAAATCAAAACTAAAAATTTTATTTTTTTTTAACAAAGGCCTTTATCAATAGTGTTATGATAAACATTTGAGTTCTTATTATAAGTAGCTATAATGCAAGAGATTTGTCAAATAATAATTCAGAAATATTTGTTTTTGTTGAAAAAGGCTAAATTATAGATCTTGATTCTATAAAAACGAAATTACATATAGGCAAAATTAAATTTGTCAAACATAATTTGATAATGTTATACTTAGATAAATAAATTTTTTAAATAGTTTTTTTAGTTAAAATAGATGCAATAAAATTACTAGCTCCACTTACTATATACGAATATTTGCATATATAGTAGCTAAATTAAATGTGTAGCCCTTATTATATTTTTTAATATTTCTATTTTAAAGATATTTTACAAGCATAAGTTCTATGCAAAAATAAATATCCTATGAACTTTTATTGCACCATCTTATGTTACAATCAAAATATATACTTATTGTCCCCTGCAACGAAAAAAGTTCATGACTATGAAATAACATATAATACTATTCACAGGTAGAGGTCTTACTCATTTTGTATATGGGAGTTGAACTCCATCATAATTTATGCCATAACAAATAAAAAAAAAAGTCTCAATGCATTTCAATATAGCTAGAGAAGCTACGATTATGTAAAGCAGAGATATAATCATTGATTATTAGTATACTCAAGAAGCAAATGTTATAGCGTCTTGCAGCTTATGCCCGATGTCCAATACATGTGCGGTAACTATCATGCAATTATACATCAACGTAAAAAACACGTTGATTCACTGTAAGTATGAAGGACATACCCTGTATCTGAATAAAGATCAAACTCGGGCATAATCAGCAAATGCTTTCATACCTGACGAAAAGATTCTTTTATGAGATTGAAGCATCCCTTGTACAAAATTAAAAGTTTGACAAATCTTTATAAAAGATCTTTATCAATAATGTTATGATCAGGATCTAAGTTCTTATTATAATAGCTATAATGCAAGAGATTTGAGAAATAGGAATTCAAATACATTTTTGTTATGTTGATAAAAGCCAAATTATAAATGTTAATTTTATAAGCAAGAATATGGAAATTTATAAAATAATTTAATAATGTTATATATAGATTTATAAAGCTTGTAAATAGTTTTTGAAGTAAAAAAAAATGCAATAAAACTACTAGCTTCACTTACTGTATATACACATATCTGCATATATAGTAGCTAAAATACATGTGTTATCGCCTTTAGTTATATATTTGAATATTTTTATTTTAAAGACATAAATAGATATTCTAGGAACTTTTTATTTGCTATAAATATCTAAAGATTGTTTTATAACTTTTATTAGATAAAGTGCCAACATTGATGGGCTTTTTGTCAGGCATAAAAGATTCTAGAATGTGTTCAAACGGGGAGGCAGTTTATGTACTTGTGGATGATTTGACTGACCCTGCCCCTGCTACAACATTTGCACACCTAGATGCTACTACTGTACTATCGAGAGGATTAGCTGCCAAAGGCATTTATCCAGCTGTAGATCCTTTAGATTCAACTTCTACCATGCTTCAACCTAGCATGCACATTTTCGAAGGAACTGGCTACTCGAAGAGTTCCGATATGAGCAGGGCCGGCATACAACCAATAGGCTAATTTCATGAAGAAGATTCTTTTTAAATGATTCAGAGAATATACTACTACAAATAAATAGTAGAAAATTGGAATGTTCATTTCATTCCCTTCCAAGAGGACTCTTTTTTGTTATTATTATTATTTTATCGGAGAAACAAAGTACGGTAAGGGCAGAAGGGATTCCCGATGGAGCGGTGAAATGAGTAGAGATCGGGAAAAATACCAACAACGGCGAAAGCACTCTGCTGGGCCGACACTGATACCGAGACTCTAGCAAACTTTCTTGAACTGTTTTAAATTGCATATAAATTGTATAAATGCTTAACTGAATTATTTTGTGTTATTAAATATCATGATATAGACTAATAATGGTGCCCAACGTTGCTAGGTATAAGTTAAAAGCATGTCAATCTTTTGGGACGCAAATAAAGAAATCGTGCAGCGATAATCTAACTTTTGTGACCTTTATATAACCAAACTTTCCATGCATTTGTTAAAAGCTAGCTTAAGGCAGTGAATTTATATACCATAAAAGGGCTCTTAGGCCAGAGCACGTTCAAAGAGGCAAAAGGTTTAAGGATGTGCCTCTTTTAGCAAGCACCTTTTTGTGCCCCCTTTTTTTTCAGACCTTTTTTGAAGGGTTGTCCTCACCATGCAAATTAGGGTAAAAGTTGGAACCTATCAAATGCCACAATATTATCAACACTGGTTTATAAGGGATTTGTTTTCATGTTGACAAAAGCTTAGGTTGAAAACATAGTGAATATTGTATTATATGTTACATTACGGGGCTTACATTCTTATTTTTGTACATTTTGTGCATATAGTTTGTTTTCCAAAGCAACCTTCCTCTACCATATACACATATGCATGTTGTTTGTATGTGGCAATTTTACAAATAAAATGAGGCACTATGTGATGTTATAGGTTATTATTTTAAATATGCACAATTCTATCCGATTTGCATACTTTCTTTGATATGTTTAGATAAGGTCAAGGCACATGTTGTCTTGGTGTTAAAAGGGAAAGAAATCTTAATATTGACAATGTTGTGCAAATGAATTGTGTGTAAATGAACAGAAAGGGAAGAAATCTTAATATTTGAATTTTATGCGAATGAGCATTTAGTGATTGCTTTAAATACACGATCAACAATCATATAATTAAATTGTACAATAACCTTTTTATTATTCTTTCATAACGTTGGGCTATAATATGGTTATGGAGTCCAATGTTTTTACATAAAGGCCTAGGTGAGCATGTCTTCCTATAAATATATTCAATAGCAACAATGGCGTATTAAAAAGTACGTAGTCCATGTAGCATTTGCTGCAAACATAGATTTAAATTCAAGATCAAAGATGAAACATTATATCCTAGGTATTCGAAGTCAACGTTGTCCTAGTAATACTATGAACTGACATAGATTTCCCATACGATATGAAGTTGTATTTACCCACGATTGATAACTTCTAAGCAATGATCCACAAGAGTAGACACAGTTCGCAGGATCATAATGGCAGTTTCAACATCTGTGACATTGTGATGCTTATCAAATTTCAGTCCTTGCAAGAGAAAAATAAATGCACGTTCTCTATCATTATCTCTGCTTGTCTAGTATCATCATTACTGCAAAGGGTTTTACCTTGAAAACCTTTCGAGGCAGGGGTTTTTTAATCCTAGTAGTAATGATTGTACTAGCCCATTGTATGGGTCCCATGACCTATTGGTCTCCGTGGACGTTAAAAAAACTATTCTATTCTATTCTATTCTATTCTATTCTATTCTATTCTATTCTATTCTATTCTATTCTATTCTATCATTTCCTTATAGTAGATACAGTGGCTTCAGAATGTAGTCTCAACTTTTTCTTCCGTTGTTGAAGACTAATGGATTGCATAGTGAATAGAATAGATCTTTTATATGCCCGACAGACATAGTAACCATAAACTAAACGGCTTAATGCCTTATCCGCCAACTTTAGCTCGATTGTGGAACTCATAATTAGTGTCAGACTTGATGCCGCGGCCATACTGTAGTTCAAGACAACAATGCAAAAAAGCATGGTATGGGAGCATTTGCAAGTAAAATGTTTGCCAGGAAATAAAGATTGGATTTCCCTTCATTAAATGACGTGCTGAAATGACAGCAAGCTTGGGATACAGTTGAAATGGCCATGACCTAAAGCCATATTCAATATATGAGAAACTAATAGATATTGTTCATAATATTACTTTATTGAAAGGTAGAAGACATTGCCACACCAAGCACACTTCAACATCACTTGAATTATCACATTACACAAAAGAAGCCCATCAAGTTGCATTCTGCAATAAATATCTGATTGTCAAGAAAAATATATCCAACAAAAATTGTGCATCTATCTGCGGTGTCTTTACAAGGTAAATATTAATTAGAATACAATAGAATAGTTTTTTTAACGTCCACGGAGACCAATAGGTCATGGGACCTAATGGGCTAGTACAATCAATACTACTAGGATTAAAAAACCCCTGCCTCGAAAGGTTTTCAAGGGAAAAACCTTTGCAGTAATGATGATAGTAATTATGGGTTATCATCAAAACAGATTCATCTCATCTTCTTCGAATAGTGGCAAAGAAGCACAAAATGACTATCAGACTTAAATTCATTAATTATATACTATAGGTAATATGCCAATGATTTACCTTCTAAGGAATCATTTTTAAAACTTTGGCATTGCTCTTCTACCTCTGATTGTGTCAAGCTAGCTGTAAAACTATAATGGATCAATTGATCTTCCGGATTTAAAAAGATAACACCATGTGATCTGCACAATTTATCAGCAAGCAATGAGACAAATGCATACCAACCCTTATGTGAGAGAAATGCAAGAGACTTTGCCTCACTTTGCATACTGAGAATATTAGTCGAGAAATGACCCCACAACGGAAAAACTCAAATGTCTCCTTTCCATATCCAATTCTTGCATATGCTGCAAGTGTAGCAGTCTTTGAAACCATGTTATAGTAAGGCATCACATCAAGTATTTTGATTGATCCCTTGAGACAACTGCACTTGCCATATTTATGAGCGCATTCCCTTGAGACAGCTGCACTGGCCATATTTATGAGTGCATTCCCTTAAGACAAGTGCACTTGTCAAGTGTTAAGAATTTATCAACCCCATCAATACCAAAAAAGGCAATCAAATCCCTGCTCAAGAAATCCAAAGAAAAAAAGTAAATTACTCAAACACATCTAATAGGTAGAAAACTTTACCTTAAAAACGTAAAAGAAAAAAAACCTAAATATCAGGCAATCTTTTTATATAGTTTGGTATGCCTGTGTTTCTCTTGAATGCGTCTTTGCCACCACAATCATTTGGCCCGTCTAATTAGGCAGCTTTAGAAATACCTCTAAGAACATTGATCATTTCTGATGTTAATACTGCCTCTGCGAGCGACGCTTTAGGAGCATGTCCTTTGACATACATGAGCAATAGCTTTTAACTTCATATAGATGGGGATGAGAAACACATCATGGTAATTGAATCAATAATGGTAAGTCTAAAGGAGTCCTTTAAAGACGTAGTCAGCCAGGAGGCGAATGTCAACATAATTGCCAAAAGGCATATGCATCACAATGGCAGGAAATGTCCACTGCTTAAACCCCTTTCTGTCCACATTGGCAAGATCTACCCCGGCCAAATCTTCTTTCATACATGCTGGTGACATGTCATGGTATGCATACGTATATCGTATAAATACCTAGAACGTCACAATAATTCACTATGTTTCTAGCCTCATCCTTTTTCAACATGAAAACAACTCCCTTATATCCTAGTGCTGTTAGTATTGTCGCATCATTGATAGTTCCAAATTTTGCCCAACATCCTTGATAGTTCCAAATTTTGCCCAACATCCCTGGGCTTGGTACACTAGTGATCAATAGATATAGAGCCCCATACGCATAAGGGCATGAAGGTAAAAGCCAAAGGCGATGGGAGACATCAATGTTTATTTGAAATGCTTGTTATTTTTGATGACTCCATCTAATAGAGAGCTTGGATGAATCGTTTGTTTCTTTTGAAAGGCTTAACAATTTCCATATGAACTTGACCAAACTTTAGGAACCGATATAAATGCTCTTTTCTTTACAAACGTTTAAGAAATTTGAAGCAAAATTAATAACTTCAAATACATGCCTTAACATCACTTGCATTTACATCAGTTATACATAGATCTTTGCCTCCAAACGCTTGGCAAATTGTGCTATAAAAATCACATCATAGGTTCAACAATGGGGGGCACAAGGTTATTCTTCCAATGGGCAATTCATGAGTTGTGGAAGAAATTACCCAATAACCATAATTAGTGGGTGGCGTTACTAGTAGAAAGACCAACAAGTCCACAGGTCCAGTCCGACAGAGATTGGGATTCTTTGTATAACTATAATTAGTGCTTATAGAGGCTGCAACATTCTCATTCTAGGATCCATGCCATTCTTCATAATATTATCCATGGCATAATAGCTCGTCCCATGGAAGCCTGCACATAGAATGTCTTCTGCAGACTCGCCAACTTTTAACTTCTTGTTCATTGAATGGAGCAATCTTTCTGAAACAGTTACAACATGCCTATAAAAAGTTAACATCAATAGGATTTAACAAAAGCCATAGGAAGATACTAAGGATAAGAAAATACATTCATATATGCCAAACCCGGATTGCCAATTACTCAAAACATGCAAGAAATTAAACGGAACTGTATGCATGTGTAAATTGAAGTAAACAGCATTTACTCATACATGATAAGACAAAATAACAGCATGCATCCATGCTTCATCAAGTTACTTCATGTATGCTTCATCAGGTACTAAAAAAATACAGGCTATCATACTGAAAACTTACCAAATCCGTTGGGTTTCTGTAATGCAGCTGCATCCAAAGCTCCGAGAAAACTTTGGAACATGGCATGCTCGGAAGAAATATATGGATTTGGTTGATAATCTACAAGTCCGAAGGGCTGGATCCTACCCTGAATTAATGACTTAACATAATCGCTCCTACAAATGTTGTCAATTATCATTCCTAAAAGCTAAAACAAGAAACAAAAAATTAACAGAAAAAAATGTGCAGAAGAGGGAAAAAGGCGGGAATCAAGAAAAAACCTTTCTTCTACATTTGCCGTCACCAGAAAGAGGCGTTAAATGTTCAGGGCGCCATGGAATCTCGATAATGATATCGTCTGCTTCTCCAGTGATGGTATTGATGTGCTTCATATTTTTGAGATCACAATAACGATCTTTTGTCAATCCAAAATATACCTGGCCTTGCATGATGTTCTGAAGCATGGACTTTGCTACGGAGATGGAGTAGGGATGCACCCGTTTGGCCTTATCTTTCCGGTAAACCTTCAACGCCATAGCCGTCTTTAATTTCCCTCTGCCGGACTTCGCCATTCGTACATGCAATCTGGTTGGATTATGGATGAAATTACAACGTAAAAACCACTTAGCCTAATCCCATATTTCCAAGAATATCTACTTGCCATTTAGTTTCATTTAGTTTTGACACCTGGTATTTCTGTAGATAGTGGCTAATTTGTCAAAACAAATTTTACATGTCGTTCTGTGCTATTTAGCGCCATTTAGAGTATGGTCACATTATGGTCACATGTAGACATCAACGTGAAGATATAGATGTCAAAATGTCAAACGCGAAGGGTCACATGAAAGTTTTTGGCATTGAGGGCTAGATATCAATACAGATCCATTCCACCAGCTTCTTCTTTGGTTGATTAGGTTCATATTGACGTAAATGCAACTTATGTTGCATTCAGCCCCCTAGGCCTATTCTCTGTTGCCACGTGTCATGTATTCTTTTCCAGGAAAGTACTTAAATTACATCCTGAATATTTACTTCACATTCTAAATAACATTCCGATACTTCATTCTGTTTTTGCATTCTATGTGACATTCCAGTTTCCATTCTGCAAAACCAAGAAAGAATGGTCGATTGGTAGACATTCTGTCTGGGATTCCAGTTTTCATTCAGCAAAATCAAGAAAGAATGGTCGAAAATCAATAAACTTTGGCATTTGTTAGCATTTTTACAGTGGATTTCAAAATAGTGCTTCTAAATCAGGACACCCGTAACTCAAATCCGAGACCTATGTACTGTCCCGGACTGCTCAGCTTATGATAACAACAAAATGCACACATATTTTCATTCTTGTTCCATGCATAGAAGAGCTAGGGAAGAATAAAACATGCACTTGGAATATGGTTCATTCTCGAAAAATGCAGAAGCTAACATGTAGACCTGCACAAACAAACAAGAAAGCAGGCGAACATTAGACAAAGACGGCAAATACAAAGCGTTAAAGAAAGAAACAGAAAACATGAGAGCTCCAAAGAAGTAAAACCTACTAGACAAATGACAGCTCAAATCTTCCTGAAAACACAAATGCAAGTAGACAATAGGCTCCAGATCTGACAAAATATGCAAGAAACATCAAGATCTGCAAAAAAGAACATCGAAGAAGCTATTGCCTTTGCCATGGTCACAAGATCACTAGCGCCATCAGTGCCATTGCTGGCGCCTGCACAACAAAGTAGCAGCAAGATTGAAGATCGGCAGAGCGCTTGCAAGATTGAAGATCGACAGCTTGGCGCTACAATGGCATGGCTCCGCCATGGCCACTAAAAGAGAGAAAGAAATGGTCGATCACGGGCCTTGAAATGGATGTGGACACGTGACACGACCTGATTCGCTGAATGCAACATAAGTTGCATCCACGTTAAGAGAATTGCACTTTCGTGCAAATTCCTGGGGAGGTCGAGGAATCCTTGGCGACGCGCGTTAGCGCAGAGGTGGGGATGATGTAAAGTTTGCTTAGAGTATATTCTAGCTAGAAGCCAGTAGCATGCTGCGATGTGGCACAAATCCTTTCCCGAAATGTTTTGTTCGCCTGCATTCTAAAATTTGTGCTCTCCATTCTATGGATTTGTTGCATTTACTTGCATTTTAAGATTCTTACTTGCATTTAGAATTTTTACTTGCATTTTTACTAGTATTCTGCTTTCTTGATCGAATGTTATATAACTTTTCCAGTTTACTGGCCGAGGAGTTGAATCCCGCTGAGACTAAAGCTCCAACAACGGATCTATTTCAAAAAAAAAAAAAAAGAACAGAGTAGACTCTCTATGTCTTACCAAAATGTCTATTGCATAAAATCTACAAGATGTGCACAAAAAAGTCTGCCGCACAAGTTCTGCCAAAAATAAACCTCTATCGAACAAGATCTGCAAGAGCTTCACCTATTTCAAAGAACAAAAACAAGATATCAGGAAAACAACATAAATAAACGTAAATCCAACAAAAAAAATTGGCAAAGCTCAAGCTTCAGTTTAAGAGAAGCGCCGATTGTCTATAAGGATCGACAAGCATACCTGATTTTGATGAAAATAAAACAAAAACAAGAAGCTTACAACAAGAAGAGTAAAATTGAGGAGTTCCTTTGTGCCTTACCAAAACTGCACAGAAAAATGACTATGTCTTTGTTTTAGTCTGCACAGGCTTCTTTTAGGAGAAGAATCGATTTTCTTGAAGGCCTCCACAGAATCAATTTTGATGAAGGCCTCTAGACAAGCTCTTTGAAGCAAGAAATACAAGATCTGCAAGACTTCGCGGCAAAGCACCTATTTCAACAAGAAATCAGAAAAAGAAAATAAATCAGATCCAGCAAAAATAATTTACAGGTAGATCTCCATTCAAGAACCTAGATGTGAGCAGGGCACCATCACCAAAACAGAGCACCATCGCCATCGCCAGCGCCGGAGTTGGAGCGCCATCGCGAGAGTTGGAGCGCCATAGCCGCCAGAATTTTACTCTAAGCAAACTTCACGTTACAATAATGACTGTATAGTTTAAATTTTGGTGTGTCAAATGTGCCTCCGCGCTGGCAGGCGTCGGCACACCTTCCACACCAAAATTTAAACCAAACAGTCATTCTTGTATACATGAATCCTTTTAGTTTTGACACCTAGTATTTCTGTTGACATGAACATGTAACCCCAACGTTTTATAAATATTCATGTGGATATGATATAGGTCATGTTAACATCCTCATGTGACCATACCCTTACCTCACATTCTAAAGTATTTATCTCACATTCAAGCCAAAGCTTCTCTCTTTGATGATTTACCCTGCATTCCGCTCATTTCGCTTACATGTTGAATACTTGCCTCGGCCAATTTTTTTAAGTGGCTTAAGGGTCTATCCGCACCCATGGTTAGTTAAAACCATTAACTTTTAGTTAACACCATTAACACTAGAGTTGTCTCTTGATGAACCCAAATGGGTTCATTCGTACACTTTTTTTGAAATTCTATTATAGCTCCGAGATAAAGAATTTGTCTACATGCTTACAATGTGTTGTCCTCCATGAGTGTACATATAAGGAAAAATTTATGAAAAATATAGAAAGCTTCTATTACCAAATATAATGTGGAGCCGAATGCAAAGAGGTCAAGTTTATTCTCAAAGTCTTTAACATTTCTCACATTATTTTGCAAAAATGATTTTTCCTAGGAATTCTAATTCTTCCATCTTGTAAATCATGATATGAGAAATCTATCACAAAAAGAATTAGAAAAATCTATGGTAGAATTTTCGAGAAATAATTCCTTAAAGTTTGAAGTTCAGAAGTTCTTTATGGACCCAGTTAGGTCCCCAGAGGGTCAAAACTTTGAAAATTCATAGTACTACTCCACTTTTTGAAAAAATGAGATCCATTTAGCAAGACGTGTAGTACTTAGTATCTATTTCCACTGAAAAATAATAGTACCTTCACATTCTTATTCTATTTCAAATATTATGGATATGAAATGGTTCTTGGATGACTGTTTTTCAGAAATTCCGTACAGACCTGATTGGGTCTCTCAAGGATTGAAATTATGATTTGCTCATTGATACATCAAATTTTTATAAAATCACATGAAATTTGAAAAATGAGTAGCATTTGTCAAATAGTTCATAGAAAATTAATGTTATCTTGAAATTTGTATTCCATGTTGAGTGTCATGAGATTATATCATATCATCGAAACCATTGAATTGGGTGTATTTCAAGGTGCGATTGTGCCAAACTTGTGAAGAATTTTATTTTGCCATTGAATATGGTGGTACAACTTCGAGTTAATCTTACAATTCAGGTGTTCATATTTAAAATCTCATAAGTGTCATGAAGAACTAGTCCCTAATATGGAGAAGGGATTAAGGGACCCATACGGGTTGATGAACCCAAACAGGTCCCTGAGACAACTCTAGTGTTAACTTTTAGTTTAGTTAAGTTAACTTTTACATTTAAGTTAACATTAACCGAATGATTGCCTTCACACCAACGTTAGTTAAAAAATTTAGTTAGGCTAACTTGATGGAAAACCATTTCGCACTCGTTTAGTTAAAAAATTTGGTTAAAAAAATAAGTTAACTAGTTAACTAAATGCTTTCGAACATGTCTAGCTAAGTTAGCCAAAGGCATAAATAATTATAAGCACATTTAACTAAACTTAAAGTGACCTCTATGGGGTGATTTAACTTTTAGTGCTAATTTTTAATTTAGTTAATTTTTAGTTAATTTTGCTAACTTAACTGAACAAGGTGCGAAGACAAGTTTACTTAGTGTTTTTGGTTAAAAAAGTTAACTAAATTCTTAACTAAATTTCTAAACTATATGATAACTTAACTAGTAGTGCGAACGTAAATTTCGTTAAAAACCATAATTTAACTTAACCGCAAGTGCGAACGTACTCTTATACGTACTACATAATTTCTTTGAGGAGGGATAATGCTAAGGCAATGCTTCTAGCTTCAGCAGAAAATGAGCGGCTTTGCCGCAAGCCCTCTGCCCAAGATGGTGGTACTGCTGAAGCATTTTGCTGAAGCTGGTGGAACCGCTGAAGCATATAAATTATGGGATGTAAGTATTTTGCAAAAATTATATTCCAAATACTAGGTGGAGCAAATTACACCTCATAATATGTGGTGTAATCTGCAAAGCAAATGATATTTACATATAAGATAATATCCACTTACGCGACATTCCCACGTGTCAGTCACGCCACATCGGAATGTCCAGTAAATAATTTATAGAGCTTAAATGGAATGAAATCTTCCTGTGCTGAAAAATTAGTACCCTTTATGTGACTATGGTGTCGAGAAAGCGCAGTCAAGAAAGTGTATTTCTAAAGTGCACTAAAAGGTGGCGAAGGCAGTCTGGCCAAACTGCTCCCACTCTAACAGCAGATATAATATCCTTAGATCGTATATGCATGACATCTATAGAAAAAATGTATGACCTGCTTTATTTTTTAGCAATTCTCCCTTTCTGCGACGCAAACAATACGCATTCGTGATGACATGTCATGTGTATCTATGGCAGCCTGTGAATTACTCTATTTTAATAAGTGCTCATTGTACGTTTTCGTTGGCTCGTCTATTATCTCCACCTTATCCACCATTGGTTCTAATATAGGGCCTGGTCATGTTCAGTATCATTGGACCTTATAGCGTGTTGATGTTGCGTGGCTATGGCATTGAATGGAGTTCAGAATTGCGAAAAAACACTTGAATAAAAGATAGCTAGCAATTGAACCAATGACTGACAACTAGAATAATATTAGTGTATGTACAAATTGCATCCTCCATGATATTTTGTATTGGTACTTAACCTATGTCTAGCAGAAATGGGAGCACAACTTCATGCAGCATAGCGATCTTGGCCTCATTGTCTCCGGCAAATTGAAGGTCAAGGGCATATTTTTGTGCCACACACTCTAACATGCGGCGAAGATGGTCCTACACATTCCTCTGTGGCTGATATGGTGATGCCTTCATGTGTTAACGTTACGTGAAAACAACCTCAAAAAAAAAAAAAGTTGTGATTCCTTTTTATCTCTATTTTCTCTCCAAGCTCTGGCGATGGCCGATTGATGGCTTGGATTCGTCCTTCGAGGGCACTTTTCTTTCTTCTTGCATACGCTATGACCAGTGGTCTAAAGTCCCCTCCGCCAGATCTGGTGGCAAAATCTGGGGCTTTAGTTTTGAAGAGTGTTTCTGGTTATGAGGCCATTTGGTAGCAGAATGTTTTGGGTTTGTTTAGCATGAGTGGGGCATCCATGACTGCCAAGGGGGATTCACTGTGGGAGACATACAATTGAGTGACTAGGGAGGTTTTTACGACCCATTTTCACATGTCTACGTTTAGGGGGTTTTTTTGCCATTACTTAGGGTAAAATTTATATGGAAGGGGTCAAATTTGCCTTTCAAAAAATCGTATACGAGGGGTGTTTTTGGTCACTCTCTGCATGCACATGGCATACCCCCAGAGCACATCCCCTGGGGTAACTGCTATGTAGTTGTCCACAGAGATCGCTCTGCTGTTTTAGCTCGTAGGGCAGAGATCAAAGAAGATAAACGCAAATTTGAAGAGCCTGAACAACGCAAAAAATAACTGTATAATTGAAGAACATTATGGCCAAATGCAGGCTGCAGATAATGACCACCTGATGTGCTGGATAAGGCTTGAGTTTAAGGATTTTTGCAGGCTGATATCTGGAGATAGCTTTGGAGTTGCTTTAATGCTCTGATCAGTAAGGTACATATAAATTATTTTTTTCAGAACCTTGAATGTACATTATAGAAAGGGGATTGCAAGGCAAGGGTGGTTTTCTGTTTGAATCATGTGGGTCTTAGAAATAGCAAAGGACCACGCACATGAATTTGTGCAGCGATTTGAGAATTAGAATTGAGGCCAGAGAAGCAGGGGGCTTTGGGGCCAGAGAAGCAGGGGACGAATGTACAGAGTCATTTTTTTGTTAGAATCGTTTTAGAATGTCACCTACAAAATGTCAAGTAGAATGTCCAATAAATGTCAATTCTAGGATAGAATGTTGGCCATGTGTTAGACACTAATTTGATTAGATGGCAGAACCTATTTGAGATTGTTTTTCCCTGTGTGTCAACCATACCTCTACCTAACAGCATTGGCTTGTTTTCACATAGGGAATGCTTTTGCCTGACAGCGTTGGCATTGTCTCCAGACAAGGAATGTCAAGTAAAGAGATTCCCTTATACTTAACAACCAGTTAGTTCTATCCTATCTCCAATGCTATGCTGCCACATGACAAACTTCCATTTTTGGGTACCTCCATTTACTGACACATTCGGATCTTTCGTTAACATCTTTTGCAAACATTGTTGGATTTATGACACAGTGCAAAATGGATGATGACATTGAAATATAATAATTTTTTGGTGTAAAATCTTGTGGATCGTAAACTTTATGGATCTCTGTGTGAAGAAGATGTGGTTCCACGGTAGAAATCAATGTGGCTCTACAATGATAATTGAAATTGTCATACAAAGTAGTCAATTCAAACATCAATCCAACATTGCACTCTAAAAAAATGCCGAAATTTCTCAAGTGTGTTTTCTCCCGAAATCATCCCCTTCTTTTGACATAAAATGGGTGAGCTCTCTGGCCGAACCATAAATTAATCCTTAGATGATCGATCTGTACTTTGATCTATTTGATCTATTTGACTCCCCCTTTTTTTTTGGAAAACAACATTGCATTGCAAATGTTGGACATTAATAGTGGGTCTAACTGTATAGGTTTGAACTAAAGAAATCTTCGCGGTGATCTTGGCCGCGCGATAAAATTTTCTTGTATTTATTAATGACATTTGTTATTGTATTAGTATTCTATTCACATGGGGGGTGACTTTGGGCATCAAGAGCCATTGGATAAGCATATATGCCCTTTATTCCTTGATCTAGACCGTACATGGAGATCCTCCTTTGTGGGGTATGCATGTACAAGTTTTTGTATACTATATAATACAGTTTGCAAAATAATAAGATTTGAGGCAATGTACTATATGGTGTTGATTTTGTACATGTATAATATGATTTTAGGGGTTCTCGTTGCCCTACCAAAAGGGGTTTCGGGGGGTTTTTAGTTTAAAATTATTAAATGTAACGGTTTGTGTTAATTAATATTGATAGTAGTTATATGTTGGTTGTTATATGACAAAAAAAAAAAATTGGGCCCTTCGGGCCCTAACAAAAGGGAGAAAAAAGAGGAGAAGATGCAAGAGTGGACATAGGTTCAAACGAACGAACAAAAAACTCAGGATGCAATAAACAAATGCCAAATAGGAATACCAAAGCAAGAATATCTAGCATAGGATTTTATGAGTAAGTTGCACTGAAGTATTAGAACTAATAGAAGGTAAAATATTAATAAAAAATCTAAGAAACTGCAAGATTACTGACAAAAGAATTGTATAATTAGAATACATGCTTATCAACTTATCAACATGATCCTCTAAGAAATGGAGAAGCATTAGGGTATGCGGTCAGTTGATAAAATAGAGTCCAGGGAAAAAGTGGTCTAACAGATGGAGACCCAAAAGAAATGCACATTTGCAAAGACTGATAAACAAGACGAGAGCCCAGGGACTCGTCCACATTATTCAAAATTCTCCAAATAAACTAAGAAATCATCACTTTGCTCTGCAAAAGAAAATTGATCATCCCAAGGGCGCCAAAATGCTTTGGCAACTTGCAGTTTTCCCAACTGACTTTGGCAGCAGCAGAGGTTGTGAAGAACCACAAGAAAGATCTCGTCAGATTTACACATGCCAGGGCAACAACTTTCAAACAGGGTCTGATGGAGAAGGATGTGAGTGCTGAGTCATGTTTCAAGTATGGATGGCGTCAAAATACTGCTCTCACTCCAGTGTCTATAAGTGAAGGGGTGTCTGCAGTGAGAAGAGCTTTGCGAGGACCTTCTCCAAGCTACTACGTAGAAGACTTGGAGCATCAAAATGATATCAGGGATGTACGACGATTGCTGGACTTAGGAAAGGACATCCCAGCTGCAATAATTGATGGCATGCTGGCAGAAAATGAGTCCGAAAAAAATTCGCAGCTGGAGGCAATGAGTAGGTTAGTCAAGTATGCAGACAACTACCCACTTGGCCAATCTTTTACACATCCCATCCATGTTGACCACTTGGTGAGATCACATAAGTCAACATTTGAGCCCCCATACGCCTGCAGAGGACCTCGCAAAGATTAGTGCAACATTAAACAAAATGGGTGAAGTCTTCTTTTATAGAAGGTTAGTATATTAGGTGGCATTTAGATATATCAAGTAGGAATAACAGCAATAGACTATTTCAGGCATGTATTCATGCTGCCAATTCGCGTCTGATGCGAATTGCCAGCTGAATACACGCCCGGCGCAAATTGGGCACACCCAGCTTTGTCCTTTCTTGATTATAATGTTGGTTTGATCTAAAAGCGGTATATTTTTGTCTGCCCTGCGTGTTTTGGCTAATATGATTTTCTTATTCGTGCAGCTTTTACGTGGAACAACTCTGTCATGCCTGCCAGCATTGGATAGAATATGGAAGACCGCTACAAACAAAACAGGGAGGCACGATGTCTGAGGAGTATAAGGCATTGAAAAAGACCTTAGCCGAGACTATCATCCAAGATAAGAAACCAAGGCCCAAAACGACAAGAAAAAAAAGTGGGGAGGAAGCTGGGGAGACTTCTGAAGCATCTTCCAGAGGCCCTATAGATGCCTAGAGGATCATCTTCTCTAAGGACGAAGTCTGGGCGAAGTGGAACGAGTTCTGGGATGCTTATGCTAAGAAACAGCTGTCAGATGCAATGGGAAGAGTGCCTCCTCAAGATACTTATTTGATTTGAAGACCACTGAGATGAGAAAAGTACAGGGCCTTCAGGATGATGAATTCATGTGGCTGCTAGATCAATGCATAAATAAAGAAGTTCTGTACAAGAAGTCTTCTTCAATTAATGACAAAATGTCCTTCGTTGATTGTTGCACTCATATAAAGGACATGCGAGTTATGAAGGTAGCAGTTGGGCAAGAACTTCAGAAGCTATCTGGTGATGTTACATTGTCGAAACTTGGCCTACTAGACAAGTATGGCGTGTCTGCTGAAGACATCAAGAAATATGTCTTCTGGTCCAAGGAGTTTCTGAAAAACAGGAAATCAAAGAACCAACAGCATACTACAAAACTATCAGATAAGGTGATGGCTGAGCTGAGAAGAAAGGTTGCCATCCTGAAAGATATTGGTGGTGACTTACCTGCACTCCAATACCAGGTCTCTACTGGCTATAAGGGTCTCCTACCCGATACAACAATAGGCCCTCGTAATATTTTTCTGTTTGTATTGGATAGCAGAATTGCAAAAGGAGAGAAGGAGATGACTCAAAAAGAGTAAAGTAGTTTTTTTTACTAGTTGTAAAGGCTTAACAACTGAGAAGCTTTTTACTATTGTCATCATATGCCCTCCAAGAGAGCCTCATATGCATGCTTTGGTGGCTTCATACGACTTAGAATGCCTAAAGGTCGTTAGGGAAGGTTCTCTCCTCTTTGAGACAAAGGATACTGATTTGAAGATGCAGTTTAAAAGTGCAAGTATAATCTTCATAATGATAATATCCCTTGTGCCAGATGATGATTATGAGGTAGCTAAGAATGAGAATGAGAATGAGAATGATTTTTTATCGTCCACTGAGGCCAATCGGCCTATGGGACCCACAAGGAGCTTGACAAACTTATTCTTGTCAGGGTTAAAAACCCCCCCCGAAGAAGGGTTTTCGAGGAAAAACCGTAATAAGAATCGTCCAAACCGCATAAGTATACATCAATGTATATATACATGTCAAGTGTGTGCCCGAGGACATAGCTGATCTCGCATGTCCATAACCTCCTGAAGGTATGATCCCAGCACCCGTACGGATGCTGTGCTCAATGTCACATGTAACGGCTGGCCAGGCCTGACCAACTCAGCATAGCGCGTCCGAATTTGATCATATGCTAGGCAACTTTGAAGGGTATGAGATTCATCCTCAATGACTCCCATTTGGCGGCATTGATGAGCTCGGCCCTGGCGTGGCTCACCAATCCATCCGCCTGCCTCAATTGAAGATGATGTGCCCCTGCGGCGAATGGAGGCAATGAGTCTCCGCCTTTTCATGGGCAAATGGGTACGCAGGTAGCATTGCGGGCCTCGTTCCAATGTGGGATTTATGTGGCGCTGATAGTGTGCTGTCTTGACATGTTCAAGGGCATTGGCATCCCAAAGCTTGCTGAGGAAGCAAGCATCAAGATATTGCCTCAAGCTATGGCGACCGCCTCGTTTGCACATGTATGCACCTTGCTCCGCACATTCCATCTAGCCAACCATTGAGCTCTCTTTTCCCTCCAGCAGGCCTTGAGGCGTTGCGGCCCCATTGCCATGATATAAGCTAGTTTAGGGAGACGAGCATCGTCCATATTGATTACCAACCGAAAATAGACAATGTGGCGATCAAGGGCGCCCCACCAAGAGGCAAGAATCCTGTCTCCCCGCAAAGTAGAATTTGATATGGGGACTGTGGACTTCACCCCTAGTGCTCGTACTAAGAAGGCTTTACGGACTGCCCAAGTCATTCCAAGTAGCAAGTGATACTATCGGGCCCCATACTTCCACCCCCGTATAAAAGGAAAGGCTCTACTAAGACCTTGAACAGGTGTGGACCGATGGGCCCAATCATACAACTCGCTCTATGACTATTGTTTTGCATTGCATATAGTGCCTTCCAGCCTGCCGTCAGAGCAAAGGGACGTCAGATAAAGGTGCATGGCAGTGTTTTCTTCTGGATGAACCTATCTTGGAAAATGTGTTCTACAAAGCAAATGATGAGGATGAAGCGAATGAATGCCAGGAATTTGATGTTCCTGACCTTTACCAGAAGGACATCACTCTGGAATTGCTGACAAAAGAGAAGGGGCCCTTGGATAAACATGGGTTTGCAATCAATCTGGCTAGTTATCTTGTTGAGGCTTTTGCACCACTTGATACCACTTGCTGTGAACTTCATGTTGGAGGGTACATTGGTAGAGAAGCCCTAAAGACATCAAGAAGATGTCTAAGTTTCGTCAATGATAACCAGTCCAGGGATTTTCTTGAAGTGTTTTTCGAAAAGGTACTAGCCACGGCTGATTGGGGTCCTGTCAAAGATAAAAACCCATTTGCTTTGGTACCTTACAATGGAGCGAAGCAAACTACTCTACCAAAGTCGCCTCCAAGAACAACTCTAGAATGTTCAAAAAGCAATGCAACCCCCGAGGAGAAGGCCGCAATGCTAGCGCGGGAACGTGAGATCATGGAGCAAAATATGGAGTCTATGCTTGGTAATATTCCAACTGGTAATGTTACATTTGGGGGTACAGTCACTTCAACTACGGTAGTTCCTGATACAAGCCAGGATGATCATGCAAGCTCAGATTCAACAACTGAGGTTAGGAAACAAAACCCTGAGGTAGCTTTCATACCAGAAAACGTGTCCGAACTAAACCGTGGAGTTGATGCTTCTGGCAATAAGCATCCGGGGAGTGAAGTAGATGCTACGACTGCTGGGGATGACCACAAAGGCTCTGATGATGAAAGGTAATTCACGCCAGGCGTGATATGTAAAATACTTATGACGGACAAAACGCACTTGGCGTGTATTGCAGACAATTTTTATATGGCTAACTCTTTGTTTTCCATGGTTCAGGGCTCCACATGCTTGTGACAAAATCATTGTCTTCGATATGAATGGTGTCTTGTATAAAACGTTTCCTAAGAAGCTTATTAACAGGGATGACTTTGAACAAGTCCCTCTAGTTCGAATACTAAGTGGATCTATCCTCGCCCACACTTCGAAGGTTTAATGAACGAGGCGTTCAGATTGTCATCTGGTCCTCAATAGAGCGCAGAAATATTGAAGTTCTTAGGGTGTTACCAGGAATGAATAGAGACTTTGTGACGATTTCGGACCAAATTAAGTGTATAAAGTTTCCACATCCAAGAGATTCGGATGGCAAACAGGTCTTCGTTAAACATCTTGGTACCTTAATGTTCAAAGTTTGACAGCCATATAGAAATATACATTTTAGCATTGGCACAATCTTTCTTCTTAATGTCAAAGAGTTCCTGTTAAAATTGCTAATTGCGAAATATTCAACCCTAAAAAGAGTTTGCCCTTAGGGCAACCCAAAAAGCATTTGTATACTTACACCACACTTCTGCGCACGAAGGGTTGCCCTCTTGTAGCACAAAAGTGTGTTTTCATGTTTCTCATTTGGCCGTTTTGTTTTCATGTTTTTTATTTTTTGTCCTTTCGTGTGTCTGGCCTTATTTATAGCCTGAACGGGTGAGTTTCTTGTGTCGGGCCTTATTTATAGCCTGAACGGGTGAGTTTGTTTGTTGTTGTTTTGTTTTCTTTTGTTTATGAATAGAGGAAATGTGATTACCAATCTAGGACAATGTTGTTCAATGCTCGATATTGATTTGCTTGTTTTGTTGTTTATTAGCAAGATTAGTTGGTATTATACATGATACATAATATGATATATACATGTAGGTAGACACCTAATAAGCCATTGCTCGAATTATATTTACTTTTCAAATCGTGGCATTGAGAGCACTGCTGTAAGGATTGTAAATCAGTATTACAACATGCTGGGTTTGCCCCCCTAGGGGCAACCCAAAAACTATAAGAAATGTTCATAATATTTAGATTGCTCCAAATTCTTCGAGTCAATGTATTGAAACTTTTTAATTGTTCTAGTAAATTTAACTAGAATTACCCCATTGTTTCATTATGGAATTTATGTTGTAAAGTATTGACTCCTTAAATGGATCCATTTGATTTTATAAACAATCATGTTCATTGAAACTTCTTCTATACACTATGTCCAGTAAAACTTTCGACATGTTGTAGGACATTTGACTTGAATTACCCCATTGTTTCTATATAGCGACACTTTAATATTCTTTTCATGCAAGCAATAATATAGACCCAATGTATTTGTTAAATTGCTATATTCCATGTGTTTTTCACTTTTGGCTGTGCAACAAGACAAATGTCGCAATAAATGATTAGAATTGTACAACTGCTGTCTCTATTTTTTTTCCCCTATTTCTGTCCTACAAAACCTTCAATTTCCGCAATTTTTTACTGCCATTTCCAGTCCATGCTTCCCTTTTATTCTTCAGAGATGTTATACTACATGGTATACACATGATATTATTGTTTAAACATATTGGTCTAATCGTTAGTAAGGTCTTTTGTTGAGTACAGAAAACATATCATTATACCACATGAAAAAAAAAAAAAACAACAACAACAAAATGCTTCAAACATCCGATCCTGGCATAACAAATGGCACAACAAATGCATGGAGAACAAAAGAGACAAAAGAGACAAAAGTTTATATCTGCATAAAATTCTAGAGCTTCCAAGATGACAATTCTGTTTATGGTTCGGGCTTCTAAAGATGCAAAACCTATAAGGTAGCAAGCAGAAGCATTATCAGCACTACAATAACCAAATATTAAACCTGTCACCTCATGGGTCAATGGGGCAACATAATTTTGTTGAATAAACATAAAGGCAAGACTTTAACCAGAGAAATATTCCTATGAAGAGGAAATCACCTAACAAATAACATGACCAGTGAAGGTCAAACTCTCCACGGAAGTCTCTTTTGCTTCCTGGAATCGATGTCATTAGACGTTTTGCCTTGATAATGTAACTATTTAGCAATGAAAGTTAGGATATAAATATTTTAGTAAACGGTATTGCTACTCCACCGCGAAGACAAAAAAATTTAAATTTGAATCAACAAAGATGTTTTTCCAGAACAAAATAAAAAGTGGTCCGAAAGCAACAGAGATGAAAATTTCATTCACAAAGATGTAGAAATGACTTAAATGGCACTTTAATGTGCCCGCCTTTGAAGCTTACAAGAAATAATCAGACGTGAATCACAAGAACTGTACTAAAGCGTGTTCCTCTGAAATGCCTTCATGGCCTGGGGATAACTTTACTTTATGTGATCAACAGTAAAGATCCAGTTGAAATTATTGTCTAAAAGTTGAAATTATTGTCTAAATTGTTGTTTGGCTTGGACCATCTCATATTTCGCAACCTTGCAAATAACTCGGACTAAACCTATGCTTGAATTCGGATTTCCTACATGTTGCATTTTGCGGGATGCTTGGAACAAATTAAACACTTTCGGGGAGCAAAGAACCTTCATAACTCTGGGAAAGAATATTAAAACCATGTATTTTTCCTGAAAATAAGAAAGGCAAAGAAATTTCGTCAGAATTAAGGGTATCCCTTTGAATCATCTTCATCTTGTTAACCTCGGCGCTTAAGAAAGCATATAGAAAAGCTACATTACGCCTACATTCGGATAAAGTGCAACATGTTAATCCTTATCTAGCAAACTCACCCATCGCTTTAATCGGAAAAATGCCTCCGTGTTTATCATAATCCTGCGTTTATAAATCCCTCTTCTCCTACTTTATCAAAATTATTACTTTATCCCGCTGTTATAGGCATCTCATCACCAGTACTGGTTTCAACTTGTGATCCTCAGACTTGGCATTTTCGGCCCTCAATTATAATCATATGATCATCAAGCACCACCCAGTGGCGATTTTTGGCCTCCGTTCAGAAATATATCCCAATAATGGTGAGTATATCTTACTGACCATTAAATTCACATCGGTATATCTTAAGTCGACCAAACGATTGCCAAGTAGAAAATTAGACGATAAACTTCTACTTGCATATACTCCACGTAAAAGCTTTGCACCTATATCATGATTGCTTTGGTTACCCATCTTTCGCCTAACAACAATCCACGTAAATTATGGGATTTGGAAAACTAACTACTCGGATGTTCAAATGCATGCAAGTGGAGGCTCACTTGTCAGATTGGGAAGATGTCTTGGATTTTCGTCTTTGTTTTTCTGATTGGCAATTCACCAGCTGATTGAAGCCTACAGATCGAGCCTACAGCAAAATCGAAAAGCAGATAAATACAAATCAAAAATGTATTGTCCATGCCTTGTTGTTAGAATATGGTAAAAAATACGCAAAACAGTACTCCAGAGCAAGGAAGCATGTAAACGCCCAGCATATAGTCTAGAAGGCAAAGAATTATCCATTTATCTCATTTTGCAAATGTAGTTTGAGCAATATCACAACCTGAACAATATCCAAAGACCTTTCGGACACTGCGAAAAAAAAAGAGAATAGAAGATATAACCTGCAGAAGAGCTCTGAACAACCTCAAAAATAGATTTGAACTTACATGCCCGAAAACACAAAGTCTAGATTATGTTGCAAAAACTTTAAAACTTCGGACGATCTTGGGCTTGTGAGCGATCAAGGCGGATATTAATCGTCTTGCTATCGAGAAATAACAATGCGCTCCTTTCTTCATATACTCCCCGTTGTAACCCATGTATAGAAAAAGATCTAGGAAGAATGCTAGGGTTAACACCATATTCCATTATTATCTACAAAGAATTCCCGTGAATATATCCCGCTAAATACCTCTCTTGCATGGATCGTTGATTGAGTTTTGTTGGATCCGCATCTCGGATTTGCATTGAAAGTGTTGAGCACTGGTGGAAGCCGAAACAAAATCAAGGCTTCCAATATGTGCAAAAACAGAACATGGCAAATGGCTCTTCAAAGATCTTATAAAAATTCCAATTGTGATGTAGGCAAATGGATGCATACTCAACTATAATTGGATGAGAACAATGCAAATGTTCCAATTTTATTTCAAGTTGAGAAGGCAGATGCCACACCTTGAAAAGGGGCTTCTCATAGGAAATAAATGACTCGTGTCTATTATTCTCAAATGCAAAGACATCATCTCAAATGCCAACACCGATCCATTAAGTGTTGGGGCTTCGTGATAGGAAATAAAGACTCCATGTCTATTATTCTCGATCGCGACATCATCTCAAATGCCAACACCGATCCATTAAGAGTTCCGTCGTCCCAATCCACACCATTCCTGTGCATATACAGTTAAAAGAAGCAATTAATAAAGGAAAAAGCAAAAACATATGCAACCGAAATTGATAGGCAATTGATTAAGGACTTAAACTTAAATATATGACCTCTTGGAGCAACAAAAAAGCTCGCCAGCGTAATCGTCATTTGAATCGCCTGTCATTTGAACTAGTGATTATATGTTGATCGAGGTGACCTAATACAATGAGAGCTAAGGTGGCAAGCATCAAGCAAGATCCGTAACCACCACGGCTAGTTCGGCTGGGGCAACAAATGCACAGGAAATTCGGGTTATGTAGCCAACCAAGCCATGTCTTTGTGGTGACGAAGCCAATCAATCAAGCGCCATAAGCTCGAGCACAATTTGCTCCACGGAACTCTCCATCCAAAAACTAAAAATGGAGATACCATCTGGCCGCTTATGGAATTAAGGCCGATTTGGCTCTGCAAAAAATCCACTTTTACAGGGAATGAAGCCGTCATTGTGCATATATTGTGCATGCAGGAATCATTTCGACCATTACATTTGTAGAACACTTGGAATTGAACCATACTCGCTAGAATCGAACAAAAATGAAGCCAAAATTTGAAAATGGAATAGCCCATTTCAATCGAACCATTGTGCGGGGAAAATATAACCCGAAAAAATCCTATCTTAAGATTATGTTGCCGTGAAGCCACCTAAGACCTCGTAGTTCAAATATTACCTAGATAGCCCTAAAGAAAATCCAAAGAGAATGGCTTGAAAGTCGATAGAAAACCCCCTTTTTTTTTTTGTGCATTAGGCCTTTCGACTTCAAAGATGCCTTGACTTCAAACCGCCTTAAGCTTCAACGATCCTTCCTTCCGCCTTCATATCCCAGATCATCCTAAGCAAGAGAGACAAGATCCAAAGTAGACCCGTTATCCTAACCATCACCCCCAAGCGAATTACTTCCCTTTTGGCAACACCTCTCGCTCCATTCCCCAATACAACCCATCAAGCTTTTTTTGCTATGGATTGTTCCATTCCTTAGAAGGAGCAGTTAGCCGGTTTTCAAAGAGGCTGCCCAACAAAAATTGGGTTAGGATGCGAGGCACCTGGTGGGAGGAGAGCTTCGGTCGGATCTGAAGAAGAAGAAGAAGGGTCGAGCTGGGTCGAAGCCGCTGGGATAGCCACGCCTTCAAAGAATGGGGCCGATGACGACAATTTACTGTGCAAAGTCAGTTTTAGCAAATCACATGCATATTCTAAGCATATGCCGACATATACCTGGACATGCCCACAAACCCACATAAACGAGGGTTTGCCCCCCTAGGGGCAACCCAAAAAAAGACTACATCACACTTCAATTAAAAATAAAAGGAGCAAAAAGCATGTGAATCTCATAGTCCTGAATACGTATATCTTGCTCTTATGGCGTTATGGAAATATGTTGGTAATGCACACTAGCAAAGTAGTCTACAAAAGCTTGAAATACAATATGTGATTTGAAACGAGGACATGGTAAAAAGGCCGTGCAAAAAAAATGCACGGGTGAATGGATGCATCACTCACATTTGATGAAAACCAAATTAATACAATAACTTCAAGTTTCCTACATATTGTATCACTTGAAAGAAACCTTCAGATAATTAGAACCTCTATTATAGCCTTCACAACTGCCATTGTTTTAGCTATTTTGCTGCTACTCTGGTGGTTGTAACAATTCTGTTCAGCTGTCAAAAACAATGGTAGAAAAAAAGGGGGAAGATAAAGACAAACAAAAACCTTTAATAACATTAATGAATCGTATTAAAACCTTTTTTGGAGAATCTGCCAACCAAAAGAACGCCGTCGCCACCTCACCTTTTCACTTTTGAAAAAAATTAGGATTCCTCAATTGGCAAATAATAATTTTACCAAAGCAACTCGATATCAGAGAAACATAGGCCTACCTCCAAACCCATCTCCCAAACCCATATGCACCAACCACCTGCCTTGCTATTCCAATCCTTGTTCTTAAACAATATAAAACATACAAGTGAAGCCTAGTGGTAGATTCTACACGTGCCAAGAAGTGAACGACAAACTCCATACCCAAAAGGGTATATTTCTTGAATAATTTAAGCTAGCGGTAAGCATTATACAAAAACCTAGTTTTCAGATGAAAAATGTGAAGAATCCATGGTTTATGACCCCAGAAACTTCCTAAGAATTTTTTTTTAAATTGGACATTCTTGATTTCAAGAGGTGCACTGGTGCCAAGGTTAATTTTCCAATGGGCAGTTCATGAGCAGTGGAAGAGATTTTCCAGTTATTCCAGTTATTTCTACCAATCGGTGATGTGACTAGAAGAAAAACCAACACATTCACAGGTTCATTCCTAGATGTAGAGTTCTTGTTATAGCTATAAGCTGTGCTTGTGGAGGCTGCATACCCAAAATAATCACCACCAGACTTCCTCATTGTAGGATCCATGCCATTCTTCATAATATTATCCATGGCATGGTCGCTAGTCCCATGGAAGCCTACACAGAGAATATCTTCTACAGACTCACCAACTTTTAAGAACTTATCCATTGATTGGAGCAACCTTTCTGAAACAGTCATAACATGCCATAATAAGGTTTAGTTAAAATGATTGAAGTATCGTCCTAGAAAGGTACCAGTCATATGAAAAATAACTCTAGCATAGTCTCACATACCTGGCCTAGAATGCCCACTAATCAAACAAAATGCACGCTTAAACAAAGTAAAGAGCATCTAAGGAAAGACAAATAAGCAGCATGGATAATTCATGCATACTTCATCAAACAATAAAAAGAAAGAGGCTATCCTGCTACATACTCACCAAATCCGCTGGGTTTCTCTAATGCAGCTGCATCCAAAGATCCGAGAAAACTTTTGAACATGGCATGCTCGGAAGAAATATATGGATTTGGATGATAGGCTACAAGGCTGAAGGGAAAGGTCCTATCTTGAATCAATGACTTAACATACTCGCTCCTACAAATGTTGTCAACTATCATCCCTAAAAGCTAAACCACGAAAAAAGGATTAAGAGAGAGATATAGGTGCAAAGAGAAGGAAAAAAGAGGGAATCAAGAAAAGACCTTCCTTCTATATTTGCCTTCGGCAGCAAGAGCTGTTAACTGCTGAGGGCGCCGGTGATGATGTTGATGTGCTTCATATTTCTAAGATCACAATAACAATCTCTCTCAGAAGAGCTTAATGCAAAATATACCTCGCCATGCATGATGCTCGCAAGCATGGACTTTGCGACGGAAACAGAGTAGGGATGGAGCCGTTTGGCCTTATCCTTCCGGCAAACCCTCAGCGCCATAGCCTCCTTTAATTTTTTTTTTTTCTCCTCTTCTTCTTCTGTCTAAGGAAATGTGTCTCAAGTAACACACAGCATTTGCTTGACCCCCAAAATGGCACGCCTAAGGGACGTTTCACATCTCACCGGCAAAAACTTGCCGGACGTCAAGCCGTTGAGCCGCTGATGTGCAAACTGCTCCAGCAGTTCGGGACGAGCGGCTCGGACGTCAAACCGGCCGTCTCAGTTTTAGCTCATGTGAATACTTAAAAATTTACATGTGAGGCGTCTCTAAGACATGTTAGGGATGCCTCACATGTCACCGGCAAGTTTTTGCCAGACGTCAAGCCGTTCGAGACGCTCAGGTGTAAACTGCACGAACGGCTCAAACGTCAAACCGGCCGTCTCAGATGAACTACATGTGAATACCTAAAAATTTACATGTGAGACGCCTCTTAGTGAATGTGAATAGGACGGTGCACAAATACATTGTGAACAAGATGCTAATGCATCAATGGTTGCCCATTGGGAGGTCTATTGATGCATCCACAATTGTGTGATTGGCTAGAATTGATCTCATGTGTTATTTTCCATTCATTACAATTATATCGCAAGTGATAAAAATCGAATTTCAACTAAAGAGTATAGAATAAGAATAGAATAGAATATGATTTTATCGTCCACGGAGACCAAGAATAAGAATAAGAATAAGAATAGCAATAAGAATAGCAATAGAATGTATAGAATATAGAATAAGAATAAGAATAAGAATAGCAATAGAATGCTATTGCTTTTGCAATTGTAGATGCATTAAGTGGAGTTAGTGTTGGCAATGAATTTAAATTTCGTCATGCTTGAAGACGATGTATATTTTTTCCAGTCAGTGTCGTTTAGTGGAGTTAGTGTTGGCATGGATTGGCATCGGTATGGTGGTTGTTTTGCCGATGTGATTTTATTAAGGACAAGAGACTTCAATAGTAACAGGAATTTTGTTTCATGAAGGGAGTAGCTTCAACCACTAGGAACAACCACTATTATTTTTATCGAGGCAACAACCTCAGCTACTTCATCAAGGCAATGTTGACTCGCGAATGCAACCACCAATTACTATGTCGAAGCTATATATCTTGGTCAAATGTAGGTAAGAAGGTAGATATGTAGCTAGGTAGGTATGTAGGGAAATAGGTAGATAGCTTAGCGTCTGCAGGGACCAAATTTGGCCATGGCAACCACCCTAAGGGGAAAGATATTGAAAATTTTGGATTCATTTCTTCGAAGGATAAACTAATATCCAAGTTCTGCTCATTTGTGATTAGGATGCCCTAAAGACAGGTTTGGCCAAATCATTATGGGTTTTTTTTTTTGTCTCCCAAGCTCAAAATATTACCAAGGGTTGTCATTCTGAGTACGAACTCAATGAGTTAAGATTGGAGAATCAGTAGTAATTGTGGTTACTTGGATCCCTAGGACCTTTGAATGTATCTTTTCTTAACATATATAAGGCAATCCCCAATTCTGTTTGAGGGTAATATTTTTTCCCCAGCAAAAAACCTAGGAGAGACACGTGTTTTTGAAAAAGAATAAATGAAAATAAGAAAGAAAATTTGACGGGCTCCGGATTTCTTACTTTGGAAGCAATCCTCTGCTCTGGATCTGTCGCGACAGCTTGAAGGTCCAAGAAGAGGAACAGAGGCATCGGATGCAGAAATAGAGGGGTAACCAAGTTAGGATAGAAAGCTTTGCTTCGAATTAAATGCTCTGCACCGTAAGTGTGAGTGATCTATGTTCGGCCATAGCCAGAAGCTCGTCATCGCCATTTGAAAGCAAGGAGTTCTTGGAGTGTCGGCTGGTTGAAACACCATACTTACATGGAATTATTTATTCACTCTATTCTTCTGTTTTAGATTAAAACCTCCAGCTAACTTAGCACTTGCACTTACAGATTGCTTCAGGTATGGGTTTGACGGTGGCCATAGCCAAGCTCCGTGCTCCCGCCCCTTTTTAATCCCGTGGCGCTGGCGTTTTTGCTAAGCTCTAACAAAGCTCAAGCCCTACCGTGTCCTGCCAAAGGGAGCTCCAAGTTATGATCATAAGGCAGGCAAGCAACGGACGAACTATGGCTGTTGCATCCATCCCCTTTGCAAATGACAGTCGGTGAGAAGTATTGCCATAACAATCGGTGAGAAGTATTGCCATATGCATGAGTCGATTCTAATAGATGCAGTTGCCCATCTAATCATTCGCAAGGAAAAAACACAGGATGATTCAATGGACTCAGCATGACATCCTTCACAATTTCTGGAACTGTGGCAGCCAAATAGTAGTTGTGCCTATCTTATATGCCACAAATTTGCAGAAGAATGAAGGTTAACAAAGTTTTTGCTCCATTTTAGCTTTCAAAACTGGAGAGCATGTTTCATGTTTCGTCATTGCAGAGCCGAAGTAGAAGGATCCCTTTTTTGCCTTGCCATCTTGAAACTACAGGCATTGGCAGCTAATGGCAATATCTAGCATAATAACAGGGGGGTTCTTTTGTATTTTTGTACACTCTTTTCAATGGTTTTATATGATTTGGTGGCCTTATTACATGAGGTGTACTAATTGGTACATCTAGAGTGTGCCAGGTATTTGCATGCAACTTGTGCTAATTTTTTTTTCCTTTCTTAATGGTCAAGAATCAAAGGGCTTACAACAAAAACCCTCTTTAAAAAAGACGAGATTGAATGGCTTACAATAAAACCCCTTTTCAAAAAGTAAAAAATAAAAATAGAAATAAAATCAAAAAGAAAAAGATAGAACCTTTACCCTTCTGTGAAACCCTAGGCGCCATGTAGCGCAGCTTTTCACCGGCAACACAATTTCTAGCATAACTTTTGATCCAGGACTCTGTTTTAGGTAAGGCTTATTGCTTTGGAAAGCTCTCTCCAGGATCTTTTCGATGGTATATGGTATGCCCATTTTGGTTACGTTTTCCATGTCAAAACAGTCCTGTTCCGGCCGGCTTTGGTAGGGTTTGCAGTATTGCCAAAGGGAAGGAAGCAGTGTCTTTCAAATGATTGTCCCTAATGTGACAGATGGATTTGAAGCAGCTTGGCTTGGCTTATCCGAGTTTGCAGATGGTTTTGTCGCTTGCATGGGCTTTTGACTAGCAGATTCTAAGATTGTTGGGCTACTGCAAAAGCCGAAGAGAAGCCTTTACTATCTTTCTCGTCATCTGCATTCAACTGTGGCGGCACCATGGCAGCTCAAACCCACGGGTATTTGGCCGACCAACAAGATTCACAACAACCCATGTCGATTTCAACGAGGTAACTATTGGACCCAAATCCTTTTCTTTAATCTATGGCATTAAGAATTTCTTTGCAGGCCTATCCCAAAGATCCTCTTAAAGTTCTAGGAAAGAAACCAACAAATGACTGCTTCCTATTCGAATCATATTGTGAAGTTTTGCTCCAAAAAGGCTTCCACAAAAATAAGATGTTTATTTCTTACTTTTGCTCGCAGCAGAATAGAACACATTAGATAGTTTATGCCACAAAGTGCAATGAAAGATTTTTGTAACTGTGATAGAAAGCTTGTAGTTATATTTGCTGGTTCATGCCACAGATCTTGAAATTGGCGAAATTATGGATAATTTTGATTTCATCTTATTATATTTCTCATTGTCTTTGTTAGATTTATGAGTTTGATCTTAAAAAGATCTACAAATGGTCTGATTACATATAAACCTGCTCAGATAAGCTTTTCTGATGCCTTGCGATAGAAGTATCCATAGGTTTATCTTTCAAATCGGGTCAAATTTTTGTTGTGGATGTTCTTACATACCATATAGGCACATCATGAAGATGATTTGTGCCAAGATTTTGGTCTGTAGTGCAAAGGCATTACATGCGTATTGCTAAAGTTTCATAAACACTGTCTTCAATCTCAGTTTCAGGTATAAGCATTTCAGAAGTATTGGCAAACCTCTTGCAAAGGAATGTGCCGCAGCCTATTCACCATGTTGTGTTGCATGTTCAAAAAGATATGCCAACAACTTGGTTTATAATAAGCAATCAAGACCCAAATTTGTTTTTAAATAAATACAATTCATTACATTCGGGCCCTTTGATTTGTTGAAGGCCCCGAAGGGGCCAAAAAATTTTTAGATATAACACAAACCATTACATTAACCATTATATTCTACACTTAAAAATAAAATTCCCCCTTAAACCCCCTTTAGTTTGGGTGCATATTCACACGGGGGGTGACGTAGGGCAGCGAGACCCCCTAAAATCATATTATACATGTATAAAATCAACAACATATAGTACATTGCCTCAAATCTTATAGTATTTTGCAAACTGTGTTATACAGTATACCAAAACTTGTACACGCGTACCCCACAAATGAGGATCTCTATGTATGGTCTAGATCGAGAAATAAAGGGCATATATGCTTATCCAACAGCTCTCGATGCCCGAAGTCACCCCCCGTGTCAGTATGCACCCAAACCAAAGGGGGTTTCTTTTGTATTTTTGTACACTTTTTTCAATGGTGTTTATATGATTTGGTGGCCGTATTACATGAGAGTACTAATTGGTACATCTAGAGTGTGCCAGGTATTTGCATGCAACTTGTGCTAATTTTGTTTTCCTTTCTTAATGGTCAAGAATCAAAGAGCTTACAACAAAAACCCTCTTTAAAAAAGACGAGATTGAATGGCTTACAATAAAAGTAAAAAATAAAGTAAAAAGTAAAAAATAAAAATAGAAATAAAATCAAAAAGAAAAAGATAGAACTTTTACCCTTCTGTGAAACCCTAGATGCCATGTAGTGCAGCTTTTCGCCGGCAACACAATTTCTAGCATAACTTTTGATCCAGGACTCTGTTTTAGGTTTGCATTGGGAAGCTCTCTCCAGGATCTTTTCGATGGTATATAATATGCCCATCTTTGGTTATGTTTTCCATGTCAAAACAGTCCTGTTCCGGCCGGCTTTGGTAGGGTTTGCTGTATTGCCAAAGGGAAGGAAGCAGTGTCTTTTAAATGATTGTCCCTAATGTGAAGATGGATTTGAAGCAGCTTGGCTTGGTTTATCCGAGTTTGCAGATGGTTTTGTTGCTTGCATGTGCTTCTGACTGCACAAAGCAGATTCTAAGATTGTTGGGCTACTGCAAAAGCCGAAGAGAAGCCTTTACTATCTTTCTCGTCATCCGCGCATTCAAGCTGTAGGCGGCACCATGGCAGCTCAAACCCACAGGTATTTCTTTGACCAACAAGATTCACAACAACCCATGTCGATTTCAATGAGGTAACTATTGGACCCAAATCCTTTTCTTTAATCTATGGCATTAAGAATTTGCGGCATGCCTATCCCAGCCAGCATCCTCTCAAAGTTCCAGGAAAGAAACCAACAAATGACTGCTTCCTATTCGAATCATATTGTGAAGTTTTGCTCCAAAAAGGCTTCCACAAAAATAAGATGTTTATTTCTTACTTTTGCTCGCAGCAGAATAAAACACAATAGATAGTTTATGCCACAAAGTGCAATGAAAGATTTTTGTAACTGTGATACAAAGCTTGTAGTTATATTTGCTGGTTCATGCCACAGATCTTGAATTGGCAAAATTATGGATAATCTTGATTTCATCTTATTATATTTCTCATTGTCTTTGTTAGATTTATGAGTTTGATCTTAAAAAGATCTACAAATGGTCTAATTACATATAAACCTGCTCAGATAAGCTTTTCTGATGCCTTGCAATAGAAGTATCCATTGGTTTATCTTTCAAATCCGGTCAAATTTTTGTTGCGGATGTTCATACATACCATATAGGCACATCATGAAGATTTGTGCCAAGATTTTGGTCTATAGTGCAAAGGCATTACATGCGTATTGCTAAAGTTTCATAAACACTGTCTTCAATCTCCGTTTCAGGTATAAGTATTTCAGAAGTATTGGCAAACCTCTTGCAAAGGAATGTGCCGCAGACTATTCACCATGTTGTGTTGCATGTTCAAAAAGATATGCAACTTGGTTTATAATAAGCAACCAAGACCCAAATTTTTTTAAAATAAATACAATTCATTACATTCGGCCCGGAGTCACCCCCCGTGTGAATATGCACCCAAACCAAAAGGGGTTTAAGGGGGAATTTTATTTTTAAGTGTAGAATGTAATGGTTTGTGTTATATCTAAAAATTGGCAGGTATTCGATAGACAGGTCTGTTGCCGTTTTTGCTTCCAGATAAGCCATTTTGGTATTTGTTTCGGTGTAATGCTTTTGAGCTTTTGGGTATTCCCTACAGATACATGCAAAGAATCACCTAGGTTTTGGTCAGGCTGCATAGCTCTGCTGCATCTCTTGGGCCCCTATTTTGCAGCAAAATTTTCATTGTGATGCTAGACAGATTTTCAAGGGAACACAGGAACTAATGCTTTGAAGTACATGATGAATTTTATGATCTGTTTCTTAAAGAGCATTTTCTTTACGGCAAATCTTGATGGGTAACAAGATACTTAGACATTTTTGTAATAATATTGTGTTTTAACTGTTTCTTTACAATTTATTGTTTCTTAGCTTAGAATTCTAGTGAAAACTATGGAAAACGAAGCTTCTCTGCGAGAACACAAAGATGGGGATGATGGGGAATATTTACCCCCTGCTTGTAGAAAAACAACTCGCCTCGTCCCCTCGTCATTTATGCTGCAGAGTACCCTGGCTGCTATGGATTTATGCCCTCATTCTTTTACTCTTCTATTTCACTGTCTTTGCATTAGCTGTCACAAACAAGGGCACCAAGTGTTTGGTGTGATTTTTTGGCAGAAGAAGTTTGCATCAGAGAAGGGGAACGCATGTGGTTGTTAGACCCGCATTTTTTTATTGGATTGTACTATTGATTTCCTCTGGCCATTTCAACAGTGATTTCAATTCACTGTCCTCATGAAACTTTTGAATCTCTCTAATTCTTTAGATTTTGCTCGGATATTTTATCTCAGTTATGAATTTATAGTTTGCAGGGGATGGACCTATGATGCCATGATGGTTTGCGGGGATGGATATATGATGCCATGGTTGTAATTAAGGCGGATTTTGCTCTCTTCTATCTGGAGGCCCCAATGTGTGAATCTAGAACATATGAATATATAATCCCTGCATTTGCCTTTGACCCCAGTATATACAATGGCAGAGTTGCAAAAGTTCTTGCTGGAAATGAGGAAGCTGCATTGTTGGATACGATCAAACAGGCACGAAAGAATGAACCATGGCCTGTGAAACAATTTTCCCATTCTCGCAGGTATGCAAGAAAACTTGCCAGAGAGAAGAAGGAGAATCAAATTTCTATACAGGAGAGAAGTAAACGCGCTGATGAAGGTTTGCATCAAATTTCTATGGATCCGGTTGATGCACAGCCATTAACTGGATCCTTTGAGCTATCTTCCATATCTGTAAAAACTAACAAAAAGTTGGAAAAGAAATTCCAGCAACATGAAGACAGTATTTACAAGTTTGGAGACCAGGAACGCTCCTGCTTGAATAAGATCCTAAGTGAATACATTGGAACACATAATTTTCATAACTTTGCACTCCATGTTAATCCTATAGATCCAAGTGCTCTAAGAACCATTAGCTCGTTTCAAGTTAGTGATGTTTTTACCATTCAGCATATGGAGTTTGTGCAATTGACTGTAGTGGGGCGAAGCTTTGTGTTGCATCCGATACGTAAAATGATAGGTCTGGCTGTGGCTATAATGCGGGGTTTTGCCGCTTCTGCCCTGATAAAGATGGCTCTAAGAAGGTAATTATCTGAACTTTCAGAATGGCAATTTAAATTGGATTGGTAAAAATTGAGAATGTCTTAGGTTTTCTGTTTTCTCTCACAGTTAGCATTAGAAGCTTTGTGTTTGTTTTGCTTTGGTTAATCAACGGGCACTGCATGGTTCTCCTTGCCTAATCTGTCATTGCATCCATCATCGTTTTTAATTTATACTCGTACCAAAGCAGGTGAAGTTTTTTTCTCTTCCATGGGAAATTTTGCAGACCTATGACAGAAGCAACAGTGGAAGACACGCAGAATACCACATGGAGATGTGCAATCATCTTGAAACTCTTGAATGTATGACCACAAGATACCTACATTATTTAAAGATAGCAGAATAGAGGTTACGCTGTACATTCCCCGAGTTTTGGAAGTAGATATGGACTGCAGGTTTAGATGGATAAAAAGGGATGATACTCTTCTTTAGGAATCCTGGCATGTTTTTTGTCCAGTTTTCCTCTAAATGATGCAAGCCATTGTTTTTGCAACAAGAGACATTATAGCAAGCATATTGTGTTCAGGGTATACAGGGTGGCTGTTTTCTTAAGAGTAATTTATGCACTGGAACGATTTGCTAGTGTAGCATAGCAGTCAGATAATGTTTCGTGACACAGGATCTGCTGAATTGCAGGTTGCAAAAAGAGGATTTGAGATTAACTGAATCAAAATATTAGCAGATATTGATTTGTGGATAGAAAAAAACAAATTGCTAAATTTTTAATGTTTTTAGGGAATAATGAAGGGACTTCACAGAATAATGAAGGGGATTCACTAAACTATCAGCATAAATTAGATTGTATAATTGAATCTTCTGCTTCCACATGGTCACTGGATTGAATGTGGCATGCTGAGGTGTAGATTTTTCCTGCGTAGCTGGGATGCTGAGGGGGTTAGCTGGAATTTAAAGAAGGTTTTTCAAGCCAATTTACAGTAGTTTAACATTTGCAAATCATGATGTTGCTAATGTTTTTTATTTAGTTGATGATTTGTTATAGTATATGGAACAGAGATAATGGGTTTAAATCTATAGGTTTGAAGCAGATACAATTCAAATTAGGTATAATATACATGGCATTTGGTCCAATTTCGCTCCACATTCGTGTTTTATCATATAATTGATTCACAATGTTTTGCGGATGTCTTTAGGACTTATAGCAAAGGATGTCTTTAGGACTTATAGCAAAAGATCGCAATTTATGCCCAAGTTTATGACATGTCATTAGAGATCCTCGTGTCTTTGCCAACATGGCAGTGCTCAATTTCTATTAATGACAATGCTCAATTTCTATTATGGGCACTGCAGACGTATAAGTATTTTGAGCATTCAAATTTAAACAAGCTTTTGGTGCTTACCTCAAATAAGAAAGAATCGAACAAAAGTCCAAGCAGTATTCACTTCCTTAAACACGGATGTTGGAAAGAGAAATGTTCGCGGCGGTAAATTTCTTGTAACCTATAAATAATACATGAAAAGCAACCCTAATCTAGGAACTAGATTCTAAGGGATTTTTTTCAAAGCAATCACCTGCATTGGATTACCTAGTTATTAAGATACAACTCAATCACAGTTGTCTAACTAGCCATTCAAACTATCGAAATCATATGCCATTACAATCTCTCGACCTTTAGCTAAGGATTGAGTCTTAGATCATAGGCTTATCCTTAGAGGCTTAACTCTTTAACCCATAATCAGAATATTAAGTTGGACCAGTCTTTTCTTGGCTACTCTAGACTAGAAGTTCCAAAACTTACAAATCAGTTTGAATATTATCACCGGATGTACTACTTAGGGGCTGGTGCCTGTGATTCTCATGCATCAGATATTGTTGCTGGCATGGGATCTGCTACAAGTTTAAACTATGACAAAAATGCATTGTAGTGCCTTCATATTAGAAGTGTGAGCATAGAACCTCACTTCTTTGCAATAAGGATCACAATATTCAGTTGTTTTTTTTTTTTTTTGCAATGGTTTTAATCTCATCTCCTAGAAGTAAAAATAATGAATTGAGTCGTTTCAAAGTCAGAGTGTAATTAAAAGCAGAACCATTTCTTTATGCTAGGCCAGTCATGAACATCCGAAATGGAGGCAGTGGAAATAATGGGGTATTGGAGCCTATTCTGTTAGCATATTGTGGAACATAAGAATCGGGAAACCACTTTCTTTTATAAGGGTCTTCAGGATATCTACATGAACAAGCAAAACCGAGTAGGTTAAGCACGCAATAAGTCCCATTAACTTAATAAATCAATATGACAACATATTCTGCTACCAAGCTTATATATTCCTTCTTTGCGGGGTATAGGCTCCCAGGTGTGTGTTGAGATAGGCGCTTGATCCACATCCTGATATAAATGAATATTGCAAATATGAGCTCTATACAAGAACATTATAGGTCATGCTGCAACGTCCAATTTGACTTGGAGAGATGCATGGAGAAACATTATAGGTCATATTGAGATGTGGCATTCTCCTCGATGGGTATAATCTTAGAAAATATTTCCGTTTGTGGACATTCAACAACCTGTATATTCTCAAATAACATGTCACATGCCATTTTTTTGTCTTGGGAAAATTCTGTTTCACCACTATATCTGAAGGTGCCAAGATCTTCTCAAATTCAGTATGCAGGACAATGAGGCAGTATTGATCTTATGGGGCATATTGTTTTCAATGGCATGATAATTTTGAATCCAAGGCTGAATAAGAATCAACAGCACCAATTGATGTCAGGAATTTCGAGAGTTGTAGAGCAGCTTCTGTTTCATCATTCATTTGATAACAGGATTGTCAAGGGCATTGTTACTCTCGTTAGTCCAGATCAAGGATCTTCTCTCTCACTAACATGCCTGGTAGATGTTCTACAGGAGTTGCGTGTAATGACCGTGCAATGACCATGCTGGTATGGAGTCTAAACAGTTTCATATGGATTTAAAATCAGCAAAACCTCGTGCAAATGGACATATTGAAGAAGACACAAACGCTATGAGAGCACTTTTGGAGGAATATAGAATCCAACATATTTATATTGTTGCCATGCCCTTGGTAAGGAAGGTTGTCATTGATGCTTTAAGAAGTCAAGCAGAATCATCTTCCTTTGGCAGTAAATTTCAAGTTGCCAAGGATTTATCTCCTGTCTGTTGCGTATGCATTTGTGAATAATTACCTCTAGAGTACAATTGAATCTAATCCAACCTATCAGGAAATGAAATTGTATGATCTCTAATGCTTCTCCAAATTCTCAGCTAAAGTACAGACATGTATGCGCAGGCGTGGAAACCCTCGAAAGGTTTTTCTTTGAATTGCACTTGGAAGCAGGCAGCACAACCCCAGCACAACATATATGCCTATGGGAGAAATATTTAACCCTAAAAGGGCAAGCACCATACCTGCCATACCACAGCCGAAACACCATCGGTGCTTCCGATTCTGCCCCTGCCCATGCCCCTGTCATCGTCGGAGGGGATTGCATATCCACCTTTCACTTATCTTCCAAGAAATCGCTACCGTGTAAGTGTTACCATCGACATAAATCCCCAAGAATAAAACAACAAAGGATGATCCATTTTGCTTCTAGCCAGCACACTCCCATGAACTCAGTTTTGACCACCTGTGGTAAAGCCACGCAAAAATAAGTAGCTGCACGATAGTATCAGATTCCGCTTCCCCTACTTCCCCTTCTACTTCCGCTGCCATGGATCAGCCAGAAGAAAAGGAAGGAGCTCATTCATGCCACTGTCACAGACCCAAACAATCTCTACCGTCAGGCACATCCCAAACAAATCGTTGTCGTATAACTGTCACTGGGCGTCACAAAAACCCTAACTAATCCCAGCCGATCGGAACCGCTTATACAGAATATTCTATGGCATATTATTCTGAGAACAAATCCAGGCCTTCTAAACGTCTCTCCACCCACCAACAAGAGGGTTGCCCCCCTACGGGCAGCCCAAAAAAAGCCCCATGCAATGCACAAATAGGTAAACGTCCAGAAAGCGGAATTTTCGTGTTTTTAGCAAGGTTGCTTAACACGAGGTGCACACATTCTTGCAATTCTAGCATGTCCACGTGCATTGCCACGTTAGCCTCTTTTCCTCTTTCTCTCTACAGCGGTCCAGGTTTCGTGATCTACCATTTCTAGGTGCAAATTTCATAGAGTTGCAATGGTGTGGTAGTCCGGCTGGAAGGAGCCACGTGCCTTGAAATTTGGAAGAAACCGCGATTGCTGTGAGATATTGTTGGTAGAAGCTGTTGTTCTGCTTCGAATTAACAGGTTAGGGTTTTTGTTTAGCCTAAGCTTCTGATTACGAGTCTAAAAGTAGAGGTTTTGAATCTTCTGCTTCAAATAGGCCAGAGTTTCTGATTTTGGGCTTAATCTTCCAATACCCTCCTTTTATTCGATTTTTCCAATGTTTCTTTTGGCAAAGCCGAGCAGAAGCTCTCGGCTATGACAAAGCAGCTTCAAACCTTCCCCTTGTAGATGTGCTTTTGATTCGTCAAACCCATAAATTAGGCATTGTTTATAGCAAAAAGGCAGACCTCTTTCCACAAATCTGGCTAAACGGAGCTATAAGTGTGAACTTCTTATGGTGAGTCCACGCTTCAACAACCTCCCTACAAAAACCCTTCTACAGAGGACTATTTGATGATGGTGCTTGTTGGCCAAACTTAAAAGAAATTTCTTGCAAGCTCCAAGTACGACTATAGGATCTTATTTCTTCGAACTTTCCACCATTTATTGGATCTAACATTCCACAACAGGCATATGCTTGTCCATCCTAGTGCTGCACAAATAGGTTGAAGGAACTTCAGGAGTTTTTTCCTCTATGACAGTGGCAAAAAGCCTTGCACGTCTTGCAAAAGATTATCCAGACCTATTAGTATCTACACAACTATGCAATCGGGGAGTGGGTCATGCCATTGCATCTAGAAGGTACTTTATCTGCCAAGCACACTTGCAGTAATGCTCTACAAAATCTCAACTAGTAGATCTCATCACTATCGAATTTTCTTACAAGCTTATTTGCTTGCTTTGTTGTCAAGGAAAAAGCTTGTAGCTATTGCATCAATTCGCACATGGTCCCACAAGCTACGGATTGAGACAGATAGATGGGAGCGGCCGCAATTGCCATGAGAAGCGAGATTATGTGCATGTTGCCTGTAAAGTTATTGAAGATGAAAGTCATACTCTGCTAGGATGTCCTGCTTTTGAGATGGTCAGGCATCGTTATTTGACTTTAGCATTCCATTCCACGCTTCCACAACTTCTCAGAGCCCCATTTGTGCAACACTTGGCATTATACATACTTGAGGTTTTGAATGAGCATCTTCAATTATTGAGTCCTCAATAGTCATCATCGTCTACTTATATTTCCTTCTTGCTTATCTAGTATCATCATTACTACACAGGTTTTTCCCTTGAAAAACTTTCATGGCAGGGGTTTTTTAATCCTAGTAGTAATGGTTGTACTAGGTCACTGTATGGATCCCATGGCCTCTTGAACTTCGTGGACGTTAAAAAATCTATTCTATTCTTAAAAGAGAGGCTTGGCATGGTAAAAGTTTCAGTTAGCCTGTGAAATTGTAGCTTAGGCTTCCATTGGGTAACTAATACATATAAACATTAATTTAATCCATTTACGTTCCTGTAAGTTTTATGCTATCTTATAGCATAATGTATTGTTGATGTTTATGTAGAAGCATATGGCTAAAAATGTGCAGAATGGGTTATTATTGTGCAAATATGGACACCAACTTTCCCATGTAAATTGTACTCAAAAATGTTGCACAAATTATCGTTTATAATGTCAGTTGATCCAATTTAAGTCCATTTCTATTTGCCTAAGCATTGCAGTGGAAAATCCATAATATTTGTCGTGATAGTTCTATTGCCCCATTTAAATTTTAGCATTCAGCCAATTCAAATATGTTCTTATTTCTACGTTTGAATAGGAAAAGAGGATTAATTCTTCGAGCTTACCTTCTATGCTAAATCCCTTGGCAATCATCTTACAGATACAGCACTACGACCATTGGTATATGATTATCTAGATGAGAAATACAACTAAGAAATAAGGTTTGAGTTGGCTACAGATGCAAACATGTTTGTTGAGAATGATACTGCAGTTTGGCTTTTACCTTTATTTTTTATGCTTTGGCTTTTACTGATTTGACTACTGATTTTGTTAATTCAGTAATTTATACTTGGTTGTATCTTAGAGCCAAGGGACTGCTTCACTATGTGATCAATTGAAAATGTATGCTCAAATTTTATAAATCCACAGAGGACGCATTTGATTTACTGCATCTTCCTCTTAAACTGTTGGACTGCTAAATCATGAACCCTGCACCCCACTCGACGGATTCTCTCATACAACCCCAACAGAAATCCATTAGTTCATGCGGGGTGTTCAAAACCCAAGGCCCTATATTTTGGGCCTCACTGTTAACCAAACTAAAATGTTATATACAGCTGAGGATATCTTGAATGTGTTATTCACATTTAAGGACTATGGAGCACAATAGATAATCGNCGCAACTCTTCTGGCCTAGAGTATAACAGCCATTCTCAGTTAGATTGAAATCTGCAAATTGTTGTGTGTATATTTGCTTGTGGAGGCGCATCTCTCAGATTGGTGTTGTTGGTGCAAATGGTCATTGCAACCAAAGATCATATAGCTTTTAACATTTGAGAATTAACTCATGTACCAGTTTACATTCAATTTGAAGAATACGATTTGTACTTCTAATTTGAGGATTGCTAAGCACTACAAGAGACAATGAGAGTGAAGAAAGAATGAAAATAAACTTGTGGTCCACACGTAATTCATTAAGGAGATTGAAACGTAGCTTATTTTTGAATGCGTAATATTCTTTTAAATTGTTGGGGATGTGGGCACGTAACTTCCATTAACCAATAGTGAAGTGAAATAAAACCATTGGCTACTCCGTATCGTTTAGATTATATACACCTGAATTTGGTTAGGGTCCCAAGAAATAGAAACCTCCCAAATTTTCATCCTTGGAAACATCCCAACTTTCCCACAAAGCCTGGAGAGGTTTTCAATTTTGTTAACTTGGGGAGGTTTCCATGAAGACTAAGATGGGGAGGTTTCCAATATTGCTAACTTGTGGAGGTTTCTATAGAATCCCCCAAATCTATAGTTCATTCATGATATTTTTTGATCTATGATAACAACCATTCATAATGAACCTAAAATTAATGTCTACGGCTAGAATTAATCCTTTCCTCTTTTTGTATGCAATTCTATTTCTGTTGCATGTTTTCTTTGCCAGGGCATTCTTGAAGCTAGAGAAGGAGCATTAGAGAAAATATGGGGTCTTAGAATATCCTTTTAAAAAATGCTTGAAATTCCACATCAGATTTTGCAATCCACCAATAAGGGGCTTGCTCTTTGTTCAAATGGCATGTCTACATGGCAAGGGGGATGCCCCAAATATTTAGAAAGTAGTGCATGAAATCCCCTAAAGATATGTTAGATATATAGGAATCTTGTTTACGTGAGGTCTGAAATAACTACATTGTATTGCATCGAGCATCCAATAGTTAATGCATGAAAAAAAACACAGCTCCCAATTAGTAGTTTCAGATCGCGACCAAACCTGGTTTAGGGTTCTCAAAGCGACCTTCACGGGTCTAGCCTAAACTCAACTCGATCAAGCAGGCCAAGGTAACATTCTAATCCAGTTTTGGCATTTGATTTCTTTGTGATCATGGTTTTGATTCAGAGTTTCTTTTCTCGTTTCAGATGCCAAGATCAGGAGCAGCGACCGTTTTCTTATGCAATAACAAGAATGAAGAAGGCGAATGGGAGAAGCTCCATCTCAGAATTGGTTCATGGGTGACAATGAGGCCTGTTGCAGGTGGCTACCATGGTGTCAAAGGGCTAAGCATCGATTATTCAAAACCCATTGGAAGGGACGAGTAAAAGAATTTGTTTTGGACACGGAGGTAAGGTTGTAATGGATCTGGTTGTGGAGCATGCATATGACTTACACGACATGGCAAAGGAGTCTATTTCAATGAAGCATTCCTTTCCTTCTCTTGAACCTAATTCGCTTTGCTCCTCGGATTTTACTGATGTTGTTTCAGCCAAGAGCATAACTAGTGTACTTGAAGTGTACCATTGCAGAATTGGTCATCTGTTGTTCAAGGATTCGACCATGAGAAGCTTCAAAGAAAGAGGTATATGGTTTCATGCATATCATTACAGTATATCAGGTAAAGGAATAGGAAAGCTGGTAGAGATTGATCTACCAGATCTGAAACTTATGGGTACTGAGTTTGGTGACTGCAAATTGTTGACAGCATACCGAGAAGTATTTAAGAAGTATTTAGGGAATCTTAGGGCAGAGAAGTATTTAAGAATCTTAGGGAAAGAGGAGGAGTGAGATGCTCATTTAAAGTGTTTCTTCCAATTCATGTTTTCTCTTATTTATTTCAATCTGAAACTTCAATTAGGATTGCACCACAGACTTATACAATCCGAGGTGTATCCTCTAATAGTCTGGAGAGTATATTTTCTGGCCAGTGGAAGGAAAGGGATCATGAAACCGGGCAGCAAAACACAAGGTGCACTCCTGCAAATGACACATTTATATTTAGGTGAGGATTGGCAAGTTTTAGCATCAGGTTTTACATTTGCATATATCTGTTTTACTTGATTCTCATTGTATTGAATACATTTCTGATTTCTATGGAGTTAAACAGGTACAAGTTGTGTAGCGGATGCAATACATCAATTTTTTATTGAGAGAAGGAAGCGTGTATGGGAGAAATGCCACTTTGGGCTTGGAGATCAAGAGAAGATCATGGACGTAACTCACCCCTTATGGATTTAGTCATTGGTTTTGATGATTTCGGAGAAGGTCTTTGCATGTTGAGGAAGAATGGACTTTACATGAATGTCGGGAGTTCTTGAATACATATGCAATGAATGGTGACTTCTATTTCCTTTTGAATGATAGAAAGATTGGTTATAGAAGGAGTGTTCGTAAAATGCAAGGAATGTAAATCTCCATCTACATTGTGCATCAAATACTTGGTGCTTTAATGGATAGAAAAACATAAGAAAAGCAGTTGGTTTTGCAGGTTCAATTCCTGCAGACTATGTCTAAATTTGGTTGCTATTTAACAATATGTTTCTTCTTTGGACTTTACCATTCACGTGAACTAATACTTGTTGAATCAAAAAATACATCTGCTATAACATTTCTTGATTAGTTCATGTAAGCCTTTCTTTGTTTTGCAAGACTTTGCTTTGATATGACCTTCGAATTGGCAAAGTGTTTTAGTTTTATGTGAACTGTTGCAAACTCAAGTAGTTAATGGTTTTGCAGGTTCAATTCCTGCAGCTTTATCTAAATTTGGTTGCTACTTAACAATATCTACTTAGCTGGACTTTACCATTCCTGTGAACTAATACTTGTTGAATCCATGTAAGACTAATATTTCATGTAAGACTTTGTTGTTTTGCAAGACTCTGATTTGATATGACACTGAATTGGCAGTGGTTTGGTTTATGTGAACTGCTGCAATCTCAAGTGCTTGTTATTCTTTGTTCACAACATGATGAAATCTTAGACATGTCTTAGAAGATTGATTACTGCTAGATATATTACTGTCTTATATGTAACTTGGGTTTGGAAAGGCTTTCATATTCATGCTTGCTCAATAACCATGTTTGCTCGACTTTAATCTTAAACAGATGGTTATTTAGTTGAACAAGCTGGAACTTTAGAAGTTCAATGACAGTTAGAAGTTCAAGAGACAATGGTATTCAGCTTACACTTAAACATGATCATTGACAATGATCATTGACAGCTTAAGACAATAGTATTCAGATTACACTTAAAATGCATTGAAGGATATATTCAAAAAGTAGATAAAAAGAATGTACACACGGCATGCATGCAATTAGACATTAGATTACATGTTCCCAAAAACTTTCAGAGTTTCAGAAAAAACTCAGAATACTTGAACATAAGTAGAGAATGGTGAATATATTTAAGACATTGAAGAATAAACTCAGAAATCAGAAGGAAATACACAAGAAATACATGACATTGAAAGCAGATTTTATATTATATACTCCCAAAAATAACCGTCACTTGGACGAATTTACAAAAGGCCTGTACATAGCAGGCATGTTCCATCACAAAAAGAGGTAGCATCATAAGTTATGGAGATGAGTTATGGAGATTCATATACATGGTCGAGAAAACAAAAGCACAACATTGAAAAAAAAAAAACATGGGGGTATCCTAGGCACGCCCAAAGAAGCGGCATCCCCGAGCTCCATATGCGTGTCATTGCCATTAGCTTGAATAACCATCTCGAGGCGCCATGGTGCGAATGAAGGCGGTCTAGCTAATGGCCGAACCTTCTCAGAAACTACAGCTCCTTTTCGAACTAGGCGCTCCACCTCCACACAAGAAAATCTGGCAACATACTTGATCCTCTTGCCCGACTGGCTAGAACTCACAGATTCGTCCATGGGAAGCCTGGCGGTGATCTTGATTCTGGCCATGTTCGTTACGATTCTGGTGGGTATGGTTCTGGGAATTGAAAGGAAGATGAAGAGCTCGATTCCAATCGAGTGCAATGGAGTGCATGCATACGAAATGCACTGTTCTGTCTAAAAAGGCGTGCCATGCAATCAATGCCTTCGTCAACTGATATATTTTTTTTTCTACTATTGTTGGTTTAGGGTTGTGCATGTTGGTGAACTATTGGTCACATTTGTTAATGGTCACATTTGTTAATCTTTATGAAGTTTATGGTTCAAAATTGAACCATAAACTTTATCAAAGTTGAACCATAAACTTTATAAGTGAACTTTATGAAATTTATGGTGAACCTTGAACCCTTATGGTCACATTTGTTAATTTTATGAAGTTTATGGTTCAAAATTTTGCAAAGCAATGTGCTAGTTCATATGCAAAGCAACGGTCACAATTTTGCAAAGCATAACTAGCATGTTCATTATGCAAAGCAATGGTCACAATTATCTTTATCATGGTCACCATTTTGCAAAGCATAACTAGCATGTTCATTATGCAAAGCTAGTAGCATGTTCATTATGCAAAGCAATGGTCACAATTATGTTTAATATGGTCACAATTTTGCAAAGCAATGTGCATGTTCATATGCAAAGCAATGGTCACAATTTTGACAAGCATAACTAGCATGTTCATTATACGAAGCAATGGTCACAATTATGTTTATTATGGTAACAAGTATTATGGAAACTTAGAATTGTTTTTGAAGTTTGATGTTCATACAAGTATTGCAATTGAAAATACAAAAGGGAGTTTAGGGTTGAGAAACCTTGTATTGATTTGCTATAAAATTCTGCCATAACAGTCTCAAAAGGGTGGGTGAGGAATGGATCCATGTGGAAAGGGTTGGGCTCTTCCCACATGGACCCAATCCAACTTAAAATTGAAAACAACAACCTTATATATGACTAAGTTTTTTTAACACCTAAGCATGTGGGATATTTCAACCACTACAGCTATTTAGGGTTTCAGAACTCGACCTTGGGAAGGAGATGGGTTTCAGAACTCTGCCATGTGCTAGTGTTAATCTGACATTGATTGTTAAGTTCAAATAAAAATCTGATATATTCTGATATGCCAGCTTCATTTTTGATGTACTGACTTGCTCTAAAATTCTGTCATAACAGCTTGATCCCAAGAATTTGATACAAAATTCTTGGGATAGATGGTTGATACAAAAATCTGCACAATTTGAAACAAGAATTTGCACAAAATCTGATAAAACAATACAACTATACAACAGGTTTCTGATATGCACAAATTAAGATACAAAATATAACATCTTCAAGTGTGCCATACATTACTTCTCGAAGTGTGCCATACATTACAGATCTGATACAAATGCAGTTGCTATAAAGTTTGAGATTCATAAGAAATCAGATAACAATATACCTGGTTCCAATTCTTTGTCGCTTGCTTCTCCACTCATTTAGTTTGTTCCTGCCATTCGATTCTAACCAAGCCCGTTGTCGACGACTCTTCATAGCAGCTGCCATTGCATCATGCAAAATTGGCGAGGCACGTCTTGCCACATTCTCTTCATGTCTTGCTAGCACTCCTCTATAGAACCATTGTCCCATTTGGACCAATGGATTGGATTGATGAGAAGTCAGATTACTACCGCCTCGTTGAGTCTTCCTATTGAAAACCATCTTGGCTTGCTTATGTGATTTTTCCATGCCTTGTGTGTTCCATATGGCCAAGCTGCCATACCTATCTGCAAACCAAGGCCCATGTGCAAAAATTATATGCACATAATGTGTAACTTCGCTCTCCCCCCATGCATCTATGTATGCCTTTGTAAATGCATTAACAAGCAGTTTTCGGAATTCCAACTTACGTTCAAAGAATAAAAAATCTTGTTTACGCAACAACAAATTTAAGTTGGACAAGGCATTCCATGCATGCCTTTTACGGTTCTTCCATTAGTGGTTACGTCCATCTCTGCATCTACAAGTTTTTTCCCAAAGTCCCATACACCTACCTTGGCACTTTCATTGCATAGAAAGTGCTTTGCCCTCTCACCTCCAATAGACACCTTGGTCGGGCCGAGGCTTCTTCCATTGGAGAAGCTGTTTAGTATCCTTTTCAAACTTCACACATCCACCATGCAATCCTGCAGGTTGATAAGACTGTCTCCACTCGTTCAATAGCTTCTTTCCGTTGCTTCTCATCCTTAATGTTCCAGACAAAGCACTCTGAAAGCCAAATCATCTTTTCTACTATCCTAACAAGAGCATGCAGTGTACAAATGTGAACTCTATCCAAGGGAATAGGCAAAATTGGGATCAGATCTTTATCCTTTAGGTGTCTATCGGGGAGCTAAACTCGATTACATTTGAGAGTACTCTTTGAGGGGCCATTTTTGTTTCTTTCAAAGTCTCACAGCAATACAAGCACATTCGAGAAGTCTTTGCACCAGAAGACCTAATATTATACATGGCTTTCTCAGTTTTCAAATCTGATGCCAGGTGGAAATTAATCAAAAAAGAACCAAAACCTTCAACACAAACCTTCTTACCTTTATTATAGCTGTCCACAAGCATAGGTATACCTGTCTGCTCAAAGACCCATTTCAGCACTTCATTATTCTCCTTCTGAACTTGGAAAAGGCCCAACCACCACGTATAATCCTCGGGTTGGATTAAAAACCACTCGGGGTCTCTATCTTTCCTCTTTAACATTTTTTTGCTGTTCATAATCTGCAGCAAATGCCCGATTCATGAGTGTCAAAGTCACCCTTCCATACTTGACTTTGTGGCTGAGTTCCATTTCATCAAGCTTCAAACAAACCTCCAGCTGGCTGTTTTGAATGCTATCTTCATGTATATTATAGAAAACTACCATAAATTTCAGAATGCTCTCCAAGTCAAACCACAAATTGTTTCTCTCATGGAGACTTATAATTTTGTTGTCATTGAGGATACCTTTTTTAGATCTTAGCCCTGAAATAGTGAATGGTGCTTCACACTTAATCGAGTGCATTCCTCCAAGGATCTCTTCAACCATGGTGTTTCTCCTTGCCCTGACAAGATTCAGATGGTGTGGCCTTGGAACCATAACTAACCATGTTCAATGCATCCGAGAATTGTTTGAAGAGCAATCTATAAACTGCTGTACTAATTCCAGCAGAATCACATACATCTTGAATTTTATTTGCATCCATTTTAGAACTCACCTCATGAAGAAGCAGGTCCATAACAGATTTCTTCAACGCATAATTCTCGGGTGAATTTAACATTGAAATGATTTCTTCTTTTGTGGCAATACTTCTTACAATGTTGCCAACATTCTTCCTCACACCCTTCTTTCCCTTACTTGACTGTAGCACTTGCTTCATAGCATAAATTCTCCTTCGAGCAGCCCCACACTTAATATTAAGTGTTTCAATTGGCTTGAATTCTTTTATTCTCTCTCGAGCACCAAGAACAGTCCTCTTTTATCTCTTCAATCTCTTCTGCAAGACACGACACTGTTTCATATTCTTTCTAGCATCTGCCATTGCTGAAAGTCTTGCAAACTCTAATTGCTTGACATATTGCTGAAACATCACAATATCTTCCTCCAATTGAGAATTCCTTTTTGTTAGCTGGCTGACCTGCTTATCCTTTTCCCTTCTTTGCTGCTCTAACTGGCCTCTCAATTTAGACAACTCCGTATCTCTCAAATGCAAGCAATGTGACACATTGTTATTTTGATAAATTAATTGCAAACTGTATTGTGCCAAGCTCTCACAGTAGCCTAGCAGCCCCCACTTTCCCTCACAAACAAACCTCACAAGGCTTGTTACACAATTGAAATTTGGACATTTACCTGTGAATGGATTTCGTGGGTAAATTTCCCCTACTGTCCAGATATCAGCATGGTTGGCTCCACTCAATCTCAAAGCATTATGTTCTTCTTTGCTGACAGTAGATTTTGCAAAGTCTGATGAAGGCAAGGTAATTCTCATGTGAACCATGGCAATGACTGCAGCCAGCAGAAACCATCCCAGAAACTCCATTGTTGATTTTATACTGAATTCAAATGTTTCAGGTGCAGGAAATTCAAATTTGAACTACAATTCAAAATTTCCGAGCACTTTAGAGCAAGGGAAATTCAATATTGAACTGCAATTCAAATTTTTCCGAGCAAATGCAATGAGGGAATTTCAAATTTGAACTATGATTCAAAATTTTCTGAGCAAATGACTAGAGGGAAATTCAAATTTGAACTCACATGCCCACATGAACCCTAAACCTTGGATCTCGAGCTCAAATCGTGCATCTGTTGTCTTGGAAAACCACCAGACACCTGGGAGATCTCAGGGCGATCTCGGAGACACGCCCGAGATCTCACGAACTGATTCGAGGAACCCTAATCGAGATTTCCTCCTCTCTCTCTACAAATGACGTGGCATAATGGGATAGGTCTACGTGGGCTCCAAGATACACTTGGATTCCTATATTTATGAAGGCTAAATGCTCTCCAATATAATTAGGAAAATAGAAAAAATAAACTATAATATTTCTTAGGGGGACATCTTGAGACCCCATATTTTCTCTAATGTGCAAAGATCAGGCCGATTTTGAAGACCAGCTTTTGATTCTACTATTGTTTGTCAGTTGTTGAGATCAGAAACATTTTGAAAGATTTTGAAAGATTTTTAGATACCAGCTTCCCGTTTACAAGTTTGAGATATAGCTGTTTGTTGTGGAGATCAGAAAGATTTTGAAGAACCAATTTACCATTTACAAGCCAGGTTTTCAGTGCCAGATTTTGAGCCAGGTTTTCCAGCGCCAGATTACAAGCCAGATTTTGAGATACGGATGTTTGTTGTTGAGATCAGAAAGATTTTGAAGAATCAGTTTTCCATTTACAAGCCAGGTTTTCTAGCGTCTAAGGAGTCCAGAATTTGAAGCAGAATTTTTACAAATTGATCCGGAATTAGACCGCCTTCTGATCGCTCTCATCATATATCGAATTCAAAATTATATAGTTGTGGTGCAACTTTCCTTTATTATTTCCTGGTTACTGGTTTTGTTGCAAGTTTGAGTTCTTAATAGGTAAAATATTGTTATCTACTACTACTTCTTTCTTAAAAAATGAGATAGCAGATTTGTTTGAAGATTTATTTATAACTGATCATTCGGTCATCACAGGTTCTAAGGAGTAAATTTCGGTCCAAGCTTACTTGCCTTCTGTAGCTTCTCTAATTTCTCCTGCTATTTTCTGCAATGGATAAGGTCTGCTGCTGCTTCTCAAAAAAGATCCACGGATTAAAGGTCTGCTGCTGCTTCTCAAAAAAGATCCACGGATTAAAGGGCACAACGAAAAGAGGAACCACGGATTAAAGGGCACAGCGAAAACAGGGAGGAAGATGCTTGCCTCAGCATCCCCATCTTATTTTGTTTATTTTTCTAAAGACTCTCTAGAGCTTGAAAACTCTCCAGACTCTCCAGAGCTGATTTTGCTTAAGAAACTTTTCCACTTGAAAATGTTGGTGACTATGTTCTGTAAACATGGTTTTGTTTTTTTGAGAAACCTTCCAAAATTTGTTATACAGAGGAATTACCTATTCCTTTTTTTTTTTGATAAACCTTTTCAAAGTTGTAATACAAAAGAATTATCCATTCTTGTAATTTTTGTGAATGGTTATATTTTGCTACAATGTTTTTCTCAATCCCTAATGAACAGTGCGTATTCTTAATCCTAAATGAATAGTGCTTTCCACAAGTTCCAACAACTGTAAATGAATATTTTGTTTTCTCTGATTTTGTTCCAATGGGTATTATCCTTCTTTCTCTCTTCTTGTATTTTTGTCAAAACAAAGATCTAAAGTACTAGTTTATTCTGAACTTATGAATGCAAATTGATGCTTGAGGATTTCCTATTCTCATTATATGTTTCATTGAGTTCAATCTATCTTTGTCATGATAGTTCTAAAATCATAGTTGCAAATTGGTAAATGAGGAATTCCATTCCCTTAATCTGTTTTATGTATACGACATATGATTTTGTGCTTAATTATGCTACTTCATTTAGTATTCGTTAACATTTTACAATATTAATGCGTCGTCTTCTTATATCTTATCTTAGGTATGGATAGGGAGGACCAGCCTCGAGAGACCGAGGGCGCCATGCCACCGCCACCACAAGAACCACAGATTAGGACCTTTGCACCTGACGGGTAAGTGTCGTGTACCTAGGATCTTAGAGTTCATCATGCATATATTTCTTAGAATATAATGTTAGGTACATAGACTTAGGTCTCAGGTTTATTAATTTAGGTATGTGCTCCACAGATGTTGGAGGATCAGACGGATGTTGACAGCCATCCCTGGGTTGCCAACGAGATCAGAGGATAGGTGGTTTTGTGTTTATGAGGGTTGTTCACATACCCTCAGCTGTGGAGAGGGTTATATGGGTTTGTTGTTGAATGGTGTACAGAAGCACCAGAAGGCCAAGCATCCTAAGGTTCCTTGGGTTGCTCGTCGGCCAGGTGCACACAGGACATGGCCACTTGATCTTGAGAATGAGGCTGCAAAGGAGAGGGCGAGGGAGAGGCGTCGAGCTCGCGGACAGGCGAGGTGCGCTAGGCTAAAGTATCTTGTCTGCCAGCAGGATAGTCATTACAGGGCGAGGCTGCAGAGACAAGTCATGGCCGCGTGGGAGAGGAACATGAGGGTGTACCCTCCTCAGGAGTTAGCTCAGAGATACCCACAGGGGGGCTCATAATGGATAGCAGACCGTATTCACGCTCTAGTGCAGATACGAGACGAAGATGCAGAGGCTCGTTTTCGTGAGACCCAGAGTAGACTTTTGGCCTGTGATAGCCATATCGATGCAGAGGAGGGAGAGGCTCCACATGAAAGACATGCATGGCAGGTTGAGGATGTACACGAGAGAGATGAAGTAGTAGTTGGAGCAGCAGTCAGTGCCGCAGGTGAGCCTGGTGGGATTCAATTGGAAGCCACAGTGGATCTTGTGTCACATGTAGGGATAGGGCTTGAGACACGTCCCTTTACTTCCTGCACCTCCACTGTCCCACCTGTTGATGTAGACCTCCACATCGGGACGCTGCCTATTGAGGTCGAGGGCCCTTTGTTACCCACTTCCCGTATTCCCATTCTATCATTCGCCCTTCGTACCACCTCCCTCGCTGACTTTCCTCCTAGACCACCTTCCCATGCCACGTCTTCACATGTCCCTCCACCTTCCACGACCTCCATAGCTACATGAATGCAATTTGATGCTTGAGGATTTCCTATTCTCATTATATGTTTCATTGAGTTCAATCTCTCTTTATCATGATAGTTCTAAAATCATAGTTGCAAATTGGTAAATGAAGAATTCCATTCCCTTAATCTGTTTTATGTATATGACATATGATTTTGTGTTTAATTATGCTACTTCATTCAGTATTCGTTAACATTTTACAATATTAATGTATGAATGTTTAAGTCTATGACAACGGAATGAGTGCCATCATTGTCATCTTGTTCTGCTAGAATCCAGACGTACTTTCTTCTTTCATGAATATTTCGCCATCTTCTATACTTAAAAGTGACATACAACATTTGCTTTCGAATGCAATATCTGAACCGAACCGTGTCTCAACTTATCCTGCATCATGAAGTCGAGCACTCCAATCTTCAAGAAATAGACTATCTAAAAAACTATCCACCGACCATTAAACTGTAAACATCTTCAAGGTCTTCTTAACATTGTCGGCGCTCTTGAATAAGGCAATGAACAGATCAATTTCTAAATTTATCTTCACATGCCCGCAGACTCCTCCCTTCTTCTTCAATGTCGTGAACATTTCCTGCGACAACTTACTCCGTACTAGTAAGACAGAAGCGGCATCCAGAGGCCTGCAGTATAGCTCGGACAGGCTGGGCAATGGAAGCTCAATAAGCTTGGAGCTTCGAGGAGAGTATTCATACCTCCAGAACCATATACCCCTTTCCTTGAGTTGCACTGGTGTGCTACCTTCGAACAACAGCCCATATCTTGGTGAAAGCAATGGAATGCACTACTATCGAGTGTAAAGAGACTGTATTCTCCACATCAGATATACACAAACCTGAGAGAATAGGAATGAACTGGATAAGTAACTGAACTAATTTAGATATGGATTGCATAGAAATACATACTCACAATTTGCTTCTAACCGTGGAAAATTTCGTCGCTTGCTTATTTTTTCTTTTGCCATATCTGTTGGAGTGTATACATGCCTCATTTGTGAAAATATCTCTTTGCCTGATCGAAGACCGACCACCAAAGCCTTCCAATGTGCAGAAACATCATTTCTCTTGCATCTTTTGACTCGCCATTCACCTCTCATTCCGGCTTGGAGTGTAACAAAGCTCCTGGTTGACACCACGAAGCTTTCAAATTCATTTATGACTGTGATAGAGCTTACAGCCATCTAGAGTCATAAAATTCAAATCACAATGTAGAGCGGAATCGAAATACTAGAAAAGGCTCGGCGATTTTACCAAGGAAAAGTACAGCTAGAATACTATTTTCTGTCTCGTCAACGGAATTTCGCTTTTTGGTGGCTTACATGAGGGAGCCACCTGGTTCTCGGGGTTTCCGGGGGGGTAACCGGCAGCGATGCAGTCGTGGCCGCGACTGCGCCGCTGGCGGTTACCCCCGGTAACCCCGAGGCAGCTCGACCTAGCACATATCCTGTAGTTCCTTATATGCGAACCTGTTTCTTGGGCCTATTCTGCAATGGCGCTGTCATTTTGGATTACATTGGCCAGCTTCCTTGCATCCAAATCTGTTTCCTGGCTGTTAAGATCAAATGCAACTTTTTTGCAACAGAATGCCAAGGTTATTTAGCATGATGTTTTTGCCCTATCATGTCTCTTGTTTCCTTGTGTTTTTCCAAGCATCCATTCTTGCCCAACCCTAAGCTTATCATTCAATGATCTTGTTGCATAAAAAGAACCCTGAAGCTTTGGCAAAGAAACCCTGATTCACCTTCATCATTTATCAATGCCATTCTCTTTCTTTTCTTCACAAATTTGGCAGAACTTTTTGTCTGGCAGAACTTTTCGTCTGATCTCGAGCACACCTGTTCAGAGCACTCGTTGAACCAGTATTGTTGTATGGGGTAGAGGTCTGGGGTCCAGCAATTAGCAAGAACACCTGGGATAAGCTAGAGAGGGTGCAAAAGGCCTTCTTAACATACAGTCTAGGTATCAAGGACACGGTGCCTTATCGATTTTGCTATATGAGACGGGTTCTCGCCCCGCAACATTCCGGCTATCCATGAGACATCTTGCATATTTCCACAAGGTCACCAGCATGGATGCACAACGTCTCCCCCGAGGGCTTTGTTATTGGCACAAGAGCCACAATGATGAAGAGGGTATGGCAGAGCACCGCCGTGGGTGGTTCGCAGCGTGGTCTATAGACTACCGCCAGATTGTGGCTATGCCTCGATGCCCGTGGACGCTGCACACTGAATGAGCGCTTTGCCACCACTCGTGGGATGACCAGCCACTGCAAAGCCTAAAGCGAGCACTACCCACCTAAAGTTAATCCAACACCGAACATGACCCGGATTTGAAAGCGCATATATCTATGAAGAAACGGAGAGCTATTGCCTCCCGCGTGAGGACGGGTCCCATCATCTCGAAAATTGAAGCAGTCGTTGGACTCTGGATGGAGGGCGAGAATCCCGGCATGAGAGAATATGCCGGTGTTGCCACATGCGACAAGAGAGGATGAGCACCATGCTCGCAAGAGTGTCCGCATATACACATATCCAAAGCAACACATGCTGATCTTAGATGCTCCGAGGCACCATTTGCATCAATTGCTGGCATCGCCAATGGTTGCACGCCTCGCATCCTACATTTTGCAAGTCTCTACAGTCAAAGAATCCCTTTACAGGACAGGGACAAGGGATCTCGAGAGCCTACTACCGTGGGTTTTTTCCTCCCATGTGGGGTTTTTTCATCCCAAAGAGGACACATTGTATAGTAGCATTTGTCTTTTTTGGTGTGGTTTTATACGCTTTGTGTACCGCATGTACCGTCTCATAGGTCAAGTTTGGCCTCCGCGGACGTTAAAATATACTTCCTTCCTTCCTTCCTTCCTTCCTTGCCCAATCCTTTTGAGCAGGAAAACTGGCTAAGCTGCAACTGAATTTGGGTTAAAATTTCTTGTTCTTGACATTCTTTTGTAATCGTAATTCTGGCCTTATGCGATCTTAGCCCTGAAGATCCGGCCCTGTGCAGTTTTTAGCCCTGCATATCCGGCTGCAAGCTGATCAATTGCCCCCTGGCAGGCAGTTTGACAAATTCAGCTCCTTCCTTAGGATTAGCCTTATTTAGAATTACCCCTTTTTGGATAAGATTAGAGTTTTTTAGGTATGCGACCAAAATATTTTCCTCTTCCTAGGATTTTTTTTACTAGTCGTTTTTTAGTTTGGCCTTTGCTTTTTGTCTATAGTTAGTTTTCTGATCATATCTTTCATTTCACTTGTTGTTAGCACGGGATATTTACATATTTGAAGTTATCCTCTAACATCTTTTTTTGCCTTTTTTTTTCCAAAGGTAGCTTTCTACCCTTCATTCTTGGATTGTTGCTTCTAGTTACAAGTTCAAAGTCGAGCACTCTACTTTGTCTTTGTAAGTATCCTTTCTTATTGGGATTATTTCTTTCCTCTTTTTCTCCTTTTCCATGGGTATCCCATTCTTTGCTCATAGCGAGCCTCCTTCACCTAGCGTCCCTCAGATCGTCTGCTTTCCTATTCATGACCTTGATCCTAGGCAGATTGTCCTTGTTGATCTCAACCATATCTTTTGGATTTACAGTCTTCGTGCGGTCTTCCAAGGTGGTACTAGTTGGTCTTCCCTTTCTTTATAGATCTGTTCTTATATCTCTCATGCTTCCCAAGGTCTCCCTTTCTTAGATGACTTTTCTCGCTCCTATGAACATTCCCAACAGTTCTATTCTTTGCATGTCCCAAGGAGAGTCTCTTTCCACATTGGCAATTTTTTGACTCTCTCAACTGGTGGGCTCGTGATCAAACTGTGGTTCATTCTTATACATTTGAAATCGCCCTGGAAGACTTTTTCTGTCTTGCTCAGTATGCAGCCGGTTGGTGACTTGGCAATTCCTGGTTGCTATGCCGGCTCCGTGATCTAAACCCCATATTCCCATGGCGGGTCTATGAAACAACAATAAATCATTGCAGAATATACTACTACACAGAGAATCCAGAATTTAGTCCGACTTGGGCAAAGCTGGCCTTTAAAGCTGATTATTCAAGCAAGATAGATAGATAGATAGTAGTTTTAACGTCACACCACTAGGCAAGAGAAAGGTGGAAAAGTAGCAACAATTACTTTCGCTAAAACAAGGAATCTAGAGAAACAAGAAGACGAAAAGAAAGATTAGTATTGAGAAAACTCAACCTCATAGAGTCCATTTGAGAAAAAATAAAAGACTCTTAAAGCAAAGCAATTTAGCACAGAACAATTTAGATAAAGTTATAAAATTTTAAAGCAATGAGTAGAAGCAATATAATAACCCCTATTAGCATTGCAATGGATCAAAGGAAGGAATAAGATAAGATGAATTTTTACGTCCACGGGAACCCAATGGGATAAAGAGCCCAACAACATGCAAAAAACACCGGAGAAAAGATAAGAATCCAGCAACCTTTAGAAGTTATTTAAACAGAGAGACTCAAGAAGAAAAGAATAACTTTTAAATACAAGCATGAAGAAGCAAAGGACAAAAAAAAAGCAAATGACGATCTTCTAGAAACAAAGTTGGAGAACATTCTATCTATGAAAAAGCAACTAAGATCTGCCTACAAACCAACTGATCACCTTTCCTTCGAAAAGCTAGAAGAAAACAAATCTAGGATTTACCTAGCTTAACTAACATTAAAGAATCCATCAACAAAACTAAGATTAAAGAATCCACCAAACAAACAAACTCAACAAAGTAGAAAAACTAGAAACAAAAAGAAGAAAGAAAGGAACGCTCAAAGAGAAGGCCGATAGGAAAGAACTAGGAAACAATGACAATATTTATTTATTTATTTATTTATTTGGTCTTGCTCACTTAGGGCCTTGAGAGGCCATGGAGCACTAAAAAACCAGCAAAGTACATCATATTTTTAATATCAAAGTACGATGGCTATCTACCGCCTTCAAATATAATCCTAAATCATAACAAGAGAAAGAAAACAATGATTGAAGATTTGACGCTTGGATTTCAAACTGTTCCCTGATCTCGTTGCAAGTCGTGCAATGCAGGAGTACATGTGCCTCATCTTCTACACTATAAGAATCACAAGATCTGCATACCCTGTCTTCAAGTGGAGTATTTGGCCATCTGCCTGTCTCAACTCCCAATTTATGTGGAGCTCGTTCTATACGAGTTATGACATGCTTTAGATGCGTTAGCATTTCTGACCACAAATACTCTTGGCTCTTATACTCGCCCATGTGCTTATCTGAGTTCTGTAATGAAGCATTCTACTACCTTGGTGCTACCATAAGCGTTCAATTGCAAGTCTTTCTGATATTGCTCTTGCATCTGTCTTATATTCAAGCCAATTCTCATCATTCAGACCCCAATCATGCATCCAATCTTGCTTTTTTGAAACCATCATTGCTTGATGGGATAAGCATTCTGGTGATTGATCTCTAATCCTATTAATGAAATTTACAGTCTGAAATAATGCTTCCAATTCTAATAGAAACATATCTGCCTCTGCAAGCATAATTGCATATGGTATCTGAGCTTTTATGCCAAGCACAATTCTCAAAAATTGCTTCTAAATTGTTTCTATTTGATTCCATAACTTGGCAGAGATGTTAGGTCCCCATATAGAAACCCTATACAATAGCACGGTTTGAACCAATGTCTTAAACAAACGCTTTCTAAGCCCCCAATCATGTAGAAATTTTAGAACATTTAGAAAGCATACCATAGAGCGCCATTTTCCCCCTGTGGATCTCCTTTTGACACAGTCCTTGCAGTTGTATCTTGAGGAGAAATCTATCCCCAGGTACTTAAAACTCTCCATTGTTTCAATTTCCTGCTCTAGATACATGAACCTTGGTATCTCCCTTGTCCCGAACACCATAACTTTGGATTTTGTAACATTTACTTTTATTTGCCTTGGTGCACAAAACAAGAAAAAAGAAAAATCTGATAAAAATAGGACAATAATACGTCGTCTTCCCAAGAATGATGGTTCTATATAGAACCATTGCAATCCTCACATAATGTTGGCCACCAGCCTTTAACATATTATATGGAATGCTTCTATGCTATTCTAGTGATTTTTTAAATTTGGTTTTTCCGATCTAGAGGAAAACTTTTTGGATTTTTTGGGTTGCCCCTAGGGGGGCAAACCCTCGTTTATGTGGGTATGTGGGCATATCCAGGTATATGCCGGCATATGCCTAGCATATACTGGTGACTGCTAAAAACTGGCTGGTGCCTGTAAGTGTTAGGTCATCCAGCCCATTCCTTCGCAGGCGTGGCTATGGCCAGAAAATCGAACATGCTATACCCATGTTCTGTGTTCTATGGAATAGGACATGCGTCTCGAGCTATGTTGCAGGTCTTTCTTACCTTTCTTCGACTACTGCGAGTCCGCTGGCATCATTTATTGGTGTAACAGAGTTTCGGACATCTGTAATCGTCTGTAATCGGTTTTAAGATTTGAAGGCCCTCTGTGCCAGGGTTCGTGAAGCTCTAATCGCCCTGTGGAGCTAGCCAGAACACACTCATCAGAATAGTTGCTCCCGGATTATCCAGAAGATGGTGCCTCTTGGCTATGGCTATCCTTTTGATTTCCACTAGGGCTGCCACAACTGTGCAGATTACTGTAAGAAATATCCCTAACCCTATTCTTTGTAGATATGTTATGCCTCTCTCATGGCCTGTAGTCCAGCGCGCAAAGGGCACAAGCAGCAGTCATAGAATGGAAGTAGGATTAGAGATGTGGCTATGGAAATGATGGATATTGATGCTGGTGGAACCTTGAAGCCGATGGGTAGTTTTCTGTCTAGCGTTTCTTTGCATTGTGAATGTTTGTAACTGAGCAAATACACAACTTTGCATTATTGTTGCTGCAAACATTGGTATTACGTTGAAGATGGCTTTTGTTTCTTCGACCTGGCTTATTTGACACAGCCTCCATGGATCAGAAACTGTATTCTTATCTGACGTATTAGATGGACCCATCGCAGCTTTGTCCAAACATCTGCAAAATAACACAGATAGGTGAGCATTTTCGTTTCATAATATCCAGCCATTATGTTCAGCTTAGTTTAACCACAAATTGGCATTTCTTTCCATTTCTTTGAAAAGTATTCTAAACTATCAAGAAGGCAAGGACTTTGAATGTTGGATGTTTGGAGGCCTTTATGGACGAGAGGTTCAGCTCGTACTAGGTAGGTCTTCTTGGTAGTTGAGGTGGGGACTAGGTAATTAGGCCATGACAGCAATGAAAATGAAATGTGGCCATAAAAGACTTAATTGCTAACTCATTTGTTGGACCTGAGTAAAAAAAAGGCAAGCGTTAAAAAACCCCTGTATAAAATGCAGCTATGTTTTCCATTCCAGTGTTGAATCATGGATAAGTTTAGCCTTGCGGTTCTTCTGTGAATACTTGGATTTATTTTATCAGTTTGCGCTTATCGGACGATCCAGCTGAAGGTAAGAATTTAGAATGAAGCGTATTTGACGTTGTTGCAAAAACCATCTTGCTAATCAAGCTTTCTCTTGCTTTTCGTAGTTAGATCGCTTCAAATATTTCATGATACTTTAGTGGGAGATGGTGAACCTCTGTGGAATTTTAGTGTTGATCCATGTTCATGCTATGGGAAGTGATCAAACGCATGGATGGTGGGATGATCACGCCACTGCTCAAAGAAATGAAGAGGCCAGTGGTATAACATGCAATTGTACATATCAAAACAACAGAATTTGTCATGTGACCATAATGTAAGTTATCCTGTAACATATTTTTCTTGTTGGAAAAATAAGTTTTCTTTTTCACATACCTGTAACATATTTTTCTTGTTGGAAAAATAAGTTTTCTTTTTCACATACCTGGGCAATAGCCAAAAAGAAATAGCGTTTTTTATGCCACTAACATGTGGTTATTTATCTTATTAGAATATGATTCAATGACCTCCTAAAGACTAGCATTATTTGGTTTCCATTCTAGCAAGTTCTGAGCACTGGCATGATGGGTCCGCTTTCTGCGAGATGTCTTTGAGAAAGAATGTTGCAGGTCAAATATCAAAAGAGATTGGCAGTTTTGCATACCTTAAAGATCTGTAAGTCTTTCCATAAAAGGGGATGTTTAGAAGTGAAAGGTGATTACCAAATGAGATATCAAGGCTATTTGATATTAGCCATGCTAGTGTTATATGTATATTTCTTGTGGATCGCAAGTAACATTTTATCTTTGCGGAAATCTAAGATCCAACATGCTTACTGGCACAGTCCCAAAGGAAATTGGTATGCTCAGCAAGATGCAATATCTGTGAGCAAAATGCCATAAGGGATTCAATTTTTAGTTCAACAAATTCTGGCCTTTTAAATTCCATTCTGAAACAGCTCATTCGCCAGGAACAGGCTCTCTGGTTCCCTACCTCCAGAAATTGGCAATATGTCTAGTTTGTTAACCTTGTGAGTTCTGTCTTTAACCTAGTCCTTGATAAGGTATGCTGGTTGTTGTTCTATTTTGGTCACCGCAAACCAGTTTAGTGGGGCATTGCCGAGCGAGATTGGCAAGTTAACAAAACTTGAGAGAGTCAGAAGGTTCTGAACTAAAAATCATATGTCTTTGCATATAGATACATGTGATTTTACCTTGCCCTTATAAACCAACCGCCAAATTCTTTGTTTTTGTTTTCCTTAGCAAGATAATAAGTTGTAACATTCCAAGAGTTAAAAAGAAGAATTTACCACGTCTTAACAAGACCATGATGCAAAAGTCTATTTCCCCAAGCTTAATCAAATAATATGTTTTCAACCAGCCAATGCTTTGTTGGACTTTTTTAATCTGGAAATATTCATCAAAAGGCCCCCGAATTTCCAAATTTCCAAATGAATTGAATTGAATGGTTTGTATCACACAGGAGACCAATCGAGACAGGAAACCAATCTCTTGATTTTTTCTTCCTATCAATTTATCACCCTAGGGGTTGTTGTATTATTTTGCCAAGGTGGAGATATGAGTCCCCATTTTTTCCAATTTCACCCTCTAGTGGTTATTGTGTTTCTATAATTCCTTCTTGTGGGTTAAGGGGATTATCTCCTATGTTTAGGGGCTTCAGGTTGAGGGTTCGATCCCGTGTGTGGATTTGGCCCTCCCCATGATGGGGTGGTAAGCCATAATTTTTTTGTGCCCTTTGATTCATGGTGGTGGTACGAATCCTCTCGTAAATGCCTTGTCTGCCTTTGCTTTATTATTATCTTGTTGCCTTAAGTTGGTGGCTATGGTGTTCAGCTAAAGGGCTTGGCCCAAGGCATATGATCATGGGTTCAAACCCATATTATGTATTGTTCACTTGGTGGAGGTTCGAGTCCCCCCAAATGTTATGTCTTATGCTTGCAGGTTTGAGGTGCATCGCCGATTGATGGGGTGAGTGTATTTTTTCCTCCTCCTTTTTTATGTTGGGAGGTTATGTTTCCCCCTTGTGTGTATCATGAAGGTAGAAAAAAGAATTCAATCTTTGTTTAGGAAGATTTTTTTTTGTGAAAGAATTAGTTCCAACTTTTTACTTCTTGTACCAGCTACCCTCCACTTGGTTCAGAAAGCATGCTAGTGGAGCATGGTGTAGGTTGGGAACGGATTAGATGTCCTCTCACTGATACAAATGTATATGATGTACACACTTTTGACTGCTTAATGGAGTTAAAACCTGGAGATCATGTCGAAATACAGTGGCGGCCCGTGTGACGGTTTGTTGAAGAATTGTAGATGCTAATGTTGCATTTTATAGGCATGGCGTATGTTTGTCGTGCAGCATGGATGCTCTGGCCACGACGAATGTGTTCATTTCGGCAACATTCTAGACTGTCAAGTGTGCCTCCGCAGCACCAAACATTAATATGCTACACTCAAACCCCAAAGTCCATGTGTCCAACTAGATCTTAGTCCAAGAGGAGCTCAACATCTAAGGGGAGTTAGTGATGCAAATGGCTACCATCACCTTCACAGAATATCAACGTTTGGAAATAGCAATTTCGATTTATTATTTAGTATCTTATAAGTATCAAGTACTCTATTGTCTTCAACTATGACTTAAGCCACTTCACCCTCCGACCATGGAGGGCAACCCTCCGTGCGCAGCACCTTGTTTTTTAAGTTAGTTTTCCAAGGTTGTGGGGGGTTTTGCAAACGGGAAATTTTCTCACTGTTCCAAAAATCGGCCCTTGGCCTTTACCACAAATGCAATTAGAGGGTTTTCAGATTATCCATCTCCAATTTTGGTGGCTGTTGAGATACGTTTCTGCTCATAATAGTCTGTAACAAAAAGTAGTTAGATTCTTTGTTCATAATATCTTCCTTTTTGTCTATATATGGAAGGTCTATTAATATTGAACCTCCCGTTGAAGGAGGTATCTTCTTGTTCTTGGATCCTTGAAGCGCCTATTTTCTTTTCATGGTATCAGAGCCTCGTTGAAAGGCTCTGGCAGTTGAAAGGCTGTGGCAGACGGAAGATCGTGGAATTTGGTGTACGTGTGGCATACCCGAGAATTATGTCTCACATTCAGATGGATCTGAAACACCTGGAGAAATTAGATCGCACCAATGCAACGGTGTGGTTCTGGAGAATGCAGGCAATACTGGAGGAGCGGGATGTATGGGATGTGGTGAGTGGAGAGTTTCCAAAACCACAAATCTCTGATGTAGCTAGTGGCAGTGTGGAAAATCCAGGATCGAAAGCGGCATCAGCTGAGGATCAATCGCTCTGGCCGGTGGAAAATGAAAGACAATAGAGCTAAAACCTCTATGATGTTTGGCCTCAAGGATGGCCAAATTCCTCTGGTTAGACTGAAAAGTACAGCCAAGGAAGGATGGGAGTGTCTTATGAGAACCTTTAAGACACACAACACTTCTCAGAAGTTATTTTTATGGCAGAAATTCTTCTCTGCCAAGATGAATGAGGATGATGATCCAACAGATCATATTAGCAAAATGGAGGGTCTTGCAGATCAGTTGGCAGCACTGCAACATGTCATTAGTGATGAAGATCTCGCCATGGCCATTTTGGCCAGTCTTCCAGCCTCGTATGATTCTCTGAAGCAAACTATGGGGTGTCAAGAGGGAAGATTGAGGAGCGAAACAGTAATTGGCAGTGTCTTGCAGGCTTCGACCTTCAGAATTAGAGAAGATGAAGAATCAGCTTATCTTGCTCAGACTAGATCCAACAGGAAGGACCTAGAGTGCTGGACATGCGGCAAGAAAGGTCACATATCCAGAAATTGTAATAAAAAGAAAGGAGCAGACAAGAAAGAAAAAAGAAAACCATTGGGTAAGCCTTCATCTTTCGAAGATAAGGGGAAGCACAGTGATTCACGGGAGAAAGACACAAAGTCTGTGTCTCACTCTGCCCCAAAACGTTGGAGTAACCGTAGAGAGACACGGCCAAGTGCTCATGTGGCTGAACAAGAATCCTCAGATTCTGAGAATGAGGATGGCTACAGTGATGCTGAAGGCAACATGGCATACCTTGCCCCCATCCAACCTGCAGTGCAATCCCAATTGCAGGTCAGTCACGTTGGTACTTTTGAATCCTTTTTGAAGGAGCGGTGGAATCAGGAAGTGCCAGTGCATGAAAATTATTGTGTTGATGCGGATATGGAGGGAATTCGCTGCAGCCCCAAAGCATTTTGTGTTGATGCAGATATGGAGGAAATTCGCTGCAACCCCAAAGCATTGGTTGCAGATATTGAAGCATTCGAAGTGATTGGTACTGGCTCGGATAGAATTTGGGTGATGGATTTGACCACTCATCTTATGACAAATCGAAACATTGGTTAAGCGATTTCCAAGAGATGGCACAAGAAAGATTTGTCAATGGCATTGCTTGGTCTTGGCGTGGTTGGCGGGGTCTATTTCTTTGCATCTCTTAGACTCTTGTCGCACTCTCACAAGAGTATTATATGTCCCCGGGTCCTTGAAACCTCCTCTCTCTCTCGGACTAGCGAGACGTTGGAGCTTATGCTCTCATTCTCAAGAAAAGAGACTTTCTTTGCTCAACTCTTCACGGGATGTAATCGGCAAAGGATACAGGGACGGTTTTCTATATAAGTTCTTGGAAGAAGAGAAACACACAGGGCATGCATTGGTTGCCACCCTTGGGGAACCTGATCTTATATTATGGCACCGGCGTCTTGGCCACATCAATGAAACCCGGTGAAGAAGCTTCAACATGATAATATGGTTCATGGCATGAATATCAACCTAGAAGACAATTTACACATATGTGAAGGCTGTCTCTTTGGGAAACAACACAAGGAAAAGAGAATCAAGCGCAGGGCACTTTCGTGCCATTAGAAATTCTTACGAGCCCGGTACACTCGGATATCGCCCGGACCGGCACCGATTAAGTCCTTTGGTCATGCCTTGTATTTTCTTCTATTTGTTGATGATTTTTCGAAAAATCTTTGTGTACCTCATGAAGAGCACCAAAAGGAAGTCTTGGGCCATTTTGTAACTGGAAAAATGAAGTGGAAAGAGAGACAGGGCAAACAAATCCGCACCTTTAGTGATAATGGGACTGAATTCACCAACAAGGCCTTTGATCGATTTGAAAAGATCTTTGGCATTAAAGCTTGGCATCTCTCCTTACCTTATGATCATCATCGAGCGGGGTAGCGGGCGAAAGATTAGGACTCTCAAGGAGTGTGCACTGAGTATGCTCCGTTTTTCTGGGCTCTCTGATAGTTTTTGGGGCGAGGCAATCCTTACTGCTGCCTATGTCCAGAATAGGGCCCCAACTGTAGCAGTTCCAGGTAGAACACCCGAAGAAGTATGGACAGGTTGCAGACCAGATATTAGCCACCTCAGAATTTTTGGATGCCCAGCGTATGCCCTTGTTCCTGCTGAAATAAGAGACAACAAGCTGGCCCCCAAATCAAGGCGGTGTCTCTTTGTTGGATATTGCAAAGAAAGTAAAGGTTACAGGCTAGTAGACGCTACTACCAGAAAGATTATTCGAAGTCAACATGTAAAATTTGATGAACAATGGATGGGAGAAACCAGCTTGTTCAAACAACATGCAGATGACTCATTGTATCAGGAGCCCAACACCTCAGTCCTATGGTTAGATCTGACCAGCAGCCATGTCGTGCCTCAGCAGCAGCCCACTGGCCCGTCTGCTGGTCCAATGGATAGCACTTCACCATTGAAAGCCTTAGTACCCTCTGTCCATGCGGAGCCACGCGAATGCGTCATCCCAAGCACCGAGCGGCAGCGCAACCAGCGAGCGGCTGACACGCAGCCGAAGCAGATCCCCACCGGAGAAGTCTAAGGGGGCATAAACCCACTGAACGATGGTGTCAATGGAAGAGTTCGGCCCATATTGCTGAAGCTCTTTGTCAGGAGATGCTCCTAGAGCGTACATACCAGCAGTGGTGGGTCCATGATCTTGAAGAGAGATGCGTATTGGAAAGCTTTGTAGCTGAACTTACTGAACCCATAACAGTCCAGGAAGCTCTAACAGGTGAATTTTCTGAGCAATGGAAACTTGCTATGCAGGATGAAATGGATGCTATGTACTTAACACATGCTTGGGATCTAGTCTCTCTGCCCAAAGGAAGGAAAGCCATAGGATGCAGATGGGTTTTTAAGATCAAACGAGCTCAAGATGGTTCTATTGATAAGTTTCGAGCTCGCTTAGTTGCTAAAGGTTTCTCCCAACTTCCAGGAATCGATTTCGACGAAACCTTCTCACCAGTAGCAAAAGCAACATCTATTAAGGCGTCATCCTAGCCCTTGCTTTGCCCGGAAGACTTAGAGATCCACCCGGATGGATGTGAAAGCGCCTTTACGAATGGTAATCTAGAGGAAGAAATCTATATCGTCAGCCCGAAGGCTTTCAACTCGGTGGACAAGTATGTAAATTTTGAGAAGAGCACTTTATGGTTTAAAAGCGAGTCCACGCACATGGTATTTCAGAATTGATACCTTTCTCCAGCAATTGGGATTCAAGAGATGTCAAACGGAATGGAATGTCTACACGAAAAAGGAACATGGTAAAATCCTCATAATAGTAGTGTACGTTGATGATCTGATTATGGTGGGACAAGGCTTAAACGGTATTAATTCATTGAAGCTAGCATTGCAAAAAGAATTTCGCATGACTGATTTGGGTGAAATCCACACCTGCCTTGGACTCCAAGTGAAAAGAGATAGGATGAATCGCACAATTCTGATCCATCAGGCATCAGCAATTCGTCGAGTCTGTCATCGGTTTGGTATGACAGAATGCAGCCCAAAGGATACTCCGGCTGCAATGAATGTCAAGCTATCTAAGCAAATGGAGCCCAAATCAGATGATGAACAAGCAGAAATGAGAGATATCCCCTACAGGAGCGCAATTGGATGCCTTATGCACATAATGGTCAGTACAAGGCCAGATATTGCACAGGCAGTAGGAGCAGCCAGTCGTTTCATGCAAAATCCAGGGTTAGAGCATTGGAAAGCAGTCAAAAGAATCATGAGATATCTTCACGGCACTTCTAACATGGGAATTCGGTATGGTCCAGATTCTAATTATCCAGCAGTCACACTAGTATCATTTGTAGACTCGGATTGGGCTGGTGATGTGGACAAGAATAGGTCTACTACAGGTTTCTCTGTAATGTTGCATGGAGGCAGCGTCACATGGACAAGTTCAAAACAAACCTCTGTAGCTTTGTCTTCGTGCTTAGCAGAATATATGGCAACATCGGCTGTGGTCAGAGAAACAGTATGGCTTCGCCAATTTCTTGCTGAATTGGGGTACATACAAATGGAACCCACCCTAGTATACAATGACAATCGGAGCAGCATTGCTCTTACAGAAAATCCAATCCATCATCGACGCTCTAAACATATCTCCATCCATCATCACTACACAAGAGAGAAGGTGATGGATCGCAGCATCCATATGGAGTATCTCCCAATAGATGAAATGCCTGCAGATCTTCTTACTAAACCACTATGTAAAGAGGTCTTCCAAAATCATCGAGACACACTTGGAGTAACCTCTCTTTTATGAGCAGAAAGGGGGAGTGTTGAGATACGTTTCTGCTCATAATAGTCTGTAACAAAAAGTAGTTAGATTCTTTGTTCATAATATCTTCCTTTTTGTCTATATATGGAAGGTCTATTAATATTGAACCTCCCGTTGAAGGAGGTATCTTCTTGTTCTTGGATCCTTGAAGCGCCTATTTTCTTTTCAGTGGCATGGGCGCAACATGAGAGCCACGTTTTGTGGCGCTCTAAGCCTGCTGATGCCGATTCTTTCCGGCATGTGATTAGATAAACAAGGTCTCCATTCCAAAGTCAACTTTGTTCGGGTGAGGAAGAAGGTCGGGGTTAATTTACCCCTTCTGCAAAGTCGATTCTATTGAGGGGGTGAAGAACGAGAGTGTTTGGAGTTAGTTTACGGTGATTGCAGTCGATATTAGGCAAGAGATCAAGCTCTTCTGCTCATTTACAAATACTGTCAGCATTCATATCAGGTAATGTCTACTGTTTTGTTCTTCTTTAAATCAAACATCGAGAAAGATTTTTCAGTGTGGTTTCTGACCTGGGGTTTTCGGGTTGGATCTTTGGGTGTGTGGAAAATACAAACATATTGTTTTGCTCACTGCTGTGGATCCTGGCACCAGCTTGAGCCTTATTCCGTATTTGTTGCTGCATGCCAGTCTCTTCACTTTGGCTTATCCTTCGTTTCCGTCATATGAAAAACTTTTTGGATTTTCTTCCAAATTCATTTTCCTAAGGTCATAGCCTAAGGGAATTTCTGACAGAAAAACTTCCACGACATTCTAAAAATTGGGCATGTGGTTTCTACTGTGATTCTGAAATTCAAATTTTGGGGGCTCTGTTACCCGTCCCCAATTTGTTCTGGCATGGAACACGGCATGAGAGCCACGGTTTCCCACTTTGATTTTGCACCGCGAAGCACGCCTGCTGCTGATGGCGATCCTGTGGGAGAAAGTGTTTACATGGTATTTGAACCGCAGGTTGCTTGAGCCAGATTCTACATGCTCCTTGATTGCATCTAGAGGTTCAAGTCTTTCTGTCCTGGTTGTTCTTATGCTTTAGTGGCTGCCCAATAACCTAAAGTTTGTGAGCCCACTCTTTGATAATCCAAATACTTATTTCTCATTTATTGGCATGTGTTTGCTGGTTAATCATGTGTGAAGCCAGAAAATATTGTTGTCAGATTCAACTTCAAACAGACTGGAGACAAGGCACATACAAGTTATGATGGAGGTGAGGCACATACACGGTAATGGAAAGAAGCATGCAAAGAGAAATCTTCAAATATTGTGTATGCATATCTGTTGCCTGGTTGATTCTGGGTATTGCAACTATTATATGAAATGTTCATTTGATCCACGTTAGCTGAGAACAAGCTGCAAAGGCAAGCATTTTAGCATGTACAAAAGCCTTTTTCCACGTGATGCATTTGAATAGTTATTTGATTTTGTGTATAACACTTTCCTATCTTATCAATTTGCATGCTTTTAATAGATAGTCTGTTTTTGCCATGCTTTATGCAGAACTGACATGGCAACAAGGTGATTTGCTTATACCTTTTACATATATCGTGTAACATTAGAAGTTCATCTGAAAATATTGGATGTTTGACTTGCATAATGCGATACAAAAATTGATGCCAAAGAGAATATTTTCTTCTTTCCTACTGAATGGTCTCATAGACATTCAATAAGTGTAGGCAGATCAAGGTTTGATTCATTTAAGGGAAGTTACTTGATATATGTAAATGCATCTCCTAATGCTTGAATTTCTGCATTTTAAGTTACCCATTTGGATGTTGCGCAGGTGGATTCATGCAGATCCAATTGAAGAAACAGTTAAATTGACATCGATTCACAACCTTGCTACTTTGGCCATGCCTGCATATTGCTCTCTAAAGTCTTAGTTAAGCACAGAATAGATATTTAGGTTGCTTTTCGGTTTATAGGTTTGATGACTGATTCTTAGCCACTTCGATCGATTTACTGCATCTGCATTTACTTAGGTAATGCTCCTTCCTCACTGTTGATATCCTATTTTGCCTTTTGCATGCAAGTTTACCTCTCAACATATAGCATGCTCCTTATTTTGCAATTCGGTGCAGTTGTATTTAACAAGACATATTGAGTTTGACAGAATTTTACAAAGCAAGTTGCTAGATGAGCTGAATAGCCTATGGAATGCTTTGCCATACACTGCTTCTTTAGTACAGGTGAACACAAATTCTAGATATGCTTCCTTTGTAATTGTGTAATTGAAATGTGAATGTATTGTCTAACCCTCTTACAACCTTTTGTAGTTATCGCATCCTTGATGATGGACGTAAGATGCAAGGGATCTCCATCCCTTGCTAGACACTGGGGCCTAAGAAAGCTCATAGCACTGAATGACCATAACCATATCTTTATTGAAGTCAATGCAAAGAGAGGATATTCAAGATTGGTTTGAATCTATTAGCTGACACACTGTTTAGGTGCTAAATGGAAATGTCCATTATGATGTCATTCCTGCTGCTATTGAGGACAATTGTTTCTCTTTCAATTATTGCATTCCTGGTGATGGACGTAGCATGGAAGGGATCTCAAACGAAGCTGCTTTCACTTGCTGGGCGTTAAAAACTCATTGCACAGTTGGATCATAACCATAATTTTATTGATGGCAAGATGTCATTCCTGCTGCTGAGGAGGCCAAGTCGGTGAAGGATAAGCAATGATTGTAACATTAGGATTATCAATTTATGGTTCATTTTTAGATCACTTTAATCAGATATGATTTGCCAAAAAAGGACATAGACAGTGTCCATGGTGCTGCTCTTGGTGCAAAGGAAGTTGAACATGTGGCAATTTTAAGTGAGAGCCTGCGCCCTTTGTTATTCTAATAATTTGAATGCCCAAGTCAATATCGTAGTCCTTTTGACCCGATGAATGATTTAATGACCATTGCAGCCACTGGAGTAGGATACCCAAGCTGATGCTTCATTGGAAGCAGAAGGGAATGCCAAGTTTGAGACATATGCCAAAAAGAATACAAGGCTGCTGAGCTCAAACAGATGACTGGGAAAGGCCTCAGTGGTATGTAAAATGTCTGTGTTTGATTGTTGTAGCTGTCATGTTGTCATATCTCTCTTAAGTATTTAAGTATTTTTAATAATTTGAACACTCATAACAATTGGATGTTGTTAGAATACATATACTTTATCTGCAGCCCATCAACTTCTCTTACTAACATGGCTGTCGTTCAATATTCAATAGGGTCTTTATCAACAATAGCTTCAACAAATGTTACTGATAATTACAGCAGATCCAATGAAGATAATCTTCTTGCTTCGGGAGAACCATTGCCAAATGAAAAAACTTCCAGCAAAAGGAACTAAGGTTTCAGATTTTTCCATTGCCTCTCTAAACAAGCTGTTGTTCGGCTCTTCATGACACCCCAATTAAGTTTCAACTTCAATGCCACCTTAGCCCAAAGGAAGCAATAGTGGAAGTCCAGCTGATAACTCTCAGACTAATAAGGCTAAAGATGTTTTAAGTGTGCATTTCTCCTCCAGTTAGTCCTCCCATTTTTTTTTTTGAAGGACAAACCCGTATTCACAGCATTCATGCCTTAGCTAAACATAACTGGCAGCAGAACCTTACTCAGGTCCTAACCTATTTGTGCAACTAGGAATATGCATCACATCTATTTTTTGTATTGTTAATCGATCTGGCTCATTAATATTGCAACATGATTGTAATTAAAAAAATAGGTGAAAGATGAGAAATTAGATGGGTTAGTATGAAAGGTATTCGCTCCTCTCTACCCCTTGGAACCTCCTATAAAGTCATTGTACAACTGTGTCAGCTGTAATAAATCAAACACATTTTTTTCTAACTGAAGGGGCATTTTGTAATCAATTGAAATCAAACACATTTTTTTCTAACTGAAGGGGCATTTTGTAATCAATTGAAATGCACTATTTGCATGAGTATTAACCCTTGAAATGTTGCTCAACATAATGCTCTTTATGTTTGGGAAAATATAAATCTTCCTTATATTAGAATAGATATAATACTTCACTAAGTGAACCTTGACATGTTTCTCAAAGGAAAGTTGTCTTCCAATAAATAGGCTTCGGACCAGAGGCTTTAGTTGTTTTATTGCCAAGGCTTTTGTGTGTCAAGGGGAGGGAACATGTATAGATTCATGGAATGTAGCTTCATGAAGCATTTTAACAAACAATTATTACAAAATGATGAAATTAGGAGGCATCACTATTCCATATTATCATCATTTATTCAAGTCAAACTTGCACTATAAACAACAAACACTGTGTTACTTGATGTTACTTACTTGGTGACATGCTTTGTTACTTGGTGACATGCCATATTACTTGACGGCTGATAGACTCTATACTGTGAGAAATAAGAAAAGCCCCATCTACATTGCATTATTACAAAGGAAGAAAATAAAGTTGATGAGTATGTCGCCAATGGTTGCACGTCTCCCTACATTCTGCAAGTCTCCACTGTCAGGGAGTTCCTTACAGCACAGGGAATTTGAGCGCCCAGATAGGGCCTCTCAACGCCTACCACAAGGGTTTTTCCTCCCACATGTGGGGTTTTTTCATCCCAGTGGTAGACACACATTGTACAGGGTTTCTGTGGTTTTCTTTTGTGTTTGGAAACTTTTCGCTATATTGTATCACCGCCAGTTGGCCTCCGTGGACGTTAAAATATACTTCCTTCCTTCCTTCAACCCTAATATCATAGTGCAAAACAATGAATGTGTAGGGAATAAATGTGTTTAGACAAATAATAGTGTTCTCCTTATGGTTCAAGTAGTTCTCATTATGGTTCCAGTAGCCCGGAAAAACCAAATTTAAACAATAGATATGACCAAAATATAAAAAATGATGGAAATACATGTCTTGCTACCTTTTCAAGTGATTGACGTATTTATTTACAAAACTGTTTAGCATGACATCCTATATGTAATTAAACTAATAGGATTTAATCGTAAGCTTGACTATATGAACAAAATCATATCTTAATTGATGTTCAAGAAAACCAACCGAACGAACACTTCTACTAATGTTTTAGGAAGACAGATTTCGCTGATTACAGGCCTCCCTTACCAGTGTAGCACGTCGTAATTCATGGATGAACGTACTTATGCCCGGCAACGCCGGGCACCCATTAGTTTTTAATTCAAGGACATGATTTTTCCATACAAAAGATGAATTGTTTTGTAATGGTCATTAGATGCCACTTCATGTATGTTCAACAATAGATTTGTACATATAGTAGAAGGGCAATGTTCAATTTTGTCCCAACTGATGGATATGCAAAGGCCTTAAATGGTGTTATAGGGTATGCAAAGGCCTTAAACTTAGGGGCTCTTTGTGGGATATCATAATGCCATATTTCATAAGAAAAATTCAATGATTTCTTGGGCAAGGCAACTACAATTGGATTCTTAAAAAAAAATTCAATGATTTCTAGGGCAAGGAAACTACAAATGGATTCTTACATATGCATTGATAGATGTTGTTCTTTGCACAAATAGTATCGTACATGGATATTGAGATGCACTCCATCTTCTGAGTTATTGGGCTTCGATGGCCGTGCAATATATCTTGGAATTTTCTCCAGGCATATTAGTAAGACCCAATTCATTTCTATCCCTTTCTCCATGGTATTTCGACTGTTCCACAACGTGCATATGTTATTTCCCTTTAATTGAGTGCAAAAAAAAAGGTGGTGAAGGTGTATTGACAAGCTTAGCTTGAATTGAATTGAACATACGCCATTGCAAGCAAAAGCATTTATAACCATCAGAAGAAAGCAAACGCACATCGTGGAGCACATAATCCATTGCAAGCATACGCACATAGTGATCCTATTTCATTAGGGAGTAACCAAAGTTCTAACACTCTATGCAGTACAACCTACAAGTTGGGACTACATCGAAGCGCAAAAAACAAATTCTAAGCATTAGAAATGAGTGTTAAAGGAAAACTAGAAAAACTTAAACATCTTAAGGTGAAGGAGAAATAAAGACAACTATGGTAAAGCACAAGAAAACTAACTTGAAAGAGAACATCATCTTATGGCATAAACAACACGTCGCAATACAAGCAATTCTCACTTTCCCATGTGGGCAACGTCAAAGCTCCTGCTAGGAACCGGGAAATCAAATTAACATTAATGACCTAAATTCAATTAATCATGAGTTATTATGCCTTCATGTATCTTGAGGGTTACATTCCAGTGCCTGGATTGGAGCATTCCAGTTTATAAAAATACATTTTATACTTGCATTCCAGTTTATAAGAATACATTTCATAAGTATAAACCTGAGGGCATTAGAAAAATTTATAAAATGATGCTCCAGATATTATTTCTCCCAACTTTAAAGCTAGGAAACGTAAGAACAACTGTATATACTAAAGCCTATAAATGTTGGCTCATGGCATATGAAAAGTTATAACACTTCAAAGATAGACAGCATAAGAACAACTATTTTTACTGTATAACATCCAAAGAAAGATGTCAATGATGCAAAATTTTGGAGGTCCAACAAGAACTAAAGTAAAGAACAAGCAAGCACCCGAGTCCTTATCTCTTCTACTATTTCTCTTCTCATTCCTTCTCAACTGTAGCTAGGTATTGTAAGTATTGCAAATACAAACATACTTATGCCCGGCAACGCCGTGCACCCATTAGCTTTCCATATAATATATGGCTGGTTCATAACTAGATACATATAGTTGCAAGCAATTTGGATGGTTTTATAATTAGTTACATGTAGTTGCAAGCCTTTGTCATCTACCAGCAGAATGTGGTTCTTACCTTAATTCTTTGCAAGCATGCTCCAAGGCAACGCAATTATTTGCCTAATCATACTCAATAAAAGCATTACTATTAGCTTTTTTAGATGCTTTTAACAAACAACGAAAATGCACGATGTCAATGTTTGGAAATCCATGTCATTCTAGAATGTTTGAATAGTCGGTCGGATGGTTGATACACGTTTGCTTTGCTGCCATGATTGAGGATTTTGAAAATACTTTATAAGAGTTATACTTAGAAATTTTGGCAATGTTTTGTGCCCCCTAAATGCAACAACATTTAACTGTTATTGTTGGACGCGACAATGTGTTTATTCCTTTTTTTAGAATTTGCATATTCTGACGTTTCCATTTATGATTGTAAAGAACGCAACTATGATATGACTCTAGATCTTATAAAGAGAGAGACAATGGTAAATTGAGATAGCCATGTAAGTTTTAATTATCAAGTTGCCATTCAGATTGTCAAGCTGGGAAAGTGAGTTTGGATGTAGCTTAAACATTGGATGTGTTTTGAGGAGACCGTTCAACTTATTAGGAAGCATGTAATCCACTTTCTTTCTCCATAAATCATAATAAACATCAAGGATGCCATGCATGTCTATAAGGGTAAAAGCACGCTGTAGTGTAGCAAAAACGCGCATTTTGACGCCACATTTTGGCACCACCTTTGTGGTAGAATCAAGTGGTGCATACCGAAGCAGAGATTGCGGGAGTGCAAATTAATGAGCGTTGGTTATTTTGAATTTTATGCCACGTCATTGTCCCTCATTTTGAATTAAGAAATAATCACCTCTTCTTCTGTTTTTTTGCCGCTTCTTGCCGATTGAACCCTAATGGAGTCGGAATTGAATGCCACTAGTTACACGATGAAATCTCTCCTCAAACAAGAGATTATTCCCCATGAAGATCTAAAGAAGCTTTGGGGTGACAGAGTTCCAAATAAATCTGGCTACAGGTATTTTCCCCCAAATGTTTTGTTCAAACTGAAAAATTAAGGCATATGTTTTCTTGTACAGGTTGAAGAATCTGAGCAATGAACAATACAAAGAGTTCATGCAAATTTACAAAAGAATTACAGGGAAGCCACATACATGGGCTGGAATGGCTCTTGGAACCTGGGCAGTGGGCTTATTATCTGCATATAACGGGGGAGGCTGTTAATTGGAAGAGCTTCTCGGATTATTATAAAACTCCCGATGAGAAAGCAGAGGCCAGTTCTTCTAGACCCAAGAGAAAGCATAGGCAAATGGCTGAATCAATTAAATAAGGAACTAGCAGAAACTGAAATTGAGCTAAAGGCATGTGAAGACTTACTGCTGGAGCTGCAACCTCGAATGCGAAGATTTGAGATTTTTTCTGAGCGTAGTGGTCATGACACTCCTTTAGATCCTGCACTTCCCATGCTTCCTGAGGCAGAAGAAGAGGGCGATGAAGATTGTCCATTTTGTGGATGTTGTCTGAAATGGGAGGGTAAAATGTTGCCAGTTGTGATAGCAGAATGCAGTCACCAGTATCACATTCCATGTCTATCACACCATTTGAGGTAAACATTATCATCTCTAACCCTCGTCTAAAGACTCTATTGATTTTGAATTTGTTTTGCAGACACTCTAGAACCTGCTGCAGCCCCAGTTGTGCCCACATTATTATTGAGACATGGCTTTTGGCTTTTGGTGTTCGAGTGGTACCACAAGAACCAATAGACATAAGTAAGTGCCATAATAATGTTTACTGATGTTGTCACAGGTCTACTGACTTAGTGTTTGCAGAATTGCAGTGAGACCAAGGATATCCAACAGTTATCCACGCGGAAATACCAAGTGAAAAATACATTGTTGATAGATGACAGCAGATATAAGGGTTATGCCAACCAGCTGAACACAATGATATGTCCAAATAGTTTTGCTCCCGACAGGTTGGATTCCAATTTCCTTTTGGAACAACTCAAACCATGGCTGGAAGGACTTCTGGCTGCAGAAAATGTGCCAGCTTATGTGAAGGAACATCAAATGTGGAACATGTGGGATTCTGAAGAGTCGCGCAACTGCATGAAAATGCTCGACAAGTATTTTCATAAATGAATCTTGTAAAACTCTTTGACAATCAATATAAGTAAAAAGATTTCTATGATATGTGTTGTACTTTTTCAATTTAAAATATTTGAATGGATTGTGAGCAAATGTTCTCGTGTGTGTTTAGAACTAGAGATGATAGAGCTTGGGATCCCCTCGTCTATCTAAAGCCATATACACATTTGGAAGTGGTCTGAATGGGCTGGCTGTCGTGATTAGCTCCACCCGACATCAAAATTTGGAAGCCGTCTGTGATAGTTCAATGATCAATTGATCCTCCTCTTCTCAAGGTGATACTTTCATCTGGATTTGTGATCATCGGGATTGTGCAAAGATATGCATATGTTTGCAGATACATGAAATACTACTTGATGCTCCAAGGAATGAGTCATCCCTTTCATTTCTTTGATCCTTTTTTTCACTCGACATTGTCCAAGGACACAAGTAGTTACAAAACAATAAGGAAACATGTGAATCTGGATAAGTGCCTGCTTGTGATGGACATTTTTGCCTGCTTTGTGATGGACATCACTGGACATGTTTTCTGATTGTAAGCCACACGTGTCTTGCTGCGAGAGATATAAACCGGGGATATATCACTTTGATAGCTTCGGGCTTGCATGGCGTAAGACATATTGAGAGGTTAGTGCTTGCTCATTGCATTTTTTGTTGTGGCACAATGACAACAAACTTTGAATCGAGGTTCACGGAATTGCTTGGACACAATAATTTCAGCTTTACAACCTCGGATGTTGTGAAAATTTCCGAAGCGCCTCTTCAAACCGATGGTCATTCATGTGGCCACGCCATATGTTCGTTTATGCACAAATTTGTGAGGGGGTACTTGAAAGGAGTGAATATATTGTTGTGCGATCTAGTAAAGTCAACTCAAATCGGTGAACAAACCAAACTCGTTATTGACAAAGTGTGGTTAGCTGCCCGGGTTGTGGACATTTCAGACCGGGATCTAGTTGATGTTTGAGTGTTCATGCTTGAAATTTTAAGCAACAAATTTTGGGCGAGAGGAACATATGTATTGGGAAGTATGTAGGTGCATGAGTCACCTCGTACTTTTAAATCGTTGTATATCTTTCTTCGTACATAATTGTTATTGTAACCTCGATTCATTTGAATGAAAATTCATATTCAATTCATCTCACAAACAAAGGAATCAAGTGTTGAGAAGAATTCAAATCTTCAAAAGAAATCAAGACAAACTCATTTTCCTGGTGAAGCACAAAACTTCGGATGAGTTCACGAAAAACTTCTGAATGGTTTTACATTTCATCATCATCGAGAAAGAACTTGAAGGGTAAGTACGTAAAATTTTCTCCTCATCTAAAGGATCCGACCTATATCTGATCCTGTTTTGACATTTAGTTGGTGGCATGTGAAGTCTGATTACGGATACGTGTTGTGAATACTATGCCTAAAGCGTCTTTTTCTTGCAAAGATCATAGTTGTTGGTTGATCTTGCGCTCTTCTTGTAATATATAACTTCTATGACACTATCACCGGCGGTACCATATTCCATTGAGTTGGAAGTCTTTCTCCACTATCCATTTTGGTTTTGTGCACATCGGGATCAAAATTCAGAACCCTTATCATTCCCTTTCGGACGGCGGCAACAAAATTATCACCAACTCTAAGTGCCTCTGCTAACATCGTGGGATTGGAGGAGAACAAGGACTGCTGGATTTCACGGTCCTCAATGTTAGCATGCACATTGGAGGATAGTACAATAACTTGAAGTTTCCAATCATCAACATCTTTGCTTGTTCACACAAGCTGTCCCACATGCCATCAAGCAATAGGCTGCCCGAAGCATGAAAGTTCCTCGTGTTGCAGCAATGGAGATTCGAGGATTGAATGCATGTACACAATGGATCCGCCTAGTGTCCAAAATCCTTTACGCACCCCATGCTTTCTTTCTATCTATATCCTCCACCTTGACTTCCCAAAAGAACCTTTTTATATTTTTCCTCTTCTTGGTTTTGAGGATGTGTTCATCCACTCGGATGTTCCACAAATAAACATCTCTTAGGCCTTCTACCACTTCATGAGCATTACCCAATTTTATCTTTGCTGTATTTTAATTGCGGTTGACTTAACCATCTCTTCAACTCAGCTGGCTTTGCCATCGTGTTCACCTTTCGAGTGGTTAGAACAAAAAATTCCACATCACATAGACATCCGTGTCATTTGTGTACCTAGCCACAAAGTAAAATGGTCTAGAAGCCTTGAATTGAGATCTTT